>JAMPIT010000350.1:2400000-3600000 GCA_026261815.1 Monarcha castaneiventris obscurior | reverse complement strand
TAAAGGTAGGCCAGCTCCAGAGGTCACGTTGTAGCGCAGTCCCACAAAGAGTTGTATCAGCCCATTTGTTACAAGAGCAGCAATACCTTAAGCTGATCAGTGTACAGAATAACCACAGCCTTTGGCTGCTCCTGGGGCTGTCTGTCCTTTTCTCCTGCAGTGCTGTAGCTCAGTCCAATGCACACTCACATGGGCAGCACACAGCAAACTCAAGGAAGCTGCAGTAACCCTCCCAGCTGGACTGTACATGTGGAGTATTGCAGGAGAGTCTCCTCCTTTCACTGCAATGTAGAGAATCAAAAAAAGTTGGGAGCATGTCTTTTTCTAATGAAAAGGTGAACACTCGTGGGAAAAAAAATTGTTGAGGCCAGTGAGGTCTTGCTCTATGGAAAGGGCTCCAAGGCACTACGGCACCATGACAATAATTGTACAGAGAATTTGACTGCCACAGAGAGTGTTCATAATTGTCTCTTTCAGCAGCAACTTGAGTAATTTATTCCTCTCCAATTTTCACCCCACAATTCCTGAAATTGCTTTTCATTTTGCTTTGTGTTATACTACTGTGTTTAGAGGGAAGGGCAATTTCATATCTAATTCTTGTCTTAGCCCTTGACCCAGAAATAGCTGTAAATACTGAGTAATATGCCTGACATCCCAAGTCACTGTCTTTGTCACTGTTCTTGACAGCAAACCCTCTGACAAGCGTGACACTACCAGCTTGTCTTGCCACTCACCTCATCTGGAAGCACAAAGGCCCCTCCAGGCCTGTTAATGCTAACACACAGGCTACACCAAGCAAGCATATCCCCAAGAATATGCCATCCAATATGCTGGATACCACCGAGCTGGAAAAGAGACCATAAGTAGGAGGACGCTGGATTTCTTTTAGTATGTTTTTTGGGCTCTTCTGTCCTAGAAGTTTCAGAATGGGAGAGACCATAGTATCTCCCATAGTCAAGTTCCATTTAATATTATCCTATGATGTGGTTTCAAGCCCTCACCCTGCCTGTCAGAAACATCTTAGGGAGCTGCTGACAGGCAAGATAGAAACACATCCCTGCAGGGTGTCCTGCCAAGATGGTGGATTCAGAAAGGGATTGGTCACACAGGAATAATGTCTTATTATAAAGTCTTTATGCCTTATAAAGCTAAGCATTTTTTATATAGGGAAGATGGGTGAGAGTGATTTTTGAGCCTATGTTTCCTCCTGCCTGTTCTCCCAAGAGACTACTTGGCATGTCAATCTGAACAAGTGGATTGACTCAACTGAGAGGATTATTTGGAAAGAACAAAGGTGAGACAAGAGCTCTGGCCATACTAACAAACCTCCTACCAGGGATCTTGGAGTGATAAATCTAACTGTGGCCTGCAAGCTGGCTCCATGTCTCTCAGGTTTTGTAACAGAAATGAGAGAGAACGGGAACAGTGCCAGAGACTGCAGAATTGTGTTTATCTAATTTGCGAGATATCAGCAGAAAGAAACTGATTAATCTCAGTGATTCCTCTAATTTGAAGCACACAGATAAGCTACATCTCCATAATCAGCATTTCTGCATTAAAAGGAATTGGTACAAATGTTTTTTACTCCAGAACACCTTCTAATTTATATCATTGTCACATACAGCCTGAGACCCAGGAAGAATGCATGATAAATAAATTTTTTTTTTTTTAAGTGCATTCTTAACACTCAACAGTTGGGCCAGAGGAAATATATCCTCTCATTCTGGTAGCTTGGTGAGAGGCATTGATGAATTCTGAATGAAACACCCTCTGAACCTTCCTCAGAATATGGGGTGAAGAGTGCGGAAGGTGAGATGTGAAGTGAGTCCATGCAGCAGAAATCATTACAATGGCAATAAAAAACAAAACAAAACACCAACCAACCAACCAACCAAGAAAAGATAGGAAGCATTCCTCAAAGAAAGATCTCTTGAAGGGCATAACCCCTCAACAAAAGAGTCATCTAGAAACTGCTAGGAACTGGTTCTTATGATAAATTAAAACCAGCATCAGGCTAGTTACCAGATGGGCTACTTAGTAAAGGGCCTTATGTCAAAATTTCTCAGCCTGAGATGCCTGTAAGAGGCCCAGAGGTAAATAACCTGAGGAGAGGATTTGAATGCAAAATATAAAGTATTAGGATTTTCAAGGACTCAAGCATGGCATTCCTTGTGAGTCAAGGAGTTATTTCTATATTGGTATATTAGGAAATCTGATGTGGGTGAGTGTTCAGAGGCCATGGGACCAGAGAGGAAATATGTACATAAATAAAGGTGAAAAGATGGATGGCACACACAAACAAGTCCTCAGAAAGGGATGTTGTGCACAAAAAATTGTTTTACGAAGGAAGAAAGAGGGGGGGGAAAAGCAGCACATTTGTGTTGGTAGAGAGAACAGAAGAATGTATAAAGACTATGCACTGTGCAAATCACTTTCAGAAACTAAGCAAGAGGCAAGCAGAAAAAAAAGAATTAACAACTTCTTCTTTTTCTTATCCTTACCACCTTTAACTAGAAGAATAAGGCAGTGTGAAAAGCTGGGGAGCTTTGAAATTGGAACTGAAGGCAGGGTTTGCCTTCTAATAGCAAGAATGTGGGATTCACTGTAATTGTTCTAACAGAGCTTCAGATATTGCCAGATTGTAACTTGAATTACTGCCAGAGAGAGCTGCAGCATACTGTAAAGGACTCTGCCTCCCTGAGATGGGTGCTTTAGCAGTTCCCTGGTTGCAAGTTCATACTTTGAACTCATCCAAGTGGATGAGAAGTCTAACATTAAGGACTGATGTGTATTTGAGCAGTCAAATGTGATGAGAAATGTGCTGCTTCATCTTCTGCTCTGCACAAGGCATCAAAGATAAACTATCTGAGGAGACAGGATGGCTCAGCAACAGACTGTGAGCTACTTTTATTGTTAGCAATTTCTCTAGGCCTTGGAATCAGTTTCAGTTTTGATCTAGAGTCTGAACAGGACATCACATGAAGAAGCACACAATCATTTATAAAAACATATATTTCACATTAATTTATTCTACTGTCTTGTGCTTTGGTTCAATAGTTTTTATTTTCATTAAATTTCAGTAGGAATATAAGACAAAGACAGCTAAGAATAAATACATATATATAGTTGACTGTTGTGATAGAAGATTGGTTTTCTTTTTATTTTTTTTTTTAGATAAAGGGCGATAGTTTTTTTAACAAGAGTAAGTTTCTCCTCATGTTAAAGTAATAATACAGAGCATTTCTGCATTGCAAGGAGAAAATTAATTACTGATATTGCAATGACATCTCTCCACCTTATTTGCTTGTGAAATGGAAATTTCCTGCCACAGCTTTCGTACAATCAGAGGAAAAAGTACTGCTGTCATTGGGGTTGCTGTTTCATAATGGTAGGCATACCCTGCTTAAGGAGTAGAGAAGAGTTTCATGTCAGAGCACTCTCTCTGTGTCCCTGATCCAGTCAGTGCCCAGATGTACCTCCACAGAGCTGCCTACATGGAGGGGCTGCCTACTGGGAGGTCAGACCTAAAAGCACCACCCACTCTGCCAAGCTACCTCAGATCTGGTATTCCCAGCCTGCTGGCTAAGCCACCTACCTCAGAGCCTGATGCAGAGCTCACAAGAGGCAGATGGGCAAGTCTCCATCAGTTCTCAGGATGCTTTAGATAAAGCCCTAAAATAAAATTATTAGACCACCTTATTTACTGGAAATGAAGGGAAGAACAAACAGAGAGGACAAGGAAACCCCCTGGATTGTCTCTAGCTTCCTCCTTGTGTTATCCTTCAAAGCCACAGTTATGGCTGACAGGTAAAATGTCAAGCTTTAAGAGTCAACTCACAATATCAGATACTTGGTATTATGACAGAGTCACAGGTTAGAATAATTTAAACAAGGATACCTTTAAAATAGCTTAAAATACTTGCAAGGTTTCTGAGAATTTGACAGTATTTGCACAGCAGTGGTGGCTTGCTGCAAGTGCAAAAGTGTGACAGAAATACTGTACAAAATTGTCAGCCAGATAAAAACAATCCAGGGTCTTGCTGTTGACCCGAGTTGTAGGCTTCAACATAGGTGTGTGTCTTTTACAGCTCAGTGAGGTGGCTCGGCCGAGAAATTTTTATCTAGCTTGTGGATGAGAGCACCATCAGGCACAGGAACAAGCTGTCTGCCTTCAACAAGCATCTCTGTAGCAAATATCTGTTAAGGAGGCAGGTGAGAGAAGGAAAATTATTCATTTGTGGCCACTTGTGATGTCAGGCATGGTCTTTCAGAAAGTTTGGACAAAGCAATGCAATTCTGATTCTGCCCCAAGAGGACATATACTAGTTAAGGCAGAGCAAGTTATTTGCATAATAAATTGGGGTCCCAATGCTGATGTTGTCAGTATAATCACTTCTTTTAAAGCACATTAGCACACCTAAAAGATATTTGTAATAATGAATGAAATGTCTTTCCCTCTTTTCTCTCCAGTAAATTATAGAAAACCATAGTGACACACAGAAAGTGATAATGACAAGAAATCCGTAATTGTAGCAGCAAGAAGAATACACAAAACCAACCACACTGGAGACAGTAGCTATTAATCTTCTTTAGTATTCCTAGACAAATCTTATCATCTTCACTTTGCAAGTGGAAACTGTTTCTGTGATATTTACAGGTATAGCAGAACTGGAATTCTGAAACTAGAAGTTTTTTTAGATTCTGGTAAACATGAAAATTTTGTAATGTATGGAAAATGTAACCACTCTAAATCTCTCATAATTTAAGTGTTTGGGAAGGTTCCCCATCCACCTAGTACAGTCAGGGGAATAGTTTGCAAAACTCAGAACATTTGCTGTATGCAGTGACAGCTGTGTGACATTTATTTCTGGCACACAGTTCCCCAAACGTGCTCATTGACGCTCACTTTATATGGAGAATGTCTCAGTTCTGCTTGGGAGAGACTTAGGGACACAGCTGACTTTCCATGTCATCTTCAGAAATTCTCTTCATCCTGTATGCACACCGGCAGCTTGCCTTCACTCAGATTGATTGCTGGTTTTCTAGCCTATATTTAATATCTCTGATAGATACTTAATTGCTCCCACTGGGATCTTGGCATTTAACTGATCACCATTAGTCTCCACTCTCTGCAGTCATGCTCTGTTGTTGCAGTTTCTATTCACCATGCTCTCCCCTATAACTTGTTTTATAATCTCTCTGCTTTTCCATCTCTTTCCATTCCTGCTTCCTACACTGCTTTGTAACTCTTAAAGACTGAAATACGAGTTATTTACCTTATATCCAGTATCAACACTCAACCAAAGGCCAGTAGTAGCAAGATGGGACACTTTAATCTTACTTATACTTATGAACCACATCTGTATTTGTACTTACATGGATTAGAAGTTTCATATTCATAATGCTTCTTTGAGAGGAAGAAGATGCCTAATCCTGGCATGAGAACTGGAAGCAGCTGCAGAAACAGTATGAGATGAAGTGACCATAATCCCATTCCCCACCCCTCCATGTCACTGCAAGGAGGAGTTAGAGGATCAGAAATGAAGTTCAGACCGGGAAGAAGGGACAGGTGAGGGGGAAAGTGTTTCCAATATTTAGTTTTACTTCTCCTTTTTCTACTCTGTTTCACCCATGATGTTAATTGGCAAGTGATCTCTCCCTGTTCTTATCCCAACCCATGAGCCTTTCATTATATTTTCTCTCCCCTGACCAGCTGAGGAATGGCATGATTGAGTGACTTTGGTGGGCACTAGGGAGTTACAAGAGTTCATCTTCTGCTCATTGTGCAAAGGCCAGTCGACTGCTTCAATTACTCTTAAGAAAAGCTGTGGTCCCCATTCAACTTTTTGTGGCTCTCATTCAGCAAAGCAATGCAATCAGCAAGTCATCCCTTGCCATCTGCTGTCCTACACCTCTCCCTGCTAAGATTAAGTTGAGCACTTTCAGGGAAATCCAGCCTCTCCAAGGTCTGGAGGAGTTTTTGTCACTGGCTTGGCTGTACCAGGACATCAGTCTGAAGAACCTCTATGAAGTTTAAAGAAGCTCTCCATGTTTTGCAGGTTTCATTTTTTGCCTGCCCCAGGACAAGAAATCACCTCATCGTGTCCTTAGCTTTGAGCCCACGGATGCTGTGAAGCCCTTGTTTTGTCAGGACAGGACAGTGCAACACATGGTACAGGTCTGCCCAGTGCAGGGTCAGGGCACCTGATCTGGGGTGGCCTGGTGCTCTCTGGAACAGGAGGCTGGGAACAAGGGGGACAGTGACCCCCAAAACAGCCACCTCTGGTCACACCACCAGATGTTTGCCTGCGTGTGCCCAGACCTAAACCAAGGGTCATATTTGGGCCAGAGCAGAAATTCCCACCTCCCAACCGATGGGTACACCGAGGAGCTTTGATGATGACTGGGACATCAGGAAGGACTGCCATAGGAGAGGCATTGGCATTCACAGCACAGGTCATACTCACATGGAGATGAATATTTGCTTTCCCTTTATCTTCTAGACTGCAAATGAATAACCATTTAAACAAATTTGTTATTTAAATAAGGCCAAAAAGGGAACATAATTACTATGAAAACCAGTGCACCGTGAAACCTGTAGCATTTAAATCTAACTGTTGACCTTAAAGAGTTTCATCTCATTACACTTCCAGGAGGTAAGAAGGGGCAAGTGCATACTGCAGAGGGCAGCTGTGGTGGCACATAATTCTGTGTTGTAAATCTCTGCAAAACATTTTGTTAACATCTACCTGCTCTCCTCCCTTGTCATTTTCTCCTTCAGCACTTGATTCCTGTTCGTGCATCTGAAGAGACTCTCTGACTTTAACCAAAGAAATATTTCATAACATTTCCAAGCCTCAGAGGATGTCAGAGTACTTTTAACTTTCCTATTGTCTTTGAAGAGATGACATGCTGCTGGGATTGTCCTCTAGCTCACAGCCCTCAGAAATGCCAGGAAAACCCTCTTTGGTAAGGAATTATGTATTGCATGTTCAATCCAGTGTGCCTGTCCACACAGTGTTGCCCAAGCTGGTGTTCTCCATGCCAGAACCAGGACCCACTAAAACTCACCACCATCAGGCTGCCAAGGACAGGGAGAGTGACACTTTCTGCTCTGAGCCAGCATGAAATGGATCAGAAAAGCTGCTGTGACTCAGCTAAAAGAACACCTTGCAGGAAGAGAGATGGCATCCAAAAGGCTGACAGCAAAATCTGACTCGTCTCTCAGACATCCCAGGTGCTTCACTGCACACCTGGTGAGAGGAAAACTGACCTATTTCTACATCTGGCAGTCAAAAAATGATGTTAATCAGCCTGGAAGGGAAGAAAATGCTGAATATGACACCAGACACTGCCTAATGCTGCCTCTGCCAGGGAAACAGAGGGAAAGCAGGAAAGCTCTACAGGAGCCACAGGGCCTGCAAAAAATAGATCAGTGTTACATAAAGTCCACATTCAATTATTCAGGCTTTGTCTACTTGATGCATTTGAGCCCCAGGTTAGAACAGTGCTTAACCCTGTGTCCAGTCAGAGCCAGCAGTGAATTTGGAGGCAGCACCTCTGAGCTATCCCCAGTCAGAACAAGGGTACATTGAGTAACTGAGCACAACTGCAGACCTGATTCCTAATTTGTCACACGAGGTCAAGATATGGCAGCACTTCACAGGGACTTTCAAGAAGTAGTTGCTCCTTGCCAGAACACTGTATATTCTTAGAGAAAATGCAGCTACAGGCAATGTACAAATGCAAGAGCAGCTGCTGTGTGCTCAGCAGGAGTCCAGGCACCAGCAAACACAGGGCCTTGCAGACACAGAGCTTCAGAGATGTGTCCTCCTACTTTATTCTACATGAATGCAATCCACATAATCAGAAATAATAGGGAGCCCAATTTAGTGAGTTAGTCACTGCACAGACACCCAGCAGAGGCTGTGTCCCTGACCTTTCTCACCAGTGCCACACAGACATCATGTAGCACTGCACCCGGGAGCTGTCCAGGCTAGCTCTGCTCCCTCAGTCCAGCCAGGAAAGGGGGGAGTTCCTGCACCCAAACACTGTGTCCCAGTACTGAAGCCAGCTCAGGCTTTGATGCAAGACATGCTTCCAGCTATGTGATATTCATCGAATGTATGCAAATCAGCCCCTGAACATGCCCAAGAGGGCTCATTGATACAGACGTGCTTCCTTTGTTGTCCAAAGGAAAGAAATCAGCTAGGACAAGGCTGCTGCTACATGGACAGCATGTGCAGCTGAGGAATGAGACCTTCTTTCCCAAGGGCTCTTTGGAAGCAGACAGCAAGCAGAGGTGAATTGTGGTGGCAGTAAGCTCCTCTCTTACTGCTGTTGTTCCCCTTGGATTTTCTCCATTATAAGACAGAAGCCTAGGAGAAACAGTGACTGTGAGCAGACTACCAGCACAGCAGCCTTTAACCTGCACATGGGAGGCAGGCAGGAGCAGGCCAAGGGCACAGAGCTGTCCTCCAAGTCGCCACATGGTTAAGGATGGGCACTCAGTTTAAATGCCATTATTTACAGAAGCACAACCTGCTAGTACCATAGATCTTGCTACAACTACAGGCAATAAATCAATGTAACAGGCAATGAGGGCAAAGCTTAGCAGTACTGGTTTCCAGAGGCACCAATAGCCACTCACCCTACAAAAGTCAGCCCATTCATTATTTTAGTTCCAGAAATGCATTGCAGGTAGCACGTTCCTTTGGTAGCACAAGAGTTGTATTAAATAAATTGCCCTAGTCCTTGTAGACAACAGCCAAAAGGGCTGCTCTGAGTCAGCCAGGCCAGCATCAGTTCCATCTACTCCAGTCCTTTGCTCATCTGAAGTGAAGTAAATAGAAGTTGCTCCACTGCCAACGTTTAAGGGTTGAAAGTACCCAGCAGAAAACCTGCACTAATATTGCCTTCACTTTAGTATTCTTCCCCTTTTTCCCCCATGGGGGATCTCAGGGTCACCACACCCCACAAATCCTGGTGCTACAGGCACAGAGATGTGCACTCACAGGAATGCAGGTGGGTAGCAGAGCTGATCTGGCTGTTCCAGCTGGGCTGGAACTCACACTTCAGAGGAGCTTTCACACTCCACTACAATGGAGAGCTACAGAACTCTGGGGATGGACAGCATGAATTGTAGGTATTTGAGAGCCAAGGAAGAGGAAAATGTCTGTGGTGTCCCCACTGACTTTCCAGTTCTCTTTCAGGAAATCATTATTACCACAATCAAGAGAGTAAATTCCTAACGGAAAGAGATCTGTCACCCCTCATGGACACCAAAACAGGCAGCACCAAACTTGAGGCAACAGTTTGACTCTTCAGCTTAACTGCTTCATATGCCATTCCCTTCCTCGTCCCTGATCCACAATTTTACACAGCAAACAGCTCTGCCTTTCCTGCCCAGAGCTCCATTCCAATTAGTTGGGAACTGCAGGGAAAGCACTGCAGCGGCAGCAATATAAAATGGTGTAAGAGAAGGAAGAACCAGACCCTTTGTCTTTAAAAGCTCAACACTGGCCTTAGTGATTTGCATGGGCAGTATTTTCCCACTTAATCCTCTTCACTGTAATACACAGAAGTAAAGCAAACACTCTGCAGAGGAAGTAGCCAAGTTTGGCCATTATTTTGTTAACATATGCACACAGCGATAACCACTATTATTAACTCAATACACAATCTTTATTCTGTTATTTTAGAAGAGGCAATAGCTGCAGCCTGCATTAAAAATATTTTTCACAAAATACCTTTCACTGTAAAAAACAAAGAAAACTCTACAGACAGTAGAGGAAACACCACAGGCTACAACTTTTCTAGAATCACACACCAGTTTCCCTGATCATAGTAACTCTTTTGAACCCTCACACAATCCAGGGATCTGCACGCTGCTTCCAGTTCCCCTTCACAGAACACATGGTAATAGCGGTGGAAAACAGGGCTGAGTTCTTGTGATTCTTTGGAGCCACATGGAACCAACACTGTATCAACACTTTCCTCTTTCCTTTTAGTACCACCTTTCAGGTGCCAGGGAACCAGCAAATCTTGAGAGTGAAAGGAGGTTCTGTTAGTGTGAACAGGCAGTCTGAAGTCTGCTACTGGCTTGGCACCACACCTTTCATCTTTCAAGCCATTAAGGAGTTGGTCAGACCATGCTGAGTCTTGGCTGCTGTTATCAGGCCTTTGGTCACTAAGTGGCCTCTGAGCTGAGCCAGTATTCATTTCCTTCTCTTTGTTTTTACTACCATTCTTTTCCTTAAGGTATTTAGACTTCTGGTTTTTGTATTCTTGTTCCATTGCCCAGACATAAATGAGTGCTGTTCCACCAGGTCTTAGAAGCCGAGCTAGTTCACGGATAGTAGCCAGTCTCCGCTCCTGGAAAGGAAAAGCAAAAGTGTGAAGCTAGTACCTAAACAAAAAGTCAGGAGAATGGAATGGCAGCAATTCCTCCTTACCTAAGATACAATAAAACTTGAAAGGAAGGTGGTTTTCCCCACTATTTATTTTCATTCATAATATAGCCCCCATCACTATGTGCAAACCAAGACATTTTCCTAGACATAATTTCTTCATCAAGACATCACTTATGTCAAGCATTGGAGCAGGCTGTCCAGGACAGTGTTGGATTCACCACCCCTGGAGGTATTTAAAAGACCTGTAGATGTGGTACTGAGGGACATGGTTTAGTGGTGAGCTTGGCAGTGCTGGGTTAACAGTGGGACTTTAATATTATAAAGGTCTTTTCCAGCCTCAATGATTCTACTATTCGCTTTCCATTTGAAAATAGTTCTGTGCTGAGCAGGATTTCTTGGACATACCAGCCCACCGGGAAAAGACAGACACCTTTTCAAGAAGGTGATTCGGTATTTAAAATCCCAGATTCAAATCTACTGTACCTGATGATGCACAGGCTATGTTTGCAGCTGAAGGGGTCAGATTTACAGCTTAAACACAGGTCCTCTGACCACACGAACAAAGACATGTCAGCCTTCTCCAAAACAGAGTTCCTTCTACTTTTTTTACTGGATTTGGAATCATTCACTGCATTTCTGGTATGGAAAGATCCATGGGGCCCCTCTAAGATGGTCTAGAAGCTTGTTACCATGGCACAGCTCCTGCCAGGAGAACCTTACCCAGCCCAGGGACAGAGCAGACTGGTGAGTAGTCTCCCTTTTGTTTGAAGATGGACAACGAATGCACAGATTAAAAAACCCAAAATCACAAGATCTGCCCAAGATCTGAGCCTGGTAACAATATATCTCTTGACTCTGGAAGTAGAGCCCCCTTCTCCAGTGTCATTAATTGCAAGCACATGAAAATGAAACCCAAACATCAGGACCAAAGCTTCAGGGGGAGCAAGGGTATCTGACAAGCAGAGAAAGTCTACGAAGCAGCAGTAACACAACAACTTAACTCTGTTCCAACAACTGCTTACACCAAATGCAAACCACAGATTTCTTCCCTCGTTGTTCTTGCCTTTGCTTGCACTGTAGCACTGGCAGCTCTGCACAGCAATACAACAGCACAGTGGAGCAGAGGGAGGGGACACTTACTGCTGTAGAGAAGTGGTGTATTACAGCAATGGAGATGCAGGCGTCACAGGAGCCACTGCGGATTGGCACTGACAGGGCATCGCAGACAAACGCCTGGAAATGCTTTTCTGCACAAATATCCACCAGGTTTTTACTGCGATCACAGCCAACCTAGAACAGAAAATGTTTCATTAAGCTTTTCACAAGAGGATAATTACAAGGCTGGAACATGATTCTCACTTGATGCTTACAGTAATAGAGTCATCACAGTCTCCCACTGAGGGAATACAGTTTAAAATCAAAACAAGAGCAAGTGTGAGAAAATATCTTTAAGAGGAGTATATAGTTCCCAGGTATAGACAAAAAGAAAACAACCCTGATGCTTACTTAAAACAAAGATGAAAGACTGGATATTAGACAGCTTGTTATAGCATGCTGATTTTGAGCCAGCTTAAGACAGACCAGGTTTCAACCTAACTTTTCTTCAAAACCCATTCAAGGTGTCTTGAAATGAGCAAAATGAGAAGTGACCTAACCTCAGTATTTTATTTTCATTTCAACTGCCATTTATAATTTGACAACATTTGAAGTACCCAAATACTGAACTCACAAAAGCTGACCTGCAAGTGTAAACAACTATCCAGTGACTTTGGTGGCATCACTAAAGTATGGCATACAGCTTCACTCCTCACCCGGGTTTTGTCATTTCAGTGTAAGTAAAGAAGTGCTCAGATATCTTCTTCTTACTCCTCAGTATCATGATCCACAAAAAATTTAAGCACAACATCATTTTCCAAGGTTCTACACAGTCCAGTGAAGTGACCCCTAAGGGCCATTTCTGAACACCTCATAAAAAATTAATTTTTTCCCCCTTTAAACCCTGCCCAGTGTCCACATCAAAGGCAGTAAGACAAAACTTACCATCTTTGAAAAATCAGCATCTAGAAGTGGGTTTTTTACATGCTTGCATAAAAGCAATAAATCTAAATTGATCAAGATGCCTTCTGAAAGAAATAGAGTGAGGCATGCGCCATCCTTGTTTTCACATCTGCCATGCACACTGAATACTCAAACCAAAGCCCTGCTACCAGGTTGTATATCAAACTTTGCTTGTATGAGAATAATAAATTTGTTTCTTTTCAATGCCCAACAACAAGTAGATAGCAGAGAACAGGTTCAGAATCCTAAATAATTACTGTTGACAGTGTTTATTGCATCTGACACTGAAAGAATACTAAACCATCTTTGATGCAAGAAGAATACCAAACAACTTGCTCTGCTTAATCAACCCAGAAGAGACAACAGTATCACTAAAATTTAAAATCTCTTTTGCAATGATTAATGAAAATATATTAATTTTCCATCCTAATTTTTCATTTATCCATTCAAATCCTTTTATCTTTCAGCCTACCATTACAGTTTTGAAGAAAACCAGAATTCTGTTCCAGTCTTATGTCCTGAAAGCTTACCAGTGAGCTGCCTTCTACTCAGGTCCCTGACTTTTGATCCAAAGTAAATGAAACAGTTGTGAAAATGCCAACCTGACAATATAAGATAATCCTCCACAGAAACTATGAATATGTACATATTATCCTGCCAATTAGCAGTAAACAGACCTGAAAAGATCAGTCCTAACATTGCTTTCTTCACATTCATTCCTTGGTCTCTCACATTTACTAAAGCACTGAGTGAATTGCGTAGTTTATGAATAAAAAAAGGAAACTCTCGTTTACTTGAAAGCAAACAAATCCCCATCATTTGACACTGGCAGCCAACTGAAGTGTCTTTAAATTACTCTGACAACCTGCATGTTAGTGATTACACACCTCATTACCGGTACCTTTAACTACTTCTGCAATTAAGACATTGGCTTGTAGTACTCAATAATAAAACTCAAAGGACCAAATTCACTGCTGGCAGAAGAAGGAAGAAGAATATTTGCAGCTTCCAGTGACGGCAAGCTTTCCCAGAAAGAATTGTTTTGCCCCTCTACATCTAGAGTAAAAATGGGCTGGATAATGGAACACAATTCCCTGTTCCCAAAATAACCTTGAAAAGGACTACAATGTATGTTGATGAAATCCAATGAACTGAGAATGAGAACAAAGGCACGACTGCCAGAATGCAAAGTCCTCATTTGCATCTAAATTATGTCAAATATTATGAAGTCAGGTTTACTTGTATTGACATACTTTCTAAAGCAAATATACATCCAAAGCAAAAATTTCGCAATGAAAATGGAGACCTTGAAACAGAACACTTTGAACACACAGCTGTTCTAGAATAGGTATATTAGGCTAGAATTTTATGTGGTGTTAAATGTAAACATGACAGTAGGTGCTATGCACATATGCATAAACAGTGAACACAGGGAGGCATCACAGATGCCTGGTGCTGAAGCTAGGCAACTTTACCATCCTTACTGGAACTATCTCTACGTGATATTTCAAAATGATTATAACCCAAACATCCATTCCCACATCCCTGCCTTTTTGGGAAGTACCTCCACCCCTCTCTTCACTGTTTTTTGTGATGTAAACAATGCCTCACAGGAGCTCCAGAGTGGCCACTGACAGGTACTGTGATTGAAATCCACTTGAATTTCATGCACTGATTTTCAGTGTATAAGGATAAATACTAACTGCACCCAACTCTTATTTTAAGACAGGAAATCTGCTTTAGTAAGGAGGCCTGTAACTCTGTAACTAGAACCCCCTAGAAACACAAAACTTAGGAAAGGGGCAAAGGTGTGTCATCAGGCATACCACACCCTCTCTGGGCACACTGGATAATGCAAATCTTTAGACAACCAAAATATATTAAAAAAAAAAAAAAGACCAAGAGACAAGAGGAGAAGGGAGAGAGAACCAAGTATAACACCTGTGACTTGTCTGAGTTTGCAGCAGCTCTGTACTGGCTTCCTGGACATGGATAACAAAGGCAGTTATGCCATCCTGCTCCTTCATGTTCCCATGCACCTTCACCTCCACTTTTTCCATAAGGAGTACCTACAGTAGATTTTATAAAATCTCCTTAATGCAGTGGTTTGGTATAGATCATTAGGGGACAAAAGACACCAATAAATAGCTTGCTTTGTAATGATGCTGCAAATCTGCAAAAGATAAATCCTCTTGCATGCTGAAATAAAGACAGGTAAAGACAGGTAGATGTTACCCATCACTATGTATTTTCTTTCTACATTATCTCATTATAATTAACTCAGCCTGGTAGATTTAGTTCATTTAAGTATCTGGGAACCTGATTTATTCAGCACATTACAAAGCGGTGAACAAAAAGACATCTAATTCTGAAATCCAGCCACCAAATGGAATTATGTGGCTCTCCAGAGAAATGCCTCAGCTATAACTAATAGCATGAGAAGTTCAAGAAACCAAATTACGTTCCAGCAAACAATTAGTCTGAGTCAGGCTTTCAGCATTTCTTTCATGTGGTGTTTTGGTTTTCCATTGCATATAGTCAGGGTATCTCTGAAAGCAAAGTGCTATGCCTAAGACCCAGAGTTCATTTCTCAGTGACAAAGCAGCAGAACCAAGTTGACCCATTCAGCATTCATTCTGGTTTTGTGCTGCTCTTGCCAGTTCCTTCTGAGCTCTCTTCCCAGATCTCTCATCTATTTAATGACTGTTATTCATTGATAGAAAAGGGCAGGAAAGGTTCATCTGCCTTGCCCTTCAATTGCTAAGATATGGTGAACTTACTTCAGGATATGGTGAACTTACTTCAGGTATACCTTTACTAATTGGTTTTGTCCCTCCTGTTTTTACCCACTACTAAAAAGTCCTTGGGAGAGGAATCTATTCCCAATCTGTACAAACCCAGTGCAACTGAAACCCACCCAACATTATGCAACCATACTACAGTAGATACTCACTCTTTCTTCTCCAAACCCTGGAAAAATCAAATTTTTATACAGTTCTAGTAGATCGCAGTTTGGAACAGTAATGCAGCAGACAGAGATGCACATTGCACCGCAAAAAGGTGTCTTACAAGGTCTTGTGAAATGTAAACTATGTTACCAATTACCTCTGAATGACACACACGACAGAAATATGAATGTCTGTATTAAAGCACATCATTCTGGCTCCTTTATTGTCATAATTTTTTTCCTATCATCACACCTCTGTCAAGTAGAGTAATTTCTTTATATAAAAAGAAAAAATATCTACCCCGTGGCATTTTCAGTTGTTTGCCATTGAATTTCCCACCAATTTATCAGTTCAATTAAAAATGTAAACCACAAATTTTAAAGACATCAATGACTTTTCATTCACACTTTAGCCCTGTGAGGATGCTGAACATTCCTGCAGAGACTTACACATCATCACACCTAGGTAGGAAGCAAGAAGACAAAGCTAAAGCATATTGCAGTTGATGAGATCATTGCCGTAACATCAATGAAACCCTTGTGGTAACTGGGGGAATGGCTAAGGCTGAAACACAGTGTTCCATAAAAATATGGAAAAATGAAAATCTGTAAGCAGAGCTTACAGATATGAATATTAAGGTTGAAAGCACCTAAATAAAATCTGTTAAAATAATTCCTCCAAATGAGGTTGGATGGGGAGAGAATTGTGGAAAAACAACCCTAAGAACATGTCTCTTTTTTGCATTCATTTTAACAATAAAGAGGTGGGCAAGACAGAAAAAGAAAAAGTAATCTGAAACTCTATTAAATTCAACCTTTCTCCAGCCTTTGTGCTAGGTACATCAGACATGGATTCCATCTCCAGCTGGAACATTCTTAATCTGAATTTGTTTGTCATGAAATTGCTGCTCTCACACTGTGTCAGAATAAGGCAGCCATTCCAGCACTGTCACTTTTGCTGAGCACAGATGGACTCGTGCATTTCATTGTCACATTGGATACCCAAGTAGATAAGGCTGCATGAAATCATCCAGAGAAACTGAAGCAACTACAGCAGCACAGGCCACAGTGGAGATGTTTTCAGACAATACCTGAAGACTAAAACCGTCAAGAGAGCTACCTTAGCTTTGATCTACCATTACCACTGCTACCTAAAGCATAAAAGTGCACAACAACCTGAAAAGCATATTGCTTGCCTTCAGGAAATGCTTGCCTCAGGTTTTCAGTACTTCTGAGTCAGAACACCCCAAGCCTCACAGCTGTGCCAACAGTGCTCAACCCAATCCCTACATAACTCCTAATTTCACAGCATTGCTTCATTGCTTCTATCCCAACAGGACCTGGAACTAAGAGCTCCAATACATTGTGCACAAAAAAAAAAGATATAGAATGGACTAAGTTTATGCCTGGTTTTTATGCCTCCAACTAAAGAGGAGTAAATGAGGGAGAAAACAGATGCCCTGCATCTAGGGAGCACTCCCTTTATCCCAACAATGCACCTGATATATAAAACATCCTGTAATCCTCACCCTCAGCTCCATGGCTAAACCATGGTACATGGAATTAACAGCACTTGAGATACCTTGTCAAAAGTTTAAAAACACCTGTAAACACAATAAACAAAGGATTTTCTTTAACCACATTTTGGCTGCTCCAGAAAAACAGATCTAGAAGAAAGAAGGAGTCACATCCTTCCTCCTGAGGCTCTGTGCTGACTTGTAGGTGAAAACAACCAAATGCAAAATCTAGTCTACCTCCATCTAAGAACCACTAGTTGTCACCAGTGGAAAACAAAATGTCTAGGGAGGCCAACTGAATGAAGCAATTCCCAGATTCTATTTTTCACCTGTTTCAACTGCTTCTTTAATAGTTTCCTCCCTTTCACTGTTATTTTTCATGGTTTTTTATCTCTCCTGCAGACACATATGAAATGAGATGACTCCTAAAGTAATAGAGGAGAGGAGCTGTCTTTCCTTTGCCAGCCAGTGTGATCTTTCCTTTCCTTAGCTGGTTAACTGTGGGCTCCAGAAAACAGACTGGTGCTGGCATCTTCTGAACACAGCATCTTGCATTAATTTCACTTTAAAACAGACCTCCACAACTGCAATTTACCAAATCCATTCTAGGACCAGTCAAGCTTCATGATACCCTGATAAATGTTTCTCCTCTCTGGTTAGGCTTGCTGGTTTTTCTTACAGGAGTCAGGACTGAAAGACTGAAATGTACTGAAATTAATGATTATACTCAGGCTACAGCAGTCAGGCATAAAGATGCCTACTCATTAATTGGATAATGTTGTTCTAGCCCATATGAACAGTAAGGGAGATAATTTACTAATACAAACAGGGTTGTAAATAACAACTTATCTTTTTTAGCTGAATATAAATAGCAGGACAGCAACTCCTGAGACAGACAACTCCAAGTTTTATTATCAATAATGAATGCTTTGCCCTACATAGAAGTTTTCAAGCCTGACGGATTTCAGAGTGTTTCACAGGACAAACATGTGAAAGAATCAGACAATCCTGAAACAGGAGAGAGCAGATACCATAACAAACACTTCTCTGAGATATCTTTTGGGTTAAAAAGGCAAGTTTAACTCTTTTTTTCCCCCCCCAAAAAAAGGGTTTTTTTAATATTTGCAATGAAAGCTATCTCTTGGCTCATATTTGTATATACTTCATCTCTCCCCAACAGGAAGGGAGAGAAGTAAAACTGGACTAAGTTCAGACTGTGAGACAGCAAAAGAGAGAAAGAAAATGAGCAAGAATGATGTCAGAACTGTCTAAAAGCAAAGAAAAGGGAGTGAGAGAAAGGCCAGAAATCTGTACCAAAGTTTTCCCTGTGAATTTTATGTTGGTGTATTTACTGGGCCTGTGCACAGAGCCAGAGGTGGAACAGCCAAACATGACATCATTCACAAATGAGAGGTGTCACTAGGCCACAGGGAACTGAAGAGGACATAAGAAAAATAGTGTTGCCCATGGAGATTTCACCCACCCACCAAGTGAAAATCTTGGAAACATTCAAATTGCCCAACCATTTAATAAATTTATTCAACAACAATGACCAAAAAGGCTAAACCATCCATTACAATTTTTCAATCCACTGCACCCATTACTATTTTTCTTAACGTATTTTGAATTATAAAGCAAAAGCGGCTTTGAAAAAAAGAAAAAGGCAATGCACATAATGAATACATGTGGAAACTTAAGACAATTGGTAACTGATCTTGGATCAGGAAATAGCTTTCTGTTCTCAGCATTCTTCCAATGCCAACCTGAACCTCCAGCATGCTACAAGTGCATGATAGAATAAACAGCAGAAGCAACGAAAACAAGTGATAGTAGCTACCACTTACCATGTACAAATCCTCGTTGATGCTTAGGTACTTCCCATTACCACAACCAATATCAGCCACTATTGACCCTGTTGGCAGGGACCTGAGAAACTCTACAATTCGGGGCCATGGGCTATGCCTGGTACTGCTGAAGTGTGTGGCAATCTCTTCATACACCTTGTGCACATATTCCTGCTCCAGCTT
This sequence comes from Monarcha castaneiventris obscurior, assembly GCA_026261815.1. Classification (NCBI taxonomy): domain Eukaryota; kingdom Metazoa; phylum Chordata; class Aves; order Passeriformes; family Monarchidae; genus Monarcha; species Monarcha castaneiventris. The sequence continues at coordinate 3,581,039 of JAMPIT010000350.1, read as the reverse complement.
TGAGGCTTCCATCTCATTCTGGGGAAATGAAGGCTGCACCAGTCTCTCCTGTCCCTTCTGGCTATCACAGACAGATGGGTAAACTAGATACAGCAATGGATACAAAATATTAATATTTTTAAACAATTCCTCGTTGATTAAGCATGTTTAGCAAAATTAAATTAAAAGTGAAATATTAAAATGCAAAAAATACTTCATTCCTCCTTTATCTTTTAAAAACTGAAACACAGGTCAAACTGCAGAAGTGTTTGATGACCTGAAAACGAGTAACCTGCCCACATGTACCAGAGGCTGTTTGCAGTGATCATTAATCTGCTATGTTAATGGTGTTTATGTTCTCAAAAATGAGATAGTGCCCCCAATGCCAAAGAACACAACATAATCGCAATTCAGCCTCTGAAATTCTGTTCTAAGGGCATTAATGGACTTCAGTTCCATGTAATCATTGAGCCACCTGTCTATTATTATCTCTACTGCCCTAAGGCACCGTACATGGCTCTGTCACTGCAGATATGACTCCTTCTCCCTCTCTAATGTACTTATTTTCTCAAAATTACAGGCCCCCTCAAATAAAGAATGATCAAAAAAAGGAGGAAAACTTGAAGAATAGTTGTTTCTATTTTGTTACATTATTAAGCACTTGAAATGCCAATAAAACACAAGAGTTCAGATTACTCGCCTGGCTCAGGAGCAAGCCAAATGCCTTCCTGGATAGAGAAACTCCAGCAACCACATGAATGCAACCAATTCAAGCCATAGAGCATGCTATGAACCATCCAGGAATAGCTATGAAGACTGCCAAAACTACCCAAAGGAATCAAATGATTTGCTCAAAAACAAAAGAAGCTACCTATTGGTGATAACAATTTTGACTTGAAGGTTGCCTCAAGACACTTACTGCAGCTGCAAGGGCTCCTCCTCACTTTCCTGAATGTAAATGACGTCCTTGTTTCCCTTCGATTTAATGTTAAATCTCCAGCATCAGCAGTGATTGTTCCAACTTTTTGCCCAAGCTCTGATGCTTGAATGACATCATATTTTCTGGGTGTGATCCTAAAATAAAGCAAGACAAAATAAAGGAATAATTCAATTTGCATTCAGAAAAAAACCCAATCCATCTTTGGAAGAAGGCAATTTTTACACTCTGAGAGAAATGTGATTACAACATCCTATTTCACATACTTCTGCCTCTCAGTTTTCCACTTATTCAATTTCAGAGAGAAAAGAGATGACACATAAACTAATGACATGAATTAGGGTTGTTTAATTGCATGTAATTACATTTCCCTTCCCTCCCTCCCTCCGTTTTCTTCCATAAATTTTGATTGTTTATTTGTCTAGTACTTAATTTTTTTAACATATTTATTTTTGTCCTGGTTTTGGCTGGGATAGAGTTAACTTTTTCTTAAGCATCTGTGCTAACAGCAGCAGTCCTGTGTTTTGGCGTTAGTACGAGAAAAATGTTGGTAACACATTTATGTTTTAGTTGTTGCTATGCAGTGCTTACTCTAAGTGAGGCCTTTTCAGTTTCCTGTGCTCTGCCGGTGAGCAGGGGCACAAGAAGCTGGGAGGAAGCACGGCCAGGACAGCTGACCTGAACTGGCCAGAGGGATATTCCACACCACGGAGCATCATGCTCAGAGTATGAACTGAGGGGAGTTGGCCGGGAGGCACCGATGGCTGCTGGGGGCAGGCTGGGCATCAGTCAGTGGGTGATGAACAACTGCACTGTGCATCACTTGTTTCTCCTGGGTTCTGTTCCTCTCTCTCACTTCCTTTCATTACTATTATGAGGACTTCCCAATGTCAAAAATAAAATGCTGCAGACCCTCTTGCTTGCCACAGAGTGGTTTTATTGCAGTGCCAAGAATAGAGTTTTGCCAGGTTACCCAACCAAATATGAAAAACATCACTAATGAACTTCATCAGAAAAGTCAGAATTTTACTTTCACCTGTGAGTCAAAAAGAGAATACATCTTTTGTCTTCCTTGATGACACTGCATAGCTTATCTCTAAACCCTGTGTTTCTCTTTCAGAAAGAACAGAACAAAAGCGCTTTTCCTGCGCACTTTGTTAATGGGGTCAAAACGAAGTCTCTATTTCCTTGGCATCCAAGTATACACACTGAAAACATGTCCAGAATAATTTCAAAACTGACTCTTTTGCTCTTACAATTTGACTTCTGAGGTGTGGATAAAAGGCATCACAAATGGTATTAAATACATTTTGACATTATGTACACAAGTGAATTAGCTACAACTTCTTGCTGGATGATTAATTTTGATTACAATAAGACGTTCCAGTGGCACAATGGAAAGCTTACTCCAGTTGAGTATCTTGACCCACTACTGCTTATAAAAACATATAGAAAAACTGTATTTAAGAAAGGTGGACAAGAACCAGCATGGGAATCACTTGTACATGAGTAAAAAGATGTAGGATCTTCATTTTCAACACCATTTATTCACTGGTTCTCAAAAGACAATCATCACTTGAAGGTACAAGTGAGTTAAGTAATAATCTCATTGCAGGTTTTATAGACAGACACACTATTCCAACTTGAATGGCTGCTGGCCAGTACTGCAAGTGCCCAGCACACATCCTTCCACCTTCTGGGAATGTGGCTGCCCAGGGCTGGCTTGGAAGGAGCAGAGCTGGTAGCCCTGGAGAACACTGAGGCCTCAGCAAGGGCACGCCCTCCTTCCCCGGGAGCTGCGTTTAGGCGCAGGCTGTCCCACTGGGCCCTGCTCCAGTTACAGCCCCAGATGCATCCCCAGCTCTGTCTGTGTACGGACACTGCCTCAACCCTGGGCTGACATCCCAACTTGGCCTCATCCCAGCCCATGGAGCTGCCTGATGCCTGGGGTTGGGGACTGCCCACTGGCTTTCCTGGCCAGCAATGTCACTGACATGGAAACTGCACTGTGTTCTCAGAGCTGTCCATAAGCTTTCCAAAAGACAACTGACAGTATTTGACAGGAGAGCATAGGAAGCTTACAACACTGGTATCTGTGTTCAGTCCTGTATATCAAATAACAAGAGAGTTCACTGCCCTGGGCTTCTATCATGATGCACAGCAGAAGTACCAAGTGCTTTTTGCAACTCTCCAATTTAACGAGGGAATACATAGGTGGTATAAGAGCTCCATAAAAATTTAAAACTTAAAGGTTATCAAGGAGTTCATATTCATCCTTCTTCATAATACATACTAACCAGCAAAACTAAAAGGCAGAACATTTTCTGCCAGTAAAAGGATTTGGTGTTTAATTTACATAGAATGTAATTAGTGTCTCCAACTGACTGCTTCAAACAAAGGAAGAAATGCTTACTGTGCGCATTTCTGTCCAATACAGGGTTGCCATACTCTCCTGAAGTGCATTACTGTCACACTCAGAGCTCACCAAGGTTTTAGACTTTTTGCCAATTTCAGCACTCCAACTGTATCTCCCAGTGGTGTATGATTTAAAAAGCTCATACTTAAATTCTACAATAAGCAAAGCCCCAAGACATATTTCAAGAAATCGCTTTCCAGCATCCCAAAACTGCTCAATGCCGTCTTACCAGCAGCTAAAGTATTCCTAAAGCAGCTGGGAATAGCTCAGGAAGACTCCCCTCTGTCACCCTGAGGCTCCCAGTGCAGGGGAAGTCACTCTCTTAAACTAGCCCCTCTCTCAAGGCTATGGTATATGTGATCCAATGAGAAAAGCTGTGAGCTGAAAAGAGAGAAAGGGAATGGTGACACTAATTGCACTACAATCAATTCTTTGCCAGCTCACAGTCATTGAGAACTTTCACACTGCAGATGTAAGTGAGAGCAATTTCTGACTGAAACTTCAGTTGTGACAGCAGCAGGAAACTGCACCTCAGGGACTGGCAATCAGCTCCCTAAATCCCCAAGTTCTTCAACTTAACCTAAGCAGCATCTGAGCAGCAGAGTGAATTTGTACATTAATTATAAAACTTGACTTGATTTCTTTCAGAGTAATTTTAAATACAGAATATCATTAACAAAGCAAACAAACAACACTTATTATTCCTCTATTATCAGCAATGCAGGGACTCTTACACATACCCATGTGTCCACAGGTATCTGGATTCGCCAGTCATCACCAATAAACTGCATCGGGGCAACATAATTGCCACTGTACGGCCATCAGGATGCTTGAAATCCATCACAATCTAAAAAGAAACAAAACCAGTCACCACGAATGAGCATGACTTATAGAGCCCCATACATAAGCCAGGTATTCTCAAGTCCTAGCTTTGTTTGTCTCTCTAATGTGTTCAACTGAATATTTCTATGAAACAGCTACATATTTCCTAGGGATGCAAAAGCCTCCGGGTCTGCCATCCTAAAGCTCTCTCTCCCTTTCAGCACTATGTTCAAATCTCAGAAGTCACAAATATATGTCTATAGAGATAATTAAAATTATATATCAATTTCTTTTCACAATAAAAACTTCTTAAGAACAGTACCACTGTTCAATCTCTGTGTATCTGTGAGGCAGGAAAGGACTGCCATCCCTCAACTAAAGGCAGCTGCACAAGAGGAAGAGAGAGCTCATTTGCTGTATCTCAAGCATCTGAAAGTTACGTACCTGGACTAAGGCTGTCAGCTACTCTCTTTCTGTGATGTCTATGCAGAGAGACAAGTTTCTCCACAGGGTTATTCATCCTAGTGTAAAATGTACAGCTAAGTGATGTGGAATGACCCTATGCCCTCTGGAAATGTCTATCCATTCACAGGAGAGGAGCTGAGACTATTAATTCAGTAGATATATAATATTCAGATAAACAGTATTAGGTGAGAGAAATAATTTCCAACCTGCCCACTTTCTTGGAGGTTTGAAGCACAACAAACACATCCCAGGATCCTGACTAACATGCCAACTACCAGACCATCCTTTTATTATCTGCCATCTGGCTTCCAGCCATGGCAATATACTGAGGTAACGCTTTCAGCTTTATTCCAATTTCACAGCCCAGATGGCAGTGGTACATTTTGCTTCTGCTTGGACTAGGAATGTTATCCTTTTACATTTCCCAAATGAGAGAAACTCTTGCTGTGGAAAATAAGGAGCAGGTCATTTAAGCAAGCCAAATGAGTTACAGAAGACTTACTGAAAAAGAAAAGTGGTCAAAAACTATTCAAGTCAGCAGTTCCTGGTACACTGGAGAATTAGCACCATGAAAATGCTGCCATCTGATTTGTAACCTACTAAGTATGCAATTTAAAAGCAGACTTACTCCAGTATGCCAGATTGAAACAAATTAGGCAGTTCTGCTTCTGTGTACAGATGTGTTTAACAAAGAGAAAACAGCGCTGCAACAATCAGTCATTCAGCACAAAAACCCAGCAAGACAGAGACTGAATAAGCAAGACTCTTAAAAGCTACAAATTGCCACTAACAACAATTACTATTTAATGTTGTGCACACTGAAGAAAAGCAAAATGGCATTTACATTTTTAGGAAAAAAAATATTTATACTGTACTACTATTCACATACTGTGACACAGCTTCTTCTCCTGTTGGACTATCTAAATCTAAGGCAAGAAGTGACAAGGGTGACAAACTGTGGGGTTGAAAGGGGTAGAGAGATACTGGGGAAGAGGAATAAAGCAAACTACAAGCTCTGATTAATGTTCATGAAATGTTTCAATAGCTACACAAATAGATGAATGGCAGCCACTTGCTACTGTACTCCTTCCTTTGCACTTCACAATTTCTTCTAGGGAACCTCAAAGAAGCATGGGGTGAAGAAGGAGAAAATACAGTGGGCTTTAAAATTTGATGGGGATGCTGTCCTGTAAAGCACAAGTAGCAGCAAGTCCCTGTAAAAAGATGCAGCTATCTGGCAAGGCAAATAAACCAGAAAATAACTAATCAGATCCAGCAAGTAAGGAAAGAAAAAGCATGAAAAGGAAATAAATGGGGAGTGAAGTGGAAGGATGAAACGGGTGAGATGATGCCTCAGTCTGTCTTTTGCCTCTCTTACTGCTGCTGGGGACAAGTGTGAGGGGACAAGACAGAGATTGGGTTCTTCAGCAGCACGGCAGAATAAACTGAACACATGAATGTTCACATTCCTTCCTGGAAGGAATCCCATTACCCCACTGGTCCTCCTTCTGAGTCAGTAGTAACTACAAACATCTGTTCTTGCAGATGATATTAAAGAACTGCACTTTATCTATGAATCAATGAGGAGACCTCTACTGGGTCCCCTGCATTTCCAGTTCCCACCTCCCTCCAGGGCCCAAAAGAGGACCTTGTTCCCTTTCACTTCCACATGCCAGGCTAGTGACTCCACAAGAAGTAGTGGGAAACAGTACCTCCAGCTCCCTGCCTTCTCTGCTGTTTTACTTCATGCATCTCCAATTTCTTTTCCCCCATCATCTGTGTGGCCCCAGAGTCTCTTCACAGCAGATGCTCCTCAAACCCTGTCCTGTAAACAACTGTGCATCCAAAAAAACAGAGGTTCAGAGTGCTCTGTAGCAGGTTACACATTGGGAATGAGAGGCCACAAAACTATCCCTGGCAGCTGGATTTTCAGGCAGCAGTGTCAGGGAAATACAGAAGATAAGAGCATGTTCTCCTGGCTGAATTTCAACTACACTAAACCAACAAGAGATACATGAAACAAAATTTCTGATGGTGCAGAATTTGAGGCTGAAAAGCAAGAATTTATCTTGGTAACATCTAGTCCTCACCAGAACAGAATCCCAGCTGTGTTCCTGTTCCCTATTTTTCTGGGAAGGGAGAACTTCTGTACTATAATCTCGTTTTGTGTGGCTGCTCCCCATCTAACTGAATTTCATCCTTATGAGAAGCTGTGATGATTTGGGAAGGAAAATATAAATAAAGGATTAATTTATTTGCAAATGGGAAATGACATCAAGTAATTAGCCGTAATTAAAAGAGTCAAAAATCTAAATCCAAAACCAACTTTTGCTTATGAAGCAGACTGAGGTTCTCAGCTATAATATATTAAAGTTTTGCACTGATCTATTAACAATAAATTTGACATTGCAATTGAGACAGAATAAAATCTAAGGAACAGCTGAAGAAAATTAGGATAATTCCTATGCTTCATTCCTTTACCTAGATTAACTACACCTGAATGCTTAAAAAACCAAGCAGGAGTACTTCTTCTGTCCTTTGTTTACAGCACAGTAAAGAATATTTAACCCAGAAGGATTTCTGAAGAACTCTCTTATTATCTCTGGCAAGCCTGTTACTGACTGAAGAAGACAACATTCCCACACTCCTCTATGTGTCTTTATCCTGGCAGAGCATTCTCAATTGTCACTGTCAAACACACACGCACACAGAAGATTAACGCATTTGGTCTTCTTTTTAATTTACTAAGGACTTACAATCAATAAAGCAACTTTGCCACTGCTGAATCAATCTGCTTCATGACAGCTTTGCTCCACAGGAGCTATTTCCAATCACTATTTTTGTTTTCACCTATTTTCTTTTTTTCTCTTAGATGGCAGAGTCAATAAAGATCAAATTTCTAGCTAGCTCATGGTGCATCATCCAAGGATTACAATCAAAAAATAAAAACAGTGGATGCTATATAAGTTTTACCATTTTTCCTTCTACTATGAAAAAAGTGTGTCTCTAAATATAGCAAAAAAACCTTAAAAGAAACAAACAGCTATTATCTACTTGCATTTTAAAATAACTTGTCATTATGCCAAGTTATTTAAGAGAGTGTTCATGAGAAGGGAGCACATGAAGCAGTAAACAGCTTTCAGTGATGGCTAAACATCAAAGCAAAGAGACACCCACATCACGAACATTGTTCCTGTGGCATAAAATATGGCAAGGTGCAAAAATCAGAAAAAATCCAACATAAGGAGGGAATAAAGTATCTTTTTCTTAACACCTCAGTGTGTAGAAGTCTGTACCACCTTTCAGTGCAGTGGTAGTGTACTTCATGAAAGAGTAGGAGGATGAATGTGAGTGACTGGTCTATAAAATAAGTAAAGATTCAAAGGCAAAACAGAAATAATGCAACAGAGCTATAAGGACAATGTCAATAAGAATTTCACAGCTACAGTGGGGAATGACAATTATTTTTCTAAGCTTTGTCTCTGATGCAATTTGTATTTGATGTTAATAGACTACCTTAGACGAAACATACTCTAAAGTTAAAAAAAGTACAATGTGGAATGCTTCTCAAGACTCTGACATTATTTACTGAATTTTCAGAGAGCAAAGACAGATTATCAGCCTACATAACAGTTTCCCACATGTAAAACAGATGAAAAAGAATGTCTACTTCAAAGACAGCTGAGAGGTTTAAAGCCCACACACGGAGCTTGAACAACACAGTGGGGCTCTATGCAGAGACAAGAGCCTGCTGGCTCACACAGGACCAAGGCAATCCAACTGGTAACACACAGCACCTTTCACTGCAAAAACCATGCTAAATTCCAAAATTTGGGATTCAGAGAATGCTGAATTTTAAAAGGAAAGCAATTAGGATTATCTTCCCTGAATAATCCACATCATAGCAAATTTACCTTATGTAATATAGGCAGATATTTACATCCTTCATCATGTTCTCTGGCCATACTTCAGAAAACAAGTGCAGCATTGACAATCGTGACAATGAACTATTTCAGCACCGCCTTTCTCAAAAATCTCTCAACACATGTGCAGGCCTCCCCCATATCAGATTTATACCAAAGCAGACCATCTCTTGCTAAGCCTATTTATCCACTTAGGCACTATGGGGATGTTACTCAAATGTTCCATATACTTACTAGGCTTTCTTTCTTCAAAAATGGTATTCAGTTTTCCATCCATGCAGTATGTTACCATCTTCCTGAATTCTCTGCGTCATTTTAAATATCTATGCATTTCTTCTTCTTAATCAAAGTCTACCATATGAGTGTTTAAAAAGTATTTCAATATATGGACAGCACTTCATTCTTTTATATCTGAGGTCTCACCTTGTTCTGATTTTCTTGATAAGCAGAGTTGAGTGCATTCACTGAACAGCACACCAGTATCTCTCCTAGTTATTCTGTATGCCTTTAACTCCATGATACAAATTCCCTTATTGTCTGGCCTCTGTTTAAAAGGTTCAGGTAGTGCAAAAGAAGAGAAAAACTATTGTAATTTTCAAGCTAACCACAGTTGGATGGAGGAGCTTCTAATCCTCTGCAGGCCTTGTCACAGCTAGCTGGAACATACACCACTCTCCTTCTGTACACAGGGATTCATTTTTGGAGGTTCACCAGCTCCAAGTTATTAGAAATTACCAGTCACCTTGTGCCAGCTCCTTGTGATGTCCAGTGAGGTGGCTGCTCTGCCTAGCCTTGGCAGAGGCTAGGATGCTGGTGGTACTTCTGGCACTGTCCCACCAACTTCTGACTGCTGCTCTTCCCACTCCAAGATCCCTCACAGCTGCTACAAATTTTTATGCTTCACTCATACGTCTTCTCAAGCTGACTCCAGGTTTCAAAAGCCTTTAAATATTTCAGTTCCTACTGTCTCTAAAATATCAAGTTTCTTTGTATGTCAGGACATTACCTGTGGTCTTTACAGCTTCCCAGATCATTACCTGTGTTAAAACCCAATGTTGAATATTAGACTCGTATGTAAAAGGCTTTCCATCCCTACGGTAAAAGGCAATAGTTACATTACCACTGGTTCCCTCTCTCTCTCTCCCCCAACAGGTATAGATCTCCCTTTCTGGAAAGTGCTATCTAACCCAAGCATAAAACCTTGATGTCCTTTCGTGAATCCAGAGACAAAGAGTCTGTCAAGTTCTCAACAAGAACCAATTTATTTATTCTCACTAACATTTCATCTTCATCCTTTAATAAATTGCCTCCCTAGCTCTCAGCTTAAACTCTTTTAGTACACAGAAAGAAAGAGGCTAATGCTGTTATTCTTCATTTAATTTCTTTTACTGTACTGACTTAGCCTCCTCTGCAGTACTTTCCATTCTTTCATACATCTTCCCTCACATCCATGGGTGCTACTACACTGACATACAGGGAATTGCATCCAACTATACCAGGGCAGAACGTGCTGGAAATGCACCAAATCATTCATCTTCCTTTCCAAAGGAAAGGAAATTTCTAAGAGTTTGCATCACTTGCTTCCTAATGTAGCACATTTCAATGGAAGAGCACAAGAGGACTCCTACACATTCTGACCCTGATGGCCTCCAGAGGGCTCAATCTCTTAAGATGTAACACTCAGACATCATAAGAAAGCAGTTCTGTGCCCTCAATTACATCTCCTCAGACTTGCACTTAATGTATTACTCTATGTCCTGAAAGCAAATGATCCTTATTTACATGTTTAATGCTATACCAAATGTCTACTAAGAAACCACTGAACAAGTCCTTACAACACAGACACAGCTGTTCTGTCATAAGCACAAATTTATATGCAAGTATGATATTTGGAGGATCCTGGTAGCACATGGTCTACGCGGTGCTGTGGTGTATCTGTAATTCTTCTACACACTTAGGAAAGTTCTCAAGAGATTTTCAATATCTAAGTAGAAAGAGAAACACTTTAGTATTCAAAAAGCACATCACATCTTTCTAAACCATTGATTGTTTAAGAATATCTGTGGAAATACACACAATTCTCGCATTACTGAGGCTGCAAATACACGTAAGCAGGACTCCCTTCAACTGTAATTTTACGTCCATTCCACGCTACCTGTACCTTTATCATCCTGACATCAACCATTATGGCCTTTAATTGCAAGTTTTCTACAACAGAAGCAGCGTGAGGAACTGTGACTAAAGCCTCCATGCAATATAAACAATAATTGATACAGCAAAAATCAGGCTTTGGCTGAGTAACACTGCCAAACATGGAAAAAAACAGGAAAGTGTAATTTGCAGGAAAGAGGACCTGAAATATTTACATTCAAAATGCAGACTCATACCAAGTATTAGTGTGGCACAGACCCATCAGTTGTTATAATATAGCCCAAGTCCTTGAAGGTTCAGTGTATTTCAAGGCATGGGTAAAACATGCTGCATGTTCATTATTCTACATTGTGGAAAACCTTCTTCCCTCACTCTCTACAAACACTGGGATTGTTCATCAAACCTTGTTCTCCTCTGCTAGTCTCAGCTTTCTGCTTGTAGTGCTGTAGTACAGGAATTCAAGCTAACTTAAAGTCTGGGGTGGAAATGGCAAATCAGTTCAAGATTATGACCTACATTTGGCCTTAGATTTTAAAACAACCCATAAGGGAACTGTAACTTATGAAAAGAAACAATAGATGTCTAACTCAGCATGAGCTGAATTACCCATAGGCTGGACTGACTCAACCCCCATTGATTACAGAGGAGCTCAGGCATGCAGTGCACAGGTACACACACAGTGCACACCTACTCATAAACACTAAAATGTCAGTGTTTTAATCCTGGACTGAATACCAATGACAACAAGTTATTAAATAAGGCATCCAAGTATGGATTCAGCAGATGCTTCAATTCTGTTTATAAGAGTTCTGCCTTAATTAAAACCTCTTCCTGCACTATTATCATCACTAAAATCTTGGCCCCTACATTCTGAGACAGTAGTATGGAAACAGTGTGGTGCTGAATACCTGTAATTCAAAGGGATGAAATGAATTTATGCACTCAGAGTTTGAAACAAAGGTCAGCTAGTTCTTCTCATACCTGCATCTAACAGCTGTCTCAGAGACCATTACAATAAAAGAGAACTGCCAGGATGCAAGACATGCAAACTGTGCCTTCCCAAACTAATTTTTGCATCATATCACATAAGGGCTGACAAGACATGGTTTTTAATCTATTGCTATAGAAACTACCATATGGACTGTTTCTTAATCCTCTACATCTTCACTGTAAAAAAGAAACCTACTGAGGAACAAAGATCTGGGGATAAATTTACAGAAATTCCTTAAATACATTAAGAAACATCATTCCTTAGCAGTCAAAAGCATATAACCCTCAAAAAAACCCCAACCAACCAACCAAACAAAATAACCCCCCACAAATAAAGAAGAAAAACAAAAAAATCCACCAAAAATGAACAAAAAGAACAAAAAACCAACCAACCAAAAAAAGGAAAAAAAACCACCAACCCACAAAAAAACCTCAAACAAAACCCAAAGAACTAATGAAAGCCAATGAAAGCCATCTTCTTAGTTAATGATGTCTCCTGTGGCCATAAAGTATAATTCAAAATGCTGCATTATACAAAGACACTTCTTTAAAATCACTTGAAGAAAACTGCTTTATCAATTACTCAATTGCTATATTTCACCCCACAGAAGTCCCACACATCTGACATATAAATACTATTTTAAAGCAGGGGAAACAACCATAAAGGAAAAACACATTACAAATCTGGATGGGCAGTATTCTAACACTGCTGATTTTCATCATAAATAATGTCATCTCTTTCTTCTGTCATTCCCTCCATCTGCTTCATTAGCACAATGACTGTCTTCTCATAATGCAGCCAAAAGTTACACAAAAGGGCTCTAACCAGGGCCTCAACATCTGGCCCTGAATTTACACCAGACTGCATGAACGCGCACTGCAGAGATGCAGGCAGCAACAGGAAGGGCAGGAGGAACAAGAACACCTCACAAGGAGCTGTGAAGTGTCCAGTTTTCCCTGTTTTCTGCTGCACCATCAACTTTGGTTTCCTCCAGCCATTCCTCTGCTGCCCCAGCAAACAGACCAGAGTTCTCCCTGCATTGCCCCTGGGCAGCACCAACAGGCTGCCTGCCTACTTGCTGCTCTGCTAAGGGCACGGCTCTCCCACTGACAGAATCTTTTTGTCAAGTGTGTCAGCATCACAGGTCTGACAGCTCCAGCACACTTTAACTGCTCAAAATTGCCAGTTTCTCAGCAAAAATTCAACTCTACTGCAACAAGAGCTCTGTGGAGAAACTCCTCCCAAAATATAGCTGATAAGAAAAACAGAAACAGAACATTACAGCATGCAAAACACTCAGATTTGTAAAGATAGTATAAATGCAGACAGACTTCAACCCCATTTCCTACACTTACTAGTATTACAAAGTCCTGTCTAAAGCAAAGAGAGACAATACACCACAGCAGGAACTTAACAAGTTAAGCTTGTTTCTTTGCTTATAGGCTACTTGTGATTATTATTATTATTATTATTGACTGACTAGTTGGCATTTCTACATAAAATTTGCCACAGTCTTAAAATAGGCTCCTACGACAACAGAGATGACATCACTGGCTAATGAAATTAGATTTTCTTATTCCAAAAGGAATTGAATTCCAAAACTGAAGTACAGCTGAAATGCAACAGCTAAAGATAACAAATCTTTAATGCTCCAGTTCAGCCTGTTTGCTGTTAATTGGCAGCAGACACCAGAATTCCATGTCACGCAGCAAGTACTGACCTTCTAAAAATAACATGGGGAATTGAAATAACTTCCACTGATGAACCTCTTGACAAAATAAAAAATTCTTTAAAAAATTAAGAAATTAGTAACTACTAAAAAACAACACAAAGTTTTCTATAAAAAAATAGAACTACCTTTGAAGAATGACTCAAAACGTGACTCAAAAACCATTTCAGCTGTAAAAATACCAGCTGAAATGTAAATTCAAATACTCTGTTAGTTTTCACAGAATTACAGAATGGTTTGGAAGTGACCTTTGACAGCATCTAGTTCTAAACTCTTGCCATGGGCAGGGACATGTTCCACTACACCAGCTCAAAGAAGCATCCAGCATGGCCTTGTACACTTCCAGGGATGGGGCATTCACAACTTCCAGAGTCTCACCAGCCTCACAGTAAAGAATTTCTTCCTAATATCTAATCTAAATCTCCCCTCTTTCAGTATCAAACCATTACTCCACATTTTGTCACTACACTCCCTGATAAGGAATCCCTGTCCAACTTTTCCATAGGCCCTATTTAAGTAGTGGAAAACTCCCCAGAGTCCTCTCTTCTTTAGGTTGAACAATCCCGAGTTTCTCACCCTGTCTTCACAGCAGAAGCTCCAGCTCTCTTATCAATTTCATGATCCTCCTCTAGACTCTCTCCAAAAGGTCCTTGTCCTGCTTATGTTGGCAGCCCCAGAGCTGGATGCAGCACTCCAGGAGGGGTCTCATGAGAGCAGAGTAGAGAGGGAGAATCCCCTCCCTCAACCTGCTGACCACACTGCCATTGATGGTCTCCTATTTGATGCTTCTTTTCTTTTATTACAACAACTACATTTTTTTCACTGGAGTTAATAGAAACTTTGTATTTAAACAGTTAATTCATCTGACCCCCCACGGAAGAATGGTTCATGCATCATAGTGAAGGATACATGGGAGACATGAAGTGCAAAAGAGAAAAAAAAAAAAAAGTTTTAGTTTAAAACGAGCAGTACTGTACACCATAATATAATATTTCTCCAAGATTTTTATCTATCTACATTTTTCCTACCACACGAAAACCAATTAGAAAAATGTAGCAATAGCTATGGAATAGCAAGACACTTTTTAGAGAGTGCATTTGCTTCCACTGAAAAATTCAGTATCTGTATTTGTGTGTCACAGTAGTGCCTTAACAGCCAGACGTCTGAGAATTGAAAATGAAATGATGCTGCCCCAGCATACAAAATAAGCACACTACAGAAACAGCAAATAGCCTGGTGACAACAGGTTCTGTTAAAACAGAATCAACGAATTACACAGAAGTTTTCCTTCATTATTCAGCAGTTATAACCCCAACCAGAAAATCCTAAGCCCTACTGCATACTGCAAACATTTTGGAAAGTATTTCACTCACAGTAAGAGTTTTCTCACAATCACACAGAAATAACTGGAAGCATATGACATTTTTATAGCACCTCTATGTATTTTTCTATGTGACATTGAGTGGAATCAACTTTCAAATTCCTCCTAATTGCAGTTTCTTTTATCTCTCTTTCACACTCACTTTGGATGCACTGCCCAGAGGAATTCAGGAGACAGAGAGAACATTCTTCCCACAACCCTTTCTCAACACTGAAAGGCTCAGACGAAACACAGGATGCTAAAAAGAGGAACCAAGTGGCTGTGAAGAAAGCAAAGCGGTATGAACCAGGAGGAGCCGCAGCTCTGCCTTCCCCCTCAGTAGCCAAAATAAGGGACCATGAACAGGAAACAAAACCACTACAGAGAATGGAGCAAGGCAACTTCCCACTCTAGCAGACCCAGAAGAAATAGCTCAGCAAGTCACAGAACATTCTGCAGATCTGAGATCCCACAGCAATCCAGCTACAGGGTGCCTTTCTTCCTCAGTGCTGAAGCAGCAGCTACTAGGCTTTGCACAGTGGGGAACAGCTTTATGGAAAGGCATGGGAGATGGTGAGTTTATTCCTTCTGTGGAGAGGAAGGCAGGCTGGTGTAAATCCAACAGAAGGGAGACAGGAGACCAATCTTTGCAGAGCTATTTGCCTGGTATTGGCCCCCTGGTGGTAAATGCCCAGCCTCAGAGAGAGAGGCAGCTGGAAACTGTCTCACCTATATGAAAGGGGAGCAAAAAAGCCTATTTTTACATACAAAACTTTGAAATATGGGTCTGTCATAGCTTAGCTTTGATTTTATTCTTCCCAAGTAGCTGAGGAGAGATCAGAGAAAGCAAGATCTCCACACTGCTGTCTTGTTTCTTCACAAATTACTGCCATACAGCTTCTAGAGAAATAATGCTATCAAGTCATTGTTCTGGGGGCAATTTTGACCAAATGTTCTTCTTGTACCATCTCAATGCAAATTGAAATTGGTTAGCAGATTCCTACAGCACTGGGAAACATGCTTGTCTGCATTAATTGCACACAGTGGGTACCTTGCTCTTGTTACCCTTGGCTAAAACAGGAGTTAGCCTATCAACAACCAAGGAGGTTTTTTTTACTGCAGATTCCGTCTGAACAGTTCACATCAAAGTTGGGCTTTCAGGATCTTTCCAAAGGTTAATATAACTCATCAGGTAGAAACATCAGGACATGTTGGTATCTGTGAAAAGAATCCTGTATGCAAATGGAGAAGAGACATCCAGCACAGAAATAAAAATTCTGAAGAAAATGTTTCACCTTTCCCAGAGGAGGCAGTAAGACTGTTATAAGTATTCCCATGCAGGGGCTGCAGGCTTTGCTGCTTATCTCAGAGGGCATATTTCAATGTTCAATTACATCAACAGGAAGTTCTCCCTTTTTTGGTGGTTCTTGCATCTCATCCAAGCTCAGTGACAGTCCATCACAGTATGACACGGATAGAAAGAAACACACAGGACATAGCTATAACAAGCAAATGCAAACAGGAGAGACAGACTTATGAAGCCTGACGCATTTAATTTGCAGTGCTCAGGATACCTTTCACATGCAGCAGCTCTTCATTAGTTTTCAAAAATAAAATACCACTTTAAATGGAACAAACCAACTAAACTTGGTATACAATTATAAATAAAGTCCATTTGGATTTCCAGCTAAAACCACTGCAAGTCACTATTCTTCAAGCACCAGTAAAATCCATGACTGTAAGACATGTTTCTTGAGTTGCACCTGTCTTACAGATTGGAAAAGCACACTATTGAGCTTTAGAACTCCTACCTCATCTGAATAAACTTCTAAACTCAGCATTAGATTGTAGTGATTAAAATTAGTGTCTTCTCTTTGGGTTCAGAGACAATTTGATTCTGCCAATACAATCTCTTTTTAAATAGTGATGACTATTACCACTATTTCATCCACTACCATCATCCTACCAGCATAGACAGAGACAAAAACTTTGGTATAGCCACTACCATAGTAATTCCTTAAATAGGAAAGATGCTTTCTGCCTTCCCTTAGAAGAAAAATACAGCAATATATAAGTAAAAAGCAAATTAAACTGAATTAGCAACTAACCAAGATAAGCAGAATAAGAGCTGGACCACACAGCAATATGCAGTGCCTGCCTATCTTGTTAAAGCTCATGCAAGACACAAAACAGCTGCTACCTGTCTAAGGCTGGGTACAGTCTAGACTTCCTATAGGCTTCTCATAAAATCTCTCAGCTATTATAGAAACAGCTGGTGCTATACCAGCTACAGGTTTCTGTTTGTTAACCAAGACAGACTGGAAATCGATCAACAGATAAGAGGCAAAAGTGCCAGAAAAAGGGTCAATTATCAGACTGAGAGATGAGCAGAAGCAGCATACCTCATTCTATCAGTTCTAGAATGACCATACTCAAAGGTTGTTCAAAAGGTGTCATCAAGTTTTTCTTTGTAACACTGCTCTTCTTTCAAGGCTTAAGAGAGTCACAGGTTTTCTTTATAGATCAAAGCACTTAAGATCCGCAGGCTAAGAGATGATGAATGTGTTCAGATGAACATAAGTTAGGCAGAGGTCAAGGATGATCCATACATGGCCCTCCTCTTTAACCCTGGGCCACAAATCTGGCTGACATCCCTAAAGCTTTCCTTCCTCAGACATTAGGTCAGGGCCTAGACAGAGCATCACAGCAGTTCTCAGTGTCTGTACCAGCCTTTTGCCAGCCCAAGGCATTTGGATAGGAAGCAGAGTACGTCAAGGAAAAGCAGAGCTAAAGAGAAGAGAAGAGAATGACAAGCCTGGGGCTGGATCTTAGGAAAACAGGACACAGCAACATAAATCAGAGTATTGTGCCAACACAACACCCCCTTTTAAACAAACTCTGACTGTGCTTTGCTCTCTGGCACAGTGCAGTGGGTGTCCCACAGCAGTCTTGCACACAGTGGGGCAGAGCCGACAAGGAGGGACTGCAGGGTGTTGGCAGCTGCTGATGGGGAGTAAGCTCCGCAGCCAGGAAGGAAAAATTCTTCTATGAGTTGGATATGTTTGTAGCACTACTTAGCTCATAATAGAAATGCTACCTCTGTATTTCTGAAGTTTTAATGAATCAAGGCTTACATGGCAGCATATAAAATGGCAAATTAGGAAAAGTGGAAAAACAGAAATCTCACTATTAATCAAGCTCCTGCCGCAAACCTGCAAAGAGAAACTCAACACAGGCTTTAAAATTAGGATTCTTTTGAGACAGCTGCAAACTTGGCCAGGCTCCTAAGATGAAATACTGTAAAACTGCATATCTTTAGAGACACCAAATGGAGGCACTGAAAATAACACCTAACTGAAATAAAACCAAAGTTCTCAACAGAAAGGACTGATCCCTGTCTTGCAGTACTTTGTTCAAATTCATGGACATAGAACATGATTTGCCATTAAATTTAATAAAAGGTCGCTCACCAAAATTTACCACATTGCTTTGGCTTTCCTACTATGACAACTTCCAAATAAAGTTGCATTCAACACAACAGCACTGACACTGATATTCATTAATATTTTCACTGTATCGGCTCCTATAAAGAAAGGGCGAATGTGGTGATTTATAAAATGCAATTACAAGGCCACAGGACATTCTAGAAGTCCTGCAGTTTCCCAGGAGATGCCAAAGAAATGGGTTACAAACAGGAATGATTAGCCTGAGACCCCCACTTTTCCTGAATTATTATGGGACAAGACAAATCACCTCTCACTGCTTTGCTCTCAGACTATTCAGTAGTTTTTATAAGCTAAGCAGAAGTACAAAGCAATAATGAGATTTATCTCCTTCAAAACAAGTTTAATCTGTCTTGTAAACTCCTCAAACACAATGGATTGCACCAACCAGGGCAAACACTTGGCCACTCTGTGCCTCTTGATAAAGCTGTTTCATGTGACTGAAAGAGGATCTCACACCTACATTTCCACCTCATTTCACATAGGCATAAGAACTTGGATTGCTGTAGATTATCTGATGCAAGACAAATGCAGTGTTGTGAAGAATCATGCCTTTATTTTGTTCTCAAGGTTATTTGTCTATATTTAAAATGAACATACATGCCAGTAACTACTCCTTTTTCAATATAAATCAGGTTTGCAGAAACAAATTAAACTCACAGTGATTCCTCTAACAAAATAGTGCAGAGTGCTTTGTTACTGGATAAACTCATTCCCCACTGAGGAAAAGACTGATCCTCAGTAATGTGAGTTAGGTTGCAAGGTACCACTGAAGATGGCAGTGGCACAAAGCGCAGTTGGAGAATTGTCACTAGTGGGCTGCCCTTGGGATTGATACCAGGGCTAGCACTGGTTAACAACTTCATTAACGACCTGGATGATGAGGCAAAACACACATTCAGCACATTTTCAGGTGAAATAAAACTAGAAGGAGTGGCTGATACCAGATGGTTGTGCCACCACTCAGAAGGATCTGGACCGACTGGACAACTGCTGCCAGCAGGAACCACACAAAGTTCTACAAACAGAAGTGCAAAGTCCTGCACCTGGTCAGGAATAATCCCATGTATCTCTACACACTGGCAGCTCATGAGCTAGAAAGCAGCTTTGCCAAAAATGACCGTGAGGTCCTGGTGACACGCAGTCAAACATGAGCCACCAATGCACTCTTGCAGAACAAAAGGCCAACGGTGGCCTGGGTTACATTAGGAAGAGCACTCTCAGCTGTCAAAGGCAGGTGATCCTTCCTCGCTAATCAGCCCTGGTGAGGAGGGAGGTATCTCTTGTACTCTGTCCAGTACAGGCCTTCCCACTACCACAATGCCATGGACTTACTGGAGCAAGTCCAGGACAGGGCCAGGAAGATTATTAAGGAGTATCTTTACATAAGGGGATGCTGAGAGAGTTGGGACTGATCAGCCTGGAGAAGGAATGGCTCAGGGTCAGGTAAGATGGCTCTTATTAATGTGTATAAATAACTGATGGGAAGGAATGAAGAAGAGGGAGCCAGATTCTTCCTAACAATGTCCATCAACTGGACAAGAAACAGTGGGCACAATTTAAACCCCATGCCATTCCATCAAAACACAAAGAAACAGTTTGGATTTTTACTGTGACAGAGGTCAAATACTGCGACAGGTTGCCTACAGAGGTTCTGAAGTCTCCATTTACAGAAATACTCAAAACACAACTGGACACAGTCTTGGACAACCTACTTTTGCTGACCCTGCTTAAGCAGGAGCTTGGGCTACATGACCCTAAGAGATTCCCTCCGACATAAACAGCTCTGTGGGCCTGTGAACATGATCTAAGGAGTTTGAGAATCTACGGTAATAACTAAGTTACCAGGCTAGGAGGGTGTTTGTGTTTAGTCCTCTGTTCTGCCAGACTTCTTTTTCATAAGCCAAAGCATTTGTTTTAGTAATTAATTATCACAGTCTGCCTAACTCAGACCCTGGAGGGACAAGAATATAAGCAATTGAAAGAAATGCTCTTTCCATTACTCAGTATAATGAGGCATTCTGCTTCCTTTTTTCCCTCTGAAGTGTCTGGTTAGCCAATTTCCAAAATAGAATACAGAACCAGCGGGGTTACAGGGTTATTTCTTTATGGAACTTTTTATTTGAATGTGTGCATTTACTGTTGAGGAGAACAAAGAAAGGACAAGACATACAGCTTTATGCATGTTTTCTACCACCTTGCAACCTAATGTATTCAGGCAGGAAAAAAAGTCATCCTACAGAGAGAAGAATAAAGAGAAGAAGAGAAAGACACCAAAGGTTGATGCTGTATGCATAAGGCCAATTACTTATTAACAGAGTGTGTAAATTTTGCCTGTGGTAAGATTTAATGGGAATAGAGAAGGGGGCTTCACTCCTAAAATAGCTAACTCATGTATTACTGCAACTGATATTTTCATTTTAAAATCAGATGAAGAGCTAAGTGTACAAAACCACAAAGAAATCATAAAAAATTGTAAAAGTCCTAGAAAGAAAAGCCATAGACAATGCAGCATTTCATGGGCTACTGGCTTGTTTTACTACATCTGTGCTTTGACTGCCTGCACCTGAAAAGCGTATTTATGGCCCATTAGGAAAAGGCACTGAAATTTGTGGCATACCTAACAGACTGTAAACCAATGCCTATGCTTGAAATATCTAGAAATGGCCCAAGTCTGGCTGTCTCCCTGGTTGAAATGTACACATTCTAACCTTTTACAGCTTCAAAATGCTCCAGGCAGTACACTTCCCAGAAAGGTTTGTATTTCTCACATGACTAAAATCACTGTGCTTTTGGCCATCCCTGAGACCATCACAAAGGTATGCTGTAATACAATAACCTAGACATGCACTGCTTATGGTGTTACATCAATGAAGTAACACAGCATCTGTGCCAGAGTCAGCCTTTTCATTGACATGGAAAGGATAAGAAAGCCCAGGGCTGCAGGGCAGAGGCAGAATATGTGAAATTAAAGCACGAAATAAAGATGAAGGAAGTTCAGTGGAGAACCGGATGCCAAGATTTAAAAATCATTGATATCACTGGCAAATCTTCCAGTGACAATGTTGTATTAAAGTTACTTAATTAGCGTATCACACTACCTTTCATACTTGACATTAAGTTTGGATGAATGTGGACAGACACCATGGAAAATCAAATTAACAAATTAACAATATAAAACTGGAACTTCTCAGTAAAGCATCACACCACATACAAACATTAAGTGTACCTCAGCTCCCAAACTGAGAGAGATTATTTCATCCTCAAAAGCAGAATGTGTATCAGTATGAGGAGGAATTCCTGTTTTAAAAAAAAACCAAACAACCAAAAAGTCAATATAATAATAATAATAATAACAACAACAATAGAGTGCTATCTCCATTAGCAAGCTCTATTTCTATGCATGTCCATACGGAAAACTGGGATGTATGGTTGAACAAACCAACCTTATCATAAACAAGGGAATTGCCTTCCATAAGAATTCAGGGCAATTGTCTTATTTACACACCCAGATGAGATGTACACAATTAACTTAAGTGTAACTTTCTATAATCAGTAAAAATACCTACAAGATAGTTCAGGTTAGTCCAAGGCCTCACTCACCCCTGGATGACTCCAAATGCTCTCCCTGCTGCAGAGAGCAGCTCAACCACTTTGCTCTCCTTGTAGGAAGGTCAGCCCTCAGCACTAACAGTTATGGCACATATAGCAATTCTGGGCTTTAGTTCATCCACAATCATATATTTCTTCCTAACTCCCTTCACAGAGGAGTAATCTCAAATCCCTTTATTTCCTAAGCAAATGACTGTGTTGGGGGTCTCAGCTTCAGCATTAGGACCTACTACTGCAGGGGCAGGCACTGTTAGGATCAAGTCCTGCTCCTGTTTTGCACTTCCTAGGCAAACACACATCACTGCTAGGCTAACCCCTGGGTAATACATCTGTCGGTGTGTGTTTGAGTACACACACACAACTGAGAATTGCCAAAAGGAGTCATTTTTAGGGGTTTTTTTAGATTTTTCTTTCATATCTGCTAATTGGAAAGAAACTGCCAATCCCTGCAGCTTGTGTCACACATTTCAACACCAAGTGCTAAAACAGCAGTGTGCATGCCACAGCAAGATCTCACCACATGGTGGGGAACAGCAGTCAGCAGTGGAGCAAGGGAGAACAGCAGACAGCTTGGGAGAACTGCAGCTACGCCTTCCTCTGACCCACTGCAGGCCCAGGCAGACAAAGTAATTCCTACAGCATCCAAACTGAAACAGTTTTATTTATTAAAAATTCTACCCAAGTTCATCTGGGGATCTGTAGAGAATTCCTGAGTTGAAAACAACTTTTTCTAACAGTGTCAGTCAGCTCTATAAAGCACTCTTATTACCTGGCAGATTTTACATCCAGATGTAAATATTCTGAATTCCATTAGTTTCAGTGAAAACAATACAAGTGTTTTATGGGACCAGCATTTAATCTGACAGCAAATCAGTGAGACTTGAAAACCAAGGACAGATAGATACCTGTTTGTTTCGGCTCATAACTTTGCCTCAGTACAAAGCACTGAGGCTCTGCCTTAAGAGACACACTGAAGTCTGTGCAATTCTCTGCACAGCAGGGGAACATTGACAGCTTTCTACACTGTCACTGATAATTCAACCAAGGCCACACTGATCTACCCACCTCATTTAATGTATCTTCCGTGTGGCCCCTCCAGCTTAGATACTCATAGCCGTAACTCACTGTCTAAAATTTCAAGTATAATTTCCAGTGAAAACATGGCTCAGAACAAAGATGCAGAGTACAGAGTGCAGTCAGTACTCATTCATATCCTAATGATCTGCACTTGGTACTCATTCATATCCTAATGATTTGCACTTAAGAAGGGGTATTTTGCTTTGGGCTTGGGTTTTTGTTTGTTTGATTTTTTCAAGAAAACTTGCTTCCATTCTTGATAGAAATCTACAATTCTAACTAATCTCCTCAGATGTCCCAGCCAGAAGTACACAACTGTATCAGTTTAACAGACTGTCAGATACACAAACAAATAGGATCAGCTTTTCAGACCCTTGGTCAGTAGACACTGTAATAGCTGTGGGACATTAATTCTTAGAGTAAAGCCAATGTTCTTTCTTCCTAAGGACAAATGAGATACTCACTCTGGAAAGCAAGCCAGATACTTAACCTTGATGACTAAGCTTAGCAAAAAGTACAGAATGTGATTTATTCTCTAGAAGTGTGATTAGAAGCTTATTCAGAAGCCTCCAGTTTGGGAAAAATTACAAAAATACAGTAATTCCTTATTTCTTAGATAAGGGAACACTGCTTGCATCATACTTAAGACTCCATATATCACATTTATATCATATGCACTAACAGCAAGAGTCATTTCATGGAGACTATATGCACATTACAGGAAGCAACACAAGTCTGGTGTAAAAAAAAGCACTTAAATAGAAAACCAAATATGACTACCTATTCCTATATCTTTTTATAGTAGTTTTCAAACTATGGCCTTGGACTCAAACACCATCATCTTCCGTAACAGTGGTATCAAAAACTGCACTTCTGAACATAAGTTCCCATGTGCAGAAACCAGCATTAAGACTTTAGTTTTGATTCAAAGCATCTCTGGTCACAGAGGAAATACACTAAGCAGGTGCTTAAATCCTGTCCCTACACCATGTCACAGTTAGATGCTACACTCTTCTGCTTTTCAGTGAAGTTGTACTGGTTTGGCTGGGATGTAGCTCATTTGCTCCACAGCTGCCTGTGTGGTGCTATGCTTTGGATTTGTGATGGAAACAGTGTAGATAATACATGGATGTTTTACCTCTTTCTGAGCACTGCTTACACTGCATCAAGGTCTTTTATGGTTCTCATGCTTCCCTGCCAGCAAGTCAGCTGGGGGTGCTCAAGAAGCTGAGAGGGGACACAGCTGGGACAACTGACCCCAACTGACCACAGGAATATTCCATACGATCCTATGGCATTGTGATCAGTAAAAACACAAAGGATGAAGTTTACCAGGGATGTCATTACTCAGGGACTGGCTGAACACTGATTGGCCAGTAGCCAAGGAATATTTTTTGCATCACTTGTTTTCCTTTATTTTCTTTTTTTTTTTTTAACTTACTAAACTGTCTTGATCTCAACCCATTATCTCAATCCTCACTTTTATCTCCCAATTCTCTCCTCTACCTCAGTGAGGGGAGTGAGCAAGCAGCTGCATGGTGGTTAGTCACCTACCAGGGTTAAACCACAATATAAAATAAAGAGTTCACCATTTTTGAGAGACAAATAAACTTACCTTGTCCAGGTTCATACTGATTTACAGTCAGCTGATCAGGTTTATGTTTGATATACCCCTGCTTTAAGCACTTCTCCAAGAATGGGTTGCAAATTTCAGGAAGACCTAGTTATAGAAACAGAACTGTAAACAAGACAGGACAGCTTTTTACAATAAATTTAACTGGAAAAATACACAGAAATAGCTTCATATACATGCAAGTCCATCTTTAATAATGATTACTCTGCATCTACTGCCAACACACACATCAGAACTGGGGGCCTAGTCTTCAAGTCCAATATATTTTTAAGATCTCAAAATTAGAAAGGCAACTCCTCTAAGGCTTCCACATTCAGAAGCAGATTACTCCCTTACAAATGCATAGTATCTCTACACATAAATAAAACCACATCAAACCAGAGGCAAACTTTTCACCAATTACAATAAAAAAGTTGCAGTCAAGAAGCAAAATTATTATGCAGAGAGCCCTCCAAAAAATTTATTCCCTGGAAATCTGTTACTGAATTAGATTAAATATCACCAGAAAAATCTGCTGATGTTAAGCTGGTCTTGAAACAGGAATGGAAGGCAGAGTCCTCCACTGAAGCTTTGGTTTTCTATTTTACCTGAGGACTTGATTGAAAAATTCTGCTGAAGGTAACACCAACAAACATGTTACTACTATTCCTTCCATGAATCTACTGATTTTTACTTTTAATTGCTTTCCCTCAAGAAGTGTTTATGCTTTTCTCACACATAAAACAGTCTGTGAGACTAGAAAACAATTCACATATCAATCCTCTTACAATGATATAGCTTCACAGTTAAAATCTTAATATAACCAGAATCCTTCTGTTGCATGCTACATCCACCCCAGTACACATGCATCACCTCAAACACCTTCAAGTTTTACAGGAATTTAACTCTCCTATTTTACTATTTTTAAATCTAAGCCTATAAGATGACTCACTTGCTTTGCTCTGACTCACAGCTTTCAACTCCAAATAAGAGTTATTGAAACCTTTACAAAATTGCTTTCAGAGCAAAGGAAATTTTATTTCAGTGTGCATCCAACAAGCTTCAAGCTGGTTGAGATAAATATATACAGCAACATATGTCACACCCCCCAAACAAATTAATATGCAATTTGTAACACGTAATTGTTTGATGGAACAAAAAGCTAAAAAGGAATGACAATTACAATCCCAAAAGCCTTATTTGACCAGACCTCAACAAAGGGCAGCAGCCTCTGCCTCCAAGTGACTGGACAAAAAGCTTAACACACTCACAATAATTTGGAATGAATCTCAAAATTCAAAGGCACTGTTTGGTATGTGCTTGAGATACAGCAAAGGCTCTCCTTTAACCAGAATCTCACAGCCATAACTCAGTGAAGCTTAAAGGCTTTACATAATGGTCCAAACATCAGTGCAAAATAAGCGCCATTTAATATGGAAGTTCTCACCTCCAGGTAATGGTTTGTCTTTATCAACATTATTGTTATCATAGCAAAACTCATATCCAAAATGCTTTACTCTTCTATGCTTTAAAGTCTTCTGGGCTGTAAAAACATATCATTTTAAAGTAAGTTTAGACGACATAAAATATTGCAGGCAATTTGCTACGTTTCCCTATTCCATCTGACCTGTTAAGCCTCAACATTCTTTAATTAGCAATTAAAACAGTGTATGTGACCCTCGTTCTTCATGGCACACACTTCTGCCTTATTATCTTTTCTATGTCATCAAGCATCACATTCACTGCTGTTCTGAGTTAAAGGGATGGTGATTTTGTATATGCAAGAAGCAGGGAATACCAATTTTCTTGAACCATGCTTAATGCACCTTTTCCTTGCCCTGATCTCTGAACTTACACCTGATGAATACCCTACAGATACTTCAAGATCCTTTACTTATATCAATCATTAGCTAAGGTCAACATAGCTTTTGCATTGCTCCACAGAACAAATTTACACAGGAACTCTGAAATTATTTCCGAGAATTCATTTATGGAAGGATTTAACTCCACAAGCTCAAGTGAAAGCATGACAGCATCCAGAATGTATGCCTCAATAAGTTATTTTTCCCTTAAAAGAAGACACAGCTCTTGAGCTGGACATCAAATTACAAAGTCTTGTGCTTGGCACAAGATGCATAAAAGACTTTAATTGTCTCTGGATGCAGGTATGTTATTCAAGTAAATCCATTCTGGAACATCAATTCGGACCATTTGCCCCGAGGAGCTGATCACCTGCAGTATAAGACCCAATTTCTAAAATGCTAAGAACAAACACAGATCAATTTGTGACAATACGTTTACCAAAATGTAGACTTCCTATAACCTGAAACTGTAGGAAAAAACAGCATAGAAGTACAGAACGTCTGGATTCCTACAGTTGCACCCACCATTTTGAGCATCTTCATCTCCTTTCCAGTCAATACTTTCCAACATCCTCCTTTCTTCCTCTGGAGAAACAATCTTTTCAATTACCATTAAGCCTGGAGGCAAGCTTGTAGGAACAGCATTTTGCAAGGAAACTGAGGTATATGAAAAAAAAGAGAATTCTGTTACTGTTTAGAGAAAACAAAACCATGTGTTCCCTATGAGGATATATTTACTTTGTATGAGAATATATTACAGCTGTAGAAATGATTAACAATACAACAAAGTCCTCATTGTGCTCTTATCTGGAGAATGAATGATCCCTTTTTGCCATGACAAAACAGGGTAAGGCCCAAGTTTTGCATCATTCAAGCACTTTCTAAAAATTTTACTGCATAAGATGAACAAGACTTTATTCAAACAAAACTGCTTGTGCTTTTCCTGTCAAAGTAATAGTGAACAGAATTTCCCAATCACTCCAAGGTTCTACCTAAATTTCATTTTAATTTTGTAGCATTTTAGTGATTTACCATATCAGCAGATTGCTTCCATAGACAGAGAGTACTCTGAAATCAAATATGTACAAATACAGAGTACAAAACAATACCCAGGTGAAACATCACTGATTGCAAGAGTAAGGTCACACAAGAAATCAAATG
Source organism: Monarcha castaneiventris obscurior (assembly GCA_026261815.1). NCBI lineage: Eukaryota > Metazoa > Chordata > Aves > Passeriformes > Monarchidae > Monarcha > Monarcha castaneiventris. The sequence goes on along the minus strand of JAMPIT010000350.1, from coordinate 3,553,439 downwards.
AACTGTCTGGAGATTCTCCAGGCTCCCTAATCAGAAAACCTTCATGTGCAGTACTGAATGGTGAGGAAATCACTCAAATCTTTTTTTCCCTTTTGCTTCCAAGAGTTGAAATTAGAGGATCAAATCATTAAATACAAGGAGCAAAGATTATTTTATGTCCTGAATCTGATTCTAGCTTTCATTCTCTGTGTCTTCTTACAAAAACTAGTGTGTTTTCACCTATATTTACAACCCAAGAAGTAAAAGCAAAGTGGAGCAGTATGCAGGAAGCTGGATATATAGGAGAGCAGAAAAACTGTACCTTTTTCCACAAAATTAATATATAGAACAATGTTTTGGGCACAGTCTTCCAGTGTTACTTCCTTTCCATTAAGGGCATTAAAGGCTTTCTTGGCTTCTTCTGTTGTCCTATATTTCACAAATGAATATGGTTTATTTGGCGGCATTAAGAGTGTTTCCATTTCTCCATATTCTTCTAGTATCCTGAGCAATTGCTGTCTACTCATTCCATTACCAAGACCAGCATTGGCAATAACCAGGCTCTAATTGAAAAAGAATTTTTTTAAAAAAAGAGAATTAGTGATTATTGTTGGTTCATTTAAAACTAACTTTTTACCAAGAGAACAGCACTATAAAGAAAATTGAAACCCATGAGCACTCTTTTATGTATTCTGCACAAGATACTTACATTCCCATGAGCTTGCCCAGCACAGTCTGGCTGAAAGCCTTGCAACCTCTATTAGAAACACATCCTTAGTTAATGCAGGAGAGACCCATGTGTGAAGGACATGCAGAGGTTCAAACCACCCCTTTTCACTTAATCTACAGAGACCCCACTACACAACTGCTGCAGCACATGCAGCAACTGATGATGCAATTTGGAGATAATCAGGCTCTTGCACAAAGCCTGGAAGCATTTTATGTATTCCTGACACAAGTTTACCACTAGCACTATGATTTTCTTTCATATATCACTTATTCAAATGTTCTGTCACCAATAAGGACCTTGCTGGACCCCAAAATTACTCTTTGGATAGATTAGATGGGTAATTTGGTACCTGGGACAGTTTCAAGGGGAAGAAGTCCCAAATTACAGATCCACTTCCAAGCAACACTAGAAAAACTCTGTCTTTGTTCTAAAGAGTTTACAATATAAACAAGATTGCTGAGTCATTAGCATCTGTCCATGTGGTGTGAAATCTGAGTGAAAATTAAACTAAATTTGATTACAAAAATGTATAAAGATCTAACTGATCTTTCTACACTTGAATGGGAAGAATTTGCAGGATCAGGATGAACAACCATAGAGTAAATGACACTGCTCTACAGTGTTTCAAGCCGTTTGTATTTCTTCATAAATGAGAGAGAGAAATTAGAAACTCTGACTTCCCTTTCTGTCTGCAAATTCCTGACATTTTTGCTATATCAGTATCTGTGAGGTCATTCTCTCATCTGCTGTAACTCTACTGTGGCAGAACACTACAAATCAAAAATCTGGATAGCTTTCTGTTAGGTCTCTTTTCTGCAAGGAAAGAGAAAGCTGTCCCCATTTCAACAGCTGTAAGTCAGACAACCAGTTCAACTCCCATAGAACCACAGCCTAATTTATTTAGGGGAAGAAAACAAAATGGAAAAGAGTTCCAATACCGACATGTTTTTAACAGGGAGTTTAGATGAGACAAATCACACTTGACAGACAAGTACAGAGGACAGAAAGGTACAAAAGTTAAAAGCCTGAGGAGGAAAAAAAAAAAGAAACCACAGAGACAGAGAAGAAAAGTCTATCTACTTCAATAGCATTTCCAGTGTTTCTTCCTCCTCAACCCAAGCAACTACTGTTTCAGGTTAAAAAAACCTTATCCAAAGGCCATCAAAGTCTCTCCATAGACACTGAACTGCTGAAGTAGAGTTCTGCTTTGAAATCAAAGAAGCACAGAAAGCCATGAGTCTCGGGAAGTGCATTTGGAAGAACTGCATTTTACACAAGACACCTGAGAGAACAGAACACAGATAAGCAGTATTCTAACACTACCATCAAAATCACAACTACCAGTCACCTGTGTGGCATGGGAGACACACTCTATGCCCTCATGTCTCATCAGTGTATGTTGAGCTCTGACCTGCTTCCTCAATACCTTCTTCTTCATTTTATGGACTTTCAAATGATCTTCAGTGGTTTTAGCTTCCATGCTGGTGTTCTGGAAAGCAGAAGTAACAACACACAGTGAGCGTCCAGCTTGAAAAGGATCTCTCCCAAAAATAAAGCCATAAAAGATTGCTATGATGCTTGATTTCATTTTCCCATTTTTCTCTTCCTCTTCACTCCTTTATTCACATTCACAGTATTACTACATCCATTTGTGGGTTTTAACCTGTCTGCCCCTCCTGTTTCCACACAGCAGTTTCAGCTAATTTCCTTCTCTCTGCTGTCTCTCCAGAGCAGAATACGAGAAAAAAATTATGTGTGGAACTGCCAAGAGATATGTATTGTCTCAGCTTCTCATGCCTCACCCAATGCTTGAGTTGGAGGCGAAATGTCTGGCTCCTTTTTCCTAATTGCAACAAAGTATGACATTTGGCCAAACTTGCCTTTCTTGGGAGTACAAAAACATGAGCAATACTTAGATGTCCAAGAGCAAGCAACTAGGATGCTTCACACTTCATTCACCACATCTCCCAAGGCCAAACTTAACGCAAATCACATTGCAGTTGTGAGAAGGAACAGAAGCCTGTGTATGTGTTCACATCTATATTGACTACTGAATTTCATGGCAGCACAGCATTTACCAGCCAGGGAGTACTTAAGGGTCACTGGCATTCTCCAGGTTTTGTTGCATCTTTTGCCCCTTTTGGTCTAACACTAAATTGAGATCATACAGTACCTTCCCACATCTCTCTGAGCTCACATTCTTTTCCTTTCTTCCTTCAAATTCCTTCCTTACTTCCTTCAAATCCAAGGGAAGAGTCCAGACCTCACGTAAGCTTAGGACAAGACTCCCAGACACTGATGCAGCTTAACTTTGACTTCATCTTTCCCTACAACATAACCCCTTACCTGTATTTGAGAGGTATCTTCTCTTCTTTCCCAAAAATCCTCCTAACAGTATAGCTGGACAGTCCAACTGCAGTTGTCTGTCCTATTCCATTCTTTTATCATCACTGACATGACAACAATCCTTTCACGTCAAAAAATGGTTTTGTTTCAGTTATTTTTAAGGAAAAAACTGAAACAGAACGAGGTCAATCACCCCATATGTAATTATTTAACTGTGTCAACTGCCCCAGCAGTCACTCATCCACTTGCACACCTTATGGCTTGCATGACTGCAGAGCTGCTTTCCAATACCTAAACTGCAGGCACTATCATGATAATGTAACAATGTACCACAAAAAATGGTAAAGGTAAAAAACCCCTCCTATTAGTATTTGCTGCAACTTTGTATCGAATGACGTAGCAAAAATTCTGTTTTAAACAAGCACTAATATGCTACTAAAATTGTTATAAAATATGGAAGTGTTGCACAGGAGCTCTAAGTATGTATTCCCTGTGATTGCTGCAGCATCACCATCATCAACCTGCACAACTTTTAACTGTGCTGCAAGAGAAAAATCTTTAAAGAGAATCAGAATGACAAAAGCACTCCGTGGAAATAAAAGATTCTAATCCTCCAAAAAGGAGCAGAACAAATGCTACCAAAGAAGACTCAGTCTTTTGCCCTTCCTTTCCACTTACTGGCTTATCCTCCTACCATTTCTCTTCCATTCTCAAACATGATTTTACAGTGGTCTTAAATGAATTGAAACACTTGTCAACAACAATTTCAAGCAAACATAGCAACATACTGGCATGGCAGGCACCAACAATTCTCTCCTGATATGGTTTCAGATGCCTGCTATCAAGTTTGAGGTGGCACATGCAGGGCCATAACAGTTTGAATCCTGACTTCCTGGCATTATTCAAGTTTTTACACATATTTGACCACATAAAGATCATATTTATATCTGAGCCTGACAAAAAAAACCACCCAAAAACCAAAAAACACTGAATAAATTACTCAGCACCGAAATCCATCCTATCACCATTAGATTCTTGACATTTTCTAGGATTTCTTAGAGAGAATTCAAGCACAACCATGATCACATGCAATGAAAGTAAAACACATGAGAATAAAATCTCACAAATAACAAAACTGCAACAGGGCAGAGTTTCAGAAAAAGGAGAAGACGACTAAAATAATTATTTCACATGACTTCATAAATGAAGGATAGAGGCAGAGAAGATCAAAGGGTTATAAAATCAATCTTGATCTCTACAAAATTATTTTTATTACAGATTTGTTAGGAACTGTCTGGCATTTCCCTTCAAAGCAATGGTGCTCATTAAGGGCTTTTTGCGTATTTTGTGCTCTGATTTTTTTTTTTCCTTCTCTTCCTGAATCTCTTGGTACTTTCTTAAATAATCATTTTACTTTCCTGATGGCAGACCTGCAAACAGGCCAGAGCTCATTCTTCGAAAATAACATCCTTCCTTCTAAAGACAAATAGTTCAAAATAGTTCAAAATATTCTTCACCTAATCAACAGTGTTTAACACACAGTGAGCAATGGTAATCTTAACCTTCATTACTTAAATAATGATCAAGAAATCTCAAACTTGCTTAAACCAAAAAAAGCACAGCGAGAAAGACACACACAAAAAACAAAACCAAAAAAACAACACCCAAAAGCATAAGATGATTAGAAGCCTAGGTACCTGAGAAGGGAAAAATAAGTCTCATGAAAAGAAGCACAAAAAGTTTTCATCAAGTAAATTCTAAGTGTATCTAATGGGTTGCCCTTACCAAGATTCAGCTGATTTGCAGGCCCCTTCAGCAAGCCTATGTGACCAAGCTGTGCAATTAAAAGATTTCATAGAATCAAAAAATCATTTAGGTTAAAAAAGACCTGTAAGATTGAGTTCCAGGATTGCTGAGTCCACCACTAAACTCTATGTCCCTGAGCATCACCATCTGCACAATTTGGTCCCAGAGGCTTGGCCTGCCCAACTTTATTTGCCACACACAGGTGAACAGAGGTCCACATCTTTACAGCCTACACATGCACAGGTTGCTCTGGGGAGGGTGTCAGGCAGTCCCAAATTACTTCACAGGAAAGTGACACATCTTTGACTTGGTGAGTTTACAGAAAGCTAGCAAAAATACAGGACAGGTTAATACTATAGAACCAGGGAAAGTGGACTTCTGATGGAAAAGCATGGAGGCAATGCACATCACCCATACCAGTGAGACCACTGTCGTGCAGCCTGCAGAACAGAGGACTTCAGACTGAAAGGGTCAGGCCTCTCCCATAACATCTACACCTCTACATACTGGAAAACTTAATCTAATCTGCAGGGAAAGCAGTTCTGAGTTTAGTCAGGCCTTTAGTCAGGTCCTCACAAACTACGACATTCTCCAGGCAAAAGCAAGTAAGTCATGCCACAGTATTTGTCAAACTAGCACAGAAACTGAAGCTGAAAGGCTGCTTTCTATCCTTTCATAACCCCTGAACTAAACTGAACAAGGGACAGATGAGGTATGATTCAGCTGTCTAAAGAGCATGTAACGCTGGCAGAGATGACCTACCCCACAACACTGAGCCTTTCACTTGCTGCTCAAGAAGCTGAAAACCTTCCTGATGTGCTGTGTCATGCTTGCCAGCATCAGCCTGGTGCCTCCAGCTCCTGAAGGCATCTCAAACAGCACTACCTGCATAGCTGAGACAGCAGAATATTCCCTTGGTCTCTGTCTGAACGGGGTCTAAACTGTCTCTTGTCTGTTGCATCATTGCCGGAGGCTCAATTCAGCAGCCACAGAAACCAACAGTCTGCCCTGACTGCTGAATAAAGGAATCACACTCAACTGTATAGAAGTAGGAAACTTCATTTTCTAGGATCTAACACCTCCTTTAGAAAGGCCAACACGACTACAGAAGAAAAAGGGATCGTCCATTGCTGCATTCACTACTGTTACCACCTGCTTTTACAACAAGTATTTTTAAAAAGTAGCTCCTGAAAATACACATTGAAAACGGTTTTCCCTTACAATGCGAGTTCAGGTTATAGCTGAACTGAAACTGGCCTGAAGTTACTACAAAGGTTAATGTAAAGCTTTAATGCAATGCAGGAAACTTATCTGCCGTATAAGTAGCTTCTGGAAACGAAAGTACCTGGTGGCCAGGCAGAGCTGAGCGGCGGCTGTCGGCAGAGGGAGCGCCACGATCAGGGATAAGTTTGGCTCTTTGTTACTCAGTTTTGGCTTGGTTTTGTGCCGCAGACACGCCACCATAAACGTATAAGGACGCTGTACACACGTAGACATCTGGGGGGAAAAAAAATACATTCAGGAGGCCCGAAGGTGAGATTTAAGAGCTCCAGCATTGGCTAAAAGCGCTTGAAAGCACCAGCACATCCAGGCACCAGCACTTCCCCGCGGCTACCCCATCCCACCTCTGCCAGGGACAGCCAGCACCAAACCTCCCACCGACACCCCCGCAAACCCGCGGGCTCTGGGCAGTCGCTGCAAACATCAACGATAACAGAAATGTGCCTTACAATCAAAGAATGTTAAGGGTTCGAATAGACCCCAAAGATCAACCACTTCCAAACCCCGTGCAACGGGAAGGGCCGCGTCCTACTAGAGCGGGTTTCTCCAGGCCTTGAACACTGCCAGGATTGGGGCATCCACAACTTCCCTGGGCAACTTGTTCCAGGGCCTCACCACCCTCACTGCAGCATCCGTTCTGCTTTGCCCTGAGTAAACACGGGGGAGGCTGTAAAAGCTGTGAGGCAGACGGAGGGACTGACTTGGCCTTCTCCCCCTTACACCACCGCGCCCTGACAGGGACAGAGCCGGAGCCGCGGCCAGGCCGCCGCGGGCTCTGCTCCCCGCACAGGGCAGCAAGGCGGGGAGGCGAAGGGAGCCAGCGGCAGAGGTCACCTCCGCTCCCTCCGCTCCCCGTCCCGAGCCGAAGCTGGGCGAGGCCCAGGCGCTGGAGCCCCGGCCCGGCGGGCGCGTTACCTGCAGGAGGCGGCCATGTCGGGGCGGGCACCCGGCACCGGCACCGCCCCCGCCGCGCCGTCACGGCACCGCCCCGGCCGCTGCCCCCGGAGCCGCCGGGGGATTGGGGAGGGCAGGCGTGTGCCGCTTTGGCGCGGATCAAGGGAGGCAAGCTTTGAGGTTCAGCAAGACCAAGTCCCGGCTTCTGCACTTGGGTTACAGCAACCCCAGGCAGCGCTACAGGCTGGGGGAAGAGTGGCTGGGAAGGACCTGGGGGTGTTGGTTGACAGCAGCTGAACGTGATCCAGCTGTGCCCAGATGGCCAAGAAGGCCAGTGGCATCCTGGCCTGGATCAGCAGTGGTGTGGCCAGCAGGAGCAGGGCAGTGACCGTCCCCCTGTACTCGGCACTGCTGAGGCCACACCTCCAATCCTGTGCTCAGTTCTGGGCCCCTCACTGCAAGAAAGACATTGAGGGGCTGGAGCGTGTCCAGAGAAAGGCAACGGAGCTGGGGAAGGCTCTGGAGCACAAGTGCTGTGAGGGGCAGCTGAGGGAGCTGGGGGTGTTTAGCCTGGAGAAAAGGAGGCTCAGGGGGAACCTTATCACTCTCTAGAACTGCCTGAAAGGAGGTTGTAGCCAGGTGGGGGTCATTCTCCCAGACAAGTGGCAGGACAAGAGGACAGAGTCTTAAGCTGCAGGAGATTCAGGTTGGACATTAGGAGTAATTTCTTCATGGAAAGAGTGATTAGACCTTGGAATAGACTGCCCAGGGAGGTGATAGAGTCACTGTCCCTGGAGATGTTCAGGAAAAGACTGGACGTGGCACTTAATGCCATGGCGTATTTGACATGGTGTTGTTGGGTCAAAGGCTGGACTTGATGATCTTCAGAGGTCTTTTCCAGCCTAACTGACTCTCTGATTCGCTGGCAGCAGCCAGTGCTATGTGCCAAGATTTCCCAATGACCAGGCTAGGGTTCTCCTGCGGCATGCGGCCATGTCCTGGGGAGAGGGATATCTATGCCAGGTGGATCCAGGGCAGCCGGTGTGGCAAAGGGAAGGGGGTGAGCAACCCTCTACTACTACTTTCCATGGACACACATTTACTGTCACTCTGCCATCTTCTGTTCCTGCTTGCTCCATACTTCCCAACTCCACTTGCCACCAGGCCCTCCTTGTGCCACCTTTTCTCCAAGTGGAGCCAGCTCCTTGTCATCCTTCTCTCTATCCACAGAGTGTTCTTCTGACTTCACACAGAACAAGTGCAATGCTTGAACCCCCACATGCAGTGGGGCACCATCCCTCAGCCCCACACCTCCCTCCACTCCTTCATTGGAACCTCCTCCAGCACAGAGGATCCAAAGCCAGGTGGGGGAAGCCACATCAACACTGCAGGTTAAAGACAGTTTCCACCAGGCCAGGATGGATTAAAGACAGCATCATGGCTTCCCCCAGGCCTAGGTGCTCTCCAGAAAAGACCATCCCCTGGACAAGCCACCATTACACCCAGCAGTGATCACATTACCTTTGGCACATTGCTAGGGATGGAGGAAGATAAAACCATGCCAGTCCAGGCAAGGCGATGTGAAGACCGAGCCTCTGGTTGTACATAAATATTCCACTGCAGCACTCTTGACCCAGCCAGCAACCCCACTAAGGCTGTGGAGTGAATCCACACTAGTGAGAGACCTGCCTCACTGAAGGGAAGCATCTCCACACCTCACTGACTCCCTGCAGAGAAAGTGGTCCCTTAAATTAGAGATACAGTGTCTAAGCCTTCACTTTGTTTTTCTTCTTCATAGGCAAACCAAGCTTTATACTATGCCCCTAGACATAACCTTTCCCCCTTCTTTATCCAAAATGCTGGAATTTGGGATTACCTACTTTGTGTTTAACTGACAAATATTCTACTTCTCACTGTATCTTATTACCTAAAGACTAACCTTTTTTTTCTCTCTCTCTGTTTTTAAGTACCAAGCTGGTTTTTATTTTCCCTCCCTCAGCCTCCTGTGGGTATGTAACCTTTCTCAGCGTCAATGATGCGTGGGATTCCCAGGCGGGTGGTATGTCAGGTGACTGATGAGCCTGTAAACCTGTAGACAGGAGCCAGCTCCTCAAGTTTTTTCCCAGATGTACTCTGGAGGAATCTACCAACGGCTGTGCTTACCCAGAAGAAAACAAACAAACAAACAAACAAAAAACCAGCCAAACAAAAAACAACAACAAAAAAATCCTTTCTCTTTCCTTTGGTGTGTGTACCATGCCCAGTGCCAGGGACACAGCTACGCCATGTGCAGTAGGTACAAGTGCACTAAGCATCTGAGGCTCACAGGGCATATCCACCAGCCTGTAATATTTGGGAGGTAGGAAGTATTTGCTCAGAAGGGGGGTTCCACTTCTTTTACTCCACCACAGTCTGTGCCATTACATCACTCTCTGTCCTTGACCCACACAGTGGATAGCAAAGTGTTGTGATAGCACCGATTTCTGCCTAAGTTTTCTTATATGTGAAGTGTGAATATTAACTACCTACGTAGTAAGAGTGTAGTATAGAGCTTGTTAAGCTTTGTGGACACTAAGCCTTAGCATCATCTGGTCATCTTGTGAGCCAGAATGAATGGGGAAAGAACAACCAGGCCACATCAACAGCTGCTGTCTCTATTAAAATATTCTCCAAGGCTCTCAGCCCTGGAAACCATCCAACCCCAATAGCTACTGAAAGGATGATCCTGATGGTACCAGTTTGTAATTCATTACCAATTTGCTCTGACAAGTGGAAAATACCTGCCAAAAGGTTGTTTCTCTTAAGTGCCCACATTCCAGATTCTATGGACGCTCCATTCTATGTGTATGTCCATGTGTGTTCTCTGGGGGAGAACAAACTCACTGTGGGGTTTCTTTTTAGGTATCTCTGTATGATTAGCATTGGTCAAGAATTTGTCATGCATATTGCAATAACATTTCCTCTGATAATGCATTGAGGTTTTGATTCTATAAACAACATTCTCACATAGGAAATTTCCAGCGTTTAAAAGGAAAACAGTTAAAGGCTGGTCAGGGGTTTAATAAAAGCTTATTTCAAACCAGAACTGTTATGCCCTTCATTATTTAAGCCCAGAAGCCCTGTGCATTCTCCTCCTGTGGTAGATAAGATGGGTACAGACTCCTCCTACAGATACCACAGTGCTTATTGACCACAAGTAAAAATATATCTCCATTAACAACATTATCACTGACTAACCCACAAAAGAATTCACAGAAGTGGGGATTCAAATACATTTACCTTTGATGTTAATATAATCTCTGGTTTAAAGTGCTTTAGCAGAAAACTCAGTATTTCTTTTTAAAAATCCCTTTTTTGTAATTATAATATTTTGATTTTAAACTTCAGCAAGTATTCTAGTTTGGTATTAAGTCATAATAGTTTTCTCAAGGAAAAAAAAGGTTTATATCAGAAAATCTTAGCTCTGTCTCTATTTTTTTTAAACTGATAATGAGGAAACATCTAAAGCAGAATATCATGCTCCTGTTTAGTCATAGGTGAAAAATAAAATCCTAGTGACTTTTCTCAGGAACAAATTACACTACTTGCTATGCTGTTAGCTATTTTATCTTTTCCGCATTCCCAGGGAGAATCTAGGCAGTCAGTCCCTGGGAATTAACTTCATGTTAAAGTAAACACTTCTACTCCTTCAACAAACAAGAGGTTCCTGGTCCGTAGGTGGAAAGACAATCTTACTCCCTTTTATAGCAAAGCAAGCCAAGCCATGCTTTAGCCTAATGTGATCACACTGGATTTCCATTACTTTCAAGCCCAATTAAAAGGGAATTGCAAGAAGATAGGATTTGCTCTATCAAATCTCTTGGTGTAATAAACTGCAGTTTGAGAATCATGACAAATAGGATATATTTCAGGATAGCAGTTTGTTACAGAAATTAGAAGAAACCTCTTAGCACAAAATCCAGCTCAAAATCAACCATGACTAGTCCTGTAGAGAAGTGCTGTAATAAAGGATGAGACACAAGATGAATTGTTTTAGGATAGCATTCATGTAATAGTTCAGCACTTGGACAAATATGTGTTGACCTAAATTCAAAATGTGCTACTGCTGCTGCTTACGATAATAAAACTCTCCATAACAATCCTCTGCAATGCCAAGGGCTTATATTTTTCAGGAAGAAGGCAAGGCTGGCTCTGTGCTGCATGTCATTTTTATTATGCGTTTTTGCTGTTCAATGCTAGATTTCATATTTCATTCTAAAAAAGAAAAACAGCCAGAAAAAAACAACTTCTAGAAATTTTTTAGCAATTGCATAAGACTGAAAGAGACATGAGAAGTCTGGGTCCTGTTAAAATCAGTGGGATTTTCAAATGCCAGCGATCAAAATGCTTGTATTCTCAAGAGACTTAAAATGTCAAGTAATATCAGTATGCTTTCTGATTTCTAAGCTTTAGGCTACATTCTGTTCATACCTCCAAACTTTTTCAAGCTTTTTTCCACAAACATAAGATTTTGGAGTACTTTTTTCCCCTTTCGTTTAATAAAAGCTGCAGTTTTCCTGAAATCTCAAGACTCAGTGTACTGGAACTTTAAGAAATACACTAAATAGTGTAGATCTCATGGTAAAATTGTAGGATTTGGCAACACTGTGTTTCTGGCACAAATGCACGATTATTGGCAGGTTCACTTCCACTGTTACCAGGTGTGATCCTCTTGTGGAGCAAGTTTCTTTAGGATGATGACACAGCTCTTTCAGAGCAGGGAGATTCCAGTTCTGTGCTGGGACAGCTACAGATCTTGCCATCTAGAGAACCAAACCAGTCAGTGGATGTTTAGGATTGGACAGGGGTTAGCTAAACTGAGCATTTCTGCTATGCCAGGAGATTGTACTAATGAAGTTCAAGACTCTTTGTTAGAGACAGGGAGGAGCAGCTTTAACTTCTGATGTCAGACACACTGCAAAGGCATGCCTACACTGCTGGGTGACCATTAATGTTGCACTAGAACTGGGAGTGCAATCCTTAAGCCCCAATAAACAGAAAATCTTTGATCCTTTTCTGGTGAATCTTCAGAAAATTCGTGTGAACTTTCAGGCGTAAGACAGAAATTACTGTAATTATGGTGTGCGTACTATGAGTCTGAAGATACTGCATTATACCAGTGCAAAAAATCAGCTCTTGAGAGGTCCCTGCAACATGTGGACACAGATAATTTCTTGATTTGATTAAGGAAGAACGCAAGAGATCCCTGGGCACAACTACTGGAAAGCATAATATCCATGAACTTAATTCAGAAATTCCCAGTGAAGATCTTGCCAGCTTTTTCTGCCTAAATAAAACCTCTCTCTGAATGGTCCTCAGCCTTTAAAGTCCCACATGCACCAATACTAAGAAAACCATACATTGCATGAAATTGTTTTATCCTCAGTTTTAATTTTTTTTGGGCATTAACCATCTTGGCGACTTAGGGCTTTAAATCTTTCCAAAGCCATGCAGGCTTTGAATAAAAGATGGTAATTCTCTGCTGAACAGGAGTTGTTGCTTTCGCTGCCCATGTGACTCTTTCTTTGCAGTTCAGACAAAGTTTAGGTAAGATCTTTTGCCAGTCTAGTACACTTTCTGGGGTATCAGAAAAGTAATGTGGAGTACTGGAAGAACTATACAAAATATTTATTTGCCTCTAAATCACTAAACCCGTCAACAGATGGTCTGGTTTAGCCTTGAAAGCAATGTTCTTAGAAAGATTCTCACAAAATGTTTCTGTTTTGTCTGACACAAAGACTGAAAATTGTCATCCCTTCAAAGTCTGAATGTACTTCACATTCTCTTCCTGCTCTTTATGTCTGTTTTACATTAAAAAAATAGGAAATATAATTTTTTAAAAATACTGTTCAAACTATATTATGCTCTTCCGGCCCTACAGTCAAAATCATACAGTAACCTGGCAAAACTCAGTTCTGTCACAAGCAATTAGGATTTGGTAGGCATTCAGGAAGCAGTGCGACCTTGCACAGGCATCCTCCCTGATATCTACACTGGGCAGGCAGTCTGCTTTCCTGCATACCCTTGGAAACCATCGTTTCTCACAGTTATAACTTCAGGGCATAAGTGTATCATAAGGACAATCATGGAATGTCAGGCTCTGGTTCTGTCTACTTGAGCAATCAATACATTTTTAAGGATGCAGTGCTTGCAGTTCGGACACAATCTGTGAAGTTAATTTTTAAAGACATAGTACTGTTTACATAAGAGCACTAAATATTACATTTCCATCACAAGTGAGATCCTTGGTGCCCCCACTGACTGGAGAGAACATTGCAATGTATTCCTTAGACTGGGGTTCCATTCTTTCATCTCCTTTCAGGCACCGTCTTAGGACAACTCATTAGCTGTTGCTCATGCAATAGGTTTACTCTCTTTGTAAGAAGAATACCTGCGCAGCTGTAAGTTAAAATTTTCTAAACAAAAGCATGGCCCGATGCTTGGGTCACCCAATTTGTTGCTCCTTTAATCTAGTTCATTGCGTATTACTTCTCTGTATCTATGTGCACACTTGACATATCTAGAAAACAGGAGTTGTAAGCTTTAAACTGATTAGGCAAAAAAAAAAAAAAAAAAGAAGATGCATCCAAACTTAGTGATTTTTTTTTACAAACACCACTTGCCTGTGAGTCAATTTGCTGATCTGTATGATGTTTACATAAATATTTACCCAAATCACCAGGGGTTGTGAATCTTCATGAAACACTGTTGGTGAAACACTTTTCTATCCGTGAATGAAGTGTAGCACATGCATTCAGAGTATGGCTGTAATTAATGGTAGAAGATGAATGAAAAGAATAGATTAAAAAAACCACATCATCTTTTTTTTCCTTGTTCAAAATTGATTTAAAATTTTTCTCCTATGAATGCAAATCTTTCCTTTTTAACACAGACATAATATGGTTCGTACACATCTTGGTGATTATTAGGGTACAGTTTCAGCATATTTGAGTTTGTTCACTTTTATAAGAGAAAAAAGCAGGTTTTGCTGGCATAGAGTATTTGAAATTCATGTCTACATCACTTTATTTTACTCCTTCTATGTAGAAATGTCAATCAGAATGATTTAAATTAAAATATTATAACATTAAATGCTCTTAACTCATGCAGATGTAGTCTTTTCTGGCAAATTTTTTGCTTCAAGAAATGAGTAAACTAAATGAGCATACTGGCTGCTTCACTTAGCTGTCATCTCTCTAAAGGCTCTGTGAGTAAGCCTGACACACTTCATCTCTCACACGGTTCTGTTAGTGTCTCCCATGTTAAACTTCATGGCATCTTCAGTCAAAGGAATACAAGTGAGGCAAAGTGTGAGACTGGAAATGAACAAAATAACTAGGAGATTGGTTTAAAAATTATCATGAAGCCTGTGTGCCCACTGCCCTGGCTGCTATGATATCATTGTATGAGAGCCATATATAATTCACCATTGCAGCACAATCTGTATTTGATGCTTGTCCTAAGCCAGGCACTAAGAATTGCCAGCTGACAAGAATCCCTTCAAAAGGGGCAGGTGAGGAAATTTGAGAACAGCCTAAGAAGCTTGTCATTTATGGAGAGAGTAGCCTATCTTCTGATGAGTGAAAACTAGAGGGATTGATAATCTGAATTACAGATTTTGAAAAATGAGGTAAGAAAGTTCCTTATGGAAATAGGGAGGGTTTTCCTATTCCTTCTATATCTTTTCTTACTACAACTTTTAAGATTATTCCAGCAGTACTAGGATTGTTATGTAAAATACATTCTTTCTCGTCTATTTTAAGTCAAAGAATACAAGTTTAGCTGAAGTATTTCTGCCACCTCTGTATTGTCACAAAATGAAAAATGTTACTGGTTAAAAAGGAAACAAAATAATACTAAAAAAGCATTAACTAAAATATAACTCCTTATGGGGCATTTAATAATACTTGGGTGGCACATTGCCTGAGAAAGTGCTGGGTGGTGTCAAAATAGTTAGGTTCTTCACAAGGACACAGCACATGTCCTTGTTATCAATTTCGTCTTTATCAGTAATTTCTGTAACAGCAAGAGCTTCTATACAAAATAATAAGGACTTGAGCTTTTGATTTTTCACCAATATCTGAGTGAGGTATGTTGCTATCTGTTTTTCTGCTGCTTCTGTCACCTTCTTTCCAATGCTAAATTAATCAGGCAGGTGACCTTGCTGGTTTTTATTAAGCACAGCAGGCTGTATGAGCTATTGCTGGAAAAGTGTGACATTGCTCAACTAGTGGGGTCCTACATCTATTTTTTTCTAATATGGTTTCACTGCCATTTCTAAGTACAGGCTGTATTTCTGCTGTCATGCACAGTTTCTTTCATTTGCCATAGATTAAAAATAATTATGCTGCTAAAAGGAAAGTACAGCATAATATAATATTCTGTAACTGCTTATAAACAAAAGAGCTTTTTATAAAATGCTGGTTTGCCTCAACTCTCCACGAAACAAGGATGCTGAACATAGGAGTCATAGTAACCTATTGAGTGAATGGATACATCAAACTGAAATTTGACAACAGGGGTCTCAAAAAAATCCAGGCAAGTCTGAAATGGCACTGCATGACTACAGTACAGCTATGTACCACTGCATGATTCCAGAGAATGGGCAGGAGGCCATCTGGAAACTCTAAACCTCTTGCCGTGATCCCCTAAGTTTGCCATAACAGTAAGGGAATAAATCAATAACGTTTTCCATCTTACCTTTTGGATTCCTCAATATTTGTGAACAAGAGCGTGTCATGTGGGAAAGGAAGGCTACTTCTGTAGCAAGGATCTGGCTTTTCATGCTCATGATGCATCTTGCATAATTATGAATGAATTATCTTACAAATCTCTGTTCCTAGATTTATTTTGGGAAGCATAACTGAACTCTGCTCCTGGAGCCCATGAAAAGTCCCCAGATTTAGAGCTTATTTTGTTGGGACATCTACAGACCTCCAGCAGCTCCTCTGGCCGAGTGCTGGAGAAGTTTCTGACAGGCACAGGACCTAAGGGCAAGGATCTGATGTGTTCCTAAGAGCTGAAGATCATTATGACGTAGTAATTAGAAACACTGCCGTAATGCAGGAGACAGGAGAAAGAACTACTTTTCTAATTGCCTTGATGCATGGAATTAAGCTTGAAAGATTACTTTCTTTCAAGCAAAGCATGATGTAAGTAAGAGATGAGGTGGTAAATCTGTATCTGATACCGACCGTTGAGTTGTTCCACTGAGTGTCGGACCTCATTTGCTGATGGACCACAGAGCCATAGTGGCTGCTGGGACCTCCTCTGTCCCTGCCATTCGGTCAGCTCTGCAGGGCACAGCACCTGCCAGCCGGGTGCATGGGCATGCTGATGGTAAGTGGAAGAGAGACTACATAGCTCTAGCTAAGAGGAGAATTAAATACCAGTCTGCTTTGCCTTAGGACGTGAACAGTGCTTCCTAGTCATTAAATGCTTAACACGACGACCCCAGTGTTTTCACCATACTTCTTGAATGTGACAGTTGATTATAGGATCAAAATGACTGAAAAAGGAGATTCAGAAGAAATTAAACCGTGTCCCTGAAACAGGCATGCAGAAAGCTATTTTCAAATCAGGCACAGAAAACACTTAGAAAAATAGGTTAATAAGCATTTTCAAAGGACTTCTGAAAACATGAGACTATTGGCCAATGTCGGGACGCCAGTGTGGCCTGACAGCCTGCTCACAGCTTCAAAGGAACATCTGGACAGATGCATGCAGCAGTATGGATGAATGAAGCACAGGCTGCTTGCCTGTTGGCAGTAGATACTGCACTGGGCAACTTTATATTATTCTGTGGATGCTGCAGACAAGGGTTGTTATTGTCTTAGAGGGGAGAGCCGTATAAATAAAATGACATGCCTATGATCCCGACTAGCTGACTTTAAACTTTGAAGATCAAAAGCCTTCAGGATATACTGCTGGAGAAGACAGGACACCGAACTGCTTGACAGGTCGGTGGGATGGGATATGGGGGAAGGTTATTGCCTCGCTGAACACTACCCCAGCTAGCCGGGACCTTAACACCTTGGAGATGTTTCCCGCTTTCCTGTAGGACCTTAACTGTCCCACTGTGACTGGATTCCCCTGAAGAGCAGACAGGTATCGCCTTTCCTTAGCGAGCGCGGGGAGAAGGGGTGGGGGGAAGGTCTCGCAGTCCAGGGATGAGAGGCGCATCCCGCGCCGGGGCCGGGCGCCGATGGCAGGCGGCGCGCAGGGAGCGCCCACGCTCGCCTCGGCTCCCGCCGGCCCGCGGCCCCTTCCCCTCCCTGCGGGGCGGGCTCGGGCCCCGCCGCAGCCTCCCCCCGCGCTCGCCGGTAGGCGGCACCGCCACCCGCCTTCCTCCGCCTCCTCCTCCTCCTCACCTTCGCCGGGCGCCGCGCCGGGTGACCCAGATCGCGGCGGCGGCGGCGGCTCCGTGTGCCTCCCGGCGAGGAAGGACGGCTCGGGACGGCGGCCGCGCCGCGCTGCGCTGCGCCGCGGGGATGGAGCGGCGCGGAGCGGTGAGTGCGCGGCGGCGGCGGGCCCCGGCGGCGGCCCCGCGGGTCGCTTAGCGACGGGAGGCGGCTCCGGGCATCGCATCGCATCGCAGCTCCCTGCGCCGCTTCCCTTCCCCGTCCACCGCCCGGCGGTGGGAGAGAAGTTTTGCCCCTCTGAATGCGGGACGCTTTATGGAGAGACCTTGCGGCGTAAGGAAATTTGGGGGCGCTGAGTGGTTTGCGCATTTGGGGTTTTTTTAGTAGATTTTTAAAATTTTTCTTTTTTTTTTGTTTTTTTCTACCGGCCCCATGGTTTATAATTGCAGGGGAGGAGGCCGGCACTGGGCGGCCGCCAGGCGCACGGCTCTGCGGCTCCGCAGTGGGCTCCGCGCCCTGCCCTGCCCCGCAGCCCGCCCTGCGCGGGGCCGCTGGCCTGGCTTGCCCCGCCGCACCTGCCCTGGGCTCCGTGCGCTTCGCTTACACCAACGTGTGCACATGATAACGATGACTCCTTTTTTGCATCGCACTCTCTTCTTCCCTGCCTCCCCTTCATCCCCCCCACATGGTCATTGTGTGTTGAAGTTGCACTTGCTCCGAGTTTACTCCAGGATTGATGTCTTAGATGTTTCCCTTTGTCCTCACCGTTTCTGCTTTTCTTACAATTTCCTTTAAAATGGCTAAAAGAGAGTAGCGAAAGTGTATGTCAGAATGGGGGCGGTGGGGGGGAGGAAAGAACAACACCTTTGTCCCAATTCAATCAACTCAACAGTCAGATCACAACAAGCTGGGGTTTTTTTTGTGACAAAAGCATTTGAAACAAAGGAGCCATTTTAGAAACTGAAAGAAATTTATTTTGTGGCTCGCATGCTTTAGTAAATCCAGGTTTTCGTTCTTTTCTCTTCCGCTCCCCCCACCCTCCTCCTCCACTCCCCGTTATTCTGATTTATCCTAAAATGAAGTAGAATAGAAAAAACAGCATTTCTAAAATCCTGCATCATCCCTGTGCTCTAAAACAAGCTTACTGATTGCCTTCTGTTTCAAACGTTTCATTGCGCATTTTTAAAGACTGTTATTTTGTACTGGTAGATCGATGAATAGTTGAATCAGTTGAGTGTGATAAGAACATCTCATCTCCCCAGGAAGAGAACAGCAAAAGCCTTATTATGTGTAGTAATTTGGTAGGTGTTGCACACATATCTATTTAACAAAGTGCAGGTTCAGATGAGACTTACTGATTCTTAGGAGAGCCTGCTTTTCTCTGACTGTCTTAAAAAATGTGGGCCACTGCGTTGCCAAACCGAACAGGTGGAGTTGCATCTAGAAATATCCTTTGACTTGTTCAGTTCTCATAATCTGCATATCATTTTAAGCAATATTTCAACTAAAACTAATGCAAAACTACATTGCTGTAGAAATTGACTTATCATCAAGGCTAATAGAAGCTTGGAGACAGGAAGCCTATGATTTTCAGGAGTGAAATCATGTGACAGCATCAGATGCTGTATGTATCACTCTAAACAGAAAATGGGCAGAAGATAATTCCAGGAAAGCACCAAACAATGGAAAAATCATGCAACAGAATGCATTTGTTAACTTTCCTACTGGTTCACTGATATACAGTAAAACATGTTCTGCTAGTGTAAAAACCTGCTGTGGCTGAGCATATAACCAAAGTGTCTACGAATCCTCAGCCTGCTCAAGTTTTGAGACAGAGCTTTATTAACCATGGGGCAGCATCACATTAGCTTCACTGACATGTGTGAACCCAAGAATTTCCCATGATCAAACATGTTCCTGTTGCTCTTGACAGGGAATTGCAGCCCCCTGAGCTAAGCTATACTTAAGTGGTAAACTTCAGGGCTATGTTGTATTAAGTGGTTATTCTGTTATCTATCATCTTCCCTGCACAAACAGACTTGCTGCTGGCTGCAGGGAAAATGCTGTTGCACAAATACTGGTGTACATAGAGCTCCAGACTGCTGCTAGTATTTAAATAATCTTGTGTTTTAAAGTTGTGCAGAGAACCTGTACTTGCGGTTAAGCTGTGATCAGCTGTAAACCAATTTAAACAAAAATTATGTTCAGTTGTACAGTCAGGGCATTATAACTATAGAGAGCCAGGCAAGCTTTATTTTTCCCGAGGGGTCATTTGAAGTGTTAGCAGAAAATTGCAAGAAGAACAAGCTTGGGTTGCCTGGAGATCAAATCTTGTTGGATTTAATGCCCTCTGGTTCATAAGACTACTTTTTTTTTTTTTTTTATGAACATCTGTTCATCTTTCTTGATTGGAACGCTTCTTTCATTTGACATTCCTTTTAAATCCTTTGCTAATGCAGGGCAAAGGACTGCATGAAATATGTTAGTCTCCTTGAATACAAGCTTTGGGAAGGAGGCCTGAAAAGTAAACTCTAGAGCAGGGCTTACTGGAATACTGAGAAGGAAGCCATGTGGTGAGGTTCCAAACAGGAAAGAAGGATAAAGTTAAGAAAAATAAATGGAAAATGAGAGTGATGTAAAGAGATGTGGAGAATGTTTGTGGTAGTTCAGGACTGTGGCTATGGCTCAGGCTTAGCATCCTCAGCATCCATCTAACATGATACAGGCTCAGCCACCTAACTGAGCTCGAGTGCTGCGCTGTGCTGTACTGCAGGATTTGCCAAGCCTGAGCCGGAGGTGGAAATTTTGCTTGTTCCTGCCAGGCAGTGGAAAGGGAAGTATGACAGCAGAAGCTGTGAGAGCAGCTTCCCGAGTCACTACTTAGTGGTACGTGGGGGGACTGCATGAGCACTCCTTTTCAAGGCAAAGCAAGTATTTTGGTGACAAATGGACCTGTCTGACTTTGCCTTGAGACAAATTATGGATATGTTTACACTAGTGATTTGGCTTGCATCCGGCTTAAGTATCTGACACATCCTCTGGAGACCTTCTCCGGTTACCTTGCAGTGGTTCAGGTCTCAGAGCAGCCTGGCTGCAAGAGACCTGAACTCTCCCATTGAAACCACACCAGGACTTCTGCTTTGGGAGTGTTCCCATTCAATTACTGAGCCTTGCATAAAGATACCGGTTTCTTTAAAGTACCTCTCAGCTGTAGTCTAGTGAGCAGTTCTCATCCACTTTAGCATAAAACCAATGAAGAGCCCCACACCAACTTCATCAGCTTCAAATGTTTCTGGCAGTTTGTTCTGGAGTGCAGTATCCTACTCCTCTGCAAAATGTTAGCAAACACTTCTCAGCTTTCTGTTACAGCTGAGAGGCCCTTCAAGAAGATAGTTTCTAGCCATCACAGTAGTTACAGTACCTGAGTGAAACGGAGGGGTTTGGCATAGTGTTTTACTGTGAGTTTTACCTCATCCTAATCTGTCTGCAGATCTGCAGACTGAGCACTTCATTGTGGTTCAGACCGATACAGCCACAGACATCAAAAAGAGCCTGGGGAACAGGAGAAATATAGCAGCTCCAAAGACTGGAATTGAAAACAATTAACAATATAAGCAGGTGAAATTGCAACTTGTTAGAGCAAACTTAGGAGGTGCAGTATACTGTGGTCCTCAGGACTGTGTCCATAGCAAACTGTACGTGTGAGTTCTTCCTTCTCTGGTAGGAAATTACTTCACAGGCATTTTTAGTCTAAATATAGATGTCTACCTTCATGTTTTTGAAGTAAATCTCCCAGCTTTTGTTCTTCACCTTTCTTTGTGGACTAGTCTTGGAGCACCTGAAAATAAATAGGTGAAAATGTTTTGGGAGCACACCAACTGCAACCTGGCATTCAGCACCAGGGACCAGGTTGGAGCTACTCCAGCATCTGTATAGGGGGCTTTGTTTAAAAACAAACAGCCTTTCCCCATCCTATGTAGTTTCAATTTCAAGTGCTTGGCAGCAGCATTTCTGTTGGTCAGAGCTCTGCACTGTAGCTGGAGCTTCTGTAGTAGCTATGTATTTCGCTTTTCCAGGGAAGGATACTTAGGTAAATTAAGGGACAAGACCAAACCCAAAAGAATTGGTTATACAAAGTCCTGTCTCCACAGCTCTCTGTATCATCCTGCTACCTTGGCCATGGTTAACTAATGTTTTCTGATGGTACATTCAGAGGAAAGGCAGCTTCTGCAAAGAAGGCTTATTTAGGACTATGTATGTCTGTGAGTTGGCTATCAAATTCACAGACATAGGAGTTATTCCTTAATATATATTTATGTATCATCTGCCATTTAAGCCCTTATTGTATGTCGGTGGCCATGTCTGTGTCTGCCAAAAGGGAATCAGTAAGTTTCCTAGGACCCCAAATTGATACTACTGGGAGTTGCTCAGTTGAGCAAGGGCTTCTGTGGCTAGTTACAGATTGCACTAATAATGAACAGAAGCTTTCCAATTATTTTTCTTTTTTCTTTCTTTTCTTAGTAGTCTTATTAATGTATTTGAAAAATAGACTTAAATCCCTACCTTTCATTGTCTTCCAGGATGACTTGGGTGTTGAGACTTGTCCATGGCTTAGTAACAATTTGTTACTACACTGATAATACTTGCACAGTCATGTGGGTGTGTAGGTGATAAAAATTGGGTGCCTTAGTACAAAGCTATCCTGTGGTCATGGAAACTATAGTCCTCTTCTGGCAGGCAGTTATAAGAGCAAGTCTCTTATTCCTTCTCCCAGTCTGCTCTCACAAAGCCATATCCATATCAACATTGGCTTGGATGTGTGCCATCAAACAGGTTGTTCCTCTGAAACACTAAAATCAATGTGGAGTTTGTTAATTTTGGGCTTGCTAGGCCCTCACGCTGTCAGCGTTAAAGCAGCCTGAGGAGAACAGATGGGTTGAAGGAGGAAAAAAGGAGTTCTTGCTGAACTGAGTGAGCAAGGGAAAGAAATGGTGGTGCTCCCAGAAGATGACATGGAAAGCAGGACATACCATTATCACAAATTAGGAAAAGGCCACACAACCTACTCCCAAGTTTTTCAAGTAGGACTGCAACAGTATTTCCAGTGGTCTGAGATAGTCATGTTCTTCTTTGAACCTTGTTTGTCCCGACCAACATGCGCTATGTTGTATAGGTTACCATCTCAAGGATAAGATCAGTTCATATTACTGAATTATTATGGGTGTGTCTGCTGCAAGGGTTCTAGAAACTTGTTTAATTTATTTATTTTTAGAAGCTTTTCTATCACTTTACACTTATGAGATAAAGAGTAAGACTATAAAAAATAAAAGTATGCCCACTTTTCTAAGTAGAAAGAGACTCTGAAGGAAGAAAACTTTCAGTGTTGCAGTGTCTTAAGAATAAATGCTTTATGGCAATCGTGTCAATCATCCTGTGCTAGTCTGTATTCCTCTTGGCTCCACTTTGTTCCTCTTCCCACTCCTAATTGTTGCAGGAACAGTTTTCAATGGTCTTCATGTTTCTTCTTTGTCTTTTTTTCCCACATTGTCTTCTCCCCTCTTTCCAGTTTTCTACTTTACATCTTTGCCAGCATCCTTTTCTGTCTGAGACTGGGCACCTAAAATAAAGTAAAGATCTGTTGAACCAAGCAGGAAGTGACAGAGGGAAGAAGAGCACCACAGCACCTTGCACTTCCCTTGTCAGTCACTTTTTTTTCCTACTTGATTGAGAAAATACATTTTGCGCAATTACCACATAAGACTGGTTCCTATGCCATGCTTGAAAATGTTTCCTATGTCTTGCTTACCAGCTCGTGTAAGTTCATTGACTTTCAAACCATTCTTTCCATATTTATCTTTTACCTCTTCATCACCTTTTGCTCTTACTTTGTCATGTTAGTGTGGTGTTTGTGTTTCTGTATCCCTCCTTTCTACGAATGTCCCTGTCACCAAACTCCATCATAGCTTTCTTTCTCCACTGCTTATAGAAGCAAAGTTTGACGTTGATGCTACTTGGAGATATCTTAAGCTACAGAAGGTGAAGGGAGTCTTAGCGCAGTCATTTTTACAATTCTTCACAGCTCTTGTTAATACAGATAAAAATTTGGTTAAGATACTTGTGACTCTTCCAAGTTGAACTGACAGCTGCTGGTACATAGGCCTGTCTGGACAACAGATTTGGATAGATGCCCTAGAGTGATTTTTTAAAAATTATTTTTTATTGTTGGTTTTTTTACCGTGTTGCCATTCAAAACTTTTCCCTAAAGAAGGGCTTAAACCTGGTTCAACCAGAGCTTGGAGTTTGCAATACATATTAGACAAACTTAAGAAAAATCTCTGGTTTCTGTGATAAAATAGATTATTTCTTCCACTTCTCCTCACTTCAGACATCAGTAAAACTGGAGCGATCTACCCTGCAGATGTCCTTCTGGGCAGTAAATGCACAACCAGAGCTTCCAACAAGGTCATGTACTTGGAGTTGTCCTGATTTCCTGCCTCCTGGGATGCAGAACATCTCACTGAGCAGCAACCAGGAGATTAAATTGTAGGCCATGAAGTTTGCAAAGTAACTGCAGTGGGATTTTAGATCCTCCTGTCTGCTGAATAAGTTTGTTCCTCATTTATTGTGGTCCCTCTGCAGGCTGCAGGACTGCAGGCAGCAAACAGCTGGTGCATAACACTTCCTATAGGATGCTTATGGTTTCAAAAGTGTGGTGCTTCATGTCATCATCTATCTTACTGCATGGAAGGTCATCATTCTTGAATCCTGTCTTAGTAAAATTGCAGAAGGAAATGCAGAAACTCTCATGGATCCTACTTGCTCTACTCTTGCCTATCTGTCTCTCAGAGCTCTGTGGAAAAGTTGTCACTTCCATGCCAAAGTAATGTGGTGAAATGATGGGAAAATGGCACCACGTGGAGCAATTTTCTGTTAGATCACTATGAATTGTTTTTGATCTTCACTAGGTTCTGGATAAATAAATTGATTTATGCTCCTCTATCCTGAAAGCTGAGTTTGGCTTTTGTCCTGACACCTCTGGTATCCCTGTCTTAACTTTTTTGGAGGGAAAGGGTCAGTTAACTAAATCTCAGTCCTTAGTTTTAGATGCTTTCAGGCTGATACTTGGTGTGAGGTTGTATTAATCTGATGGACGAGTCAACTGTGCTTGGTCCAAGCGAATATAACAGATGTTGGAAAGGTAGAGTGGATATGGGAATGGATAGAACAGGAATGGGGAATGGATAGAACAAGAATCTCTGTTGTAAATCTATTGACATAGCAGATCTGTATGTAACCTGTTGATAGGATGATGTTTTTTCCCCAGAAACTACCCTTTGTTAGGAATTGACAGGGCTCTAAAGCAAATCTAGACTTCAGTTAATTTTGGTGGCAAGGGAATACTTCATCTTTGCATTTTAACTTGTACCCTCCACTCATCTCTAGGCAGTGGAGTGGAAACCAAGACGGGAGGGAGAGCAAAAGCACATCAGCCATTCACTTTTAGAAATAGTAATTTGGGGTTTTTTTCCATGAAACTTCTGCAGTAATTAGTCTGGGAGGTAGCCAGGCAGCCTCTTTGGATTTTATGCATCTAGCCTTGTAGGATTTATTCTAAACTTGAAGGATTTTTGCTACAAAGTGTGATGTTTTATTTAGAACAGACTTCCTTGCAACACAAGCTGTTGTACAATGTGTCTGGAAACAGAGCAAGTGGGCCAGAAACATTCCACTGCAAACCATGTAGACACATGTGAGCCTCCCAGATGAAGCTGCTGTTCTCCTGGGTGACCTCATCAGTGGTCCAGTTCATGAGAAGTGACTGAAAAATATGCCTTTTTATAATGTGTGAAGGAGGACAGCAGAGGAAGTTGCTGTACATTGAAGACGGTTTTCAAGAATGAGAACTTCATTTTTAGCTGGTATGTCATTTACTCAGTCCCCTTCTGGATACAATACTCTTTCCTCAATATGTAAAGTGAGCTTGTTAAGGATGGACACACTATAGACAGAGACAAGACTTGGGTACTCTAATTCCTGTTGAATTTAGGCATCTGATTACATTTCTAGAAGTTTATGGTATTCTAGGTTGTGAAGAGCTTTCTCTACTTTTTAACTTTGTATATTATTAGAAACAGAATGTACCCACCAAAGTGTTCACCAGTGACGTGAAGTGATTTCATATAGGTTTGTCCTCTATATCTTTCAACCTTGCAATAGAGCAGAGCTAATAGAAATTGGTAAAAGTAGATTATTGTCACAGTTCCATGTGCAAAGTGCATCTGTATGCATGAGCATCTCCTTTGTTGAGTTTCTGGGATTTAGTTTGCTTTGAACAGTCAGGTAGAGAACCATAGCCTTTTTCTTTTAATGGGCAGAGATTGACAATGAAAGGTGGAGGTGCTTCTTTGATGCTGAGTTTTGGTTTGATGTTGTCTTCATTGAGCTGTGGGTTATCACTAAGCAAAAATCTGCAGAGGAATTACAGCATGTAGGCTGAATTTAGTGGTGTTAGAGGTAACTTGCCATGTGAGATTTGAGAAGTAAGTTTTCTTGAACCCAAATACAATCCTATGTGACTGTCTCTTAAGAGAATTTTAAGATCCTCTTGATCATTCCTTACATTGGTAATGCTTTAAAGAGGTGGTAATGGACTGAAATGCTAAGTTAGAACTACAAAATTAGAGACTTTCAAAGCACTGTTCTGTAGCTTGAGAAAAGGCAGGGGGTTTGTGCTCTCTGACTCCCCAGGTCTGCTGTGATTTTAACCTTTTATTCAGGGGTCTTTTTATTTTTATTGCTTAATTGTGTGGTATGTGCTCATGCTCACAGGACTAAAATTCAGTTAAATTTTACTTCATATCTAGCCTTGCCTTCACTCTCCTAGTGAAATACAGAAATGCAAAATGTCAATGTGTGATGGAGATTAGAAGTGGAAAAATCTTATTACCTGTGACAGTGTGACTGAAGTCAAGTCTTGCTTATTAGTGTCATCGATCAAGTGTGACATTTTGTTCCAAGATTGTCTTCTAAAGAATGCTTGACGTTGAATACAGCCTCATCTTGGGCACATGGAAATGAAAATACCCTTCTCTCCTGAGATGGGAAACTGAGCTCACACAAGCGTTTCCCAGGATATCCTCTGAGTTGGAGAGGTCTGAGCAGTGTTCTTGCTATAACATTCAAAGACCAATAAATGATTATGCTGTAACTGAGATGGTCAAAGATCCTCTGGTTTTACTAGTTTATTTAATACACTTGAAGTGACTTTTATGCCGCCTTTGGGCATGAATGCAAGATGGAAGATGCAAGTAGGTATGTGTCTATTCCATGGGATATCTGGATAAACAATACTTGCTTAAAATTAGAATGGCTTGCCAAAATGAGGTTCTAGAGTTGTTTGGATTTTACTTGTATTTGGGTTTTTTGTGTGTTGTGCTTATATTGGCATGACTCTTTTAGACTTTCATTATTGAATTGTAGGACCATAATATGACTTGTTTATGGTCAAATTTCATGATGGCGGCTTTTGATGGGAGTGGTGGGGAGAGATGAGAGAGGTAATGATTTTGTTCCATCCTAAAGCTAAGCTTGTTTCTTGGGAAACATTGCAAAGTATATAGGAATTTCTTGAGAAGCGGGTAGCTCTTAAATTGATAAAATAGCTGGGGCTTGGGCACCATGTCAGTTGTATCTCTATAGCACCATAGTATTAAGGGTATTTGGGTATAATGCAGGGTGTTTGAGATTGTCCCATGGGAGTGACTGTGGGGGGAAGCAGAGAATCAAAGGCTAGAAGGGACCTCAGACTATCTCTGACCCAACTTCCTGCCCACAACAGGGTCAGCTTTGAAGTCAGGCTTCTCAGGGCTTCATTCGGTTGGGGCTTGAAACCTCAAAGTCTCTCTGGGCAACCTGTGCCACTGCCTGACTGTCCTCTTGGGAAAAAAACTGTGCCTTGTATCCAGGCTGAACCACTCCTGTTTAAGTTTTAGCTTGTTGTTTTTCTCCTTCCTGTCCTGCACTGCTGTAAAGAGTCCATCTCTTGACTTTACAATGACATCCCTGTAGGCACTGGAGGTGCTGTTTTGTCCCTTCAAAACTGTCCCTGCCTGGAGCTGAACATCTCCCCCAGCCTCACCCCCATCACCTCAGTGGTCTCTGCTTAACTCTGTTCAATTTATTGGTGTCTTTTGTGTATTGCTGGGGCCCCAAACTAGCCAGTGTCTAAATATGGCCCAGAGTGCTGAGTAGAGGAAGATAATCTCTTCCCTCAATCTGCTTACTGGCTCTGCTTGTGTTTATGCAGCCCGGAGTGCTGTTGTCTGTCTTTGCATCCTGCTGGCTTCCAGCCAGCTTGCTATCATCCAGGACCTCAAGGGACATTTCATAATGTGTATCAGCTATTCTTCCCCTATCTAATTCTAGTTATCTCAGATTGGTGTTCGAGATACAGAAGCACTAACATTCCCATCAGCAAAAGAAAAAGGAATACACAGTAGCAAAACACTTTCGGTGACATAAGGCTCAAGCCTATTGTCCCTCAGAAATAAGTAAATGTAGGTTTTTGAGATGAATGAGGAGTAGATGCCAACCCAGGATGCCACTGGAGAGAAAAGTATTAACCTGAAATCAACATCATGGTGGTGGCATTCAGAAGAAAGTACTTTAAAACTACAACAACTAAACTTAAAAATAAATTACTTGGTTTTGTGTTTTTTTGGTAATTTAATGATCCACATAAACAAAGTATATTGTATTATATATATCCAGTATTATATCCAGCCTGCTCTCAATAATGTTTCTGATTTGTTTTTTTTTCTTCAGCACACCTAATCTTTCTTTATAATTGGAATATACATTTAAAAGTGTTTGCAATATACCAGGTTGCAAATACCCATTAGCTTGCAAAACAAAAATTGTGAAGGAAACTGCCTTGGGTTTGTATTTTACTCTGAAAGTATGGTGATTTATATTAAATAACACAACTTTTCCCTGCAGCTGTATCTGCAGTTTTATTGAAGACAAACAAAGCAAACCCTCAGCTTTAGATAAAGAGGTGACGTTTAAGGCTTACTCTTGATTTCTTTAAGCCTCCAGCAACTGTTAACCTTTCAGATTGATGCATGTCTTGCTATACTACTGAAAAGATCATAGAGTCACAAGAAATTCAAATAGTTGATGTTTATTTAAGGAAAGCTTCATTTATATTTTCAGACAGATCTTGCAAGAGGTCTTTTGCTGTTCTATGTGATTATAGTAATACTGCTTTTCGTTCAAGAAAAGCTGTGGTTAGTTTTAGGAGGGGAAACTGCTGTCTATTTTAAAATAAAGTGGATGAAACAATTGGCAATGGATGGGTACGTGGGTGTGTTGTTGGAGGGAGTAGGAAGCTGCTTTGTGGAAGTGATGTGGTATGGGATAAAATCCTGCAAGCTGAGAACTTGAGTGTATGGGAAATCCAGACTTGATCCTCACCCCACCATTCTCAATATAGAGCCTTAGAATGTGAGTGAGTCTCTTCCTGTCAAAGAGCAAACTTCAAACATTGAGTCTGGAGGCTTTCTGTAGTTGTAGGTTCAAGCTACTTCTAGGAAGTTAATGGAAGATTGCTAACAAAGTCAAATCTACTTGTCTTTCGGCTTATTTCAGCTACATGACTTAAAATCAGGAAAGGCTGAAAAACTGACCACAGAAGAAGAGAAGTATCTTGAGGGTTCCTTAGTGAGAAATTGTGTGCATAGCATGAATCTGGAACATTTTCTTAAGCCATAAAAAAACCCACAGCTACTAGTTCACGTGAGTGAAACCATGTAAAAGCAAAAACTCAGGCTCTGAGCAGTGAGTGGATGCTGTGGCCAACTGGCTGCTCCCCAGCATCTGCTGTCTCTGGGTGTCCTGCTATTGAGTCTTCAGAATTTTGTAATTCAATCTCACCAAATCCATAACTGCTGTCAACTTCTCAACTGAATTGTATAATTGTTGTGCCCTTTCTTTCCACAAACCCATAAACTTTTATTAGCAAGATTATTTTTTGTTGATGAGAATCTTTCTCTCATATGTCTTTTCTTTCCTACAAGTGGACCTTGAAAGCCTTCCTGATCTGCAGACATCCAACTTGCTGAGGAAGGTCTTTTCTAAAGAAAACAGGAGTCTGGAAGTCAAGTCCTTCTGAATAAAAATGAATGTGTGGCTTTTTGGTTTGGCTTGGGTTTTTTCTGGGCACACCTAATGGCAAATGAGTTTTTGGGTAAATTCTGAACTGCTGATAGAACATACCATCCTAAGCTAGGACTGTCCTTCCTGTTCACTGAGATGCTATAACAACCCCACTGGAAGTAAAGTTGCACCTATGAGAAATCTATTACATTTTGAGATAAAAAGAGATTGGCAGAAATTAGGTCTTCTGGCTTTACAGGTTTATGAAGAGTTGAACTTAGCTTTAAATTATGGTAACAATCTTTTTAAAGAGTTTAAATACCGTTTTCTTTACAGAAAATTTTTAGTGAACTCCGCTACAGGATCACTTTCAGAGGTATATGGAAATGGAGAATGTGCCGTCCAGTCCTACTTGTTTAAAGATGACTGTAAATTCTCACCTTCTGATTCAGCTTCTCAGTCTAGCCTGGATATAAAAAGCTTAATGCCATGTGTATGTGTGCATTCACAGAAGTGAACCGTTGCAAAAACTGCAGAGCATGGTGTTGCTGTCTACCCCTGTACTTAGCAGATGACAGCATTTAGAAAGGGTGTGTGCCACACACAAAAATTAAACTTTTTACCTTATGAACCAAGGCAGCAGCGTAGATACCCTGTACTTTTGGTTGAGCTGGAAGTCTTGCCTCTAGATCTTGAAACCCTCTTGTTAATAGAGCCAGGTGGAAGTTGATCGCTTTGTGCCCCTGTGGAGGAAACTGCTTTTGAGGCCATGGCCTTCCTATGGACCCCATTATTAGCTGGGACTGTACTGTAGGGACCTGGCTGTTGAACTTGCAGGGTGAGCTCGTTCTCTCCAAGCTGAAGGGTTTTGATATTGACTTCTATGGCATCAGGTCTTCAGCTGTAAAGTTGCTTTCTGTAGACTTCCCCACATACATTTTAATTAAAAGGGAGAGAGCAAGGAAAATTTATTCTTGTAATTTCAAGTGTGGGCTTTTGAAGAGATCCAAAATAGGCGCTTTTAACCACTTGTCATGCTTGTTGTGTCACTTAGTTTTTCTTTTTTTTTTTTTCAGTCAACTACCTTCCTTTGAGTTTAGCTTTCTGCGTAGAAGACAAAGGTCTCTGAAGAGCTACAGAGATGCTCCAATTTTTAATGAGCGTTCAAAACAAATTTATAATTTATAATTGTCTGTAGCTGGTAACTGTTCTTGAAGCGGTAGTATCTTGAAGCTCCTACCATGCTATGCTTGTATGAGCCATTTCTGGAGTTGGGGCAAGTCGAACTTCTCTTCCCTTTAAAGCAGTAATAACGAAGCAGCATAATTTTCAGCAAGGACCTTGGTCAGAATCAAGAAGGAGCTGACCTCAGAGGCTGAGACTAGCATCTTTAGAGGGGGTTGATTTGACAGCTTCTGGCACTTCTGGTGTGTTCCTTACACTGATGCCCCTATGGGTCAAATATTGTGGTGGAGCTTCCTTTGTTCAAGTTGATACTAAAGCACTGAGACTCGCCTGTGAGAATCTTTCACAAACTGTATCTTTTAAACAGCAAATTATTAGACTGGAGAAGGGGAACAGGTTACATCCCCTCCAGTTTTTGCCTATCTCCTGTGCTCGCTGCCATAGAAGACCTATCAAAAGCTGTAGCAGGAAGTGTTTGGAGCCTGCCTCTTGTGTTCATTAATGAACCAGAGTTAGCATCTCTCTGCCCTTGCAAGCAGGTGTCACTGCAGCCAGCAGTAATTACTGCTGTATTCAGGGGACAGCAACATGATTCAGCCAGTCAAAAACAATATAAATGAAGGAAGCTTTCACAGTTCAGGGATTATATATTTTTAGCAAGCTGTATGTGATGTAATCCAACAAGATAGCTGTATTTTTCTGGACTTAAATACTTGTTCTGTTCCTGTCAGTAGGCAATAGCACAATATAGAACTTGCAAGTTACAAAGAGGAAGGAATATGAGAACATGTTAGGGCAAGAAGATTTTTACTCTATCAGTGCTGATATGTCCTGAAGAAGAAAATATCTTTGAGGTTCTCTAGATTTATAGATTTGTGACAAAAGAGGTCAGACTTCTTAAGGCCTTCAGCTTTTTTCAGCATGCAGTGCTAAGGAAAAATGGGCTCTTGAATGATTTCTTAATGAAAGAACTTTCATTCAGGCCTTTGTGTGTGGTTTGTACTAGTACAGTGCTTGAAAGCATGGTCTTGTTCCCTTTAAGTGTTGGATTAAGTTGTCCCAATAGCAGACGTGTAGCAGTGTCCCATTTTCTGGCAGCAAGTAAAAATGTTTTACTGCCTTTTACAGGACATGAAGTACAGTAATTTGAAAAGTCTGCATCTTTTAGTCAAATACCACTTGTATGTGAATACTTAATTTCAGAAACTTAAAGTAAAGAAGTGGTGACTGGGGAGAGTCTACAGTACACAGGCAGGGTTATATTTATGAAATTTCTTCACTAATTCTTCCTGTTCTCCTCTGCTGGAACTATCTGGTAATCATAATGAACATTAACCATAGGGCACTAAATCACAGAACCAATGGGCAGCCTGGTCAACTGTATTTTAAGAACTCTGAATTCAAGACCTACGAGGATCATCGGGTCTAACTCTTGGCCCTGTGCAGGACACCCCAAGAGATAGTGTTGCCCAAACACTTCTTGAATTCAGAGTTCTCAGAACAGTAAATTAAGCAGAGTTGGAAGATGTTGGAAGGAAAGCTTTATTGTTCTGTGGTATGTAACATGCAAATTATGTTGAGGAGAGGGCTTCTAACAGCAGAGTGAACTGAGTGTCTCTTGAAGCTGCCGCTTGGGAGCTGCTGTGAACCAGATACGTGCTCAAAGAACACAAGTGTTTGAAAATGTCTAGATACTTCTTCAAGCCTTCTCACTTATTTCAATATTCTCATTCAAGTTTTTTACTTCTCTGAGAAAAGACGTGGGTAGTATAGTCTGGTCAAAGTATGTTCTCAGACTGAAGTGTGAACATCTTATGATTTTTCGTTTTGTTTTTATTGACATGAGATTTTTTCTTAACATATTTTCCTTGTATTTCCATAGATGTTTGTTTCAAGAGCAATTTTAAAAAACTGAAGTATCCCTTCTTTTTTTTTTATCAGTAAATAAGTCTCAATTCTATTTCTACAGCACTAATATCACCTGTGAAGAAGAGGTCATCAGTGATCAATATATTACAGCTCTAGCAACACAAACCAAACCATCAACATGAAGCACTTCCTGAGGTAACTGTTCTGTATTTTCTCAAAAGTGGAATTATCCTAAGGACTTTTATGCCGCAGTGAGATAAGTGGTTTAGCTGTTACAAGTATTACAGAAGGTGTAAACTAGTTTATACTGGACTGCTTTCTGTTCACCTAGATTTCACTATTTAATTAATGCTATTTTAATTTAAAGTTTCCTTTGCAGTTCTTTATAGAAGCAAAGAATGTAGGAACTGTCTTGTGGGATTGGAGCACTGATGTATCAAATCAGTAGTGCCTGATATGTCAGGGGAAAATAGAAGAAATAGTAATACAGAGCAGAG
The DNA here is from genome assembly GCA_026261815.1 of Monarcha castaneiventris obscurior. Lineage (NCBI taxonomy): Eukaryota > Metazoa > Chordata > Aves > Passeriformes > Monarchidae > Monarcha > Monarcha castaneiventris. The sequence continues at coordinate 3,520,296 of JAMPIT010000350.1, read as the reverse complement.
CTTCAAAAACGTTGGTTTTCTTCCTTCCTGCTCTTGTCCACTGTCTGGATTTCTGGAGTATTGTTTGTGAAAGCAGAGAAGCTTGCTGAATATGTGCGAGTGATTTTGAAGCTGACCATGTTCAATTTGCAGGAGAAATGTTAATTACTTGCTCCTACATATGGCTTGCAGTTGTTTCCCTATAAGCCAGGGATAGAATGGGGGACTTGCAGACAACAGATGTAGGTGCAGAAAACCCATGTTGTATTTGTTCTGTAGTTGGTGGAGGGAGTTGAACACTTCTCAAAACGAATACAGATCAAGAGCTTGATTTTTGTATAAACCAAAGAAATCATATTGCATCTGTATGGGAGGAACCTTTTCAAGAGGACTGAAACATATGCTTCTGTATAGAGCATCTGTCACTATATTTTTCTCCCTTTTTAGACTGCTTATAGGAAAGAATCTTACACACTATGAATATCAGCATCATTACCTCTAGGCTGATCATCTGTAATGATTTTGCCGCCAAGACAGACATGGCTTAAGCATTTCTGTGGAGTATTTGGGCCAACTTCCTCAGCTATCTTGAACCAGCTGCAAAAGGACTCTGTAAGCAGGACATAGACAGACCAAAAGTATAAAGCAACTATTTGTTTGCTAACATCCACAAAACATAGCCAAGGTTGAATTGAGCCTTAATTTAAATATCAGTGTGCTCACCAGCTCATAGGCACCAGCCAGGAGGGAAAGAATTGACCCTTGCAGCTCTGTGCTCCAGGTCGTGGGTGGTCCCAAGTCTTCTACCAATTCCATTGGGGCTGGTCCAGTGACCTGGAAGTTCACAAATAGCCTGACTAATACCCCTTCACTTCTTTTTCCCTTTACAATTTTGTAATCTCATGTCAGAGCCTTTCTTCTGGAATCCTGCTAATTATTTCCATCTCAACAGTCCTGCTTCTATAATTTTTACCTTTTTTCTCTGTACAGACTTGTTCAGCAGCCTGACCAAGGTCACAAATTGATGCCATATGGGATTTGGTTCATGACTCCTTCATAAAGTGGGCTCTACCATCCTGTGAGAGGGGCGGGAGCCTCTGGTTGGTGTCACAGAGGGTGTTACAGCTTGCCCCCATAATGGTCTGGTATTTTCTGAACATGAAGTAACTTTACTCCTTCCTGATGGAGAAGCTGAGTTGTTGACCACTTTTAAGCTGCCAGCTCTCTTCCTGTTAAACTACTGGTTCTGCTCACTTTTAGCTCTCTTGGCCCTTTGATTTTTCCATGTTGGCGAAATAGTGCTATTTTGAATATGTGGGCTGTCATGGAGAAACTACCTTCTACTTCTCTTCACGTTATTTCTGAAGTCACTGAATCCCAAAAGATTTGAAAATTCTTGGTGGAGCTAGATTCTCTTAAATAATCAAGATGGATCTTCTGAAAAACAGTTGCTTATCTGAACACGACAGTCTAGGACTTTGTTATGGAAAGTCCAGTATTCCAAATGCTGAACAGAAAGCTGGATTAAGGGATGGGGGGGAGGAGAGTACAGAGCACCAAAAATATGAGCACAGTGTTGAAATAGGAAAGCTATTTCTCTGTGCTTACAAGCATCTGGATTTTCTTATATTAGGTTAATCCTTTGACATGAACTGATAAGAGTACTATCCTCCCCATATTTTGTAAATATAGAAGAAAACCAAAGAGATTAAGAAGCAAAAATCCTCCAAGAAAAGCACTTACTGGGGATAATGAGTTCTGCTCTGTGTGTTGCAACCTGCAGTTGCAGGTTTGTGTGATGGGGAATAAGGCAGTGAAGTGTGGAACTGCAGGGACATATACGTGCAAGACAAGGATATTAAGCCTTCCAGCTTGGAAATCAGTTGGAAAATAAACGAGTTAATGTATATTGTGTCCCCATGTTTGTCTGTTACCAATAGCACCATCACCTGGGAGCTTAAATCATCCTTAACAGTTTCTGAAGATCGAAAGCAGGGCTGAAATGTGGAAATCTGATGGCAGGGACTGCTCAGTGGCACAGTGTTTTCTTGTTGCATAACGTGAAACAGACACCAAAATAGCTGATGCTGATGGCATAGATTATCTCTGTGTTTAAAACCAATGAGTTAAGTCTGCACAAACTGCGAGTCATTTTGTTGATTGTAACATGGAAAATGCCATAAAACAGATGGTGGGAGGAGCAGGGCTTTCATCTCTGAAGTTACCATAACCTTGAGTTTGCTTTCTAAATAGTGACAGTACTTTACCTGTAGCAACTTCATGCAGCAGATATTCACCTGGAGACCCAAGGAGAACTTGGAAGAGTGGATTTCAAATCCAACTTGTTAGTGTTTAGTGAGGTTGAGAGACAGATCTGGAAATCATCAAGTCCTATCCCACTGCTCAAAGCAGGGTCAGCTATAGCAGGTTGCTCAGGGCTGCATCCAGACACATTTTGAGCACCTCCAAGGATGGAGATTCTGCAGCCTACCTGAAAAACCTGTTCCATTTCTTTAGAATAATGGAATTCCTTAGGTTGGAAGATACTTTTAAGATCATTCAATCCAACCATTAACTCAGCACAGTCAAGTCTACCACTAAACCATGTCACCTGAATGCCGCATCTATGTTTCCTTTAAATATCTCCAGGGATGGTGATTTCACCACCTCCCTGGGCAGCCTATTCAAATGCTTGACAATTCTTTTTGTGAAGAAATTTTAAATAATTTTCAATCTAAACCTTCCCTGGCACAACATGAAGCTGTTTTCTCTTGTCTTGGGAGAAGAGAATGACCCTGACCTGGCTACACCCTCCTTTCAGGTGGTTGTAGAGAGTGATGAGTTTCCCCCCCAAACCTCCTGCAGCTTAAGACTATCCTCTTGTCCTGCCACTTGTTGGCTGGGAGAAGAGGCCAACCCCCACCTGGCTACAGCCTCCTTTCAGGCAGCTGCAGAGAGTGAGAGGGTTCCCCCTGAGCCTCCTTTTCTCCAGGCTAAACACCCCCAGCTCCCTCAGCTGCCCCTCACAGGACTTGTGCTCCAGACCCTTCCCCAGCTCCGTTGCCCTTCTCTGGACACGCTCCAGCCCCTCAATGTCTTTCTTGCAGTGAGGGGCCCAGAACTGAGCACAGGATTGGAGGTGTGGCCTCAGCAGTGCCGAGTACAGGGGGACGGTCACTGCCCTGCTCCTGCTGGCCACACCACTGCTGATCCAGGCCAGGATGCCCTTGGCCTTCTTGGCCACCTGGGCACAGCTGGATCATGTTCAGCTGCTGCTGCCCAGCACCCCCAGGTCCTTTACCACCAGGCAGCTTCCCAGCCACTGCCCCCATCCTGTAGCACTGCCTGGGGCTGTTGTGACCCCAGTGCAGGACCCAGCACTTGGCCTTGTTGAACCTCACACAATTGGACCTGGCTCTTTGATCCAGCCTGCCCAGATTCCTCTGCAGAGCCTTCCTACCTCTAACAGATCATCACTCCCACCCAACTTGGTGGGAGAAAGAGTCTGTCTGTTAAACAGTCTAGTAGTTGGAGTAACTCTAAATCCCTAAATTTAGTCTCTTACACTCGTATTTCCAATTCAAGGTGATGTCCAAATAAAAATAGCTGGTTTAGGTTTCTTTTCCAGCTTGCTCTGATATGAATTATTTCTGACATCTGCAATATTACTTATGAAAAAATAAATCTGTTTCTCAGTTAAATACTTAATCTTTCAGGTCTTTCTCTTTTTGTTGTAAAGGGGTTCTGAGGAGTCTGTCAGCAACACTTCTACTTTGACTGTAATTTATCTTAAACATCTGAAATAATAACTTGAAGAACCAACTGTCGTAGACAGTTCTTTTTCAGTAAATCCTAGAAATTTGACATCTTCTCTTGATCTACTGCAAAGCAGACTGTAAGCACTAGCAGATTTTAAGTGCACTGGAGTCATAGCAGATAAAACGAAAATCAAATCGGCAAACAGCAAGAGCAGTGAATGTGTGGAAAGCTGCTGTTAAAAACTATTCTTATGTCTTCCCTAGTTGCCGCGGTGACTTGCTCCCATGTCTAAATGGAGAGATAAGGTGGATTTCAGTTGTCAAGTCTGCCAAGGCACAGAATGAAAGCAATTTCTTGTGTTTTAAAGGAGGTTAATAGCAGGTCTGACTATGGCAGAAATGGTGATTGGTACCTCACTTCTTGGTTGACCTTGTATACACACTGTAAATTATACACATAAACCAAAGATAGTCAAGTTAATGAGCTCCTGACAGGGTTGTATCACTTGCTTACTCACCCATTTGGACAACTTACCAGCCATCACTAGTGTGTCCTTGACTTCTCAAACTGTAACTAGAATTCTCAGAAAGGAAATACTGATGTGTACTGCACTCTCTTCTGAGATGAGTATGTCCTTCAGGAAAAATAATAATCTTTAGTATCCATAGGACCTAAAAGAGGACACAAAGGAAAGAAAATTATGTGTAAGTATACTCAGTGACTTGTGACTTTTGTTTCATTCTTTTAAACTGGGGGCTTTGGGGGTGCGGGTTTTTTTGGTTTAGTTTGGGGTTGGCTTTGGGTTTGTTTTGTGATTGGGGTTTTTCTGCTAAGGGTGGCTTTTTGGTTTGGGTTTTTTTGTTTTAGGGGTTTGCTTGCCTTCCCCCCAGTTTTAAGTCCAGTAACTAGCACTCAGTGTCTAGCTGGTTTTTCATTTTATCCAGAGTACCTATGTTTGTAACTAGCTCTGAAAATACTAAAGTTCTGAAATTACTGAGGGAGGGAATAAGCACCTTTATTTTATTAGTTTCAAAAATGTTGCACATGAATTAATCTTCACATCCCTTCAGGAAGTACTTCATGTTGCATTATACATACACCTTGTTATTTAGGTGAACAGATCACACAGGAAAGAGCTTCACAGAAATTTTGGACAACTTTGAAAAGTTTTGCTCAGTTTTGCTTCTGACAGTTTATCATGGAGAAGGCTGTCTAGGGCCAGTCACCTTTAAATAAAAAGCCAGTTTTCATGTCGTACTGTCATTGGAGAGAGATGTAAATTCTAATAGCCATCTCATGTGCCATTTCCATCTCACTGTCCCAGCATCAGCTGGACTAGTCGAGGGCAAACCTGGAAATCCCTTGTTGAAAACCACTCATGTCCTTCCCTTTGCAGTGTTGGGGTGTGAAACAACGTGCTCAAAGCTCTTTGCTGGTTGCTGCCACGTGCTTTCTTTCCCCAGGCAGAGCAGCACATGCTGTGGAAAATACAAGTACTGTCACTGCTGCAGCAGTACTCTTACTTTGTGCTGGTTTTGGCTCCAAATTGCTGTGCATCTTGCAAGGATCTGAGCAATTGTAGAAACCCCTTTCTTTGCCCTTTTTGTTATGGAAAAGAGCTCTCCAGAATCTCTCCTGAGCCCCATTATTGCTGATAGAGATTGTTTGCTTGATTGGTTTTGTCATACAGCATCCTTGGCAAGGGAACCAAATGCTGGTTTGACATCTTACTATGCAGTTTTTTCTTTGTTTTACTTGAATAAATGTTCATATGAACTGTTTTAATGCATATATAAACACAAATATGCAGGTCTTTACGGCTACTTGGAATACAGGAAGAGAAGGAACTCGGATTTAAATAGGAAGAGTAGAGTGTGAGTCTCTGAGGAACACCTACATTCCTGTAATACTTCTGTTCTTAGACCTCACCTCAAGGATCTGAAATAATGCTGTACATGACCACATAAACTATTTTCTGTGCTGAGAAACCTGCACGGGCAAGCAGGTGGGGAAAAAACCCACAGAACAAACAAACAAACAAGAACAACAAACCAAAGGAAAAAAAACACGGAGGAGAACAAGTGGAGAGGAGGTTTGCCATTTAGCTCTACAACAAACCAGAAATTAATGCCGCTGTGCCAAAGTCAAACACATGGCTCATGCTGTGCTTTTGGAGGGTTCCCGTTCATGATATGCTGTGTTTTGTTTTAAAGTGTGTAGGGGCTAGCATAAAACTTGTCTTGCATAATCACTGGTGTGCTTTTATTACAGGATTTCTGCAAGCAAGAATTCCCTTTTATAAACAGCTTGTGATACTTTTTATGTCTTTCATGTTACAAATGGAAGGTTTCAACAATTGTAAGCTTGAGATGGATGAGTAGTAGAAAAGAAGGTACCCACAAAGGCTAACTTTCTTCTATAAGCTACCTAGTCAAAATTTATGTGTGTTTGGTTTATTAGTAATAGCTGCTAAGCATATGCTGGTGAATCACAGAAGTAGCATTTGTGTGCTGTAGTGTCATGTTTTTAGTAGATTAATTTTTATTAATCTTAGTGCAAACCGCAGCCAAAGCAGAACTTTAGTGGAGAAAGTGGTTGAAATTATGTGGTCACAGCTCTATCCCATTTGGAGTTTTCCCTTCAATTTGCAAATCTGTCATTGAGCCTAAGGCAAAAATATGTAATTCAAATGCACCTGATACCTTCCCTCCTCTAAGCCCCCATAACTTATCCACAACACACAGTATTCAATTATCCACAGTATAGTAATCAAAATGTTTTTAATGAAATGGGTTGTCATGTTTCAGCATTGGAGGCAACTAAGTACAGGCATGAACTTTCTTAAAGGACACGTGGTTTTCGCAGGAGCTATCTTGCTCACTAGAAGGAAATCTTACATGGACTGTTAACATGAAGTTAAGTTTGTCTTTCATCTCCCATATAAATGAGCTCTCTATATTTTTTTGCTTTAAAAGAGGCCTAATGTTTGGAAACAAAGCAGACCGAAAGAAAGCAACTCTAATTTCTACTACAAATATATGATGAAAACTCAGGACTTTGTTTTACCACACTCCATCTTCCAGTTTGGTGTTTTCCCATGCCTTTAGCCTGACTACAGAGCTGAAGAAGCTGAGGAATGGCTATAGGTTATATTTGAATTCTTTGTGGGTGCGGCACCACTCAAATCTGTGAAGGTTGATACCAGATGTCTCCTAGAAAACCAGAATGCCCAGTTTTAGCCTATGGGGTTTTCCAAGCCACTCTTAAAGGCTGCAGTTGAAGGTATTGGTTGACTTTATCTGAGATTGATTCTTTGACATGCTTATATCCCAAGGCCAGTTGGATGGGGTTTTGAGGAACTTGGTCTGGTGGATGGTGTCCCTGCCCATGACAGAGGGGTTTGGAACAAGATGATCTTTAAGGTCCCTTCCAGCCCAAATCATTCTGTGTTGATTTTATTATTCTGTTTCTGACTGCTGGAAACTTAAAGAATGGCCGCTTGCCTGATGATGGCCTTGCCTCCTGGTGCTTGGTGTTGCTCTTAATACTGAAGGTGATAACCTGCTATGAAGCACAAGGTAGCTCCTCAGAGTAGTGTGTTCTGGCACTTGAACAGATCTGGAGTCAGGGATGAGAGGGTACCCAAGTACTATGATGTCAGCACCTGAAACTTCTTTTTTTGTCTAAAATTTGATTCCATCATGGGACGGATTCCTCATTCTTTAAGCGTCAACTAGTATCTAAAATAGAGGCTTCCTGTTGCATAAAACCAAGGAGGTTTGCCTGCATGCAGGCATTTGGGAGTACTAAGTGAATTAACTAAAAGTCTGAAGATAAAGTGGATGCTTTTAAAGCATTTTAAATACTTGTGTGGATGCTTTCCATTTACATATAAAATGCCTTTAGTTCCCATAGCTTAATCCCCCTTCAAAGATGATTAAGCTGAAGCTAACATAAAGCAGATTAAACTCCTGTGTGGACATTAACACGCCTTAATTCATCTTCCCTTCCTTGAACATCCTTCTACACCATGCCCTTCAGGAAGTTTTTTAGGAAGTGATGGAGCTCTTCAAGCTTTACATACATATACATATTTATAACTGATTTGAGTATCTGGAATTCAGTATTTTGAAATAATCACTGCAGTCTATTGAAAAGGATAATAGATTCTCCTAAGAAATAACTGTCCTTTGAAAGCATAAACAGCAGAAAATAATTGGCTAATGATGAATGTGCATACACACAGAACATAATGGACCAAATTATTTGTGAATATTTATTGGCAAGCTAGCATATCAAAGTTGTATTGATGTTTTCCTATAATATAATCACAGAACATGACCACAGAGAGGTTGAGATTGGAAGACACATGTGGAGGTCATCTAGTCCATCCCCCTGTTCTAGCAGAACCCTCTGTAGCCAAGGACCATGCCCAAATGACAATGTTCCTACTGTTAGTTCTTTGCAATTTGTCTTTTATGGGATCTGTTTCTGAACCCAGGGACTGTGGGTGGATCCACATGCACCCCAGGAGGTTGACAGATATTTGGGTAATGTGGCAGGATCTGTGCCATCATAGCCATAGAAACAAGAAAGATAAATTATGTCCAAATAAGTTGTTTCCCATTAAAATATGGGTTTGGAGTGTGTTATGTAATTGTGGTAGCAATATGTGGGCTTTGGTAGCAGCTGTAATGCTAACCAAGTTTAAAACAGAGTGTTTCTCATGCACACAGCCTCTTTCAGGCTTTTGTAGGATCCCAGTTGAGCCTGGGAGGTACCTTAGCAGGTCTCTGGTCCAACCTCCTTCTCACAGCAGTGTTAGCACTGAGGCCAGACTGGGCTGCTTGGGGCTTCTTCCAGTTAAGAATTAAAAAACTGAGGAAGGAGACTGCACAGCCTCTCTGGGCAGCCTGTGCCACGACTGTCCTCGAGGGGAAAAAGCTTCTCTTCCCAAGGCTGATTCTCTTGTGTTTCAGCTTAGGACTGTTGTCCCTTGTCTACTGGCCCTGCAGCGCTGTCGAGAGCCCAGCTCTCTCCTTCAAGATCTTCCCACAGGCAGTGGGGGCTGCTGTTAGATCCCCCTGAAGCTGTCTCTGCTTCAGGTAGAACAAGCCCATCTCTCCCAGCCTCTCCTCACAGGGTTTGTGCTCCAGCCCTATCATCTCCACTGAAATACATCCAGTTTGTCAAAGTCTGTCTTCTGTTGCTGGGGCTCAAAACTAGTTGCAGTAGCTAAATAAGGGCTTTCTTGGCTTACTGTCAGTTCCATACTTTAAGAAATTGTGCAGCATCAGTGCTGTGTAACAGCTGATCTTGGGAAGAATTGGCAATCCTCAGGACAGGTTCTTAAGCATCTTTTCTTTTGAAAGGGGAGAAGCTTTGATTGCTTTAATTTTCATTCTTGTGGATCTGACATGAATGCTCTCAGGATGTCAAGTTTGTCAGGATAACCAACCACTCTTCTTGGAGCAGATGGTTGCCGAGGCAAACCTAAGCTGGGGTGTAATGTCTTGGATTCTCAGCATCCATTACATCAGGGTGAGCTGTACTCCCTGCTCATGTAGTCCTGTTTCCCCAAAGCACTGGTAGGAACTATACAGTCTTTCATGTTAAGAGGACAGAGAGTTTTCTGTAAGTACTCTTTCAAAAATTCTGGACTTTGCTTATTCTGTGCTTCTAGTTGTGGTGCTTTCTGTGTGGGTTGTTTCGTTGGCTAATGCTAAAAAGCACGATTTAACATTTCCTGGCATAAATGTTTGTAGTGTGTTTGCTGCTTTTGCTCTAAAGGTGCCCTTAGGCAATGGGAATTTGGGGTGAGGAAGTACTTTCTGTTTGGGTGGTGAACATGTTGAAACAAACTCTGCTCCAGACCCTTATTTTCAGGCTTCTTCTTTTGCCAGGATGTTTGTCCAGGTATGCCTGTACTTCTACTGCAAATGCTTGTGGCGCTGCCTGAAATTCGTGGTCAGGAAACTAACAGGTCAATGTGAATTGCAAAGGATCTGTTACAATACCAAACCAGGAGCTGCCAGAACTATGAAAATAGGTAACTTCAAAATACTTAGTTCTGCATGCCTTTGTAACTTTCTGCATGTACTAAAAATAGTATGACATTGTTATCAGAAATAAGTTGTTAAATGGATCCAATGTAAACGTGCTTGTCTGACATGATGCTTTCAAATACTGTTCCCTTACAGAGGCATCCCTGAAAGGTTCAAAAAGTAAGGTGAGTGAAAGATCTCATTATTCACCCTTTCTATGGTGTCCTGTGCTTTTGGTTTGTTCAGTCTGCTCTTTGCTCACCCCAAAAAATCACTTTAAGATTTTATATGATTTTACATTCAAACCATTTTCCACTGAAGAGGGCCTTATGTCTGCAATAGCAGTTGATCTTGCAAAGTCAGGTAGAGTGTCCTGTGTTCCAGGGACAGGCCCACCCTGGCAATGATGGAATCAAGGGGAAAATTTGCCATTGTGGAGATGATGAAAGAGTTGTAATTTAGGGTTCTTGGCTTGATTCCTCATCCTGTCTTAGAATATCTGTAATCTGCAGTCAGTCACTTGCAAACTTAGAAGAAAAAAGTCAGGTTTTTTTGCTTGGAAAGCAACTTTCCAAACTTTATTCCCTCCTTTCCTTTTAAATACATTAATGGAGAAAAGCTTCTTTCACTTCATTATTTTACTGTACTAGTGGTTATGCTAACCGAAGTTCTTCTCTAAGGCATTCGTGTGTACGTTAAATAGCATCCTTCAGCCTTTAAATTCTGTCACAAGTGTCAGTGATGTTGAAAAGCTTATCTCAGCATTAGCAAAAATGATGTCATGGAACTCTTAGTTCAGCATAGTACTTCCAAATGTATTTCTAGCATCAACAGAAAGGCAGAACCTTATTTAAAAGCTTGCATTTAAGCAATCATGTAGTTTTGAGACAGAGCACAAGAAAGTTGAACCTCTTAAATTTTCAGATGGCATGTTGGTTTTTGAATACTGAACTTCCAGGGGCATTTCTACAGATAGCAATTATGTGTGAAAGAAAGGAAAGAATTTTTTGCTGTGTCACTGCAACATGTTGGGAGAGGGAATGTCAAATGAAGGCTAGAAATTCCAGTGTAATTAGGGGGATGGTTTGAAGCTGCTTCTTGATCTACACTGAGGCCTTTGATCATCTTCACTGACAGCTGAAATGCAATAAGCTGACTGCAAGGGCGAAGAGACTCAAGTTCTTACAGGGCAAGTGCTCTGAAACGAGTCAATAGGGTTGAATAGTTTGGAAAGATATGCACATGTGTTGAGTTGGGTCTTCTGGGCTCTTAATGTAGAAGATTTCAGGTATCAAATTTAGCATTGCTAACTTCTGTTGAGTAATAGCTTCTATAGGAATTAATATGTGTTTAAAACCTCTTTTTAGCGGCTGCAAACATCAGTAAATGTTCACCCTGATGCTATTGAAAAAACGATAGATGACATCATGGAGCTGAAAAGGATTAATCCAGATATAAATCCACAGTAAGTTCATAGTTTCCTTACAGAGCAAGTGGGAATTACTGATTTCCTCAGTGCCTAGGTCCATGGAGAACTGGTTCTCCATAGTTAATGTGGCACACAATTTGAAGACAAATTCTGTCTCTCAGCATAAAATTCTAATTTTAGCTTTGCTGTAAAAAAACAAATATAAAATGAATGATTTTTTAATGGTGACTTGTCCTGAGTTTTTTACCTAGCTGGTTCTGTCTTAGTATATTGTGAATGCATGGATTTATGGGGGTCACTTCCCCAGGAATAAAATACCACCAAACCAGGGGTCCTGGCAGGAACAGTGATGGCATCTTAGAAAGGCTGTATGTGGCCTTTCGAGTAGGGAAGAAATCATCCTGTTTTAGCTGATAAAAACATATACTGGTTTGCATTTTAAAACTGCCTTTAATTATCCAAACAGAAGCTTTAATGATATAACATAACTTTTTAATTATATTTATTTATATTTATTATTGTAAGAAGATATTTATTATTGTAAGAAGAGATTGACAACCAGCCATTAAATTTACAAGTGTGTATTTCAAGAGTAGATGATAACACTTTTGTGGTTGCCTTACCTCTCAGTTCCTAGCTTAAGGCACAAGATGTCTAGGTCAGGAGTCAGTAGGAGGTAAGTTGAGAGCTGTATTATCCAGGTGATCAGTCTGAGGTTCACTCCTCTTCCCAAACTTGAAGTTGCCATACATAATTAAAAATGGGCATCCATGAATTGATAGCTACTTTTCTTTAAGTGGTCAGCAGCATCAACAGGTAAGGTGGTCCCAAGGTCTTGCTGCAACAACAAAACCCAAAAGCTAAGTTGGAAAATTATGGGTTTTTTGGTCTCGTTACAGGAATCTCCCTCTCAGCCCTCCCCCCACCAGTAAAAAGGCCAGTAACTGGGTAGTCTTAAAATGAATCTTCACTGATCATAAAGGAAATAGAGTGCACTGTGCATCTCTCCAACTTGAGAGACAACTGTTGTGATGGTGACCACACTACCAAGAGTTCTATAAATGGTGACCCAACCATTAAAGAAGGGAAGAAAATAAGAAAAACAAAACAAAAATAACTCCTCATTCTCATAGGTGAGAAGCCCTGTGATTTTTTTCTGGAAGTGAGCACAGAGCTTTTCCAGGGGTGTCTCTTGACCCTGCCCACATGCTCTTCAAAGGGAGGGATGAAAGACCAGCTGCTTCAAGTGGATGTGAAGCCTTTCTGAGGGGCTGCCATCTGAGGAGGGTGTCACAGCACTGGTTCTCTTGTGTTACACAGGATGCTGGTAGCTGGAATACAGAAAAAAAACCAGCAATCGTGAAGCAAAGTTAGTGAAGGTGACATATGAGGAAAAACTGCAGGATGTAAATGTGCACAGCTCAGAGCCTGGCCTGTGGACATCAGTAACTGCAATGTTTAGCAATCAGGATGATCCAAATACTAGATTCTCAGTGTTAGACCCTTGGGAAAATGGATGGAATGATTTCAGGAGAAAACAAGAAATTAATTATTATTTTGTATGACACCAGAGATCACCCTCTGATTCTTCTCATGGCATGCCTTTGGCCTCTGAAGAAATGTTGTCCTTCAGAAGAGAGAGAGAAAAGAGGTGCAAATGACTTCTCCTTGCTTGAAATCAGGACCCTGAACTCTAGGTTACATTTTGAGTGATCTTGTCCTTCCAGTACATGAAGGCAGCCTACAAGACAACTGGAGAGGGACTTTTACAAGAGCCTGTAGTGACAGGATGAGAGGGAATTGATTCAAATTGAAAGAGTAGGTTTAGATAAGATGTTAGGAAGAAATTCTTTACAGTGAGGATGGTGAGGCACTGGAACAGGCTGCCCAGAGAAGTTGTGGATGCCCCATCCCTGAAAGTGTTCAAGGCCAGGTTAAGTGGGGCTCTGAACAACCTGATCTAGTGGAAGGTGTCCCTGCTCAAGGCAGTGGGGTTAGGACTAGACTAACTTTAAGGTCCCTTCCAACCTAAAACATTCTGTGATTTGACAATAATATTTTTGAAAAAATACCACACAAAGGGGAAAAAAAACCCAAACAACCCAAACAAAAAATCACCTGAATTATCTTTTTCTGATCCAGGTGGTGTTCATATGCTTGGCACAGGACAAATGCTTAATTGTTTTTAGACTAGAAGCTTTGCACTCAATATTTTACTGCATTTGAGTCTTTCATCCCCTTTCCCCCTTGCACTCCCTTCAGTCTGGTAAAATAAAGTTTTAAAACAGTGAGAAATGAGGGCCTGAAGTGTGCAAGGTGATGCCACATACATAGATACATACTCTGCCCCTAAATCGGTCCTTATATTAAATTAATGGTATTTCTGCTAAACTTTAGACATCTGCACAGAAGTTTTACATGTGAGCCATTTATTTTATACTGAAGTATTCTGGAGAAATTTGAGCAAAAGCTGGTCAGCTGTTTCTTTAGACATGATAAAGGAAAATCCAATGCCTTGCCTTCTCTTGAACATAAAAGACCTGCATCCAGATCATCTTGTTTAGAATCTCTGGCCTTGTGTTGAATAGCAGAAAGTTGAAATCTCCTGGGGTAAGGACAAGGGGACATGTGTCATACTGTATGTGTTTCTGGAAATCTATGCAGTCATTTTTGTTAATGTGGCATCTTTGCAGAGCTGAACTAGCATCCCAGGGCTGCCTGCATTGGGCTGTTCTTGAAGGCTGTGTGATCTGAAGAGGAGGAGGTGGCCCACAGTAATTTTCCTTTATCAATGCCTCTCAGAGAAGCGTGTGTATTTAGCAGTGGGACCAAGTAGGTTGAATAACCTGGTGGTGACATGTGCAGTCTACACTAACTATGGAAGCAGAGATAGAATCACAGAAAGGCTTAGGTTGGTAGGGAACTTAAGGATCATCTACTTCCCCTGCTCCGGTTTTGGGCTCTCCTCCATCTGGTGGAGCACCTGGAGTTGAGTACAGTGCAGGTGCAAGCCCAGGTACATTGCTCCTGTGCTGTGAGAGCTGCCACAGCCAGCACAAGGATGACAAGGAGGAGGTGTGGGACATCAGCAGCTCACCCACATCCTGTGTTTGGCAAGAAGAGCAAAGCCTTAATGAAAATGAAAGTGGGGAATCTAATTCAACCCCCATCCCCTCACCCAAATAACATTGTGTGGAGCTCTTGACTGCCTTGAGATAAAGTGCAAGAATGGTTTACTTTGAATGTGTTGTGCATCTTGGATCTTAAAAACATATATTTTTTTTAATATAAAATTGCTCAGCTTTGCCACAGCCTCTGTTGTGCTGCTCTAAACTATTCTGAAGCTATAGAGAAGTCAAAAACATTATGGCTGTAATTTAGTGATACTCTGCAGCAAATCACAGTCTGTCAGGCTTTTCAGCTTTCTCTGAAAAACAGCCTTTCTGTAAAATTGGAGGTTATAGCTAGTGAAGCATGTTAAAAAAAAAAAAAAAAAATCACAAACAAACAAAAAAAAAACCAGCAAAGGATGGAAAATGCTGTGCAGCTTTTTCTGTCTGAAAGGGTTATAGCCTCAAATGGGATAAAATTGCAGTGTGAGAAATGGGCTAATGCTGACATCTCTGATTCTGTAGATTAACCATGGAATCATTCAGGTTAGAAAAGGTTTAAAATCCTCAAGTCCAACAGTTAACCCAGCACTGCCAAATGCATCACTAATCCGTGTCCCTAAGTGCCACATCTATACGCCTTTTAAATATCTCCAGGGATGGTGACTACTCCTGGGCAGCCTGTTTCAGGGCTTGGAAAACCTTTTAATGAAGAAATTCTCCCTAATAACCAATTTAACCTTTTTCTGGGGCAACCTGTGGCCATTTCCTCTTGTATTGTCGTTTGTTACTTATGAGGAGACACCGACCCCACCTGGCTGCAGCCTCCTTTCAGGCAGTTCTAGAGAGGGATAAGGTCCCCCCTGAGCCTCCTTTTCTCCAGGCTAAACACCCCCAGCTCCCTCAGCTGTTCCTCACAGGACTTGTGCTCCAGCCCCTTCCCCAGCTCCATTGCCCTGGTCTGGACATGCTCCAGCCCCTCAATGTCTTTCTTGTAGTGGGGGGCCCAGTGCTTTGACTTGTTGAACCTCATACAATTGGCCTTGGCCCTTTGATCCAGCCTGTCCAGATCCCTCTGCAGAGCCTTCCTGCCCTCCAGCAGATCAACACCCCTTCCAGACTTAGTGTCACCTGCAAACTGACTGAGGATGCACTTGGTCCTCTCATCCATAAAAGATATTAAACAGTACTGGTTACAAAATGATCCTTGGGGAACACCACTTGTGACCAGCCCCCAGCTGGATGTAAGGCCATTCCCCACCACTCTCTGGGCTTGGCCAGTCAGCCAGTGTTTTACCCAGTGAACAGTGCACCCACCCAAGCCACAAGCAGCCAGCTTCTCCAGGAGAGGAAAACAATGCCAAGGGCCTTAGTAAAGTTCAGGTAGATGACATCCACATCCTTTCCCTCATCCACTAGGCAGGTCACCTTGCCATAGAAGGAGATCAATTTGGACAAGCAGAACCTGCCTCAAAAGATAAGCAGTGAAAATTCTTCTGTTCAGAAAATTTAAGAGTATTACCAAATAAACAAAGTGTTCCAGTGTATCAAACATGACAGATGAGGAACCTGTGCAACTTAATATCAGTGCAGCCTGCGTTCCACAGAGGAATACGGGTGCACACTTAGCTTGCCCTCCAAATTCATACTAGGGTGTTCAAATAATTTTAGACACTATTAAATATTAAAGGGCTTATTCCCATGTATAAGCAAATATTTCTATGAGCATGGGAGTTGCACACTGCATGACTTGCATTTTGTATTATAAAATCTTAATGTAAAGCTGTTGTTTGGGGCAAGGTTTTCTGGTGGGTTTTTTTAAGTTTTGGTTGGGTTTTTTTGAGGGTAGTTATTTCATGTGTGTTGGGTTTGGGTTTTTTTGATGGTGCATCAGGAAATGTAAAAAGGAAACACAAAAATCTGCATTATAATGAAAAGAGAACCATTATGATGCTTCTTAACATGAGACAAAAGCCAAATCTGCCTGGAGGCAGATCTTTGAAACTCTATTACTTTGGGGTTTTGGCTTTTTTATGCTAGCTTTTATGGCACAGAAGCAAAATGATTATTTTAGCTTTTTGCTGAGTTTTCTCTCCCCCTTCAGCCCTTTTCAAGTTCACATCTCTGATCCCAGAGAATTGTTTGAGAAGCTGTCATTGGAACGAGGAGAAAGATTCAGTAATGTGCTTGTTATAGGCATTCAAAGCTGCTGTGTATAGTTATAATGGGATTTCAATGTGAAAAATCACTGTTCACGGTTTTTAAAAAATCACAGATATTATCACTAAATGAGACTGTGCCTTTCACAATGCCTTGTTTAATGTAATATTGATCTCTTGGAAATGTTCCCGTTGCAATTGAAGTGTTAGACTATCAATTCATGGATGTAACACTAGTCATGTGCATTAATTGTGTGTGTACATGGTAGCGCTGTTTCATGGCCATACCTGACTGAGTTGGAATATGTTGCTCCCCCCACCCCCAGGCTGGGAGTATCTCTTCAGGCATGCCTGCTGCAGATTGTGGGGTACAGAAACCTTATTGCAGAGGTCGAGAAGCTGCGCCGAGAGCCTTACGATTCAGAGAACCCTCAACACGAGGAAATGCTGCTGAAGGTAGGTGCTGCAGAGGTACTTAGAGGGCATCCTGGATTCATGTCAGCTCCCAAGCCTGATTCACAAACCTCTTTGAAGCATCCAGAGCTATTGTCAGCTTCCTCCATCATGCACCTGTTTGAAGATAAGACTACGTGGCATTGTAATCTGGTCTGGGTGTAACACCTGCCAAGCAAGCAGCTCACTCCCTGGCTGATAGACTAATTTCCCTTGGTTGGACTATATCTAGGCACTGGATACACAGCTCTTAGAGCACAGACCTGTTTTGTGCAGTGAGCTCTGGAAAAATAGCTTTATGTCCTGCTTTAGTACACCTTTCTCCAGCACAAGAAGGATATTTTTCTCTATTAACCAAATTACAAATTTATTTCTTCGATTTATTGTATTTTTGAGGGCAGTGTCTGTGTATACCAATGGCAAACATCTATTTTTATTGTGTGGAATGGCAGAGTGGGAGTCGATGACTTACACGTTTATAGTTACCAAATATATTTTCACATGAAAACAAAATGAAACGATTCTTTAGATAATACAGACAGAGTTATGAAATCCTTACCAAATGGGTTTTACTTCCTTCATGCTTTCAGGAAAGCCTTGCACTGGAACAGATAATAAAAGCTTTTTTGTTTTCTTGAAACCATAAACAGAGGAAGAGCTAGAGAGTTCTTATATTAGAAGGAAACCGAGCAAAGAATAAAGGGTCTGGAAAACAGTCTAATAGCAAGCCCTGGTCCTGATCCTGGTTTTAACTGTAGCTATTGCAAGATGCTTCAGACGAATGCGAAGAAACATAGAATAAGTGATAGTGAGCTTACTAGCTACAAGCAAAATGCCTTCTTGGAGAATTTTCAGAGTTCTTATAAAAACATACTACCTGTTTGGTTGTGAGGGTTTTTCCTTTTCAATTATTTAAAACAAAAATATTGAAAACTTTAACAATACCACATGATGATGACCACATGTCTTCCATGCTCTAGCTTGCAGTGCAAGGCTTTGCACAAGTTACAGTGAGAGCTTCTGGAAATTTTACCATAGTTACTTGGTCTTCCAAAAATCCCAGTAGGCACATTATGCAAGTACTGTCAGATGCAAGTAACTGCTTCTAAAAATGCCTCAAATGGTCAGGGTTACTTCTGGTGTCTGGAAAGCTGCCTTTAATGTTTGCTCAGTGCTGGGATGTGGGAGTCTCACCAAGGAGTGGTCAAAATCCAGAGCTGCCCTGGAGTGTTCTAACCGTCAGGTAGCCTTGGCAGATGGGCTCCTCCTGTTCATGTCCTGCCCCTGTGCAGTCAAATGCACAAATTTATGGGAGTAGAGTGAGTTTTAACTAAAGGGACACACAGATTTACCCACTGAGGAAGCCTGTGTCTTGGAGATGAGAGATCCAGGTGCCAACCTACAGTGTAGGTCCCTGAAAATAGCAGGCACCTCACTTCAGATTAGAGAGGGCCTTTGGCTCCAGGAAAGCATTTGTAAATACCCTGGGCATCTACATTGCCCAGGGAGCAAGTTGGGTCTGAGGATGGGATCACAGGTGAGAAGGACCAAGGAGCTGACTGTGATCTCTCCCAGCCACCCAGGCTGTGAGGGCGAGGTCCTGAGAATCAAGTCATCAATGATGTGCAGTCATGTAAGTGCTTTAAAAACATAATTGCACAAGCATAAAAGCAGAATAGAAACTGAGCATTTGTCTGAGGAGAGATTAAACAGGGCAGCTTATGCAACATTATGCAAACTCATAGTTTTGGAAAAAGTATCAGTTTCACCTACATATTAGCACTTGTTTACAGCAGGTGTTCTGCTTTTGCAAGTGGAAATATGTCCAAGGGTTTAATTCATTTTCCAGTCCTCACTGTGGCTGGTTGGTTTTCATTCCTTCTAGATAGTCTGCTAAGTGATCTCTGCAATGGGTAATTCAGGTTCCTAATGGCTATCATTTATTCATGTTTACCAGGAGAGCACTTAATGAGAGAAAGATTAACTTAATATGATTGGACTAATGATTAATACTGTATTTACTGTTGATGGATGAACATTGGTTTAAACAATGATGCTTTATGCAGTCATTACAAAGTGAAATCATTAAAGTTTTAACCTTCCTATGGCACTTAATTTTAAATGCAGTTAGAATTCTAAAATTAAAACAATTTCTGTTTTTATTTGGGAAATGCACATACAGCTCTTTCCCTTGGGTAGGCTTTCTGTGCTTTTCTTGAGGCTGTACTCACCAACTCATGGTTGGTGATTAACACACTTTCTTAATTCTCAATTGTGATTTCTTAATACATTTCAGAAGGGGTGAGTTTGTGATATGGCACATGAGATGTGCATAAAGGTATGTATTTTTCATATGCCAATTTAGGCTGCTTTTAGGTGCATAGCAACATGATATTTAGGCACTAAAGTTGCTGGACCAGTGCAGTTAAATGGATTTATTCCAGCTGATGATCTGGCTCATTAAATCAGACATTTCTTTATGTGAGATCAATGAATGATTCTTCCCTTAGTAAAATATGGTGGTGCACATGCTATCCTTGTATGGATTTTTTTTTTATGTTCTCTGATTTGCTCTTCAACACTGTGGTAGCCAAGTCAGCTCTCTTGATTTATAACCTTTCCAGAGACTTGCAAAAGATGCCAGAGAAAAGATTGCTGCAGAGCCTCAGGGACTCAAAGCTGCTCTGCTGCTCTGTCAGTGATTTACAACCAAATTCCAGGCCATTCCTGTCTCTGTGCTTATGGAGGCAGACACCACTTCGATGCACAAAGCATGAGCAAAACAAGTCTTTGTGTGAGATGTTAGAGCAGCTATGATAAGGTCAGAAGGGCCTTGTAGGGTTGAAATGTCTGCAGTACTTCAGAGTGGCTTGGGATTCCCCCCCACACACACACATATACAGAGGAACTTCATTTGATTTTGTGTTTGGGTTGCTGGGATAGCAATGCAGTGATGTTAAATCAGAACTTAGCTTGGCTTAAAAAGAGAAAAAAAAAAAAGCTGTACTGTGTGGAAGCTTAATTGTGTTTTACCTGTAATCTTCCTAGTTGTGGAAATGCTTGAAGCCGAATTCGCCACTGAAAGCTCGGATTTCGAAGCAATGGTGCGAAATTGGTTTCCAAGGTGACGATCCTAAAACAGACTTTAGAGGAATGGGTCTCCTGGGCTTATATAACTTGGTGTAAGTATGTTCCTGTGCAGATGGGTTTATGTGTGTCTGAAGTCAGGAGAAGCAGAATTACTTGCAGATTTTAGCAAATCTGTGGGAATAAGTTATAAAAGTGCTAGGGACTTCATATTAAGCAAATGAAAGAATTTATTTTCTAGCCTAATTTTTGGAGGGATTCTCTTCTCAAAGTGGTCTCCTTTCTTTCAGTATTCCTAATTCAACCCCATAATACCACCTGCTAAGCCCCTTTTTTGGTGTCTCTGTGACACAGCAAGTTAGCACTCTCTTCCTACAAGAAGGAAACTGTAAAGTGTATTTTCACCAGTATCTAGATCTCCTTAAACAAAATGCCTTGGAAGTATGTAGGTGGCAGGGTTATGCTACTGCTCAGCTGCTTTCTTTGGGAATTTCATGCTGAATTCTTAAGCAAAACACTTGATATGCAGTCACTGATGGCCCACTTAGGTAGTTTGAATACTACTTCAATTTCTGTCGATACTCAAAATTAAGCAGCGAGTTTTCATCACTTTTTCCTTCCAGCTCATGTGCACCAGGTGTTAATGCCATAGCTGTGCTTTGTAATTTGGGAATTGACTAATTCCTGTTATTTTCTCCAGCCCTTGTATTTGTTGCATGTAGTTACATAACTTAGAAACATTTGGCAAAATAACTTCTCCTTCTGAGGCGAAAAAGAAATATTTTCTGCTTTTATAGATTGAAGGATATAAATCATCCTCCCTCCGTATGTTGTTCTCTAGTAAATCTCAGTTAAGGATCTGGACTCTTGACTCTGTCTTTGAGCTACCATTTGAAATTAATCCCTAGCATGTATTTAATTTCTTAGTCTTCTGTGATAACTCATCTTGCTTAATGAATCTGCCAGATCAAGAATCCTGAACTGCTTTCTCTTGATCTCAGCACCCAACATGCTCCAGTAAAAAGCATCTGATTTTGTGTAGGGTCAGTAGAAAGGAAACTCTGGCAATGCACATTCACTAAACTCATACAGGAGCGCGCTTGTCATTTGTGGTTGCTTTAATCTTTCATTTTGGGGGTCTGGGTGGCAGCTTAATGAGTTTAACATGTCAGATGCTGCTCATACTGTGTAACACAGGCACTGGCCTTTAAAAAGGTGTGTATGGACAACTTAGTATGACTTCAGATACTTCTTTTGCTGTTTTTTTTTAACAATTCTCCATAAACATGTATGTCTGCAGGTATTTTGCTGAATGGGACACTGAGATAGCTCAGCAAGTTCTCACTGATTCTCTTCACCCTAAATACAGGTAATGCTTGAGACCAGAAACAGTAACTTGAGAGAGCACTCTGCTGGCTCTGCTTGAGGAAGGGGGCTGGGGTTTTTTCTTTTTGTTGGGCATGTCCTTGGGTATTGCCACATGCTGTTTGTTTTAAAGTACTGATCCTGAAAGTTGATTAAGTGCAAGAGGCAAACTTGTATTCTTAATCCTGGAAATAGTTAAATCTAGTGTTAAATGTTATCACTTTTGTTTTCAAGTGATTTTTGTATTTTTATTTACCTTTCATTTGTTTGTGTTTTTTCATAATAAAGGGAAGTCACTAAGAAGGAACTAAGGTATTTTTTTTTCTTTTTTCTAAATTTTCTGAGACACTACATGTAAATAAAGATCAGACTACAATTTGGTGTGTTATAAACTCAAAGTCTTTGTTGCAACACCAAGAGATCCATATTCTTTTCTTTAAAGTTGACCCAAACATAGCTGGGGGTGGAGCACTGGGTATATATGAGCATGCTTATATATCAAAAATGAAATCCATCCTGCTTGATTTAGTTAAAGGGACTGAGTTGATACTCATAAGTAGTCTAGGCCAAATATTTGTTAGCAGAGCTGAAAAGCCCCTTTACTTCTAGTCACATACCCTGTCTACCTTGACTAATGATGGTTCCAATCTGGCTACTCCATTGTCCTGACTGTTAAGAGATCAGGTATCTTCAAGTGTCACAAACTGTGTTGTGAGTAACTTGTCAATAAGAGACTTACTCCATAATTATTGGGGGATAGAGGCCTCTCAGCCAGTTAGAAATCAGTTTCCTTAAAAGACATTTTTCTTCTGCCAGTAATGTTAGATACCCATAAAGCTGGTTCACACCTAAATCCTGAAGCTTTTGATCTCCTCAGGGATTTTTTTCTTTGTTGTTGTTGAGTTCCTAATGGTAATTCTGTGACAAAAAGCCCTTGGAATATATTGGTGTTCTTCGTTTGCATGTTTGATTACCAAGGGCAGTCCTGAAGTGCTGTGTGAGCATGTGCAATTTCTATGCCTTGACAGAGCATTCAGAAGAAGATGGATGCTGCAGGTGGTGCCCATGGTGATCTTCCTGATGTGGTTGCTTAGCAGCTGTGCTGTTTTCTGATGGGATCGTGATCAGTGGATTTTCTATTTCAGTTGAACTGTTTTGCTTGCCCACATCCTATGTGTGCCACCTTTATTATTTGGTCTTTACCTGGAGTTTTCTAACTGATGTTATGCCACAGCCTACAAAGATGGTTCAGATTTTAGAGGAGGAGCAAAGAATAGTGTATTCCTGTATGTTAAGCTATTTAGGAGCTGAAATTTTGTCCTCATGCATGCATTACCTAGTAACCCTCTGGTCACATTGGGAATGAATCTGTTAGCATCTTAAGTACTTAATGACAACAGTGTTTATGTACTATATTTACATGAAGCTCAGGGAATTGTTTTTAGTGTAATGTATACTTGTTGAAGTTCAAGAATAGTCTAAGAACAATGCTTTCACACATAGCTGTCTATAATTTGGGACCTAAAACTTGCAAGTTCTGATTTGCCTTACTAAGGCAAAACTCCCACAGCCATGTCAAGGTTGTAGCACTCTGGTTAGGGTCAGTTCTGTGACTGCCTTTAGCTGGTTATAAATGCAGGCAATTATTTCTGCTAAACTTGCTCATTTCAGTAGACTCAAACCTGGTTAGTGGGATTTTGGCTGGTTGGAACACACAGCTCTTTTAAATCATTGAAGAGATGAAATTTAGTTTAAAATCAATCTGTTCCCTAACTAATTTTATTTCAAGGGAGGCATTTTCTGTGTCCTTGAAAAGCACTGCATTATTGTGCCAAATAATAGGAAACACTGTTCCTTATCCTGGACTGTTGAGTGATTTCTAATTTGGCCAGTCATTAAAACTTAGAGTATTTTCATGTTTGCTGCCTCAGGTGGATCATGCCTTCAGTGATGAGTATAACATCTGAACACACGAAAAAGCTAAAGCCACCTTGGATTAGTTAAATGCAATTTCAACTTTTTATACAGCTCAGGCTTAACTGAAGTGGAACATCTTTGTGGTCAATTTAGGAAACAACAGGCTTTAGCTGAGAGCATTGACATAGGTGCATTTTGTAATGGTGAGACAAGTTTATTGGCAGTGCTCTAAACCAGTTACCCATTTCAAGTCTGTTTATATCAATCCATTCAGCCAGAAGCAATGTTAAATGGGACTAGCCATGAAAAAGAAGGTAAAATACCATGTTCAGTCAATGTTATAATATCAGAGAAGTTGAAAGAAAATATTTGTCAGTTGGTAATGCTTGGCAATATCTGATTTTTATTTTTTTTTTTCCCTCAGCCAACTTAGCAAAGCTGAATGGGAGAAGAAAAAGTTTGATAAGGCAATTGGGTGAGTTTAAAGATCTTTTTTAATTTGCTACAAATTAAAGCAGGTAACCATGATGCTGTATATTTGAGGAGAAAAAGGTGTTTCCTGGTTACTTTTTAAAGGAAACTTCTGTGAGCATATGAACGTCTGCTGTCTTGACCACACCTTGGTTTTGATCAAAGATTACAGGAGAAACAGTTCAAGCTACATTTAGAAAAAAATAGCCCAAAAATTTTGTAACAAGGAGAAACTTTGTGTGCTATGTATAGTGCGGTGATTAATAACTGTTTAATTCTTCTTAGAGCATGACACGATCAAGTCTCACTTCTTGCTGTCAAAGCCAGGTTCAGAACTGCTTTCACTAAAGTATAATAGGGAAGAAATAGTAGTGAGGGTTTTTTCTTAAGCAGTGGGTTTGGTGAAGCTGCATTATTCATGAGTGTGGAACTGGATGTTCCTTCTGAATGCATCTAAAAATCTGTAATACAAGATTTTACTGCCCATATTTAATTTTTCCATGAAACTTGCCATTAGGCCTCATTCTGAAGTTAACTTCTGGACTTCTGTTTGGTTTTTTTTTTCCTCCTGAAATGCAAAAAAAAGGTTAAAGAAAAAGAAAATATTTTGGTTTGCTTGATAGAGGTAGTTGAAAAAATACCCAGGACAGTCTGGAGAAGACAGTTGTCTTTAGCTGAGAAAAAAAATCCAATCACTGAATATCCAAACATGTTTACTTTTGTCACTAAATGTGAGTCTTTATATGCTTTCTTGGGAAATAATCACTGCTAGAAATGTCAAGTTCTTTATGCACTAGCCTCACAAATTAACTTCCAGTTTCTGAGTGTAGTGCCTAAATATATTTCAGTTGTTGATATTTCACTTAGCAGGACAGAGTTTGCTTAATGAGTCTGATTTTCATGTTTCTGTTTCCAGCATTCTCTGATTTAGGTTTTTGCCTGTTTTCTGGCCTTTGTCTCTAGTTGTCTTTTAGGAAGAAATTAGAGGTGGCTTGGCTGGGTCCTTTTCACAAGCTTTTTAGCCACATTAATGTCTTTATAGGACAGGTTGTTGAAAGCTGATGTTCCTAACTGTGGATAATGAGTTCCAGTGGGAACTCCAGCAGTTAAAAATAGCAAATGATGGGTCACCCTGCAGCTGTGGCCACCGTGTGGAGTCCTTGCCCTGTTTCAGAGGCGAGTGCAGGAGCACAGGGACGTCTGTGCTTGCTCCTATTTTGTAGGAATTAATCAGTATTGTTCCACTGAAATGGCTGGCACAGTGATGAAACTCCTGTTTTTACTGTGACCATGTATTTCCCAGGGGAAATGCTGTGCAAAGCAGGCAGGATAAATGTTTTCCTTGCTTTCCACCCCACACACACCTTGGAAACTCACAAAGAAGAGAACTAATACATCTCAGTGACATGGAATCTGCAACATCAGGGTCATCAGTATTTCTTAAAATGTGCTGAAAGAAGGTGAGCTCTCAACAAAAGTTGCTGCTTTTCCTTACAGCTACTCTTTTGCTATCGTGGGCATTAACATAACAGACCTTGCATACAACCTGCTCGTGAGTGGGGCTCTGAAGACCCATTTCTACAATGTTGCTCCAGAAGCACCAACGCTCACTCACTTCCAGCAGACCTTCTGTAAGTGCTGGGTGTGAGTGTGGGGCCAGGGGTGGAAATGCATAATTGGTGCTCTGTTAACACTTTTTGTACTGCCCATAGTTGAAAAAAGAAATAAAATCTGCTGACACAGAGCAGAGGCTGTAATGCTAGTCTCCCTCTCCTGTCTTTAGGGTGCTAGGATTCAGCTCTTAGCTGTGATGGAGGCCACTACCAAGGTGTAAAACAAATGAAGAAACACGAACAAAAAAATGCACTAAGCGCCTTAACAAATGACCTTCCTGTTTTTTTAAATAATAACAAGAAAGCGAATGTGCTTTAAGGAGTGTCTGAATATTGCTTCCCCTTAAATCCAACTGCCATATGATACTTGCATCTACATTCAAGTGTTACTCTCCACCCTTCAGCAGAGTTGCAGCTCCCCCACCAAAATAATGCTTTGACAGCTCTTTCCCCTGTATTCAAGCATCCCTTCTACAGCAGAGGCCTGCTGTTCATCTTTGCACAGTGGGAGTAACACTTCTAATATTTTCAATGTGTAGGCAAGGAACTGATAATAAGCACCTGCAGCATCTTTCCCTGTTTTTGTACTCCCTGGTTTTATGTTTCAATTTCTGAATCCATATGTCAGGATGAGTAGTGACTTGTTGTGTTTATTATGAGAAATTCTGCCAGTGTGTAATATTCATCCAGTTTTGGGGTTGTCCAGAATAGGTTCAGTCTTGTTCCTGCGCAGTGTCATGAGGTGTCAGATCTCAGTGACCAAGATTCTCTGTGCAAATCCTAATTGTTAATTCCAGGCTACTTTCTAATTTTATATGTCATCTTTACATGCTGTACTTATCTCCTCTTCTTTTTTTATTATTTTGTAGGCTACTTAATGCATGAATTCCACAAATTCTGGATTGATGAGGATCCACTGGACATAATGGAATTCAATCGTGTCAGAGAGAAATTTTACAAGCGAATCTTGAGACAGCTGCAGAACCCAGAGATGGCTCTGTGTCCTCATTTTGCTGCATCAGAAAGTTTAATCAATATGTAGTTACTCAGTTGATTTTATTTGGAAGCACTGTCTCACTCTTGGTTTAGATCACTGTTAGACCATCACTAGCATACTGAATGACCATGGCAATCGTGTGCATGTTTCTGGCGCAGCATTCATCTATTTTTGTCACATGATCCCCTTACACTTCTCTTGCTGGGGATTTTTCGTTTTAAATGGGTGCTCATATTGCCTCATTATGCAGTGTTACCTTCTGAATTGATGTCCAGATATCAGAGTTTTTCTATTTTTTTAGATTTTCCTCATAATTCAGCATTGACAATTGAATCGTATTTCTCTAGCAGTGTTTTTGTATTTGTGGAATAAGTAGCTGGATCTTGTATTGTGAAAGCTTTTTAACTTCTTGGTATGTTTTAAGATAACTACTGGCATTTCAAGCAAAATATATGTTTGGACCTCATCTAGAAGATAATGTAATTTAATCTAATGCAGACAAACACATTAAAGTCCAATTTTCTCCATGCAGCCATTATATGCTTAATGCAAAATTAATGAGGCTTATGAGATACAAGTTTCAGCAAGAAGAGTTTACGCAGAATTGCGATCAAATGCATGAATACCAAATGGTCTGGTGATGCTAAAACAGTGAGCTGTGAACACACTCACGGCTACCAGATACTGGCAGGGGCCAAAAATTATAACATCAGGCTGTTGTTACCAACACCACCATGCTGAAGCATGGTCTAGATTCCTGCACATTCCTTTGGGTACACAGAGGTGAGTGTTTCGTGTCAGAGGTCAGAAAGCAACATGATTTGGTCACGTGGTACTTGGTGAATTCAGGGGAATGAAAATATGTATCTTTTCTTTGAACTACTGAAAATATTGCTTTGGTTGTCAATTTCAGTTCCTAAGAGCTGGGAGAAATAATTAATTAGAAGGTTTAGAACAAAACTGCTTGTGTTTCCCAGACTACTTATATAAAAAAAAAAAAATTAAAATGGCAAACCGCCTTTTTTCTAAAACCATAAATGAATAAAAGTGTTTGACACTAAGATTGTGTAGTATATTGAACAACATCTACCATGGCATTTCATACCCATGGTATTTTTTACCTTCTAAGCAATCAATTTTAGTATTATATGTTTGTGTAAATCACTTGCATATGGAGATTAAATTGAGTAGTGTCCAACTACTTGTGAATTATATGAATAAATTATACATCATTCTAAACTGAAGCACTGTGGGTTTTATTTTTGAGATATGCAGTAATACAGAGGAAAAATATTTTGTGTAATGGATCGGGTAAAATGGGATGTAACAGCTCTGTGGTATTCCCAAGTCTGAAGAGTGACTGCAGCTTCTTCAGATATGGTGCTTTATATCATTTTAGTTACTGCTTGGGCCATCATTTTATAAGATAAAATAAAAAATACTTGGGTTTAAGCCCTCTCGTTTCTTTGCTAAAATGTAAGCTGGGGGTCAGGGCTTTTCTACACAGCTGCAAACTTGCATTCATTGTGGAGTTAATCAG
Organism: Monarcha castaneiventris obscurior; assembly: GCA_026261815.1. Lineage (NCBI taxonomy): Eukaryota > Metazoa > Chordata > Aves > Passeriformes > Monarchidae > Monarcha > Monarcha castaneiventris. Next base: position 3,492,373 of record JAMPIT010000350.1, on the reverse strand, counting down.
CAAAATTCTATGGGAGTTGCAATAGTTAGTCTTCTCCAATGAGTTTGGACTTATGGAACTGGAAATATTAGCATATTTTGCATGAGAATACAAGGAATAAAAACTATGCATGTTTAACTTAATACCATTGATTTTGGAAAGTGGTTATTTATAGTCATTAATTCTTAAGGACTTTTTTGTGTCACTCTTGAAGCTTCTAAAATAGGTTTCTGGGAACAGTTTTCATTGTTTCAAATTTTAGGCTCTTGCTTTCTTTCCTTGCCCCACTCTGACTTAAATATCTTCTGCAATTTATTAGGTTACACTGGTTTATTTTTAATACTCTGCAGTAGAGTTCATGGAGTTGCGGGGGAGGGAGGGAAGGTGCCTGCTACCTTCTTACTGCTCTGATCATCTCAGTTATGCCTTGTCTCAAGGTATCAACTTCAAATAAAATCAGAAAATGTCATCTGGCTCTGTGTCAGATTGTATCACTATAATCTAGCTGGTTTGGGTGATTATTTTTCCTGTGTTGCAGGACGATGGATTTAATGAAGCTAAGTGTGAAATTCTTTCTCCTGTGGAGCCCTTGCATGCGGGTGCCTCCAAATCTTATCATTCTGCCCCCTTGTGCTTCACCTTTTGCCTGTGACATGCTTGTTCCCAAAATCCTTGTCAAACCTGGGGCAGAGAATATCCCTGGTGAGTGCCTAAAACTGGCTGGACACTGCTGAGGGAGGATGTCTGTCTGGCACTGCCTTCCTTCCTCCCCAGGAATGACCTCTTCCCATGATGCAAACCCAAACTTTTCTTTAAAAAATTAGAATTTACACTATCACTTAGTACAGATCCAAACTGACCTGTGAGCAGCTGGATGCTGCTTTCTCTAGAGAGGAGAAAATGAAAGAAATGGGGGTGAGAAAGTATAAAAAGTTGTTTCAATAAAGAAGAATCAATATTTGTACTCACTACAGAGTGCAGAATTTGGTTTAATTAAGTATAGAGAAAGTTTAGGTTGGATCTTTCGACAGACTTACCACAGCTTCATGGTTTCTGCATTTCACCAGCCAGCTCTCCCACAGGCTCATGTCTGGCCATGTGCATCTTGGGCAGCAAGTGCTTCCTGCCCAGACTGTAAAGTAAATGGACACCTTTCTTAACAGGTAGTTTTTCTCAGGTAAATAATTTACATTGACAATGCCATGCAGCCCAGGTGTCATTTTAAAAAGGCACCGCCATGCTGGAAGTCTAAGCTGCTACTTTGTTGTATAAAATTCAAGATAGCATGCTGAAGCTATGCAAGATATGTATTGCTTTGGGTCAGCAGATGAAACTATAATTGATGAAAGTGTAATATTGGGAGGTTGAATGTGTTAAAATGCAGAAATATTTACCTTGATCTGTTTAAAGCCAGGATAAAATAAAGGGCTATGTACTATTGGAGTTCTTTAATTCTGTATGCATAATTTTTATAAGGGTGGCCTATATTTCTCTCTGTTACAGATTCAGGCACTTCCCATAGCATTTACTTATCCCAGCTAATGTATAATTAAATTGTTACCAGGGCTCCTTCAACAACATAGGTGGACACTGACTTGTCTTCTTTAACCTTGGTGCTCTGCCAGCATCTGTGGAGCTGGGGCTGTGAGAGCCAACAGGATCCGTGCCTGCGGGGGTTGATGACAGCCAGGAGGAGGATGAGGATAGCAAGTGTTACTCCAGCTTCCTGACACTTTTTGACTTGTAGCTTTTTTTTTTTTTCTTTGAGGCAAGGAGAAATATTTTTGATGCTGTTCTAATTGGCTCGTTTGGAAGGTGTTTTTTCAAATGCTGGTGCTAGTGGTATTTCTATATCCTATTTTTAGAAGCAAACGAGGTCTACCTTATCTATATGATTTGTCTTGGATGGCTGCTTCCTGAAGCAGCACTGAAGCTCGATTGAAAAATTTACTGTCGTGTAGCGGATAAAGAAGATTAATTTATTGTCTTTTTTAATGAAAGAGCAATCTTTAAAAGCGCCTATGCCCACTGTGTGCCCTGTGGGGCACAGACGGCTGGTGATGACTTAGCAGGCTGAAACACTTTGCTGCAAGCAGGGCATTTTCAGCATATCCCCAGCTGAAGTAAGTGCTGCTGGGTGGAACACGATGTAGGTGAACAGAGTGCTGATGCTCGGGTTAATGAACCCAGATCCACCTCTACTGGTCCAAAGAACCACTGGTAGTATCACAAACACATCGCCTTCCATTATGAGGGATGGTTTCCTTCTTAATCCCTCCCTTCACAGATTGTGGTTAGTTTTTAACATGTCATTTGCTGACCTGTCCCTTTTTGTTGGAATGTGACCAGAGATTTTTGACCCTTCCACAGGAGTGACCAGCATTGCAGGGTTGTCCCCTAGTGGGGTACTGCAGGTTGTAGTCATTCCTGCCCGAGCCCTAAAGGAAACCTCAATCCGCAGCTCTGCCACTTGGATGGATCTGACTGAGGTAGGAATCAGTTACAGCCTGAAATAGCAACTGGAGTGCAATTCTATCACTGTTAAGTTCATGTCTTTGGCAAGTGCTGTTGGGGAAATAGGGAAACTCTGTATGCACATTGGGAAATATGAGAACTCTGAACATATTTCCCTCTGTCCCCCAGCTGGCTCTGAACAAGCTTGACACCATCAACATATGACCATTTTGGCATCACAGGAAGACTCCTCTGGAACTGTGATTTTCAGAGAATTGTTCTACTTTGAATCTTGTTAACCACGCTGGTTTTCACCTCTCATTCCTCACTTCGAATTTGGTCCAATGGGAGCTCAAATTTTGCACTAATGAATCCTCTAGGCTACACTGAGAAAAACAGTGGGGCTCCCCTCTGTGCTCTTGCATCTGCAGCATGGTGCAGCTAAAAATCACATAAATTATTAAAATAGATGTTTTGCAGAAAACAATCCTGAAATGGATAAGGAAATGAATTATTCATTGTTTTCCTTAGTTTGCGGCAATGCAGGTTTTCTGTAAGACTTGCCAAAGATTAGACAGGACTCTTCCTACCAGATCCTACAGGAACATAGCAGGACAGACTTTGTGCTTTCCCCTGTGAGCAGTGCACATAGAAATCAGGTCATTACTCATTCTAGTAAAGTATTCTACTCTGTATAGAACTATAATTAGAAAAGAGATTTAGCTCTAAAACCTCCAAGCAAGAGCTGGGTACAGCAGCTTAGCTCCAAATGAGCTATGAGGAAGGGCAGAGGGCTGGTTACTTGTGTCGTTGCATTCCTAGGCCTGGGCTCCACTGTGCTGAAAGACTGTCAAAGCTGTAGGTCGTGTGTTCCCCAAAGAGCTTTGGGGAATACAGCCTGGAATGAGGGAGAGGAGCAGGATGGATGAGCACGAGGCCAACACACACCAGCACAGCTGGCAGCTCAGCAAAGCTGAGCAGCACAAGAGGAGCTGGAAAAAAGGGCCTGTTGTATGTTTACAGGCAGTACTGCCCAGTTGAAAGGGCAACCAAGGAAGGCACATGCAGGTGACTGTGAAAAACCTCACCAATGGATAATGGGATGGCACTGTGACACTGGAAATGAGGACAGACGTGAGACTCCAGCTTGAGCAGTGCATCGAGCTCTGGGGTCCTCAACACAAGTTGGAGATGGACCTGTTTGAGTGATTTCAGAGGAGGGACACCAGGATGATTGATTAAAGGGATGGAGCTCCTCTCCTATAAAGAAAGGCTGAGAGAACTGGGATTGTTCAGCCTGGAAAAGAGTAGCCTTGGGGTGTCTAATTGCAGCTTTCCGGTACCTGAAAGGGTCTCTAAGAGAGATGGAGAGAGACTATTAACAAGGGCATGTAGTGACAGGACAAGGGGGAATGGCTTTCACATAAAAAGGGCAGGTTTAGATTAAATATTAGGAAGAAATTCTTTACTGTGAGGGTAATGAGGCACTGGACAGGTTACCCAGATAATCTGTGGATGCCCCATCCCTAGAAGTGTTTAAGGACAAGCTGGATGGGGCTCTGAGCAACCTGGCCTAGTGAACAGTGTCTCTGCAGGAAGTTAGAATCAGATGAACTTTAAGGTCCCTTCCAATCCAGGCCATTCTACTATTCTGTGATCCCTGGTGCCTACTGCATGGATGAGAGGAAAATCCGTGATTTTCAAAAGAGACTAGTCAGGAAGTATCAATAAGATGTAGACATAGCCTAGATGTAAAGCCCTGAAGGGAGGTTAAGGGCCCAAGTGGGGCCCTTGGTCATGGTCCAGAGACAAGATAGGAGTGTTCTCCACGGTTGGAAAGGGCTTCTAGGCAACCAGCCTGTGAAACCTGCCTGCTCACCCCTGAGAATCTGCCTCTGCTTGATGTGCTGGTTGGGGGAATACCGAAGGGGCAGGATGCAGAAGACCGAAGGATGCAGTGTGCTGTCTCTCTTTGATAGGGGAATTTGTGATGCTGATTTGGCTCTGGATGGTCTCACAGGTTCCTTTCAGCTGTTATGACTAAGCCATTTTGTCTCTTCACTCTCTCCCAGTTTTCCACTCACAGTGGCTGGTTGGTTTGAATTTAAGCCAACTGGCACATACTTTGCCTCCAGTTTCCATGCCTCTGGCCACACTGGCCCTTCTCACACATCTGTCAGCAAACCATTTTGCAGAGGATGTGAGTGTCACTTCTCCATATCTCTGTGGCCAAAAAAGAGCAGAAAAAGAACAGTGGGAGCAGAGGTCTGAGAAGGCTGCTCTGAAGTGCCCTGACCTGGTGAGCCTCCTCGTCCTGTGCCAGTTTGCAGGAGGCCAGTGTGACACCAGGGGTAGGAAAGCTGCTCTAAGCTTGGCTGTCTCCAGGCTGCTGTCTCAAACTGCTTTGTGCCTTTCTTGAGGGCTGTGGGAAAGGGACACGAGCATGTGGCTGCATGGACAACCTAGGGCTTCTCTCACTCAGCTGCTAACAGTGCATGGGGTTGTTCTGCCCCTAAAGCACCCTCAGCCTCCCGCCAGGCTCTCTCCAGGGAGAATCAGCTTCTTCTGTCTTGCAGAATAGAATGGGGGTTTTGGGGGCTTTTTCTGTTCATGCCTGAGACAGGCTTCAGTTAGTGTAATTCTTGCCTGTCTGCTGTGAAAATCAGCAAATTTACACTGGTTCCAAATCTCACCAGAAGAAATGAACCCAGCAACAGCAAAGAACAGGGGATCCTGAGCCCTGGCAAGAATTTATAATCCCAGCACAGTACTCTCCTTGATTAGCTGGATAAAAAGACAGATCTGGGGGAGATGTGAACATCAACTATTTAGGTGTAACAAAAAATCAGTAAAAATAAAAGAAACTCTTTAACAACAGTGTAATATTAAGAATCAGGCATTATTTATTCATCTGGAAGCATGAGGTAATATCTCCTCTGAAATACTGCGCCGAGTACGGGTAATCTCCTGTTTATATACTGTATTTTACATCCATATTCATTGATTGTCCCAGAATAAACAAACATCTGTGATAGTCATTTCCCTGAAATCATTGACATCTTTTCCCTTCCCTTTACACATGTTCTTCTGTACTGGGGGTCTCTTTGGTGGTCCCTGGTGCTCAGCAATCCCAAAGTCCTACCTGAATGCTCAGTGAACTTGTAATAGTTGGCAGAACCAGGGCTGGTTGCTTTCCAGTTCTCCTTGTTACACAATGGGCATTGTGCACTTCCACACACTGCTGGATTTTAAAGAATAAGCATTGTGTTAGCTCACCAGGTGTAGGTGATTTTTCATCTGGCAACACAGTGAGTGGGTCAGAAAGCCTTCCTTGATCGTTGGTGTGAGTGCCCTTGTTTTAAAGGGTAGGCTCAGCATTCATATCCTTACAGATTATTTTAAAAGTTTGCCAGTGACTTTCTCCTTGTGTGAAATATCAGTGCTTTTGGAGCACTAAACTATTTTCTAATTCCAGTAGCGATCCAAAAGATACAGAGTGGTGGTGGGAACCTGCATTTTGGAGCTGTCTGAACTGCAAATCAGAGAGAGATGCTGGCACTTTATTTTGCATGTATAGGTGTGATTTAAGTATAGAGAATAAAGCATTAAACGTCGCTGTCTAGAGACAGTATCTTTTGTGATCCTCTTAAATTTATTATGGATGTCTATAATCACTGCCTATGAGTTTTATACATAATGGTGATTAACTTCTAAGTCACAGTTGTATTCTATTATTTTTAGGCACAGCAATGATAGCTCCTAGACATCTGAGTGATGAGAATGAGAGACTCTCTTCCCCAAAGAGAGCCAATTGCCTTTGGGGTAGATCACTGTGGGAGGCAATGCCACCTACGCCATTTGGGTTGGGTCATCTGTGATGCTACTGAAAATTTAATCAATATAATCCTAATATCAATTGCCTAAACTTCGGAGAGGGATATAAGCACAAGTGAAAATGTTCATAAGACCATGTACCTGTCTAGGAAAAAGATAAGCCTGAAATGCCCATTGCAGCTGGGGACTGCAGAGTGATGAATTACCTGCACAAGCAGTGGCACTTCTGCATCGGTCTTGCACTGTGCCAGGAGTTAATTCCAGGACACCTCAGCTCACTGCTGCTCCTGGGATCAAAGCAGTTGCAATATTTTCATTTCCTTCATATTAAATTGTCTGTAACAAAAGGGAAATGGGAAAAGTATTGTAGTTTAGAGAGAGCAAATTTTGTTGTTGACAAGTCCACATAATATCAGTGTATCTCAGCTAACTGCTGTTGTATGACTGAGTCCCAATAGCCATGCCCCAGCAAGGACAAGTAATGCTTGGCCCATGATAAGGAATTCAGTTTCACAAAATCCCTGTACCTGGACAAGTAACACCTACTTACCACATCTGAGGAAAAGGAGATGCAAAATAATACAGGTTTCAATTATGCTAGTGCATGGAAGAGGCCTGAATGCCCATGCTCTTCTTTCTTGCTTTAGCCATGAGGAAGCTTTCTCCAAAAGACAAGTAGGATACCCTCTGATATCACTAGTGAATACAAATTTTGGATATGATCTCATTGTTTTGTCTTAGCTGCTGTACCAGCCACTTCTCTGACATGGCTGAACTTTGTGTTATTCCATACACTGAGTATGGAACACTGTCTCATCTTGTTTAAAGCTATCACATCATCATCATCATCCTGCAACACTTGAAATCTGACCTTTAAGCAACATCTGTGCTGGTTTTGGCTGGGGTGAAGTTAATTTTCTTCACAGTAGCTACTGTGGGGCTGTGTTTTGGATCTGTGCTGGAAACAGATAACACAGAGATATTTTTGTTACTACTAAGAAGGGCTTACACCAACCCAGCAGTGAGTTGGCTGGGGGTGCACAAGAATTTGGAAGGGGACATAGTTGGGGCCAAGAGGATGTTCCACACCATATGGAATCATACTCAGCCTATAAAGCTGGGAGAAGAAGGAAGAAATGGGGATGCTTGGAGTGATGGTGTTTGTCTTCCCAAACAACCATTACATGTGATGGATTCCTTTCCTGGAGATGGCTGAACACCCACTTGCCCATGGGAAGTGGTGAATTAATTCCTTATTTTGTTTTGTTTGTATGTGAGGCTTTTGCTTTACCTATTAAACTGTCTTTATCTCAGCCTGAGAGTTTTCTTACTTTTACCCTTCTGATTCCCTCCTCCATCCCAATGTTGGGGGGTGATGGAGTGGCTAGGTGATGCTGAGTTGCCATCTGGGACTAAACCACAACACCACCTAAATACAGAAAGTCAGATACCCCTGGCAGAGGGGGCAGCTTTCTCTGTTTAATGCCTGACACTTTTCTCGTTTCTAACTAGGTGACCATCATATCTTTGGGGTTTGTCTCCTTGCCTATTTTTTCACCTGCATTCTTATCTCCTCAAAATCAAAGTCTCACTCCCCCTTCAAAACTTTTCTTCTTGCAAGGCCCCCGAAACCTAAGTCTTCACCAGTGATGTCTGACTATACAATGACTTTGAAATTGTAAGAGGAAAAAACAAAAAACAAACAAACAAAAAACCCCCAAAAAACAACTTCAAAGCCATAAGCATCAACATTTTTATGAACAGCTTCATATTATGGTCAGTGAAGGGCCACCATGAGGGTGAAAGGTCTAGAGGGGAAGCTGTATGAGGAGTGGCTGAGGTCACTTGGGGTGTTCAGCCTGGAGGAGAGGAGACTGAGGAGAGACCTCAGTGCAGTTACAACTTCCTTGTGAGGGGAAGAGGAGGGGCAGGCACTGATCTCTTCTCTGTGGTGCCCAGTGAGAAAACCTGAGGGAATGGCCTGAATCTGTTTCAGGGGGGGGGTTTAGGTTGGATGTTAGGAAAAGGTTTTTCACCCAGAGGATGGCTGGGCACTGGAACAGGCTCCCCAGGGAGGTTGTCACAACACCAAACCAGACAGAGCTCAAAAAGGATTTGTAAAATGCTCTGAGGCACATGGTGTAATTCTTGGGGTTGTCCTGTGCAGGGACAGAAGTTGGACCTTGGTGATCTTTGTGGGTCCCTTCCAGCTCGGGTGATTCTATGATTAATTGCTTTCCAGTTGAACCCTCTGCGTTATAACCAAGGACCATTCTGGGGTAAAATAAGGAGATTTCTCCTCTTGTTTTCAAAAACATCCAGAGGTTTTGGACAACCCCGGCTGTGCCACAGCCTCCCGCCGGTCCCGGCAGCCGCGGAGGGCGAGGTGCGGCCGCTTCAGCACCCCGGACAGCGCCGGACAGCGCTGGGCGCCGCGGGACCGGGAACGCTCCCAGCGCTCCTGGAGGAGTGCAAAAACAACCTCCGAGGAAAAAATAACGACCCTCTCTGCCAGCTCCTGGCCATTGCCGTGTTCCAGCCCTGTGCTGCCACTGAGTGATGGAACAACAGCGGTGGGGATGCTTTGTAACCATCTCCAAGAAAGCGCTGGTAATAAAATTAGGTGAATTATAGTTGAGTTTCTGACGGAATTCAGACTCTGGCAGTCATGTTGAGGCCATGCCCTTCAGGGCTTTGGAACTGTACTGGGTGATTTTTCGCTCAGTTTGCCTGTCAGAGTTCTCAGAGTGGCTGGACAATACTCTTGTCCATTTGGTTTAGTTTTACGTTTTGCTGTGAGGAGCAGGGTGTTGGACTCGATGATCCTTATGGGTCCCCTTCCAACTTGACGTAATTTATGCTTCTATTCTATCAAAAGTTGCCTGAATAGGAGTTGGCTGTTGTGAATTCCCTCACCTTGGGGAAAGTCTGCCAAGGATTCTGTACTTCAAGGTCTGAGACATCCCAAAGAGACAGGAGCAGCCTGTAGGAAATAAAATCAGTGCAGCATTTGTCTTTCCTGAGGCAAGCATTTTCCATGCTATGAAACACTGCTCTGAGTCACCTAAACACTTCCTAAACTCCATCAAGGAAAGTGCAGATAAGCCTGTGCACATACCCCTTACTTGTTCCTATAAGAAAATTACAGCAACTTTCTATTAGTGTTTCTCTCCATTGTAAAATGTCCTCCCCTTCATCGTGCCAGGCTGGGAAGGCTGAGGCCTCTTAAATCCTGAAAGAAGCCTTTGATATTTGCTTTCATAGGAGGTCCTCAAGAGGTAGTATCCCTCTCCAAGCTAGGACAGTTGTTATAAAGTATTTCTGATGGATTTGTGAACCCATTCCCTGGGACCACTGGCAGCATCTCTTGAGATTGGTAGCCCCACACCTCTCAACAGTGTAGATAGTAATCAACTATGCTACCTGTTAGTTAGACTAAGAAAACTGCTCTGAAGTCTCCATTGCTAACATCCAAACCCATTACTTTGTGTGCAAGGAAAAGAGTTTTTTGCTTTCTTCTTCACTGCTATGCTGTATATATTTGAAGGCTGTTGAGAATCCTTATTTGGCCCACCCCCATTCCCAGTGAGGTGCCTGGTGTCTGCTGCTGGGGCTGACCACACTGGTGCCCTGATGACAGGGGAAACAAGCAGCAATAACTCTCCTGAATACCCCCTGAGATTTAGCAGTCTGTGGGTTAAGCTTCCTATGGAGCCAGCAGGTCTATCCTCATATTTGTCAATGTCTTTTTTTTCCTTCTGCAAATTTGTCTAAACATTTTTAAACATATCTGTTCTGTTTTCTTTCAGAACATCTTGTACTTTCAAGTTTTACATCTCAGTTTTGCTCTGGGAAATGCCTTTCTTCATTTTATATATCACTATTATGTTTGCTATTTATTTGATGGTCCAAGAGACTGCAAATAGCCAGTCTTCATGCCCTTATTTGCTACTATTCATGTCTTTTCTTCAGTTACCTTTTTTCTTTAAGGTAAAGGAATCTAGTTCTACTTAATTTCTTCCCAAGTCAAAACTGTTACAATGCTTTTTATGTTTTTATTGCCCTCTGCAATTTTTCCAACACTGACAGTGTAGCTGATGTGTTCAGGGAACTCTCTGCAGTAATTCCTAGGTTTTTCCTTAATGCCAGTGTTCACTATGCTCATTATTTTGTGTGTTGGAATTTTCTTTCTCCCATGCATCCTCCTTAACACTTATCAACTTTTAATTTTATCTACCATTTTATCACTTATGATTTGGCATTCAGATGACTTTCTGCAATCCCCTCATCTATGACATTTATACCACCAGAAAAATTTTCAGTCCTTTTTCTTTTCCTGTAAATATATTAAACAATGCAGTCTCTTGTGGACCTCCTTTTATTCTACAATTTCCCTGTTCACTGCCACCGTCTTTCTGTCTTTTGCCCAGTTAAAGGGAGAACTCCCCTTTCTGTCCCATGACAGTTTGTGGTTTTTAAAACATATTGATCAGCTCACTTTTACTGATGGTTTCAGATTTGTAGTAGATACCAAGAGCAAGATTTCCCTTTGCAGAAGCCTTGCTGACTTTTTCCACTTAGAATCATAGAAATGTAGAATTGTTTAGATTGGAAAAGGCCTTTAAAATCATCAGCTCCAACCATTAACCCAGCACTGCCAAGTCCACCACTAAACCATGTCCCTGAGTGCCACATCTACACATCTTGTAAATACCTCCAGAGATGGTGATTCCCTGGGCAACCTATTCCAATGCTTGACAGACCAAGGCAATTATGTGCCTTTGGATTCTGTCTGTTTCTTTTCTGTGGTTTGGCTTTTTTTCCAACATGGAAATGGAGCTTCCTGGCCTGTAACTGCCCAGCTGTCCTCTTAAAAACTGGTACTTCATCTGCCACCTCCTGTTCCTCTGGTACCAGTCTGATGTGAGCAATAAGTTACACTCCACAGTAACTTGGCAGGCAATTTCATATCCAAGCTCCTTTAAAATCACTGGGTGAACATCATCTGGTCTTGCTGATATATCACTGTTCATGCTATTGGCTTCTGGCCCGTCAGTTGAGACCATTTCTCATCACCTGCAGATAAAATTTCTAGCATGGAAACTCTCCTAATCCCTTCCACAGAGAGCACTGCTGCAGGTAATTAATATACCTTTCCTGTACCAAACCTATTTTGTGAGCTCTCCTGCTCTGTATCTATCATCTGCAAACCCTGCAGTCTCCTGGCAGGTTGCCTGCTTCTGATGTATTTTATTTTTAGCTTTTAATGCATCTGCCCTGGTGCTAATCAACATTTTTCTTGCCCTCCTTACAAACTTTTATTTAACTTTTCTGAGTTCTTTTCAGTTTTGCCAATGTAGATACATTTTCTGTTTTCCGAGTAGTAGTATTTTATTGATAACTCCTCCCTGTGCTTTGCTGATTCTTCTTTTACCCTTCCTAGTCCCATAAGGAAGTTTCACTCATGCACATTGTGGTGACTGTCATACCATCATTTTACAAAGGCAACATTTGATGCTGATCCTGTGCTCTGTTAATGGCTGCACAGCTTCGCCTTCTGTGACATCTGACTGCCCAAGGAGAAATAATTTATGTTGCTAAAAAATGTAGCAGGAATTAGAGTCCAGTTTGACATTTTCCCACTTTGTGGAGGCAGTGTGAAGCTGAAGTTTTCTATGGCCACTGTGCTTTCTGCCTTACAGCCTCCCTGGTGTCTTATTCTGGTTGACACTTTAGTCCTTACTGCACTTTTCTTATTTTTGAAATGTCAGGCTAGAGGCTTATTATATTTTTTAACAGTCAGTTTATTTTAATAAAGATTTCTTTAATATATGCTGCACCTTTCTTACTGATATTGTTGCCTTTGTCTTTCTGCTATTTGCATTAACACCACGTTCTACAGTTTTCTTCCAGTTCCCACCTCTCTCACAGGCCAGTCCTGGTTAACAAACAGATGTTCCAAATCACCCAACTTCATTTTGTAATTAGTAATATTTCCAGAAAAATAAACAAACAAACAAAAACCAAAAAAACCCAACATGCCTAATGGTGATCTTTTTCTGTTTCTGGCTAAATGGGCCTTTATTTGTTGAATTTGATGATTGTTTTGTTTCCCATATGAATTTCACCCTGTTCTCTATCAGGGGATACAGCATGGTGTGATTTTAAATCTAGAAGCTGAGCACTGCATATTTGGAGCTGGCTGTTTATGCAGACAAGCTTTCCCCAAGTCTGAAAGGGAGTTTCCAGTAATTTCAGTGCTCAGGTGAGTGCAGCCTCAGCAGAGAAAAGAGCCAAAACTCACAACCTAGGCTCCAAAGGGAGTGCAACTCTGGGACAACAGGTGTAATTTCCCACTTATTAATCCCACAAGAGACTTCATTTAGCCTCATTATGACATGGAATTGATGGTATCTGATGAGACCATTTCACCTTAACAGTTTTCTTGATACACAAATGAAAACGCAGCTGAAGTACCCAGAGGTATCATTAAGTAGGGAAATATCCTATACTGAAAAAAGAAGAAAACAACCAAGGCTTAGTGTTTTAAAGGCTTAGTGTTTTAAAGGCTTATTATCTTCTGACTTTACTTAGATTTAAACCAAACTAAGATTTAAACTAAAAAAAAAATAGACTAGATTTAAAATTCTACTGGGGTTGTAAAAATAAATTTGTTGCAAAAGAAGTCTATTAAACTCAGTTAATTGTTATTACTTATTTTGTTCCAAGCCCAATAAGTTTTAGAACCTAGCAATTCGAAAGCATAGTTTGAAATACAGCTATGGATTCAAAGTGTGAGGCTTACTGCTTTCAAATCATAGCTTCATTAAAGTGTTAATCCATGTTGCCTGTAGTGAAATTCTTTTATTGAAGACTGTGTTGAAGTGAAAGATCTAAAGCTACTTCTGGCATATCTCTTCCTGGTGATGCTAAAACAGAACTTTGTGGAGGGCAGATCAGAACCAGAGAGACACAGAGGGGCAGGTCCTTGTCTGATATAACCAGGGCCAGCTCCACTGGAGCACTTTGGGGAAATGGTTTGCAGCAAGCAGAAGCAGATCCTGCCTAACATGGTAACAAGGCTTGGGTCAATCCTACTGGAACTGGCAGTCACCAGTGAAACTGTGCTGCAGGTATTAAAAAATTATGTGCCTGCTTTCAGCTATGCCAAAAGATGTCTGTGGACAAGAAGCTGAACAGCAAAAGGATTGAATACAGCAGGGAAAAGAGGTACATGCAAAATCCATTCTAGATTATTTATTGCTCAATGTGTCCCATAGTTTTGATTAAGGAATTGGGTCACTCCCACTAGATATTTTGGTTGATGCATCTGGGCCAGGCTGTCACAGTGATGTGCAAGCCCACATACACACCATGTGCAAGCAGAAATATGCAGAGTTCTATGAGCACAAGGCAGGATCTTCTCCAGAAGCCTTCTCCTGAGGCACATCTCCATGAGGGATTAAGTCCCTCCTGAGCAACTTAGATACTTGGATCCCTGGAATATCCTGGCACCATCAATTTGATCTTCAGGTCACCTGAGCCACACTTGTTCCAGGCCTTCATACACAGGGCAGGGACAGCAGGGCACAGCAGACATGAACAGGGCATGACATTATTCTGGTAGACGGTGTACATCTCTGGCCACGAGGCTGAGACAAAACCCTCTGCCTGCTTCCCAAGAGGGAAGAGTTGAAACACAAGGAAAACAGTCATTTGGAAGACAGAAATAGCTCTGGCTGCTTTTCTGGGTACAACAAGAGGCATAAACACAAAGCCAAAAGATTAAGGCACATCCAGGCTTGTATAAAAACCTTTCTGGGCCTGCCATATAAGCTGTAGTAGAAGGAAGCCTGGGTCTACATTTATCCAACAACTGCTACCAAAACCAAATTATTACTCATCTCCCTCATCCACCCACTACAGCCAAGAACTGGCAAGTACAAGTGGAATACAGCACACAGGGTGGGACAAGATGACCGTCTCTGTTCATTCCATGTATGAATTTATGCTTCTTTGCACTCCCTCACAGATCAGTGTGAGTAGAGATTGGCATTAGCCGATAAGCATAGCAGAGCCTGCTTGAAAATGCTGTCATCTCTCTGCAGAAGCTGACAGCTGAACTGTTAAGCTGGGAGGTCAGAGTTGATTGGCTCGAGCAGCAGCTCTACGTGGGCCTGAGAAACGTGCCAAAGGCTTTTCCAGCTCGGGCCTGCGAGACGCTAATCCGTGGGTAAACCCTGCACACAGGGGGCAAACCAGCTCAGCTGTGTAGGTGAAGAGTGATTTAGGAGCCCCCGCAATGGCAACCCGGGGTGTCAGCACCTGACAGTCTTCTTGATCCCTTCTAGCTCACTGCACCAGCAAAATATAGATTATGATTGTGCCAAGTTCTTCTTGAATTGCAAGGGCATCTATTGCCTCTGGCACATTTCCAAATGCAGTTGTATAAATAGAACTCTGCTGGACTTGCTACATAGCAAGGAAGTTATTTATGCTTCACGTTTTTTTTGGCACGACCCAGAGAAAGATTCTGTGCATACACAGGAATGCTGCTTTGATAAGGTTGAGAACCCCAGGTTTTGCATTTCCTTCTTCTTTTTTATGTCATCTGCTGAACACATACACAGAACTTAAACATTTCACATTATATATTTCCATCTGCTGAACACAGAGATTACACAGTGTGCCACTTTTTTCCCTCAGAAAACTGCATTTTGAGTGAATCTTTGCAAACTAAAAAAATGTCATGAAGAAAATGTTTGTAATCAATCCACTTAGGAATGCAGCATGTGCAGTTCCTTGACGTCAATCACTTTTTTTACCATACTCACCTCTCTCTCATTGCATCACAGTTTCCTACCTTGTGACTTGGAGGTAGCACATCAGGGGAGTGATTGGTTATGCCACATGGGATGGACACCCTGCCTGGCCTGGAGTCTGGGCAATAAAGGAGAAAGGGGCACAGGTCACACAGCCTACAGCAGCAGTGACACATCATTCAAAAGCAAAGTGGACACAGCTGGCTTTCAAACATGACATTTGCCTTTGACAAGTTTTATTTTTCCTTGATAAAAGCAATATTCTTGGGAAAAAAATACAGAAACTGGTTTCAACTGAAAACACACTGGATTGATAAAAGCATTCTGGTAAACCCCACTGAACAATTCAGCCAAAGTGTCAAATCTCAGTGCCTAAATTTTTTCTAGGTTAGTATCCAGGCACATAAACTAGTGGTCTGATTTTTCCCAAAAGCATGCAGAACATCCTGTGTCTTGAGTTTCTGTGGAGTGAGGTGCTAAGGGCTTAGCAATTGCAAATTACCAGGCCTAGAATCAAGCTTCTGAAATCTGAACATCTAAAATTAGGTAGCTATGGTCTGATCCAAAGCCCAGTAAAGTGACCGGAGAGACCTGGATCTGTGTGTGGCTAATTCATCTATGCTTAAATGCCAAAGGGAAAATTACCTCGTTTGGGCCAGGTCAGTCATGAGTAACCACTGTTTTGCTTGTTGTGGGTAGTTCCCACTGCACAGAGTGCCTTTAACAGAGGAGGTGAGATTGCAGAGGGAATGGGGGCAGTAAAGTGTCACCTCGGCAATCCTCCTCATGAGCAGGAGCTGTGCTGCACTGATGTCCTGGGCACATTGTGTGAAACTCCTCGCAGGTCAAATGTTGACACACAAATGCATACATGGGGCCAAGCAGCTGGAAAGCAGCTCTGCAGAGGACCTGAGGCTCACTGTGGACACCAGGGTGACCATGAACCAGCAATGGGCCCTCGTAGCAGAAGCCAAACAGCCTCCTAGGCTGCATCAGGCAAAACGTTGCCAGTAGACTGAGGGAGGTGATCCTTCTTTTCTGCTCAGAGTTGGAGACACATCTGGAATGCTGTGTCCAGGGCTGAACTTTCCAGAGAGATACTCTAGCAAAGGGCCATGAAGATGAGGAAGCATCTGACATATGATAAAAGGCTGAAGGAGCTGGGCTGTTCAGCCTGGACAAGGCTTAGAGGGATCATCTCAGTGTATGTAAACACCTGATGGGAGGGAATGAAAAAGACAGAGCCAGACCCTTCTCAGTGGTGCCCAACAACAAGACAAGAGGAAATGGGAACAAACTCAAATGCAGGAAACATAAGAAAACCCTTTTTTACTGTGAGGATCATCAAGCACTCCAACACTTTACCCACGGAGGCTGGATGGGCTAGAGCAGCTACTTACACTAAAGTATTGTTTTAATGAAAATTTTGCCTAAAATGATTTGACTGATGAACTAAAGACAAATCACTATTAGCCCAGAAGTTCTTTGATGTTCTCCTTCTCCTTTATACTGCAAAGGGATGGGAAATCATGATAGCATGTATCTCCACAGAACCATCTCTCATCCAGGGGTTCTTTGGTGAGCAGGAAGGTAATGGAGAGAGTTTAAACCCTAAGGGTCACAGCAAACACCCACATTAAGGCCCCTCAAACCAGGAAATTCTGCATTCATGTATCTGTATTTGGTTGAAGTTCTTTGACATTAATGTGCCTGTACACCTACAAAGTGCTGGCTCTTCACAGCACCTGGCACTAAATGCTGAATTGCCTTTTTCCTCAGTTTCAGGCAAATGACCTAGGCAAGTAACTTATCTCATTCAAAGTCTGCTTGAAAACTAGAAATGCATGAAAAGAGAACCACTCAGGCTGGTGTTCTCACTTTTAGGAACTTGTTCAAGGTGATTTACCTTAGTCGTATTGTCAAAGTCAGATGCATGTCGACTGTGAAAAAGGTTGGTGACTAAAAGTTGTGGACTCCAAGCTCTCCAGAATATTTTATCAGCATCCTTCAGCATAAATACAGGCTGGGTGGAGAATGGATTGACAACAGCCCTGAGGAGAAGGACTTGGGGACATTGAATAATGAGAACTCAGCACGACCCAGCCATGGGCACTCCCAGCCCAGAGAGCCAAATGTCCCCTGGGCTGCATCTAAAGCAGCGTGGGCAGCAGGGCCAGGGAGGGGATTCTGCCCCTCTGCTCTGCTCTGCTGAGACCCCACCTGCAGGGCTGCATCCAGCTCTGGGGTCCCAGCACAGGAAGGACACAGAGCTGTTGGAGCAAGTCCAGTGGAGGGCCACAAAGATGATCAGGGGCTGGGGCACCTCTCCTATGAAGACAGGCTAAGAGAGCTGTTTAGCCTGGGCAAAAGAAGGCTCTGGGAACACCTTCTATCAGCCTTTCAGTACCTAAAGGGGTCTGCAGGAGAGCTGGAGGGAATGTTTTACAAGGGCATGTAGTGATAGGACAAGAGGGGATAGATCTAAAGTGAAAGAGTGGTCTAGTGGAAGGTGTCCCTGGCCTTGGCAGGGGGGTTGGAACTAGGTGATCTTTAAGGTCCCTTCCAAACCAAACCATTCTGTGATTCTTCCTATCTGGAAATGGCTAGGATCACTTTGAACTGTTTCTGAAACACTGTTGGTTCAGATAATGAAGCCCACGCCTCTGGTTTTTCCATTGCTAGACTGAGATGAGCCCAAAAATGTTAATTTACTCATGGTATTACTCTCTTCTGGGAGCTACAGCCAGTGAAAGATTCTCATCTTTCATACTGAATTAAAAAGTATTCACGGTATTTAAAAACAGATTTTCCATGTCCTTCTCCAGCCACTGTTTGCAAGTCTCAGCCAAGCTTATGATCACAAACAGACCAGGTGCAATACTGATAATAGAGAAGCATCTGGTGCAAGGTGGGCTGCAGAGAAAGGCTGTGTCCATTGCTGACTGAAGCTCATTTCAATGTCTCAGCACTTTTCTCAGAAAATATGCCATCCCTAGAAGTGCTGGAGGCAAGTTTGCTCATTTGCAGCCAAGAATAAACAGGAGGTGACTTTTTATCATTGCACTGCAGTGGGGATTCCTTGACTGGGAGAATGAAAGGCACAAACTGCAAGACTGCAAACCCAGTCAGACAGTACAAATGACACAGGGCAAGGGCTCATTTGTTAGCAAACTTTAAGCAACAAAAACCCTTAATAAGTGGTGCTACAAGAATATTTGCTACTTCCTTGAAGCGTGGGCCCAAATCCCACCTGTGAGGGCCAACTCTGCCTCACCATCAAAGACCTGGGTAGCCCAGCACAGCCCTGCAATGTTGCCTGCTCCTTCCAGGCTCCTGGAAGGAAAAGAGATGTGCATCAGCAGCATGGCACATACTTAACTGCCTTCCTACAGGAAGCTGTACTTTGTAGATGTTGATTCTCTGAAGCCATTAAAATGACAGATGGGGAATGCCTAGGAGGAGCTTGATTACTGATTTCACAAGCCCAGGAACTGTGATCTCTTCAAGCTGGCTCAAGACTTTTTCACAGGCGACAACACCATCACAGCAACCCAGACACTGTCACACCTCAGCCTCCTGAGGCTGGGCACGGCTGTGCTGTGGCACCTGGAGTGGCACACGGGACACAGAGGGACAAGGCTCTGAGCAAGGCTCACGGCAGGGCCGGGGTGCCAGCGGGAACCTATGCCTGCAGCTGGCCAGGCTCTTCCCTCCAGGTACTGCTCCAAAAATAGCTTGGCCAAAAATAGGGCTGTGGGAATCCCTGCCCAAAATCAAGCCTCAGAAAATGCAATTATTGACAACGTCTCAGTGGGACAAAGGCTCTCTGTGAAGTCCGTGTCCACAGGCACCACGTGTGTGAGTTCATCTGGACAGAAAAGTGACCCAAACAGGTCATGTATGGGGTTATATATCTGTTATGCTGCAAGGTTTCCATTCTACAGCACTTTTTTAAAAATACAAATTAAAATGTAAGTAGGAGGAACAAGCAAACCACCCCACTTGCATATCACACTCTACCACAGCTGTTATCAGCTCAGGTCAGGAGAGGGATAAGGAACGCTCAAAAAAATGGTTTTACATGGTCTTTATTTAAACAAAATGTGCACATGAAAGTAGAGGTTTCATATTCCTTTCTGCTAAGCAAGTTTATTCCTCTTACATCGGATAACACAGGCTCTTGCATTACACACTGCAGTTTTACACCTTCAGGAACCCGACGCTGCTGCCAAATGAGGCAGTGTGGTGGGCTGGGGATACATCGCTCACAGAAACTCCCAGAGGGGAGAGCCACGTCGAACCGTTCCTAAGTATCTTACATTTTACAGCTGCATCACTGCAGACTGAAATAATTACACCATCACAGACCCATTACAAACATCAGCACAGGCAAAAGACAGGAGAGAGTAAAAAAAGGGGTTCATGACATCCTCAATTGACTGAAAGCTAATTGCTGTGGCATGCTGTGGGTGTTACTGCTGTCTGTGGAGGCACACACTGAAATCACCTCCAGAGTTTCTGAGAGTCTTTCACTCCTGATAAGACTTCACAAGGAGCCACATGAGGATTACAGTAATCAGGACAATCATGAAGTTGAGGCAAATTTCTCGTGTGGAATGTTCCATTTTTTGGGAGTAATGAGGAGAGAGCAGAGGTCAGCAGGCAGAGCAAAGGGAAAACTTTGGTGACTTGCTTGGATGTGTCCTTGAGCTCAACCTTCAGGTCACAGGTTCTCTTAAAAATAAAAGAAAAATATGTAAAGGGCAGATGTACGAAGGTGGTAGAGTCAGTAGAGCTTCTTACGTCGGTCTAAATAAATGTTGTTTCAGTGGCCAGGAGTCAGTAAGCACTGGGGTGCTAAGAAGTAAAAGCCATCTTTGGCAGCTTATCACCTTCTTTGATTTCCAGCATTTGACAAGGATGTTCCCAGTGTCACCCCAAAACACAGTGCACAGGTGTGAGCAGCCTGTGGACATCAATCCTGCTTAGCGCAAGCATTTTCAAATAAATTGTGCCCAAGCCCCATTTAACATTTTCAACAAGAATACATTGTAAATATACTACTGTTAAGAGTTTTTAAACTTCTATATTTATCTGTGTATTTTTTTTTAAGAAACTAAGTGCAAACTATTATTTTACAGAGAAAGACTTATAAATCTGAATTATTTTTTGCCACTAAAAGTACAAGGAGAACTTAAGGTTACACATTTTCATTTCCAAAGAACTTCACATATTTTGTGAGTCATTCCTACTGATTAAATAGTATTTTCTCAAGAAACTTCTGCCTTTCCTGAAATTCCAAGGAAAAATTGAATTGAAAAATGCTAAAAATCTCATATTTCAAAAATCCCATTCAAGTTGTACTCAAAAACTTTTCTGTTGGTTATTGTTTGCATTTACTTTATGACAGCAGTTTTTGAATTTTACATGTTTTTGGAGTTCATGCAGAGAAAAGAGAATACTTTATCATGGATGTCATGCACTAATCCCATCTGCATACCATGTAAATAGAATAAGAACCCTTAAACAAATGAGGCATAAACTCCAGACGAAGAATTTCAGCTACACAACCAGATTAGGCTGTAACATCTCTGGTGCAAATGAGAAGCCTCGGGACCATACCAGTATGAAGACAGAGAGTTTCAACTGACATTGCTTTAGTTTGCAGATTAAATATTAAAAGCCTAGTGCATGCAGTTAACAAATTCCTACATTTTTAAGTTGTTTTGCCAGCCTCCTACGTCCTTGCACATGAGAAAATCTGACCTAATAAGTAAGCCAGTTCTTTTACCTTGAGGAGGTAAATGGAGCCCAGTGGTTCTGCCTCTGGACTTTGGGTCAGTGCAGATTTTATTTCCCTCCAAGCTTCTGCCTATCTCCCACTTGGTCTGGATGCTCTGTCTCTGCGTGGGAACTAAAGTAGGCTGAGGGTGGAGACCAACAAGTGCGTTGGCAGCCCAGGTGCTGACATCACCCCCCCAAATATTTTTAAAGGGCTAAGCTGGGCTGCAGATTTGGTTAAGGCTGTTTATGCAGTGGGCTCTGTGGGCTGATTTGCTTCTTTTGCCATGGTGCTGTGCTAACAGCAGAGCTGTGTGCATCCCTTGGGAGTCAATTGGGTCTGATAGAGAATTTCATACAATCACAGAATGGTTTGGGTTGGGAGGAACCTTAAAAATTATCTAGTTCTAATTCCCCTGCCGTGGACAGGGACACCTTCCACTAGACCAGGTTGCTCAGAGCCCCATCCAATCTGGCCTTGAACACTTCTGGGAATTGGGGCACACAGCTTCTCTGGGCAACCTGTGCCAGTGCTTTACCACCCTCAGAGTAAAGAATTTCTGCCTAATATCTAATCTAAACCTACTCTTTGAGATGGAAGCCATTCCCCCATGTTCTGTCATTACATTCTTTCCTTCAGCCTGTTGGCATCTTCCCCAGTGTGGGGAAAGGGAAAGAAAGAGCCACTTGAAGAGTTCTGTGTGCAGAGCTAAGGATTTCAAGATCATTTCCAGGATATGGAGCCTGTCTACATATCTACCTTTTTGAGTACAGTACAGGTGTTGTTGTTCCACATACCTATAGTCTGCACAGCTTCTCAAGATCGTATGCATTTAAAAGAAAGTGAGTAGGAGCAAAATTTACTTTTCATTTCAATACAAATAACTGGAACAGGATCATTTGCTGGATAGAAAAGTTCGGGACTAGTTTGTACTGAAAAGTACAAAACATTTCTTTAAAGAACTGTTGACACTCTTGCATGCTCTTCCCTCATTGCATTTCAGTGCTGGTGTGAATGCTTTACCTATCTGAGCATACAGAGAAGTATTTCTGCCACCCTCCAGTGTTTCACCCTGAAAGACACTCTCTGCTCTGTGGCCTAGGGAGCTGTAACCCCACATTCCCTTATCTTTGCTCACGGCACTGCTAGAACTTGCTCTAAACATGAGCAAGTAGAAATGGCTATTTGCTTTCTTTGAATTGACACAGCAGAGTGAGCTGCAATGAACTGAGAGCAGACAGTGCCATGGGTTTCCCCATACTTGGAAAATACAAGTATTTCCTCTGAAGTCAGAGGGGTCACTTCTGCAGCACAGTACTGCCAGAGGAGTGTGGGGATCCTGATCAAGCTGAAGCGTGTAAAGCTATCCACAACGCTGACCTTATTCTCACTGCCAAACACGGTGTGATACATAGCATGCAGATTATTTATTTATTCTGATGCCTTTTGTATATTTATATTCAGGCATGCTTGGACATAGCTCAGCTCAGAGCATCCAAGCTTGTTTGTCACCGTCCCCCTTCCTGAGCTCCCAGGTTTCTCCCTTTGCACCACGGCTGGCACTCACATCACAGGACGATGGCCCGGTGAGGGAGGCCAGCTGGCTGGAAACCTACCCGGTGGAAAACACAACAAAACAAATAGCTGTGGGTAACCAGGGGGGTGGAGGGGAGTGCTGCTTGGGTTTTGCTGGATGATCTCCCTAAATAGTCTTCCCATGGGATCAGTGGAGGTAGGAGGGGGATCAGAACAGTAGAAGCCTTCCTTTTGGTTTGACTGCCTTGCCACTGCCCGCCTACACAACCAGGCAGCACGTTCGAAAAAGCCAGTGTGCTGCGTGGGAGTCTTGAGCTAAAGCACACAAATCAAACAGCAAAGGCTTTAACCCATGCCTCGTTCAGGGGTTACATGCCTAAGTAGGTTTGTAGGGTCCTATTACCATGCTTGCTCTGCTGAGCCATCCTTTCAGGGAAAACTTGGGCAAACATCCCACGCTTACAGGGATTTGGGAAATCTAGGTTGAAAATGCTCCTTTTAGCCAGAGGGAAGCAAGATTATGACTACCATGAGCCTACCATATACTATTTCCTCCCTTGACATGCTCTGAAGCAGAAATCAGTGGATTTCTCATGCTTTCTACTTCACCTTGAATCACATAAACCTCCACCAGAAAAATGGTGAAACACTTGAATGCCATTTACCCTAATTATTGAATGTTACACAGCACTGCCCAAATATTCCCCTTGGGCTATGGAAACCTTGGGATTTATTTTACTCTCTGCTAACAGAAAACACAAGAAGTGTATTTTTTAACCTAAAACCCGTCAGCTCTGTTCCTCAGGCCTGTACTTGCACTTCCACACTGACAGAGAGCCCCTTTGCCCTCTGTCCCAGTTCATCTCCTTCTTGAATGCCCTGCACCACAGCTAGAAAATTTCCCTTCTTCAAAGCAGGGCAACAGTGCTATAAATGTCACTAATCAGCACACACAATGAACACCCTAACTCACCTCTACAGGCACAGACATTTCTCTCATTTTTTCTGCTGAGAATCTTGCAGTAGACCATGGATGACCACCTAGGATCACAGGAATTCATTGTTGAACCAGAACAAAACTCATCTAACCAACACACTGACTGGTAGGGAAATCCAGGAAAAGCATATAGAAACACAGCAAATGTTACATGATCTTTGCCTAGATATCCTCAAACGTCTGGGATTCAGTCTACTGGGATTGCTAGATAGGGACTACAAACACACTGGGTTTATGGCTCCCTCTTGCTCATTCCATGCATAATTCCAGATCAGGCAACTTGTTCATAGTTGAGCTTCTCTACACAATATGCTACGTACTTTCAACATTATAAAAATTATATAGCAAATTAAAATATTCTGTATAGCAAAGAAAGTAACTTTCCTGAACCCATCAGCAAACTGAAGGCAGCTCATGTGCGAGAAGTGAGAGCAGGTAGCCAAGAAACACTTCTTGATTGACAGAGCTAGACCATAGTAAGTTTACAAGAGCCAAATTATATTATGTTTACTTCTGATGGCATCTGACAGGATGTACCTATATATTGCATATGTACACACACACACAGACTTGTGAAAATAAAAGGGCTTAGCACTGACCAGGAGGTCCAATAAACACCCCTGAGCTGTGGAATGTGCCTGGATGTTAACAGTCAATCCAACTGGTGTCTGAACATCTGACTTCAACTAGCCACATATTAGAGCCAGTGGTTGAAACTTCTGCCCCCTCCACCCAACACTCCCCCCCCAATAAAACCCCGCTTGTTCCTGCTCTTTATGAACAAAAAGCATAATGACCTTAAGGCTATATCTTTTAAAAGTTGGTTTATTAATGCAAGTGGTTTAGTACAGATTAGGAAAGCAGAAAGGAGAGAAAGGGAATGAAAGAAGTAGTGATTTTACTTTAAATGCTAATCGTTGTCACTTTTTCTTCTTTTTCTGACTGATCTGGATGTTCTCAGCTTTCATGTGGCCATGCCAAAGCTCCTTTTCCATGCCTTGCATACTCAAACTTAAGGCTCCAGTCTATATTTAAAGTTGCTGTTACTATCTCACGTTCTTCCCAGCCTACTAATAAAGTACCATATAATCTTTCAAAGCCATTCTTACACAATTAGAGGACATTGTGTTCATTTTTGCTCTAGCATTACCTTTCTTACCAAATGTAGTATATGTATGTATAAGTATGGGTCATGAGTCACACAGATGTTTACCGTTGTTGCCAGCAGAATTCCTTGTTCTCTGTCAGAGTTAATTTATTTTTATACTTGTTCTTATAATTTTTTCTTAGGTTTTGGGTGTTGTTTTTTTAATTTTAGACTTCAGAAAATACTTATTTTATTTCCCTACAACATTTTCAACTGGATGAATGTTGCAGTACTGTGAGCCAAATTACAACCCTCTGTGGCAATGCAGTCAGACCAATAAAAGATCACGTGCAACCCTGAACACAGAGGGGAAAGAAGGAAACTTGAAATTACTTCTAAAGCACCACAAATGAGAGGTAAGATAAGAAGGACAAAGCAAAGGAGGCCTTAATTTTATATCTGGCTGTCTCAAAAAGAATTTAAATGTCAGGTCAAGAGTGAAGAAAACATCAATTCACCTTCAACGGCGGTGACCCAGTCACTCCAGGGACAATCAAGCAGTGAACAGCATTAGGAGGTTAAATATCACAGGTGGAATTATGCAAAAATGCTGTTGAAAGTTAGACAAAAATGGATGTATTTTACATCTTGGCTCCTATGTTTTTACATCCCACTTGTTCTGAATGGAGTTGAATTCTGGGACACAGACTTTGTCTTTCACAGGGCTTTACAGAAAACCATTAAAACTCAACTTCTCCCGTGATGCTAAATGTCAGACCCTGAAGTTAATGAATTTCTCCAGGAATTTAACTAAAGGCTAGTAGGGAATTCATGGCTATGCACTGGGATATGCTACCATACTGGGATGTGCTTCCTTGTCCAGACAGTACTGGGGAAGCTATGGAGAGGGTTTAGAGCTTAAATGCCTGTAAAGCAAATTTCAGCAACCAGGATCAAGGTCACAGACACGTAGATTACTGAGGCCATACTCTTCCATACCACCTTAAAATGTGCTGCCAGACAGAGCTGTAGTTTGGGCAGACAGAGTAGGCAGAAGCACATTAAATCCCTGGGAATATGAACCCCTGCATTGGCAACATCTTCAGAAGCACAGTAGTTGTGACCTCTGCCCATCAGTAAAGATTCTGTCTTCTGATGAATGCCATTTATGAGGTTTTATGCTTGAACCAGCAGACTGCTGTCCACAGGCATAAGGTGTTAGCAGAACAGATCAAAAATCTAGTCATCAGTGGTTCAAAGAAAAAACAATCTGCAAACTAGTAAGGAAATACATCAGAGGGATTGATGGCAGAAGCTGCAGTGGAAAAAGAACACATTCAAACCAGAAACAAAATCAATCTTTTTTAAAGAGATTTCTGAGTGGTGCAGGAAATTTCTACAGGTGGTGGAGGAGAGACTGGGGCAGCAGGGTCAGAGACAGAGGCAGAGAAGTGCAGATTTCTGCACTCTGGCCTTGGTGTTCAGTGCTTTTGCATCAAGAATTATTGATGCCCTTGTAGCTATCAACATGTCACAAGTCTCCTGCAAAGGGTTCAGCTATCCTGGAGCAGGTATGGACACAGCAACAAGGGTGGCTGTGAACCTACAATCTATTGGTTGCATCCTGGTAAATGGGCATATATGCAAAGATAGGGTGCTTACCTCTGAAAAAAAAGGGGCACCTTTGTAAGTAACTGTAAAGTAACTTCTGAGTAGGAGTCAGGCCACGAGTTTCCACTGATGTCAGTCAGGTTCTCCCTTTACTTTAGCACAGAGTGAGGCATCTGTGCACTTACAGCCCGGTTTGATCTCTTCCATGGAAAGAAGTGAGTCTTCAATAAACTATGTCCTGGCACCATGAAGAAATACAATTTTTATCTCTGTGAACAACAATATCAGCACTACTGGAATGTGACAAGCTTTCAACTTAACCCATACAGCTGTTAAGTGAGTTCTTGCATCTCTGAAGTCACCTACTAGGCAGCCTGTAACCCCTTCCTGAGAAGAAGCTTTGCCTTTAGTTACTAAGTAGCCACCAGCTGTTGTGCCAACACACCCTGGTGCTTCCAGCCAGCAGCGTTTGTGTGGATTTGCAGGGCTGTGGGCTGAAGGACCTGCCTGTGAGAGCTCCCCGCCCATCCCTGCTGCAGCTCGCAAAGCACACGGCTGCCCTGACCCCGGGTGTGCTGCGTGGTCCCTCTGCCTCCGTCATATTTACCACGGAACAGCAAACACTGATGCCATGGGGCACATGCTGCATTTCAAGAAAGCAGCACTATTTCTCCTCAGACAGACAATATCCTGCCCAAATCCTCATGACGAAGCTGTGGCAGTCACAGGGGAGAGTTAACCATCCCTGGCTGGCTGTAAGAATACAAAGAGGGGTGTGCTTCAGAGGGGTGGTGGGGGCCGTCCTGAAGGATAGGCACTACTGAAGCAGAACGCTGCAGGGGAGCAGCCTGTGCATGCACAGTCAGAAAGGAGTGGAGGGGGCCACTTTCCCTCAGTGCATCTGGGACACAAATCCTTTGACAGCCCCACCTGAATCCAACAAAGGAAGAACCCTGGAATTCTAACTAAATGTTGGCCAAACTGGGTTCTCAAATACCACTCAAATAAGCAGGAAATTCTGGGTATGCCCTACCTGTTAGTACAAGCTCTCATTCCCTCCCATTCTCACTACTTTACAAACACTACCAGCCAACTCTTTGACAAAACAGTGCATTTGGTTCAATGAAAAAAAAACCAACCAAAAAACACCATGGTGGGGGATCATCAGGAAGAAACTACCAGCAGTAGGCATTTTATATGGCCCAGCATGCACAGTAAGAAGACAGACAGCCCATTCCTGGGAACATGGAAAGGAACTGTTCTTCCCTAGGGACACTCAGAGAAGCATGTGAACAGAACCAGCAAGCTGAAGCCAAAAAATCCCCAAACCCCACCAAGAAAAACAAATAGAAAGCAACTGTCTGGCTTCTGGAGTTACAGGGCTCAGAGTTACATAGCAAGCCACATGCTTTCATCCAGGAATCAAGAAAAGAAGCATGGGGGTCTGCAAAAGAGAACATGTGGGGTGAGCTCTAGGTCCAGCTCAGGACTGGTAGAGAGGAAACCACACTAAGCTGGGTATCTGTATTAGAACCAGGAGCATTGTTGAATTTAAACAACCAAAGTTTATCTCTATAAATGCTTCATGGCACGAGCCCTGGAAAAGCACAGTTTAGCACTCACCATCAATTAGATACTGGGTTTTACAGCAGTCTGAGTTTCTGGATGCTGTAGACAGGAACCCTCAGACAATGCCTGAGACAGGGAGAAGCCAACAGATCTGGAAGACCGAATGCTTCTGCAAGATTTAGGTGTTCTCTACAAACGTAAAGGCATGTAATGAATAGATAAACTGCCACTAAACAGGACCTAAAACATCTCTTCTAGCCCACCACTACCACAAAAACCATTTGCAGAGATGCTGACACTCACATTTCAGTATTATCCATTCCAACAAATCCAAAGCCAGTATTATTTAGCAAGAAAAGCTCATGAAGGATCTCATCCTTCTCTCACTTAATTCCAGAGGAATCTTGCTATGGGTTTTAGCAGGGGCTGAGCTGAACCCAAAGGATTTGGTTGCATTGCTTTGTGTTCATTAGGAAAAACAGAGCTAATAAGGCCTGGATTGACTTGATAGTGGGGGAAGGCAGGAGCAGATCCTCTCAGCACTGACTCACCCTTCATTTTTGAGGTGTTTATACACAGCCAAATAGAGTCAAGAGGTCTCTAATGACTTCCTAATTACATCAGTCACTAACCCTGTGTAAGTGGGAGGAAATCTGAAATAAACCTTGACTCAAGACAATGTAGACCAGAGTTTTGTAACTAACTAATGAAAAGAAATTGTTATTCTT
Organism: Monarcha castaneiventris obscurior; assembly: GCA_026261815.1. Lineage (NCBI taxonomy): Eukaryota > Metazoa > Chordata > Aves > Passeriformes > Monarchidae > Monarcha > Monarcha castaneiventris. The sequence goes on along the minus strand of JAMPIT010000350.1, from coordinate 3,463,974 downwards.
TCTCAGAGCAACATACTTATATGGAATAAATGAGAATAAGTAAAACATGGATACTCTCAACAATCCAGTAACCCCTTCCCTCTCCAGGACCCAGATGCTTGCTCCAGGCTATGAAATGCAGCTGAAAAAACTTTTGAGACAGTCAGGATTTAATCCAGAAAAAAAGTTTGAACAGCCTAATTAGTGGAACAGTCCAAACCAGCACCTTCAGCCCGGACTCCGCCAGTGCTTCTTCTTTCCTCTTAATTAGTCAAAATCCACATCTATTATAATTGGTCTCCCAGTCTGTTTTGCTGGGCGTACATTCTGGGTCTTGGAAAGACAAGTGTTAAGAGTGAACAATAACTTTTAACAGGAATACTGACCAGTAATGTATTGGGAGCAAAGTCTTTCAACACTTGATAGCTGCATCACTAAGGTTAAGCTTCCTCTGTTGTTTGTGATCAATGTTCTTTGCCCTCTTCTTGTCTTAGTAATCACAGTTTGTGCACCACTGATGAATAGTTAAATCCACTTTTTGCTTTCTACAAAATCAATTAACACATCTCTGCATGAACAGATGGAGACTTCATTACCTGAGGGTGTACAACTGCAGAGAGAAGCAAGTGAGCAGCACACAGTCACCCACGCTTATGCCCACAGACTCAAGTGTTATATGGCTAAGGGGCAAATAGGAGATCCACTCCCTGCTCAGCTATCATACCTTTCCTTCCCTTCCTCTATCAATACATTATTTTTCATTCCATTCCCTGGAATAGGAAACTACTTGTTCTACCCTCTCAGAGCTTGATTAGGTAACTGCTAATATCCAACCTGTGCACTACCAAGCCAGCTGTCAGCCTGACTCTCTTTGGATCAGGTCATGGACATAATCTTGCAGCAGTGAATAGCTGACCTGCCAGTGTGCACTCAGTGTTTGTGGCAGCTGGAGCCAGGCACCCCACCTTCCCTTCACCCTTGGGTGTGCTCCTCAGTGCTACCCATTTTGCGCAGTGCAAACCTTTCATGCTTACAAGATGCTCTGCTTGAAAGTGCTGTGTTGAAAGCATTGGCTCAGGGCACCTCTGGCACCTGCCCCTCTGAAGTATGTTCCAGCTCTTCTTTATTGGAAGATGTGTTATCTGCCATCTTCTGGAGCTTTTTGCATCACAGGAGGCTTTCCAGGTAGGTGGTCAGGCTAAAGTGTCAGCAAGAATGAACTCCTACCCATCATAGAACATGATCCAGCTGTGCCCAGGTGGCCAAGAAGGCCAATGGCACCCTGGCCTGGATCAGCAGTGGTGTGGCCCGCAGGAGCAGGGCAGTGACCGTCCCCCTGTACTCGGCACTGCTGAGGCCACACCTCCAATCCTGTGCTCAGTTCTGGGCCCCTCACTGCAAGAAAGACATTGAGGGGCTGGAGCGTGTCCAGAGAAGGGCAACGGAGCTGGGGAAGGGTCTGGAGCACAAGTGCTGTGAGGAGCAGCTGAGGGAGCTGGGGGTGTTCAGCCTGGAGAAAAGGAGGCTCAAAGGGGGACCTTATCCCTCTCTAGAACTGCCTGAAGGGAGGCTGCAGCCAGGTGGGGGTTGGCCTCTTCTCCCAGCCAACAAGTGACAGAACAAGAAGAAGTGGCTTCAGATTGCCACAGGGGAGGTTTAGATTTTATTAGGAAAAATTTCTTCACTGAAAGGATTATCAAACATTGGAACAGGCTGCCCAGGAAAGTGGTGGAGTTATCCCTGGGGATGTTTGAAAATGTGTAGATATGTCACCAGGGGTTGGTGTGACATGGTTTAGTGGTGAACACAGCAGTGCTGGGTAAACAGTTGGACTCAGTGACCTTAGAGGTCTTTTCCAATCTAAATGATTCTATGATTGTAACTCTTGCCTGCAAGAGAGGGTCAGGGGTGCAAGTCAGTGCACTCTTTGACTTGATTTGATAATATTAACAAGATCAGTACTTTGCCCGTAGGACCTAAGCAACCATCTGACACCTAATAGACTGCTCAGGCTGGATGACATGACACTGACCTGTGTCAACTCTGGATAATAGAAGTATCTCTTAATCCAGCAGGAACAGCCAGGGAACCACACTCTGATCCTCTGCAGAGCTCCAGTGGGGCTTGTTATGCTATTGGAGAGAAGCAGCAATCTGTGCCAGGTCAGACAAGAAACTTGTTATTCCAGGAAACATTAGAGGGATGTTGCTTCATTAGATTGAGCTAAAGTTCAGTTTTTCCACCCCGACACACTGACAAGGGTTGAAGTTGTTGATGATTACCTGGGCAATAATGGCATGAGAACCTTGCTAGCTTGTGTTGTTTTCTACGTGCAGTCCTCCTCATAACAAGAAGTTATTGGTTCTGTGCCAATTATTTTCTGAGGTTTGCCAGCACATGGCCTGGGTATGACCAGCCTGAGAGAACGGAAGGTGCTGGGGAAATGTCAGCCAAGTGTGTTATCCAAGGCGGGCAGGATGCACAGGGTACTCTGAGCCAAGGAGCCTGCTTGCTCCCCACCCCCAGAGGCATGACTGCATGCCTTTGCCTGCTTACTGTCTCCCAAGCCATTTAACTTGGAAGTAAAAGAAGGTCTTGTCCCACGAGTGCTCTCAAGAAATAGAGTCTATTAAACTTGGTTGGAGGGAAAAGTGGCTGAGCAGAGCCCCATTCAAGTTCAAGGAAACTGGTGACAGACAAGTCACAGTTACTTAGAAAATGCTGTTGGGCCCCAAGTATTTACAGTGAGGTTGGTAGGACTCAGAGACCACATCCAGACGGAACGGGGCTGAACACAGCCGGAGACAGATGCAGGGCACAGAGCTTTCTGCTTCCAGCAACAAATATTTTTGAGCATGATTGACCCTACCATCTGTTTTTACTTGGTCAGCAGCGGCACCCAAAATGGGACTTAGTGTGATTATTGGCCAAGGCTGGTGCTTCTGGCTTTACTGCACTAACCAGGCATAACAGAGATGGTTTAGAAATGTCAGGGAAATACATTTTATTTGGGGCAGAAAACTGCCAATAAAAACATGATTGTATAAATAACTGGGTTTTACCAGCTAACTGCAAAATACCTTCTTCAGCAGAAATTCAGACAGTTACAGATTTAAAAATGCAGTAGGCAAGAGTGCAAAAAGCCCATTCCAGTTTCATTATGCAGAGATTGTTTCTAAAATCAGGTTATCTGGGCTGCTTTCCTTCCCTCACAACAGTCCTCTGTTCTTCTTCCATAACCACTCAGCTCAGACACAGGCTTTCTTAATTGTTCAAGCTACGAATTTCATAAACACCTTTGGCACTTTAGCAGGCTGATGCCTGTAAAACGACCATAATCTCAGCAAGAAATATTGCTGATCCCACCTACAAATACAACCTTGGATTTGGGTTGCAATCTCATTAGTGCTTGTCTTGTCCAAAACACATCACAGAAGACATGCAGGAGGTGATGAGTTTTGTGACTGACCTTCTGTGTGCACAACATAGACAAAAATTGGAGCCATCTGTCTGCAGCATCCCCAGCGCCCACCCTGAAGGACTTCATGATGTACTTGGTACCCACCGAGCCCTGTCCCCGTGGAGGAAGGAAATTTGTTCTTCTGAAATCACACCCAGTGCCCATCAGCTCTGCCTGTCTGTCGCATTCACTGCTCTGTATTTTGTATTCCCTTTCTGTTGTGTTTTATTCAGAAGTTTCAGATCCCCATCACAGGTTATCAGGTTGCACATGACATAGCAAGTGAGGAAAAAGGTGTGTTGTGTTATTTGATCTCAGTCCCACCAGGTATACCATAGACTCAAAAGTATCCCCTGTAGGAGGCAAGCCCTTTTACTGAACAATGCACAGCTTGCCACACTTCACACATGGCTAGGTGCAAATCCTTATTTACTGGGTTGCTGAAAATTTAGCTAAGCACCAGTTTGAAAAAAAAAAGATGTGACAGGATTCACCTACCCATAAATTTGTCAGGACTGTGTCTCTGCTGCTCCTTGTCTTTTCAGTAAAGTGTCCAGGCACACAGGAGGAGTAGAGGGCTCTGCTCCCCTCTAAAACCCCACAGATTCCCCACTTTGCCATACAGATGACCTCCCCCTCTGTGCTTCCCACTAGTCCCAAAGGTACCATTTGTCCACCCAGGACACAGGTTGAGCCCCACAGAGGCCCATGCCCAAGCACGGCTTTTGCAGCATGACACTGGGACCATGCACTGGAGGCAGTCTGGATATGATCATCCCATCTTAAGAGGGAAGAGAGCTATGGGCAGGGCAGCTGGGCCTTCCTCCCCCTCTCAGGGCAAATGATGGCCCTGGTTTGTTTTATTTAGTAACAGAGGCACAGCTGTGCAGGACTAACAAACACTATGCCAGGCTGGTCAGCCTCAGAGTAGCCTGACCTGCCCTCGCACCTGCCCCTTGCCCAGCTCTCCAAGCCTCCTCACCTGGAACACCTTGTTGGTGTTCTTTTTTTACTTCATTTCAGTTCTTCTGAGCTGAGATAAAAGGCAAAGCATTGAACTGAGCCTGGGAGAGGAGCAGCAGCAGGAGCTCTGGGACTCCTGACCACGGGGATCCATGCTATTAACAGTGTCACAAGGGAACAGCTGTCCCACTTACAGTCCATGTAATATTTCTGAAATAAACTTCTGGAATGTAATAAGGAGGTCTAATAGGATGTCACCTTCTGGAATTAATGAAGCACTAGAAGTACTGTAAGGTCACAGTCCTGCGGGGAAGAGCAGCTCTGAAGGAAAGCCACCGCCCTCCTCTGCTGCTTGGATTTGTGGTACATATGCACGTAGCCAAGAAGCCCCTTGTGCCAAGGGCCACTCAGGCACAGGATTGGCCATGACCACATGTGCAGCTCTGGAAGGAGATGCCAGACCCAAGCAGGTCTGACGACTCAGAAGGAAAGACACAGGCTTGTCTTCTCCGGGGAATTCAATAGGAACTTCACTGCCCCTGGCTTTTGTACATCCATGCAGGCTACAAGAACATTCCCTTCCTACGTAGAACTGTGGATCTGTCCAGCCTCTCGTGTTGATGTTTGATACCCACTTCCCAGGGGAGGAAGAGACGAGAGTGGCAGCTGGGGCAGCTGGAGCAGCACAAGGTGGATGGAGCAGGGCTCAGCTCGGGCGCCCCACAGGCAGCGCTGCTGCGGTGCAGGGAGGGCAGGCAGCAGCCCTGGGCTGAGCACGGGCAGAGCAGCACGGCACCGATGCTGCACCCACGCTGTGAACGCACCACCCCAACACAGGATGTGCTCAGGAGCTCAGATGTCACTGCAGTGCTCTCTGGAAACAGCACGCAAACGGGACCTTGGGGGATTGCCCAGTACCCATGGAGCCTATGCTATGATTTCATGGTGTTGGAAAAGTCAAAGCCAAGTCAGGCAACTTCAGGAAGCGAAACTGTGGAAATCATATGGCATTTTCCTGCTTACATTCTAGATACAGTAATAAATGCGTGTCGGAGGAGGTACATCATTAATAGCTACTCTCCTAATTTCAAGTGTTTCTAAAGGGTAGTGTGCTGTACAGGCGGGAATTGCTGATAGGAGGCACACCTCACCACAGGAATATCCTGGATTCTGCCATGGAAAGATAATGCAAGCAGAATGGCAACCCCTAATTTCTCGCCAGCCTTTCAGCCTAGCTAGCACATTATAACCTAAAACCAGCTTGGTGGCAGGAAGGCAGTTAAGCAGAGGCAGGTCCATGTGCTTCGATGACTTTTACTCATTCTGCATAATTTCCTCATTCTGCATAATCCCAGCTACCAGAAAATGTCAAGAGTATTAAATTAGCTGCATTGAGGTTTGTATGCACCTTTTTCCATTAGAAACATTCCTGGAAAACTTCTGGAAAAGACTTATTTTAACACCTTATTTTTTTTTTAATTTTGCTAAAAACCATTTGAGCTAAAAAAGCCTGGAGAAAATCGCTGACACATTGAGTGAGTTTTTAAAATGCCTCTTCTCCCACCTTCCTCTTTGTAGGACTGGGGACAAATTATTCACAGTTTATTTCTCGCTATCTTTCCTAAGAACAGTTCACTGAGGTGATGAATTTACATGAATTCATCTGATCTGTAAATACTGTACTATTTCTTAGTTTTCCTATAATATGTTCCTGGACAAATGTGAAAATTGCAGTAGAGAAGCAGTTAATGTTTACTGCAAATTGTAGCTGCAGTGAGCTCAGGGAGAAACATCACAGCTGGCAAAACAACCTCCCTCTAGGGCCTGATGTAAACCCCAGGAAATCCAGAGAGACTCTGTCATGTTTTTAGTTCAAGCAATACTGATTCTGTCCATCTCTTGGACCTTTCACACTCTTGTGAAAACTGGATGGACCTGCAGGACAAGCTATTGCGAAAAAATGGAAAATCTTTTCAGGTCTTCTTATTTCATTTGGACAAAAAATTCTTTGAAAAAGTGTTGGATGTTTTATTCAAGAGACAGAAAGAGGAAAGTCTGAAAATATTGTTTTTTTTAAAAAAAAAAGGTTGGGGGGTTTTTTCCATTCAAAAGCTTTATTTGTTTACTTTGTAGACAACAAGTTCTTTTCTTTGAATTTCAAAGCTGAGGATCACTAAAGACCGAGCTATAGTCTTTCCATTTGATAAAGGGCATACTGGAAAGCTGTTTGCTGTAAGTAGTTCATGGACAACGAAACAATTGCATTGACTCTTTTTTATTCCTAGATAAACCCAGAGGAGAGAACAGGGTGGTGGGGTGGGGGCAGGGAAAAGATGGAAAGACATAGACAGAAAGCCAGCACGATTTTTTTTGCTCACCTATCTGTATGATGAGGACTTAGGTGCACACAGCCAAAGCACAACTTCAGCCCAGCAAGGCCAATCTTTCTGAGATGCCCCAGCAGTCAGTGGGGAGAAAGGACAAACTCAGCAGCTCTGGAGACTCTTCTGTGGGATGTCAGCCAGTGCAGGCCACTGCGGACAGCGGGGTGGTGCTGGGGCAGATGTCTGCCTTGGTCCCAACCACCCCTTGTGGGGAGGGTCTAACCTGCAGATCCCCAGGAATGGGGATGAGTCTTCCCAAGCCAACCTCATGAGATCACTGCCAAACCTTTCACAGGAGCAAAAGGATCCCTGCATGTACAGCACTTACAAAGAAGAGCTGTGCTGCAGTTCAACTCTACACAGGACTGGAACAGCTTTGGTGGTATCTGCAGAGGCCAGAAAACCCAAGAAGATATTCCTGAGAATGCTGAAGGGCTGGGGCAACTTTTCCTTAATACAGCTTGAGGTGTCCAACTTTCACAGGCCACCTGCTTCAGTCTCAGGTGGAGATGAATAGAGAAAAAGCAGCCGTGTAGATATGTATGAGCACAAGACATTTACATTTCTTTTTAGCATAGTCCAGACAACTAGAAAAGTAACTTCTTTTGCTTCCAACTTTTGCTTCCAACTTTTGCTTCTATCTCCAGCTTGGAGATGGAGAAGAACCAGAAGGAATATTTTCATAACTAGACACCACTAAAGATGCCAAAATAACCCTCATCTGGTATAAGCATGTTATTCCAATGCAAACCTGCTTCCTGGGTACAGAAAGAACACAGCCATGGCACAAGATGCTCTCAGCAAGGAGGAAAGGGAGTCTAGATATGAAGCCTGGAGATCATGCACAATTCACCACTAACCCCTTTATTGCGACTGAAATAAATTTGCTTAAAAATTGCAATTTAAACCCAGCCGGGATCATATTTGTCGTGTTCATATACTTTATGTACTGTAAATATCTTCTGTAACAAACTAAGAAAGTTGGGGATTTTTAAAGTCTATTTCAAAAATTATTTTTTCAAAATGAAACATACCAACCACAAACTCCCTGCTCTTGCTCTAGGTAGCAATATTTCCCTGTTGGGACTGGGATTTTTTTACAAATGTGAATATGGGTCTTTTACCAGACCTTTGGAGCATGTCATTCCCATGAGGAGATAATATGAAGGCCTTGGTGTTTATGGACAGGCAAAGGACAGATTCTGATAGTTTATAGAGGGTTGAAAGCTAATCTTCATAGACCCTGAATTTCAAGCTGAGTTTTCCTTTTCAGTCATTAGTCCTTGCTGCAGCAGCATCTGAAGTATTCCTTACGGCTCGCAGTTCTATATATTCACACCAGCCCTGTTCCAGGGCAGTCGTGACGCCTGGCAGATTTCCTGGGACAAGTTGTGTGGTCTCAAATGGCCAAGGCACAATGTACAGCCAGAGCCTGCTGTTGGCAACGTGGGGTTGCCACTGTTGCCATGGGTCTGGGGCTCCAAAGTCCCCCCCACAGCTATCCCTGGAACGTGCATCCATCCCCGCCACAGGACACCTGTCAGCTCTTGCTTCAAAATCTCATTAAGGACTGGCTGGGCATTATCTAATACCAGAAGGACTTGTTTGGATGAATTATTTCTACAGTGAGGATCCTGCAGTATAATGTTTCAGCTAAAGTTTGGTGCTCTTATTCTTCCAGGCATGGAAATCAAGAGAACACATGGAGAAGGATTAGGAGGACTAGATAACTCTTCACTGAGGGCACTGGTTAAATAATCCACTGTCACCTTCAGCCCTTTTCTGCCTACTAAGAGGCAACCCCAAAAGGGACACAGCTGATGAAATCAAAGTAAGCAACAAAAACAAACCTCCCTGTGAGTGTTCTGGGCCTGAAAAAATACCTCTTCACTTACAAGCAAAGTGTTTTAAGACATTTAAGTAAGTGCCTTAGTTATACAGCGGAAGGAATGTGAGTGTGCAGCTTGCTGGGTGCTTGTATCTCAGCTGACACTACAGGAGGGGACCTTCTGAGAGCCACATTCCCATTTGGAACTGAAGGGAGCCAGGACAGGGAAGGAAAAATTCCCCAGTGCCACTGGCTCTTAGATCCCAACCTCTTTTCTGCCTAGTAGCAAAAAAGTGGTAATGTAATAAATGCACAGCTCAGGGGGTGGGGGGTGTCCATTCCCTCCATCCCCAGCCTGGCTGGGCGCCGAGGTCCCTGCAGGCAAGGAGCCATGCTGCAGCATCCCAACAAGTGCTTAAGTGCATGTTTAGCTGTTCATGAGTCAGCTGCTGATTTCAGAATAGCTCTTCTCACTCAGAGTTGAGTGCACTTGAGCTTTGCTGAATCAGGCCACAGGCAAATTGTTATCCAGGCATGTTATATTCAAATGGTGATGCCCTTAATGAAAAAATGGATCTAGTCTTGTTCCAGCCATTTGAGATTTTGCCACTGACCAACAGAGGGGCTTTCTGTAGTCCAAGAAATATCACGAAAATGCCAATACAGCTGAAGCGTAACCAGTTTCAGCTTTTCAGAAGCTTTCCTTTCCATTAACCAGAAGCCCCATGTTCAGGCAGTACATGAAATGGGTACGTAACCCTTGCTCTGTGTACAGCAGGGTGATAGCATATACCACAGCCCACAGAGCCAAAGGGAGGGACCGTGGCCCTGTATTCCTGCAGTCTGGTCCCACATATTCAGCCTAGCCAGGTCAAGGACACTTTGCACCTCAGTTACTGTCCTGTCACCCCCATCCCCCCCCACCTGAGTCCCTATCATCCCATGAGCCTTGATTGCCACATTTTAGAGCACTGGGTGAAAAATATTCCCCACAAGCTGTACTGGGAGAAGCAAATCTGGTCGTCCCTAGGCTGAGGAAACCAACTCCAGGTCTTCTATTTCCCACGTGAAGGATGCAGCCATTTCTCATTGCACTCCAAACAAGCAGCTGTCATAGCAGTCACCAGTGCCACCACTGAATTCAGTGAGGAGCCTCTTCCTGGAGGCGTGGGGACACAGATGACCAGATCAATATATGGGCTCCAAGAGAATCAGGTGGCACGTCTGGAGACCTCTGAGTGAGATGTGATGCCAACCCATGCTCTCTGTTCAGACTCTGGAGCCAAATGCTGGAGCTTGGTGAGTGTGGCCAACATACAGGAACATATTGTTGTTTGGCTTGAGCCATTTGAAGAGATACATTGGATCTGGAGTGATACAGTTCTGTCTCAGTCCTGCTTCAGACCCCAATGATCATCACCACAGCTAGCCTGACAAGTTTAATTTTGGGATCACTGGCCATTTTCCCAGAGGTCTTCAATGTCATTCTTTGCTCAGAGTCTCATCCTGGTGGTGGGTCAGTAAAGGAAGGTGTTGCCCTTTGGACCATCGTTTTGCCTGTTGTAGCATTGGTGCCAGCAGGAAACCTCCAGGAGGATGTCACAAGTTAACCAAACTGAGGGCAAAGTACTCCATAAAGACATATAGAGAAAAGGCTCCCACGAATCCTCGATGAGCCTCAAATGTCCTGCAGCCAGGTTGATCTTGCTAGAAGCAGGAGGTTGAACTTACTACCAAAAAAATATGCTAATAGTTTCTAATTGATTTAGCCCCTGGTGGTTTTTGTTAATCAAGTTCTTTTGATTCTGTTTTGCATTTGGTTTTTGGGATTCTTTTGACTGCTTTGCTGTCTGCTTCAGTACCATGTTCTTTAACACCTCAGTTACAGAAGTGTATGTCCTTGTAGATGGAGTATTGGTTGGGTTGCTCCATATCAGTACAGTGTAGTCAAAACAGAGGCCTGGCACCAATAGAAGAGACATGCACTAGTCAGGATAACATCAGTAATAACTTGCCTTCATCCTGAACGCTAAAATAAGGCAATTACCAGCTTCATGCAAGTATTTTGTCACATTGTAATGGCATCGGTAGGCACAATTTTGCAAAAGCATGTGAGCAAAGTCATCATCAAAGGGGGAAAGATAGCTGTAGCTGAGCATAGGAGGTATCCCAGTAAAAAAAACAGTTGGATACACAAATGGTTCTTTGCCCTGAGAGAGGAGAAGCACAGGGGCATAGAAATAGATGGGATAAGAACTGTTGGCAAGACACCAGAAAATAGCACAAGTGGCATCAGGAAGAAAGGAGACCTTCTGTCCCTCTTTGGAGAGGGTCAATAGCATAAAAGCAGAAGGCATCAACAAGGAAAATCAGAGAAGAAAGAGACCACCTGTGCTCTGAATTCTCTTTCTGATGAACTCTCAGGACCTCGGTGATTATGAATGACCGAGACCATAGCCAGTAGTGCAAACTGTTATCTCTGTGATATCATACACTCACAGTTAATTTTATGACTGTCAGGGACTAAGACTTCTCTCTATGTAGTGGCAATGCTTAATATGGTGCAAGAAATACCCATTTGCAAGTGTGCTGCTAATGAATAAATTTAGCGGACAATTTCATTTTGGAGTTAAGTTGGTGTGAATTGCCAGTCTTCTAAACACTGCCATCAGTGGTCTTGAGCAGCCTGGAGGCTATAATGAAAGATATATTCAGTTACATAGGCAGGACCTACCCAAGCTGTAGCTGTATCTTGTGTCAGCTAATATATAAATACAATTTTATTCCTACGTTAAAAGCTGCAGTATAGCCAAGGGCTACTTAAGAACTTAACAGTGATATTGTTGCTGACCTTTGAATTAGGACCTGGAAACAAGAACATTTGCTTGAAAGGTGGAACACAAATTGCTGGGTTAGAAGGTCATTTGCCTGATGGCTTTGCACCTCAGGACTCCTGTTGTCAAACACTTCTAACTACAGTATATGCACATATGATTTTCAGTTTAAGTGCAGTATTACTGTTTGCTAATATGCTTCTTCATGCTGGAGGTGCAAGGGAAACTTCAAAGACACTGTGAAAATCATTATGAATGACAGGACTTGACACATTTATACCAACTGAAAACTGAAGTTCTTAAAGATTTAACTTGGATTTTGGTTGATTATGGGATCCCAAACAAGTCAGAACTTTGAATCTGTTTTAACAAGGGCAAGGAATTAAATCAGTCCACTGACTGAGTTGCAGTATCAGGGAAAAGGCTCAGACTCACAATTAAGAGACCCCTCTTTCATTTCAGGTTCAGCTAAGCCTCAGTCTTTTCTGTCAAGAGCTCACTGATCAGTCTCCAGACATTTCACTGCCTATCAGGCTTATCTGAAAACCACATTTTGGTGTATTCGTCCCTTCTCATTGTCTGCAATCAAGCTAGGATGGTTTTTTTCATGATCAGTATGAGCTCAGTGCTGATAAAGATGTTCTGGTCTTGGTTCCTCCACCAAGGTGGCTGTAAACAACTGCAGCCCATCTGCCTTTGTAATGAAAAGGATGAAGAGGAACGTGATTTGGAAAAGATTCTGTGCCTATTTACAAGGCCAGCTTGAGCTATAATTAGGCAGTGCTCAAATGGATGTGAAGGAGGTCCCTGAGCTGTAACGTAACACTTGTGTGGAATAGAGTGGAAACAAATTTGTAACACCAGACCCAAAGACTGTATAAAATATGTAATAAAATTAAGCAGATGAAAAGGGGGGGCGGGGGGGGCAGGGGGAAGAGAATGCAGGATTAAAACCTACACTGGATTTTCTACCTACATTTTACACCAAACCTTCTTTTTGGCCTACAAATTAACTCCTTCCATGTCTAAATGTTTCCATCCCAGAAAGAAAGAGAGGCAAGAGCACAGAGGAGAGAGCAGTGGCTTTGGGGAAGCCAGGACCCTGGTGACGTGTCCTGTGTAAGCAGCACAGGCACTGGTGGAGACACAGCCACCCTCAGGAGCAGTCAGGACGCTGGCATAGCCCTCTCAGAGACAGAGTGCCCTGTGACAGGAGCACCACCTCAGCTGCCCAGCCCCATCCACCTCTGCTGCTCCTCATGCCTCCTTTCCAGCCAGCAGTTTAACAAAAGCAGCCCACTGCTGCTCAGGATGGTGTCAAGCAGATGTGAGTAGCTCCAAAAGACAGGATATCAGGGGAGAGCAGCGATGGTAACTCCTCTAGGACACCATGAGAAGCCCTGCTCGGGAGAACTCTGCCTGCTGCTGTGCCCCCAGTCACTGTTGATGCCCCAGGTCCTGGGAAGCCCTTGGTGCAGCCAGTGAAGAATGGGACCTGAAATGCATGTTCAGCAAACATGGCCTGGACGTGGTCACTCGCATGTGCTCCCAGGGCTCCTGGCTGGCTGCCACTGGCCAAGGCCAGGCATGACTGAAGAGCTACATTTCCAGGAGTCAGGCACCCGGGTGGACTGGCACAACCTGTGCATCCCTCTCAGCTGTGGCAAACAAGGCCCTGAGACTCTGGAATCAGCCCAGACACACAGGCCGTGTGTTTATTAGCAATCACTAAGCACTTGACAAGTTGCAGCTATTTTCTTAATCTCATCAACTATTTAGCTTTACCGTAGGATATGTAAATGAAAAGCATTCCCAAACTGTACTGCTGTCTTGTATCTGCCAGACCTTCAGGGGACTCATGGTACCTCCCCAGCCAGGGAGAAGTCTCCAACTACTGATAGCATATGGAGCAAAACCACATTTGGTAAAAATGGGGATGAACCAAAAGTACAGCTATTTGGAGGCTAAATGAACCCACAAAATCACAGAACAGTATGAGCTGGAAGGGACCCAGAAGGACCATGAAGTGCCACTCTGAAGTGAATGGCCCACAGGAGAATCAAACCCACAACCTTGGTGCTATTAGCACCATGCTCTTACCAGCCCCATCCATTTTATTTTGCTGATTCAACATACTGCAAATTTCTGACCTCATATTGATTTCTGATTTTAGTGGAGATGGTGTTTATAAGAACGAACTGTAACTTGACCTACTTACGGTTTCTAGGTCTAAGAATAGCATGTTTGGGCTGCTGCTGCCTGCCAGGACTGGCAGCTGTGTCTCAGATCACTATCAAACATACTTGAAAGGGTGTTTTCCACTTAAGGCATCGACAAGATGCCTTTTGCCTTTTTTAGGTTTCACTTATTGAAGGGGAGGGAAAATACTAATTTCAAAGTATTTGTGACCTAAAACCAGTCTTGCAAGAAGTCGCCCTCCCTGTCCCTGCAATAGCACTCAGCAGCACTCAGCCCACCTCTTTGTGGTGCTCAGGACTCAGATCTCCCTGGTTCACTGCTGGCTGCACCAGGCCCTAATTTTACACCTGTCTTTTCATTATTGTTTTCTGGGTTTTCTGCTTCATTTTAACATATTTTTTTCCCAAGATCAAATACACTCATGGGTTTCTGGTGACAGCCAAATATCTTTGATTTTTCCTCCTTTTATTTCTAATTTTAATTTTTTTCCTACTTTTAGGATTATATAGCACCTTCAAGGTAAGAGCTGTCAGACTTCTCTCCCTGGGAAACATTTGTGTTTTACAGAAATGAAACTGAAAAATAATTAACTGCAAGTATTAGAAGTTGTGTGGGAAGCAGAGAGGGCATGGAATAAGGCTTGAATTTTTATTTTAAAGAACGCAAAGGAGGAACCTCCACTGCCTCTCCACTGAAGGGTGGTGAGGTCCATGCAAACCCCTGGGTGCATTTCCCAGGGAGTGTGAGGGAGGCCAAAAAGCAGCAGCAGGCATGTCCCTGGCTCTGTGCCCTGCAGTGCCAGGCAAGCTGCAGTGCCATGGCTGTAGCACCCAGGCTGTGGGGCTGGCTGGACTCTTGCCAGGTTGCCCAGCCTCAGCGTGCCCTCCCCATGGGCACCTTGGCTGTCCCTGACCACCGCAGGGCCAGCTCTGTACAGGGAGCCGAGCAGGAATGGCAGCTGCCAGGGCTGCTGCAGACTAATCCCAGGGCAGATTTATCACCGGGGCTCGCAAGGCGCAGACAGCCCGTGCGGGAGTGCAAAGCTGCCACGTTCGAGGCAGGGCCACCAGCCCCAGCAAGGCCGGGCCGGGCGTGAGGGCCGCGGCCATGAGCAGGCAGCAGCTCCCCCATGGGGTCACGGCATCACACCCGGCGCCACAGCCACCTTTGGTGCTCTCTGGGATGTCGAGTGCTAATTACACGGAACATCCCTCCCCATTGAGAGCAGCTGGCAGGTCTTGGGGACAAAGTACATGCTTCGGTGCTGCATTTGGAGACACAAATGGTTCCTTGCCCAGGGAGCACTGGGGAGCAGTGCAAGGGAAATCGCCGAGGAGGCCCCATGGGGGTCTGCGCTGCATGGACACCCATGCTCCCAGCCTGAGGAAGATGCCTTGTGGTGCCTTAGACCAGAGCTTAGAGACCCCAGTGCCAAGCTGAGTGGTGAGGGCCAGGCTGAGTGAAGGGAAAGGTGACTGCCCCGGGCATTCCTGCGTGAGAGAGGAGGGCTCTCCTCCCTGCACAGCTGGGGCAGATCCTCTTCCCCTGCTGTCCCTGTGCCAGGGCTCTCTCTGTCCCCAGCTACAGGATCACCACTTCCCACAGCTTTGCCTGAGAGATATTAATCTCCCCTTTTCAAGCAGAGGACCAAGCAGGGCATTCACTGGGGTGAGCCTGGGCCCCCAGCTAATCAAATCTTGTTTTGATGGCTGTTGGCCAGCTTTTCACCATGGAGTGTGGTTGTGAGGCATCTTCTCCCCTACCATCCCTGAGATGGACACCAAGCCCTTTCCCTTCTGGCCACTCAAACCACTACTCTCCCATGTAAATTTAACCATTCACACTAAGTGCCTAACAGAAACCTAGAGCCAGCTTCTCCATTCCCCAAACCTTCAGAGACTGAGGATAGGATTTATCCGACTCCATGCACAGATCTCCTGAAGGCAGGAGATGGAGGATGGGTCTCCACCACCTTTTATTTTCCCCTTCCTTCAGCTGCTGTTTGTGGAGACTATGGGTGGCCAAGGACATGCCATGGTAGGGCATGGCCAAAAACTAATCCTGACTGAGAGGTCAGAACTCAGAAGATTTAAGACCTATACACTCTCAGCCTTTGAGACAATGGCAAGAAAGACAGACCATATTTAAAATATGAAGGGCTTCTCAGCGGAATATGATGTTTATTAATGTGATGCTTATTTGCATCAAAAGCAGTGGTACTTATTAATACTTGTCGTTCATAATGGACATGTTTTGTACAAACATGTTTTGATCCATCTTTCTTTGTCACCTGATAGCTGTTACTAAATGCCACAGCTATGTGATTTGCTGCTTTAGAATATCATAGATCACTTGAATCACACATGATTGTCATCTTTCTGACTGAGCACTATAGATTTTATGAACAGGAATACCCTTATCTCTTTGAAAATTATGTTCTGATAAATTCAAATTATTAATTACTACCTCTAATTTATAGTCCATTATCTATTTGGTAAATAAAAGTGCTTGACAACACCCAAAAAGCAATTTCAGTAAGTGCCCTCCCAAAGACACTATTATCATCATGTTTTATTACAATATTAGTGTTTCAAGATCAGACCGTCCCCAGGATGCACCAAGCAGTTAAATAACTGTGGGAGCCTTTGTTTCCCATTGCTACAAATAATAATATCCTTGTCTTAAAGAACTTACATCTATACTCAACAGTATAAAAAGAGATAGAACACACAGGTTTTCTTTGCATTTACTGCAAATAAATGCATGAGGAAGAACAGGTAATCTAAAAATGCTACTGGAGGAAAAACCTTTTCTACCGACACAATCAAATATAATGTGCTTCATTCAAATAATCCAGCAGAGAAAACTTCTGCACTCAAATACCTGGAACATTGTGTGACTCATTTGCTGTGTACTGATGATAATATTCTCCGCATTGGTTTTGTTCTGCTTCATTTACCCAGTCCTCACCTTCAGGACAACCAGGAAGCAACACCAGAGCAATCACCACCCTGCTGCTGTGATGCCCAAGGAAACCAGGGCTGTGGTCTGTAGCTTGGTCTGAATTGCCTGGGTAGCTGCTTCTTTTGATCCAAGGAATTGAACAAAATTGCTAAGTGTTTCTACTAGGAAAAAAGGCTGAGAGATATGTTATTTTAAAAGTATGTAAAGCGTATGTTTCCCCTGAGTATATAGTAAGATACATTGTCTCCAGCCTTGACTCCTTCCAGCCAAAGTTTCATGCTTTGTTTATTTTTTCTGGTAGTTTCACAGAAAGCACTTCTCTGGTTACCTACAGAGCTGAACCTTGATGGTTTCCTTCCTTCTCTCACAAACACACAGCAGCCTTTCCTTCCTACTCAGGTTTTTCAATCAGAGCATTAGGAAACAACCTGGACCCCAGGGTCCGAACTCATCACTTCATCACAGAATCATAGAATGGTTTGGGTTGTATGGGACCTTTAAAGATCTAGTCCAGCCCCTGACCATGGGCAAGGACACCTTTCACTAGATCGGGTTGCTCAAAGCCTAGTCCAACGTGACTTTGAACTCTTCCTATGATGGGGCATCCATAACTTCTCCCAGGAACCAGTTCCAGTGTCTCACCATCCTCATCGCTTTGCCCACATGCAATAGTCTTCTGCTGTGTCTAACCAAGTAGGCATTCAGTTCCCCAAAATGAAGGCAGCTGCCATGGCTAGAAGCTGATATGACCACTCAACCCCCAGCACATTAAGGATTTGTTAATTGTCCTTCTGTTTGATGGTGTTTTGAAGGCATGAAGTCAAAACGCACAGAACAAACAGAGGCAAATGCACAGAACAGGCAAACATCCAATCCTTGGGCGAGGCATCAGCCTCTCAGAGCAGAACGTGTGTAGGACCAAAAAAAAACATTTAAGCATTAAATTTACTCGTTCTGCCACCTCAGTTTTGAGCTGGCTGGAAGCTACTTTGGCTCCAGAATGAAACAGATCCACCTCAGGGTGAGGATGGGGATAACCTGGACCTTAAGCTTTTGATAGCTCCAGAGCATGGTAACCAGAGCTATGTCACAGGCTGCGTACCCACTGTGTCCCCTCTACAATGACAGTGACCCCTGAGTTAGCAAACAACTTTGATAGGAAGGAGATCTGCACTGAGTTATATCTGAATCTAAGCTACCAACTTGTGCTTTGCTTTAAGCTTGTTACTTCAAAAAGGCAGAGGAAGCCTTTAAAATTAAAACCCTTGCTCTGTTTCTTTTTTTTTTTTTAATTAGCAAGTAACATGGAGCCCAGTGAATAAAAATAACATTGGAAATGAAGAAAATGCTCCATAGAATTACATCATGCCAATTGTTTTAATGGAAAAGCATGCTTTCTTTCTTGGAGCCCATTTTGCCTGCTCTACAGCCTTGTTTTTAACCAGAATAATTGCTTTTGTTTCTGCAGGAAAGACACGAATGCACGCAATTGTCAATGTTGATTAAAACTCATTTACAGCCTCAAAATCCACACCATGTTGTGCAGCAGCTCAGCTGGGCCACAGACCCACAGCCCCTCCTCTGCCAGGGTTTGACGATATTGAGAGTGGCAACAGAATCTTGCAGGAGTGCTGGAGTTGTACTAATGCTCTTCTCCAGTTTTCATTTAACCAGGCTCTCTCTCACAACAGATGACAAATAAGACCCCCAGGAATCAAGAGGATGTGCATGGACATCTAGTGAGTTCATAGTTGTGGTGCTGGTCTAAAAACTTGTCTCCTAGGTGATAAGGGCCTCTGGACTAAACTTCCACATGCTGAAGGATTGCCATGTATGTGTGTGATGTGCACAGTGAACAGAAAGGCAGCTGACCTTCCTCATACTCATCCACATGGGAAAGGTGATTTTTATTTGGGAATACAGCCATGACAGGAAATGCTCTTCTGGAGCAGCTTATTTGACTGGGACAGTGATAGCCAATCTGCTGTGTGAGACAAAATTGTCCAGGAGCTCTCATGCTCTACCTAAAGGAAAGACTTCCATAATATCCCCATTCTCCATATGGGCTTCTCATAGGAGAAACAAAAGCCTGCTCAAGAAGCTTGCATCTCACCATGCCTCAATATGATACTTTACTGACTTTTCATGCAGTAGTAATTTCAATGGTACACATTTCTGGTAGAACAAAAATAAGATACCTGCAAAATGGCAAATGACTGTGTTTCCATCTACATTCTTGAGCTGAAAAAACGTGAGAAACTTCCCATTTCCTGCCTACACAATAGACATCTTGCAAGAAGAGCTGGATCTCAGTTTGAAACACCAATACAACTTTCAGATCATCAAGTCTAGATCTCTGCTCTTGCAGCATTTTCCTTGGCGAAGGGATCTAAGCCAGTTAAATCAATGTACAATTTGATTTGAATCCTGCGTTTCTTTTTCCTCTTGTTCTTATTTCAGAACACCAAAGCTCAAAGGTGTGCCATTACTGTGAATTTTTGAAGACTCAGGTCCCTGAGTGTTGTCACCACCATGATTACTTTGTGAGGAGCCTGTGGAAGTTTTAAGCAGGGAAACAGCGAGTTGGGTGGAAGTTTTCAGTGGGGAAACAGAAAGCTGGGTTACTACTGCCAGGTTTAAATATTTAAGTGTCGTGAGCCAGATCGCCCCTACTCCAAACAAAATTTTATTTAAATAGCAAAGGTGTTCTGTTGACTTAGGCCGTTATTATTCCTTTGGATCATATTTCCTCTGCAAGCACAAGGGCAAGAAATTTACTTTTTGTAGAAGGCAAGAGTCTCATCTAAGATCTTCAGAACCCACAGGTCTAAAAGCTCCCAAGGTGACTAAAAACATCATAGGCATAGTGCTAAATAAACCTGTCTCTAAACGCTGTTTTGTTTTCCAAGCGCATTGACTTGGTACCTGGACTTCTTTTCTTCTCTTTTCTTCAGCACTTTTTTGTCTGACATACAGAGGGAAAATCAGTGCTTTTAGAGGGTAGCGTGATAACATTCTTGCAAGTAGGTCCAGAGTCTTTTTCCTCTTTGAAATGCCTTAGATTATGAGATTTTTTCAAGTTTAAAAAGTGCCAGGGAAGGAAATTTCTTCAGAAGTGTCCTTTGAGTCAGAGATAAAAGTGATGCCCAGCAGGTATAGGCTAGCAGTAGTCAAAGAAAAGATGAACTCCCAGCAGAAGCTGTGAAATTCACTCCCTCTAGTTCTGCTACTGTATAAGACTACCTCATTCTTTATTTCTAACCTTTTTTTTTTCCTTATCCACTGGCTGTACCAATAAATGTGCAAAAAATCTGCCTGTGAATCTGTGTTCTTAGCCTAATTATCCTACTGTTTATGTTTTCCCTGAGGACAGGACTTAGATTACCAGCCATTTCATGCAGTGACCCAAGCTCCATCAAGGGGTGACACATCTGGACACCTCTGCAGAAGGTGGAGCACACACCAGGGCTGTGGGAGCAGGCACCACCTTGGACCTCAGGAAGACAATATTCAACTTCCATGTTTAGCAATGATCTTTTGGTACATCAGTGAGCAGTTAACATCTTCTGCCTTGGTAAATCTGAGCGTTTGTGAAAGTTCATTGATAGGCTCTGGAATTGTACATTTGGATGCAATGCTATGAATGCAGGAAATGTTAAAGTCCTTTTGCAAAGGGGAAAAATTAACCTGGAAAGGCAGGCTAAGAGCATCCAGACATAACAGGAGAGATGCTGGTGGGGAGAGGAATGCTTCTGAGAAACTAGCTTTTA
Organism: Monarcha castaneiventris obscurior; assembly: GCA_026261815.1. Lineage (NCBI taxonomy): Eukaryota > Metazoa > Chordata > Aves > Passeriformes > Monarchidae > Monarcha > Monarcha castaneiventris. Next base: position 3,443,593 of record JAMPIT010000350.1, on the reverse strand, counting down.
TCTCCTAAAACTAAGCTCAGAATCTGTTTTACCATTTCAGCCCATATTCCTCCTTTGCCCTCACCTCATGTCATACTTGTTTAATTTAAACCTGACACAAGCCAAGGACAGAAACAGAAACTCTGTGTCCATGACTCTCTCATACCACCTCCAGCTTCCCCAAGAAAGCCAAATATGCAGAGGAGAGTGACAGAGATACCTGTTCTGGCAGAGCAAATTAAGATGTTGGATTCATTGGTGCTACAATATAAAATCAATGTTGCACATTAAAGGGTCCTTTAATGGACATCAGGGAGGAAATTATATTCTTGTCTGGCTAGATAAATTAACTTTTAGATAATAATATTTAGATATTAATATTCCTAATCCATTTCTAACTCCCAGTCCTTTGAGACTGTTGAGGAACAGACCCCTTATATGCTGTTTCTAACTCCAGAAACATTTACAAAAGGAGCTGCTCGAATACCTGGAAAACTTGAGTTTGGAAGATCAAATGACTATTCAATTACCAGTGCTGTGGCAGACTGAGTCTCCTGGCTCAGCTGCTGGGGTCTCAGCTATCAGTACAGCTGCTCAGACCATGGCAGTTTCATTGTGTTATCTGAGAACCTGTAATAAAATACCTTATATCCATGCTTTCTAAGTAACCTGCACTCCATGCACCCTCCCTGTGCCAGTATTGCCAGCAGAAACCAAATAAGCCTGTGCTGACTCCTGCCTGCTCAAACTGCAACCACAACCCCTGTGTGCAAAATGCCTTTCATACACTTCTTCCAAGTTAACTAAATGTTGCTGATGTTCTCTGATAAATAAAAGCCCTATAAACTATTCCCAGTGGTATGGTAGTGAGCAGAGAGAAGTGTATCTAAAGGCAACTCCTTTACAGTGAAGTTTTATATGAAGAATATGCTGAAGCTTCATCATAAATAATTAAATACCTTTCTAAACTATTAATGCAGCTTGTTGATGGCTTCTGTTTTGCTTATGGTGTTTCAAAGGTGTTGACTGTAGGCAAGTATAGATCTTTATCTGTGATGAAAAAAGCTTTGAAAATATTACAACACCTTTGCAGTTGAAAGTCTTTCTCCAGACAGGGACTTAAACCTGAAGTGTGCTGTCTGCAAGGCAGCACTCCTAAGGAGGAAGATCTAAAGATCAAAACAGAGCTCAATAAAGTCAGTGCAAACAAATCTATTTGGTGTTTGACCAGCTAATGTCAGCCACTTACAAAACACCCAAGTTTCACTGCATAAGGCCACCACCAGAAATATGCTGGGCTAGACAGAAATTGTCTGAAGCAATAACTGACATTATTTCCAAACTAACTGACACAAAAAGTGGTTATTCAAGGCACTGCAGTGCTAAGAAATCAGGTACAAGACTGCAGTACCTCACTTTTCCTTACAGTTCCCCTCCATTTAGAAAGAGCTTAGGGGTATCAAGGCAGATGATGTCTAACAGACAAGTACTATCCCAGTTTCTGGAGCCTACCATGATGTTTCAAATTATCAGAATTGTATTTTTGAACTCAGAGAAATGTGACAGAGGTTTTCCAGTTATTTTTCTGTTCAGAAAGATTTCAGGTTTTTAATCAGCTGATGAAGGGTTGCATAGAGAAATCTGGAGTATTCCAGTCTCAACCTCCACCAAGCAGAGGGCACAAATGCCACAGCTATGGTGCCAGATTTATGTAAAATCCCTGTCTAAGCTCACTCTGCTAAAAATGATGCCACTTGGCCACAAGCAATTTTTGTTGTGCGCCACATGCCCTCTGCTCCAAACAACTCCAAGCTGATCCACAGCTAATATTTCTGTGCACTTTGGTGATGATGAGAGCCCACTAAGGGCAAGTGTCCCAGTGGCTTGCATTAGTGATTTCATGTCAAAAACAAAAAGGTTTGTATGAAAGGAAAGATGGAAAACTAAGCTCAGAATCAAAAAAATATTCCACTAGCTTGTAAGTAGAGTCCCAGATGTGGAAAAGCACCCCACCCCACCCCAACCTCACATCCTTGCTTTTGTGCTATCACAGTAAAACAACCAGTTGCAAAATGCCAGCATTAAATCATCTCCTGTTAGTGCAGTAAACCTGCAGATGAGCACTGCTGACCTGTCCTACAGGACACAGGGAGCTCCTGTTAGTGCTGTTCTCTGCTGAGCTGGGATTCCAGTGCTGCACACGGCTGCAGGGCATTGGAATGCTGGAGCCCATCTGCTCTGGTGTTTATGTTAAATGGGTTGTTCATGTAAATACCAATGTAAGTGGACAAACTCATGATTTCCTCCTGGGAAGGTGCTCTGTCTGTTTCAGTGAGAAGGGACTGCTTCTGTTGGCTCCTGCAGCCTGCCTGCAGACGTGTCATTGCAACATGATCTCTAATCAATTAGGCCACTTCAAAACAAAATGAGAACATGGCGTGTCATCGGCAGATGGTGAAGATCCGTACCAAGTAGACAAAGTCCATGTACATTTTTGAGGAATATGAATGAAAAGAATAAGCAGAGAAAAATGAAGTGTTGCTAGACTTTGGAACAAAAATCATGTTCTGCTTCAGCTGGACAGAAATAGCAGAGCAAGGAGCAGTGGTATCAGAGGGGGTATTCTCCTGCAGCCTGCTCTGCATCCCTGAGATTCCCAAAAGCCTCCACTCACAAACAGAGCCTAAGGAAAACAATTAAAGTCTTGAGTACTTTGCAGTTCAATCCAGTTTCCTCTGGATAATGCACAACTTCCTCCCCACCTCATATAGCACCAACATTTTTTGTTATCATGTTGGGGCACAGGCCTTTTTCTGAGTGCCTGGTCCATCTTCCAGAAAGGGCACTTTCAAAACTACCAAAATGCTTTCAAAATGCTTTTGTATAACACTATTGGTCTGGATTCTTATCTAGGCAATTTAGCATCAAAATGTCAAGGCCTGATCAAAGCACTGGAATTCACACTATTTTTCTTTGCTTGAAGAAGCAAAATGATTAACTAGATTATTAGAATAAAAACTTAAGAGTGTACTTATTCACAACATTTTGCTCCCACTAATTAATTTCTGATCGAATACCCTGCCAGAGGATCAGCTTACTAGTGAGATAGAGATCACAGCACACAGAAGCTTAATTGGATGGGAAGTAGTCCCAGAAGGACACAGCTCCGCTGCATCTCGATGCTGTGCTGGATCAAAGGCTGCCAGGGGCTGGGCAGAACTGGAACTCCGTGAATGCGGCTGCACACGCAGTTGCAAGGCTTTGCTGGCAGCAGGGCCCTCACTGCAAGCACCAGAGCATCGGAGCACAGAAGAGAGGCGTCCTTCATAATGGAGAGGGTCTTTAGTCAGCTTTGCACCCCTGGAGGAGGCAGAGATACATCTCAGCAGCAGCAGCATGGTCCGGTGTTCCACAGCACTGTGTCCATGCTGGGATGCTGGCACATCTCGGGAGTGCCTCTGCAGGGCACCTCCCCAAGGCTGGCTGCCACAGGTCTTCCTTGGGTCACTCAGAATCACCCCATCACACCTCAGTGTCCACCTGTCTGTGCAGCCTTCAGCAGCAGAGGGGGAAGGCAGGCAGACCTGGGGTGGGCACCATGCCCATGATCCTCCCCCCTGGGCCCACAGGGCCACTCAGGACCTCATACCCCCTGCCAGACCATGCTGCCAGCAGCCACTGCTCGGGATGTGTCCATCGTGGGGCAAGACTGACCTTGCTGTGGCTCATGGCAGAAAGGGAAGACCAATGCATTCAAGTTCTTTTTAGCCAGCTTTAGTCAATTAAACCAGGAATGTGACCAAAATCCATCCAACAAAAGCATCCATATGAAAATTACTGTGAGAAGTTAGACTGGCTGTTGTCATCTGCTCTCTCTTCTCTGCTTTAGGGAAACAGTGTGAAGGATTTGGTCACAGGTCAGCACCTGTCCTGCACTGACTTTAAGGCCTGTCTTGCTGTCAATACATGGTCAGTGCCTCATGGACATGAACCTGTCAGCTTTGTCTGGGGGACGTGGGGCGCCATCCTCAGAAGTGCTCTTCTGTGAGGCTAAAGGTCAATCCAGTAATGAGTAACTCAACATGCAGCATCTCCAAACTATAATCAAAATTGAATATTGGATCATTTTAATGAAATTAATCCATCACTTCTGCTAGCTGAACTGTGGTTAAATGACCTGGGGCAAATTGAGGCAGTCCCTGTGGAAAACTTCTTAGCACTACAAGCAAATTAAAAAGAAAAATTCAGGTCTTCTTTAAAACAGTCTTAGTTCAGCTTGTTATGAACCTGGCTCCAAGTTCTGCCAGCAGCCTGATAATGCTGCTAAAGAACAGTTGTACTCTGCTGCAGAAAGAAAGGGGAGCAGTTCTCCAGTTCTCCTCATTCAATACTGAGATGAAAGGTCGTTTTCTTCACAAAAAAAAGTTTCTAGCTCTCAGTAGACCATAATCCTCATGTTGGAGTCTTAAGGTTAACAGCCTGGGTTGGGATATTTGTCTTTTGAAATGTCTTTCATGCTCAGATAAATCATTCCTTTCCCTCACTGCAGTACTTTTTTTCCCAGCAGACATTAAAAAACGAATGAAAAATCTGTGAAGGAATTGTAGACAAGACAGCAGACACCTCAAACTTACAAGGAGTTTTGGAAAGACCTACAGAAAACCTAGATGAGTGTGTAATACAAGGTTACAGGTTTTATTAGAAGCAGTTGTAGTAGCTCACTGGAGCCTCTGAAGCATCTCACTCACTCCTCTGGGTGACTCATTTCTCCCTCATCCCAGACACTGCAGCCCATCACAGTGGAAAGTACTGACTTTGCAGAGCAGCATTAAGGGATGAAGAGTGTGTGCTCTGAAAACTCCTGAGCTGTCCTTTAACAAAAATAGACCTCACTGAAAGAAAGCAGGGCCCAGGCATGTGCACAGACTTGACATTTGAGAGACTGCCATCACACCAGCACGAATGAAGTCTGCACTAACACTCATCATTGGTTGTCCCTGGGTGAAATATGTGCAGATTCCTGATATCCAAGTGATTTGTTGCAAAAATCACACAGCAGAGGGTAGCAAAAGACATAATAAAAAGAACCTGGAGCATGAGTGAAGTGGGCCTGGCACATTTAACCCTGGTCAGTCTCCCGTCACAACAGGATCATGGTGCACACAAGGACGTGGAGGAATTACTGGGTCCTCTCCCCTACCGACTTTGCCTGTGCTAACCAAAGGTGCAGCTAACTTCTGCCAGAGTCTTCACGGGGTGACATATGGAAAATAAAGTAAGGGCTGGCAAACTGTGGCCTGTGCTGGCTGAACTTCCCCAGGCAATGTCGGGGAAGACAAGCACAGACCAGCACAGACAGCAACTCATCCTGGAAGGCAGATCCATGGAGCCCCAGCCTTAAGGAGGGAAGTGCAGATGTAGGGACACAAGCTGTGTCACACCACCTGCATGCAGAACCAGTCAGTGTGTCTTGAATATCTTACCTTCCTTGCTGGCTCCTGGATCTTGCTGTTCTGATGATCCATGTTACACCCAAGTCAGCATCCTCTGAGACCAAACCCAGCATATGGCTCCTGCCAAGGGCGGCTCCAGGTGAACAGCACAGATAAGGCTGGACTGGGCTGGGCTCCCACAGCCCTGTGCAGCCCCCAGCATTCTCCTGGGGGACTCAGACAGAACTTTGTGCTCCCTGCCAGGGCCTGTGAGGTGCAGCCTCAGTTCCATCAGATGAGACCATTCTTCTGGCTGACTGTGACTCACCCTTCAAGCTTTTCCAGACTCTGCAGCTAAGGAACCCCCAAAATGATAACCAGCATCTCAGAGATTTTCCTGAGCCCAGGGAGAACGAGGGCTGAGTACCATGGAAGGGCAGGCAACCACCACCTGTAAGTAGAGCTCCCCTCCACACCACTCCAGGAGACCAGAGTGTGAGCACCAGGCAAGGTCCATGATATTCCACAGTCTCTCAGAAAAACCTGCTGTTACTGCAAGTGTTGTGTGAGGCAGCCAGTTTGACAGGTTTCATGTTCTCACTGCTCTCCCCTTTCTGCTGAGTAGAGAAAAGCAGAGAAAGGTTTTCGTGGCAAGAAAAGCAAAGAAATATATTGGAGTATAAAGCAAAACAGGAAGGGGAAAAACAAATGCAAGGATTCAGTTAAACATGGTGATTTCCTGGTGTTTCTCAGGAGCTTCTACATATCAGCTGCCATGAAGATGGGGATGCTTTCCTCTTTGCAGAAGCAAGACCTCAGCTGTGGCTGCACCTGCAGTTTTGGCTTACGGGCCAGAAAACAGCCTCTTTTATTTACTGGTGAAAACATAGCCATAAGGCTGTGCCAGTGACCTGGCTCTGCAGAACATGTCTCATACAGTGTTTTGCATCCAGAGTTGATGTATCCCAGATTTACATAGCAATCCTGCACTTAGCATCTGGTTAAGGTCCTCGCCAGAGTAGGGGGCTGAGGTAACTCCAGATCCTGCCACCTGTTCCTCTCACCCTGCTGCAAATCCCCTCCAGGAAGTCATTACCTGTGTATTTCAGAGTGGGCTCCAGGCTGGACCAGGTTTTACTGCAGTTAAGATGATGTGGGGCCCTGTACCTTCGTTCTGTACTTGTGAGCACAGACTGATGCTGCCAGAGGGCCCGTGGCAGCTCTGTTGCTGCAGTAAATGCTCTTTGCAGAGATCAAGGGACACCCACCTTTGGCAACTGACGCTCCAATGGAAACTGAGATCCTGAGAAAGCCATTGCAGCTGCAGCACATCCCAGCTGAGGGCTGCACTCCTGTAGGTCCTTCCTGCTGCCCCAGGTTCTTGAAGAAGGGGGTGACGTTATGATGTGTATCCCCTATCACTGCTCTATTGCCCAGAAATTACTTTTGTGCCTTTTCTGCGCCTTTAAACTGAGCCTGAGAGGGGAGAGAGGAAAAGAAAAAAACCCCGGCGAACTCTTCAAAGGAATTGTTCACGGACACAGGTACACTCCTCTGTTTCTGCTCTGGCAGCAAGGGGAGAGGGAAAACCCTTGGTGCTTCTCAGCCAGTTTTTTGGGCTCCGTTTTTCTCACAGGAGAGAGAGACGGAGAGTTGAACTTTGTTTTCTTGGGACTTACGGTTTTTCCCTTCTTTTCTTCCAGACTCTTTCAACAACATCAGAGCACATCAGGAGAGTTTTCCACCGAGGCCAGGGGGCCCCACCCAGGCCAGCTCCGAGGAGAGACCACGCCTACAGATGGACTCTAAAAATCTTCCCAGGTTTTCTCTCTATAGCGAGAGATTTTACTGTTTAGCATTATTATCCTTTTTCTGTGTGTTTGTTAATAAATAGGTTTTATCTCTTTCACTTTCCTTGTTTTTTGCCGCACCTGGTTGGGGGGGGCGGTGATTGTCACCTGCTTTCTATCAGAGGATATTTTCCTCCAAATTTGTCCAAACCGGGACACCCCCTCACCAGCAGCTCCCAGAAGATGTAGGGGAGGGTGAGAGGTGCCCAGCACCCTACCCTGCCTCCTGGTAATCCTGTGCAAAGAGAGCAAGTGCTCCCTTCCTGCCTCGCTCAGACTGAGGAAAACAAGCGGGGTAAGAGCGAAATCTCTCTGACAGAGCACAGCGCGTGTCACTGCCGTGAGCCGGTGCAGCGCAGAGCTGGGGTGGCATCTCCCGGCTGCACGCACAAAACCCGCAGGTAGCCCTCGGGTCCTGTTCAGCTCACACAGACGTTGCCATGTCAGCGCGAGCAGGCAAACACTGTAGGAAGGAGGAAGGAGCATCTTTGTGCACACTGGTTCCTGTTTCACTACATTCATAATCTTAATATCACATTAACACAGCAAGTGCATTGATGCTGTAATTGTGTTCCAGCTGCCTGAATGCTCCTCTTAATTTAGTCATGCTACTTTAGCTTTGTTGTGAGTTACAAATCATTCTTGCTCTCAAGAAGCAAATCAATTTACAGATGTTGCAAGAGATAGGCTTACGCAGCAGGTTTTCTTTTTTTAACACATGCAACATATAAACTTTATTAAATGAAAGCAATTTCTCTAGGGAAGTCCAACAGGCACTTACACTGATGGCAGAGGGAGACAAATCGCAAAAGTTTTTGAGCTTCAAGGAGCATCACAGTCTCCTTGCAACTGATTTGAAGGCATTCAGCCACAAACAATACAGCAAAGCAAGAACTCAAGTTGTATCCTGTACCTGTGCAGGTTTTTAAATACTCATTGATTTTTCAAGGGCACAGATATTATGCATATACATGTATTATTATCCGAACATGAAGTGTTGGCTTGTTTGAGATTGGTGGCATGTTTTTTATTCTTAGGAAGATTTCTCCACCAGTTTGAATTTTGCCATGGTTTTGGTCAAATTTTCAAGGAAAGGTGACCCAATATTTTGAGGACAAAATTTAAAACATTCCCGACTTTGTTACAACGATCTGTGTATGGATGAGTTACCTGGTTTATTAAATAATAATAATGGGTTAAAGCAAAACCAATTCCTTCTGGACTACTGGCAAGCGGCCATACTCTTGTGCAGCCTTTTTCTGCTACGTTTACCCCATTTCCAATCACCCCCTTGGTCATGCATTTACTGAATTACATGGTTGTGTTGGGAAAGGTGCACTTTTGCCTATATGATTGCTGTTCCTAATTAAAATAATTAGAGACAGTGTCAACAGATGGTGCTGAAGAGCAGCAACATCATCCTGGACTGCTGTAACATCAAGAATATTCCAAAGAACTGCAACTGTTGCCACCAGCTGCTGATTAAATAAACTTCCAGCGATGGGTACTTCTGGAGATACTGCACTGTTTCCAGGCATCAGTACATAACAAACTTTGGTATTTCTATAAAAACATCCTAACATCTCAAAAAAAAAATCAGAATTTCCTTTTGTACAATAATAATATGTCTCTATAATTTTTTAAGCCATCTTCTTTAATGCCTTCTTTGGAAGCTGTCTGTAATGCAGTTTCAATACATGTTGTCCACTCTTTCGGAGTACTCTGGAGACTGTGATACTACAATTTTCAGGAATGAAACACACATTTCACCTGTAGTGCCAGTGACCTTTCTGCCTTGCTGCACAAGCTCTGCTCCTGGTATTGACACAGGGAGACAGGCTGGAGATGAGCTGGTGAAATAAAGTTTATTTTTAATAGGATGATGTTGTGGGCTTGAGTTCAGTGATACTGACTCCAGGCCATACATTTAAGATGAAAGTATCACAACTGTTCCCAGCTGGCAGCTGAACAAAAATACATCAGTCTTGAAGGGCAGGAAACCTGCTTTTGGAGGCTGTTTATTCTCAGAGAGCTCTGAGAACTGTAACTTTATTCACACTTTTTATGTCCCGGAGCCAGCTCATGAAAATAAAATCAAACCTCCCACTTCCAGACGAGATTAATTCAATATTGCTTTGAGAATTTAATATCAAAATTTTAAAGAAATGCTGCAGTGTGACTGAAACCTACACCTTCTTCTTGGTTTTGGCTGGGATAGAGTTAATTTTCTGGATAGTAGCTGGTACAGTGCTGTGCTTTTTACTTGTGAGCAATCAGATGCAATATGTTGACCTGTGTTGTACAAGAAATGAAATATTTCCTTCTGGCTCTTTTCTATAAAATCTGTAACTTTCAGTTATAGAATGCTCTTATACAAGAGAAAAATTAAATTGTATCAGGAGAGGAGTGAATGATGCACGTTTTGGATACCACTGCACACAAAACCTTGTTGAACCAGCCATGGGCTTCCCATAGCTACTAAGGAAATCTCTCCATGACTCTTTCATCTCTCACATAAATTGTAAATGTTTCAGTTTGTGTAGCCCCTCACTACAGACACCAATGTCCATAAGAACGGGACATTGTACTTGGTTGGGGTCTCTAGGTTTGGCTTGGCTCCACCTAAAAGTAGGCACCAAAAACAAGCAAACTCAGTAAATAAATATTGGCATCTCCAAGGGAGAGCCAAATTGCTCCCTCCGAGGACTGCAAAGGGAGAGCTCAAGAGGGTGAGGTTCCAATACCTTGGATGCTGTTTGTCTGATGAATGTGTGTTTAGGTGGAGCCTCAAGTTAAACACTAAATCTGCAACATCACAGCTCATTGGATTCTCATCAGGTGTAACACTGGAACTGCCAGGAGGCTGCATTTTGATGAAAGACCAAACCAGTCACAGGATCCTTCACTTTGCATTTTTAGGAATCTCTCAAAATTGTTCATGATTGATCACAGAGCATGTGCAGCTTCTCTCTGTCAAACCTCCTAAATTGACTGAAATAGATAGTCTGAAGACAAGCATATATAACACAATGAAATATCCCACAATAAATAGCTTGAATGAATGGTGCTGACAAGAACTGGTGTGCTTGTTGCAGACATCACATCAGATAGAACTTTGTATGTGTGACCTAGAAAAGGTCAAAAACCTTAAAATAGCTGATGTCCACAAGTCCATCCTCTCCCTCAAGCTCTAGAGATGTTAGCACTCAATTAGTGACACACTAATTTCTTATTTCCCAACACACCATGACATTTTGATGCCAGACAACTTTTGCTGTTTTGTAACCAAACCTTGGAGGAAGGCTGGATGTCATACATTTTTATTTGGATTCTTGTGTTTAATGCAAGTGACAGATAGATTTCTTTTTCTCCAGCTTATTCCAGTACTCCAGAATGATTTATGTTAAAGACTCACCCAGGCACCTTGTCTTGGAGGTACCAGAGGATCTGGCATTTGCGATTCGCTAACTGAACATTTGTTTCCCCACAAGCAATCCATGTGTCACTTGTGCTCTGAAGCAATGCATCTTTCTTCAGCAGTCTGCACCTTCTTCTGATTCATGGGACAGACAGCAAGGACAAGGGATATATCTGGCCCCATCCCATACAAAGCAAGTTCAGGGGACCAGCAGCCCATGTTGAGGACTCTTCAAGGTCAGGCTTCAAGCACCTCATGTGCCCAGAGCGTGGGCCACACCATGGTGCTGGTTTTGATGCAGAACTCTTCTGCAAGTCAACTTTGCCTCCACTCCACCCAGCCAGCCATTCCACAGGGATGCAGTAGAAATTTAAGGTGATGAAAGGTAGGACACTAGATGTGCATGATCACCAGCACGTGGCCGGCCACCGTTCCAGGCTGTTGGAGGAGGCCCCTGCATCCAGCAGGGTCACAGGGAGATAAATGGGAGCCATCATGAGGATGACAAGAGCACAGAGTCACTGAAAGAAGGATTGAAAAAAAATATCAACCTTGTCCTCACTGGAAGCTTGAAAGATCTTGGTGGCATTAGCACACATTAACCTGAGCTACCCACAATATGCCAGGAAATCTTTTGTATGGGGTAAAATCACAGCATAAGAAATTAAATCACAGCCTGTATCTGTGACAGAGTTTAAAATTTTTCAACTCAGAATTTAACTGTCAAATCACTAAGGTGTCCCAGTGTCCGTGCTGGGGAATCTGAGCTGCCCCACATTGTTCCCCTCTCCTTGCAGCTCAGCAAAAGTTCTGTCTAGCCCAATTTGCTTGAATCAGATTCCAACCTTCTACTACAGTCAGATTTTAAAAGCCCCGGAAGAAAAAAATGCAGGCTGTGCGTAGAATCTCACCCATGTTTTACACAATTTTGGTCTCAGTGGTCTATATATTGAGAAGATGACCCACTGCCTGAGCACTCACACCACGCCACAAGATGGTCCTGTGTTTGAAGACCAGCCAAAGCCTGAGTCAATACACACTTCTGTGTACTTTCAGATAAAATCTACATTCTGTTACACTGATCATATACCACATAATTTTAGAAAATAAAACAAATACCATCCCCCCTCAAAAGAAGCATTCTATATGGGAGAGGACCCAAATGCTTTTCATAAAACATCAGCACCTGTTCACCCTTCTGTGCAGGAACTATGCAGTGAAAAAGCAGTGATCATTGCTGTAGTATCTGTTGAACTTTTGTTTTCCTACTGCTAAATAACAATCAGGTAAGATTTTTCCTGGAAAATTTTGCTTGAATAAACTACACCAGAAGCACAAACCCAGTCTGTGTCATTTGATCACCAGTATCTTCAGAAAATATCATATTTCCTTCTAGAGCAAAGCTTAGCCAGTCAAAGAATTATTTGGTTGGCAAAATAAATCAATACAGTTTTGAGCAGTAAGGAAATCCTAGCTTAAAAAATAAGCAAACCAAGACCAACTCTCCAGCTGCTGAATACTTTATTCTTTTGTTACTTCATACACCTGAGCTCTGAAGGCTTATACAAAATATAAAATAAAATAAAACCCCAGTATGGTTTTACTGATCTTAAAACTGCAGCCTTGTATTTTTTAATCATTTATTGTAAATATAAAGAGGAGTAGGAAAATTGCCAGTGTATCTACTGAAAGCACCCAACCTTTTGGATATTACGTCATTATTGTTGCAATGATAGTTTGCTTAGACAATTCAATTTTTTGAGAAATGCCAATTTTATTACAACTCTTTCAGCAGAAATGTGTCCCTTTTCAGGGGGAAATTCACTGAGAAGTGAACTTTTATTCAAACCTTTTTGCTTTCTCATCCAGAAAAAAACCCCACTTTCAGTTCTACTGAAGAGAGGAAGAGCCTGCCTTTGCCTCCCCCACAGCTAATGGGAATGCACCAAACAAAAGGCCACAGAGAGAAACAGAAGGAATTATAAAAACATATATTCAGACTTCCCATACTAGAAAAATTCAAAATAAAATACACGCAGCAGCACCAGCTACGACAGGGAGTGCAGCAATATGAAGAGATGAACATTTGGGTGGAATGTAGGCAGCAAATCCTTCCCTAGAGGAATGAAGTCCATCGGGATGCAGAGGGTGTGTGAATGCACTATGCAGAGCCAGGCCCTGCAAGAAGCTGAGCAGCTTTTGCAAGATGCTGTTTGAGGGCACCCGGCACCAGGGGGTGGAAACCATGAAGCCCTCAGACAGCATCGTGCAGGTTTAGGTCTCTAATGCAATATAAAACATATTTGCTCCACTTAGTGACCTGAGAGCTTGCTTTGGCTTAGTTTTTTCCCCCAAGCATTTGTTGTTAAGTTAATTAAGCACTTAAAAATAACAGTCTCTCACTTTCCAGAGACTCCACATAAATACTAATCTGTCTTCTTCTAAAGGCCAGATTTTCTGCAAGGGCAAATCAATACAGTTTCACTGATTGAGGATCTGGCCTTAAAAGTCTATCCAGTGCATTAAACCCAGCACAGTATGCATGTGCCTTGGCAGCAGGACAATTCTCCGGATTAATATTTGAGGGAAATTTGGCAATTAAAAAAAAGCTCCATTTTGAAGTGCTGCCACTTCTTTAATCAGTGCTGACCACCACAGTTTCTCCTCTTGTGAACTGCACAGTTATGGCTGGGGTTTCACTGTCGCTCTCCTCGAGCTTCAGGGCAGCGTTGTCCAAGCCGGCGCTGCTGGGCTGTGGCAGGGCCGTGGGCTCTGCTGTCCGAGTAGGAGTGGAGCAGTACAAGATGAAGCCCACCATGATGATAACAAAGGACAGGATGTAAAGACCTGAAAACTGGCAGAGGAGAGAAAGAGATGCGTTAAGTCTTGCTGCCTGATGTAAGAACATGCCAATGCTGCCTTGTTTCAAGAATGTGAAAGTTACCCTTCCTTGCAAAAATTATTTTTATAAGGATTATCACCACAAGCTGGATTCGGGTCCGAAAACCAAAATTCAACAGCTCCATTTACTTAAAGACTTGGGCCACTGGCTGGTTTTCCCTGTATCTCATTCCCAAGACTGTTGGACAGGGAGTTTCCTCAGGTCTACATACAAGGATCTTAACAGAGAGAATAAATGGGTGTAAACACAGTCATACTGAATGAAAATTGTTTACACACATGAATGCTGAAACACTTCACCCCTAAGAGAATTTTGATCCAGCACATGCAAGGATTTCAGGTTCTGGCAAGAGATGAATCTCTGTGCTATTGCAAGTCACCAGAGCAGCTGGTTCTCTGCACAGATCTCTTAATCATCTGCAGGGCTAGATAAGTGTTGCTACTGGATCAAAACCAGCCAGCTGTCTATAGCCAACAGGTCCTTGAAGGGAAGGAGGCTGGGACTCCTTTTACAAGATTGATATTTGAGCTCTGTGAAGAGTGGTGACAGGTAAGAGTACAAATTGCAGAGGTACATCAGGCACGCTACTGTTCACTTGCCAATAATTGCCAAGATTCATCCACCTTGACAGAAAGATAAATAACATCAGATTCAATAATACCAAGTGTTGAAGTTATCCACAGCCAGGAACAGTTTTCAGCAGGTTTATTAAAATCCTCCATATTCCCTTTGTCAAACCATATTGGTTAGACACTAGGAGGAAGGACATAGCATACTCTACATGCTTCTGTCAACATCCTTCAACTTCTTCAGCTTCCTTAGACATGCTTGAAAAATATGTTCTAGTTTATCAGGATGAAATGAATGGTAGGACCTAGACAGTGGACTCTCATCCAAAAAAGACTACAGCATCTACAATTAAGGCATTGCAATTCCTAGCTGGCAGTCACTTGGCTTGGAAACTCTTGGACAGCAACACACAAAAGGAAAAGCAGACTGAAACACAGTGGCCTTGTGTTAAGTGCCCTCTCTCCTCACCTTGTTGGCTGTTTGCCTGGAGAAGCTTGGACTCCAGCATTCACTCCACAGAGGAGGAAGCATCAAGCTCTGAACTATCCCAAGAGAGGACCACCTGTGGTCATACCCCTGACTGACCTCTTCCCATCAAATGGGCAGAGCCTGGGGCTGTATTCAGTCCCCTGCACCAATTCTCCAGCCTAAGGCCCTGAGTGAGCTCGTGCCTGCATGCAAGGACCCGTGGCCGGGCAGTCACAGAACTGCAGATCCCTCTCGCAGTGCAGTGCACACAAGGCTGGAGGTGCCTGTGATCCTGATGAGTGAATTCCTGCAGGAGTGGATACAGTCCCCAAGGCAGGCTGCCAAAGCTTTTGCAGTGTAGCTGTGACTCAAGGCCTGCCTGCATGTTTGCAGCTATTGACACAGGTGAACATTACCCATGCTGCTCCAACAGGCCTACACTCCCTCTTTTTATCCCTTCTGTTTTTGGTGAGAACTCAGTGTTCTTTTCCTGGGATTCTTTTTCTTCTTCTTTTTTTTAAATTTCAAATATTCCAACAGCTGTATTGCTTCAGACACTGATTTCAGTCATATCCTCATTCCCACTGCTCAATACTTTAAATGTTACTGGAGGACTGTATCTCCATCTAGTGTCTGTTTGTGCAGTATACTCCCTTCCCCAGGGGTTTATACAACAAAAGCATTTGAAGACCTTTTTCAATATCTCTTGAGGGATTACAGGTATGTATATAATGAGATCATTAGGAGGCACAGCAAGGATTCATTATGGAGTAAAAGAAAAAAAAATTAAAGAGTTCAAAACAGCCATGCAAAATTCACATTTCACTTAAAACAGACATGGCTGGGGCCAAAAAGTTAAGTGCATTAGCAAAATACTGTGCACAAGCCAGAACTTTGTCAATTCCTGGGCCTGGTCTCTGCTGTAGCCACTGTCTGTGGTCCTGTGGTATTTTGTGTTTGTTTCACAGTAGGTTCAGACACAGCAATTCAGAGCTCTCCATGTCCCTCTCCACTCTACAGCCCAGCAGAGCCTCCAGCAGCTTTTTGTGAAAAATCATGTGATAATGGGGAATACAGAGCAATTCCCTGTATTTTTGCTTATAGATTCCTATGTCCAGAGTGCTTTTTAATCCAGCAAACATCCTGCTTGGTTTCTTTGCCCCATAGATAAAGAAACTATATGGTTAACTTCGCAATAAGATTTTCTACTGCTAAAAGCCAAGTCAAAATTGGGCTCTCTCAGTTCATGGTTATCTCAGATCCTCTGATTACTAAAGATGTGGCATTATTATTGCTCCCCCTTTTGCTACTTCATTGTTTCTAACCCCAGATGCAAGTTCCTATTTCAATAAATATCTGAAGTTCTCTCAACACAATCTCTAAGTTTTCTCTAATTCATTTTTCCTTTTGCTACCAGAATACTTCGCTGTTAGCAATTATGAGATAGCCTGCTCCCAGAGAAACCTCTCCCCAAAATAAGCTAAAAACCTGAAAAATAAAAATTTAATATATTCCTTCCAAAGCTCTTCCTCTTTACTATTATGCATATAAATTTATAATCACTCGTTGAATTAGGCTGAGTGCCAAAATACAAGTTTGGAAGTAACTTAGAAAGGATTTAATTGTTACACCATAAGTATGGTTTACTTCCTGCATTCATTTTTAATGGATGCTTTGTAGTTTGGAGCAAAGTTTAGAACTCAAAACACAGAGGAAAGCTGAGCTAAGAGACTCTTGAAAAGGAAAACCTATCTGCTGTCAGACCCTACCATTACCAGACTATGCACTGCCTCAATTTTCAGAAAACAAATCTGACCTAAAAGCTTCTGGCTGAAGAGAAAACAACCACATGGAATAACACAAATAAAGTTCCTAAGCAAAGTTCACAAGCTTCTCACTCAGCCCTTCCAGTCACCGAGCAACTGAATCAATTACTCCAATTGCTTTAATGAGCTAAGTTCTCACAAGTGATTCTGGATGAAAAGTGGAGGGTGCAATGAAATCCTTTTAGCACTGTCATTTAGCATGAGCAGACACTGCCAAAAATATTTTAGAGCACAATAAAAGTAACTGCCTTTTGAAAAGTGTAGAGAATAATTCATTTATCTGTATTTTTTCAGATCCTTTAGTCACTCCTTAGCAGCAGCACTGAGGGAGCTTGATTCTCATCCCAACATGTTGATAATAAACAGACTGAAGTTCTAGAAGAAAATATTATTTTCTGAAAACCACACTGGTCCTCTTTCAGACACCAACTGCCTTTTAGGACAAGGAGATTCAAACCCTCTCCTTGGACACTTGGAGCAATGAACCAGATTTAACATACAGTTCCACAAAGGGCTTCCAGTGAGAACTCTATTACTGGGACACCTCAGGAAATTATTTACTATCTCTTAACATTAACTTACTCCTTCAAGTGTGAAACGGTTTGGAAATGGCTCTCAAGGCTCTGTCATTAACTAAGCACACTCCTCCTGACTGACACCTGCCACCAATGAATGATAGAAGCTGCAGAAATGGACATGTGCAAACGACTGTTCTGGGGCTTCTAAGAACATTACAGCTTATTTATAATTTTGGAGTAGAAACTTAAGTGGAAGAATGTGAAAGCAAAGGAATGAATGCCCTCACCTTGTAGAAAAACAGGAAAAGCCCAAAGAAGAGACTGTAGAGATCTGCAGTCAGGATCCCCAGGTTGACAGAGGTTGCACTGGTAACTTTAATCACAACGGGCATGAAGCTGTACAGCCCAAACATGCACAGGGCAAAGGCTGTGAACAGCAGAGCTGCAAAACAAGATGACAAGTTACTCCTTAGGCACAGAACAATGATTTCAAAGAGCACTGATATTCTTCAGATGCTTTTAAACTATGTATTTTTATCTCCTAAAAGATAGGGGAACGTACATGTAAGAAAAGCATGGAAGATTACCTTGTATTGCAAGAATTACTGTATCTATTCAAGAAAGTTCTCATTCATTCCTACTTAACATAAGAGCTGACTGAAAAAATACAGGGCCACATTTCTTGATAACATTTCGTTCTGTTCAGGTCAAAATGTGTCCATTTTTCCAGTACTTCATTTAGGAAGGACAACAGAAAAATGTTCTTGTGATGTTTCAACAACAAACATGTCAGTAATTATAAACAGGTTTCATTTTTACTTATTTCAATTTATTCTGAAAAATTATTTCAAGTTATATGTAAAATGCAAAACCTGCAATGCTGCAGACCCTCTCTCTTTGCTGAGCTGCAAAGTTTAAAGAAAATCAACTTGTGAAATACAATATTAATGTTGCTTGTTATTCAGAGAAAGAAAAGCCCCGCCATTCAAAGTCTAAATGATTATAATTTTCCAGTGTTCCGTAACATGAACATTATTTTGTCCCACACATACCAACTTTCCAGTTCCATTGAATTTTCGTTATCTCCCTATGTTCCACAATGGCTCTAGAGTCAGAGAAAAGATATAATACAGTAAAAAAAGAAAAAAAATAATATTTGAATAGAGAAGTTAATTACCAAAATATGTAAGAAACATTTTGATTTTTAAGCCATTCATTTTTTGTTTCAAATTTTACTGAATGACACATACTCAAACACCTAACAAGCATGAAAAAAGACATCAAAATTAAAGTGCCTGCAAGTCAAGAGCATTGTTATTTAATTCTTATGCCTTTTTCACAGGCCTTTTAATCCTTCAGCGATTCAGTTTTATTTGATATACCATTTGAGGAAATTATTAACTATAATGATGAGAAATGAGGACTATATAATTCATTAGACAGACTTAAGTGCAACTGGTCTGTTACTCAAATGTGGTTATTTGTAAGAGTATACATGGCTTCATTTTAAACTTGAGTTTATTATGGAAGATCTCTTGCTAACAATTATCTCCTAAACTTTTCCACAGAGAAAATCCATTAAGAAATACATTCCTGTGAACAGTCCTCAGCACACTGAGTGTCCTCATGAGCATCAACAAAATCAAAAATACAGTCAAAGTATCCTATGTGTTCAATTGCAGGAGTTCAGCTTTAGAATTGCTGTAATACGAGTTGCGCAAACAAAAAGGATATAAAACAGATGCTGATCAGCAACAAAAATCAACTCAAGTGGAAGGACTCCCATATAGGCCAAATATAGATGTAACAAAGAATTTAATAACATCATTTCAGGGTATACAAGCAATCATCTGTAGAATATTCTTAATTAGTTTTAAAATAAATATTAGATCCTTACAGCTGTAGACCGCTGATAATAGTCCCAAACAAGCCCACCATTCCTAGAAACTCCACTCTGCTCAGATTTTTCACAATGTATTCCTCACTCACATTAGAAATGGCATACAAAGAAGCACCAAGAAGCACTAAGACATCTCCAATCACCACGTCACTACCTGTACAGAAATATTAATCCACAATAAGGGTAATGCCACAAACACTTTTTAACTTTCCTTAAAAAAGCAAGTAAGTTTATCTTGAACACCTCTATCTTCCTAGCTCATTCCAGGGGAAGGGGGAAGGAAACACTTTGTGTGTGTGGAGAGGAGTGTCTGAGCACAGACTCTGCTGCGTGCTCACCTCACCCTGCACAGTATGGAGTGAGCTAAACCCAGCATTTACATCTCATCCCAGCCAAGACACTGCTGTATCATCTCGTCCAAGTCTGCTTCTGCTGACTTCAGGCACTGTAGGGAATTGAGCAAATTCCCAGTCAGACATGCTCTCTGCATTTTGAGAATATTGTCCCCACTTTTGCAGTAAGGCCTGATTCAAGCCTTGCTAAAACCAGTCTATTGATTTTGGAGGGACCTGCACTCAGCTGCAGGTTTATGACAGGTCCTAAGTGGGCACTGCAGACAGGGGGTACCGTGTGTCCTGCTGCAATGTATTTGTACTGCAAATGGGACTCCCTGTGCTACAATCACTCATCATTAAATGTCTCTGTGCATCAGCTAAATAGCAAGAGGATCACTGCTGTTTAAACCCTTCAATTGGTTTAAAATTTCCTTCCCTAAGCAATCACTAAGAAAATATGTCTAAAATATGAGGGTAAGCAGCAGTAAGGATCCCCAGGTCAGCAAATAAAGCACAACTGCCTAATGTCTCAGGGAAATATTATTCTCCCTCAGGACCAAGACTCCTGTATCACATAGCAGTAAAGCTAAACTTCAGTTTGTCTTATGTCTTACCTGCAGTAAGGCCCAAAATGATACCACACAGGCTTATCTCTATGCTGCCGATTAAGGCAATGCCCTGAAATTTACCTTCTCTCATACCCTCTGGCTCTGAAAATTCAAAATTCTTATTCAAAATAAGATGGCTATGATATGGGTTGATTTAGGCATCTGTCATAGAGATGAGACCTGCTCTTATCTGCACCCAGCTGGCTCCTGGACACCAGAGCCCAGCCTCCCTCACAGAGGTCCCAGGAATACTGGCATCCTGTCCCACCTCCTCTTGCACTCCCATAATAAGCCCCTGCTTTCCAGGCTGTGACCCTGGGGACACATGGACCATTTCTGTTGGGTCTGCCAAAGATAACTCTGAGAAGTCAGCTGCTGGGAGCAACTTTTTATTTCGTACTTGTACTCAGAGAAAACTGCAAACCAGAAAAGTCTGGCTGCCAGCAGGTTGGTAACTGTATAACCAAGACAAAATTTGCAGGGAAAGGCAGCTTCTTCTGTTAAAGCATCTCACATGATAGTCAAAGTGAACAAGCTTTCAGGAATGAGACTCCCCATCACGTCTAATGAACAGCAGCAAAATTTAAACTTAACACAAGTGGGGTTTTTTTTAAGGTGGAAGAAATATCCAAACATACAAGCAAAGAAATTCCACAGCTCCCCATAAAATCAAAATCTGCTTTTCTTGGACATGAAATAAAAATAACAACATGCTCTCTTTTAAAACAGAACTGCTTTACAAATTCCTGTCCACAGCAGAGACCATCTCTCTGCTCTTCCCCCCAATAAGGGACTCCTTACCTTCACTGTCCTGCCTCCCTGCCAGAATGTCTGCACCCACCATTGTTCCCACACCCAGCAAACAGACAGCAACAGCAAGAAAATGAATCAGCCTGTATCTTGCTCGGAGAATGAACCACGACAAAGCCATCAGCACAGGAATCCCAAAACAGTCCAGGAGCTGTGTGTACAGAAAAATGGTTTGAGTTAGAAACCCACCCCAAATCTGGACTGCAACATCCTGAAAGCAAATGCACAGGATCTTACTTCCAGTCATCAGATGTTAAGGAAACCTGCAAAGCAGCCCCAGTAGATTTGTTTAAGAGTGGGGTGAGACCCACATTTCCACTTTGCAAGTGAAGGAGGAGCTGGAACAGGGGTCCACTTTCTCCTGGTAGGAAAGCACTGATTTAGAAACTCTTCTAATGATGGATCTAATCAATTTTTGCAGCTTCACAAATGAATGCTAGGATGTTGTTCTGAAACAGCGCTGTTCCCCAGGGCTCCATGTACACAAACCAAAAATCTGGAACACTCCATGGGTACAAGTAATCTGATTTTACATTGATGTGACTGTGAACACGACCTGACCCTGCAGCTTTGGGTTTGATTCCCCACTCCCCCTCAACTGGCTCATAATAAAAACCAAAACTGGTATGTGTGTCGGAAGCCATGTGCAAAACTGGTAGAAATAAAATGGGAAGGCAAGAACAGCTTTTCTTAAGCCATCTTCCTAATTTCCCAGCTTCCCACAAAAACACATACAAGCCACCAACGCATTTTCATCACTCTGTCAGAGCTAACTCTCAATTAGTCAGAAGCAGGTAACCCACTCTAATTCACCCATGCCCCAGCAGCAGACAGACAAGGCAGATGGAGTTTTGGAGCACTTCAGATGTATTTGCAGACATTGCCCCAAGCAGACTAAACAGCTGTGGTTCAAGGAAGTCTGTGCTCCATGAAAAGCATGGACTCTGACTTATCCTTCCTTTCTTTCTTTTTTTTCTCTATGTGTTCCTATGTATCTTTGTATCCTATGTATCTTTGCTTTGCCTTGTTAGACCCACCCACAGAATCACAGAACTGCTTGGATTGGAAGAGACCTTCAAGTTCATCTAGTTCCAACTCTCTTGCCATGGGCAGGGACACCTTCTGCTCAACCACTCCAACCTCACCTTGAACACCTCCAAGGATCTTCTGCCTATTCTCCTTTAGTACAGGAAACATGAAGAGTTAGCTGGGTACTTAATAGAGAAGAATACACTGCAGCATAAGATGATCATATTGGTCTAGAATAACCAAATACCACCAAGACCACCGAGCTAATCATAACTGGTTTCGTATTTAATTCAAAAAAATAGATTTAGTTTCTGAACTTGTTGAAGGAAAGAAAAGGTGTATTTTCTGACCTGTCTCAGTAGAGTGCCAAGGAACTACATAAGGGAACAGCCTACAGCAGAACATATAGTCAAATTCCCAAAGATTCCTCAGAAATTACTCTCAAATGTCAGCCCTTAAAACTTGGCCTCTTGAAGTCCCAACAAAGTATTATGTCCAGGTCAGTAGGACTGGCGCATAATCCCTGCAATCAAGACAACAGCCCTTAGTTCTTACTGTTCATTTCCAGACTCTGCCTGCCTCAGTGCATCACTGCAGTCGACTCCTGTGCTGTGCCACTGTCCCCAAGGGCTTTAACCAAACTTTTGGTATGTCTGGTTTTACTTGTTCATAACTACACACAGTAAAGTCTTACGAACATAGTGCTCAGGGAAGCTCTTAGAGATTAAATCCTAACAGTGCCTCTAATCCTTTCATCTATTTGTCTTTGCTCCTTGGATTGCCTCCAGCTTGTCCAGTTTGTAAGGTCTGTGAAGTGTAAAAGTACTTCTTTAGGCTGTATTGTGAGACATTACAACTACCTGAGTCTCAATATGTGATACCAAGTATTTCAATACAACTCTACACTCTGGAAAATGCCAGGCTGTGACTATCTTGTCACTGGTCTTGTTCTCTACATTACCTTTATTCTAGTCTCAAGAAAAACCTCTAACATTTCCTTCAAATATGACTGTTTTGACTAGTATCAAACAACAAGAAATACTACAAGCATTAGAAAGCAAAATTTTTATCCCTCTGGTAGTAGACACCTCTTCTACTAATAAGTAAGCTTTCACTTCCCATTAACTGAGATGTTAGCATGTAGCCTTCCAACCTCCAAGCAGTTTTTCAACACAAACAGAAAGAGTGGAAGAAAACCCTTCAAGAAACATCTTACTTAGGATGTAAGGGAGCAGTAAATAATGAGCCAGAAGCTCTTTCAGTAATGCCAGATGGGGAATTGCTGCATCCAGACCAAGAACATACTGCAGAACTACAGCAGCATGGTTAGAGGACTTGCAGCCAGGAGACACAGGCACCAAATGGTGAAGAACATGCCGTGGTAATCTGTTCCAGGAGACAATTATCCTCAATTACAGACAGATGAAATCAGATTTCCAGCTACTGGATCTTACCTTCCCTTCATCTAGTACATTACAGAGCTCCTCTGTACAGGATCAAGATCAAAGAGGTGCAAAGCAGATGTAATGTCACGATGAATTGTGTCAATGGGATAAATTAAAAGAATAAAGTTTATTTATTGAGGTTTTACAACATTTACAGCAGTACTGTGGTCCTATTTCCAGTAGAGCCTCTTCAAACCCTCATCTTATTCAATTCTAACCTATATTTTTAACAAGGGAAGAAAAACAGATAACCTGGTGATTTGATTTACACAAACCACACTGCTTTGGCCACACTGCTTTGGCCACACTGTTTATAGGAGGTTTTAAAAGCAGGGTAAATTATTAAAAGATGTTTTAATACATGGTTAATATATTATCATAGACAGTCGGAGGTCATTGGTTTGCTTATAACTGCCAGCTTCAGACAGCTTTGTAAGCAAGAAAGCTCAACTTTCTCAACTTGCTCATTCCCCACTGGACTCCCTCAGGGCAGCCTCCAGCTGAGCCCCAGGGGCTCATGCTATATTTTCTCCTATTGAGGCTAGCACTCTTCCATCAGCTGACACTGTGTCAATAGTTGCCTGAAAAACATTTCCATCTGAATTATCTACAGAGCAAATGCTAAATGTGCTCAATAACATTAAAAACCTCAAACTGAAGCTACACTGCTTGGTTTTTTTGCTGTAAATCACAAAATCATAGAATATCCTGAGTTGGAAGGGACCCATCAGGATTGTCAAGTCTAATTCCTGGCCCTGCACAGGACAACCCCAGGAGTCACACCAGGTGCCTGAGAGCGTTGTCCAAACACTTCTTGAACTCTATCAGGCTGGTGCAGTGACCACTTCCCTGGGGAGCCTGTTCCAGTGCCCAGCCACCCTCTGGGTGAAGAACCTTTTTCTAATACCCAACCTAAACCTCTCTCAATTCAGCTTTGTGCTGTAATAGGTGGTCAAACCACAGCACAGTCAAGTCCCGCCACAAGACAGAAGGACACCAGCAGCAAGGAGCATCCTGGTCCTGCCTCAGCCACAGCCAAACAGTTCAGCTGTGGAACAAAGTCTTCTGTATTTACCAAGAAATGAGAGCTGCCATCCCACTGTTATCACCTTAAAAATCTTGAAAGCCCTTCTGTAAAATGCTGGTATTTGATAACTAAAGGGAAACTAGTTCTGCCTGTGTGTGTATGTATGAGAAAATACACGGAAGCTCCTTGCTGAGCTGAAAAAAACTTATCTTTGAAGCTATGTTTCATTGTGGTGAGCTGAAGCTCCAGCCAGACAGCATTTTAACAATGATTACACCGCATTTGGGAAGGTGCCACATACCCCTGTGTTGCTTTTATGGCCCCTGGGCATCCACTCACAGCCAGTACTGCAGACAGGCCATCAGGCTGGGTGCTCTGAACCATAGGTACTGATGTAGCTGCAAAATTGCTTGCCAAAAACAGAAAGCAAACGCCTTGCACTAGAGCAAATCACAGACTTTTTGTGGTTCTTTTTTCTCCTGTATCTCATTTCTGACAATGGTGAGAAACTGGTGACTTCAGAGAGAGTGCAACAGGCAATTGCAACAAAATCGCAATTACTGAACTGACACAAAGCAGCATCAGTCACAAGGTTACCACAAGGGAAAAAGGCTCAGAAAATGCTTGAGTTTTTGGCAAGTGGACAGGACAATCTATTATATCTATTCTTTTTTAATTTCTATGAAAGAAATCATGGGAATAGCTTTACTACTTCTGAGAACTTGGATCAAAGTCCTGGCTTGTTCAGCTGTAAAGTATAAGGTCAAACAGGGTCTCACTTATCAGCTTAACTTGATCTTGAGACTGAAACATGTCACTTTTAAAACTTTGATTTCTTAGGCATTATTTGTAAGAAGATTAAAGACCTAAAGAGTCATAATACATAAGTATGAAGTGGAAATATGACAATATCAATCCAAGAGACACAACTGGTCTTTAGCAGTGCAAAGAAAAGTTACTGCAATTCTCTAAAGGGAGCCCAGACTGCAGGAGTTTATTGCTTTACAGGTAGTTCTCTTAAATATTAACCCCTATTACTGTGACTCTGTAAAAGACTGACACCTTAACACTCCTTCCCAACTAAGAGCCAAGTCTTCATGTTATTTTTTTTTTTTTTCTTCAGGTAAGTGGGGTCACGACCACAGCCACAGATCCCCACCTCTGGTAACAGCAGGCATGAACTGGCACAACCTGGGCACACTCCCTCCTTGCTCATGCACCATCCTCTCCCTTGTTCCCACAGCAGCTGCGAAGTCACAGCAAGTTAACTTGGGCCTGACGCAGCTCATCAACAGTACAGCCAAAGGCAGGGTTTACTCCCACTTTGTTCAGTGTTCCAAGTCAGTTTGCTCAAGGAAACTGGCATTGCAAGCTCAGGAGAATGCAGTTGGAGGCAGGAGGAAAGCACTGGCTCTGTCACCCTACACAGACAAAAGCTGCTGGAAAAGAAACCCCAGCTTTAGCCCTTCTGCTTACAGAGCTTTTTCAGAGCACGAGATTTATCCTAGCACAGCAATGCAACATCAAGCACTGGTGTTGCAGACGATGTCTACTATTCCTTTAGGCGTGCTAACCTTCCTTCCACCTCTTCCAAAGAGGGCCACATCCAAAAGCCACAAGGCTGGTCCCTCACTGCATGGTCAGCAACACCAGCTAACATTCAGTGTGTCCTCACAGGTGGGGTTACATCTCACAACACCTCCTGCAGCTTCTAGGGCTAGGCAAGAGATCCACCTCACTCTCATCAGCAAGAACCTGCACTGAGTGACTGTTACCTGGTCGTAAATCTTTATTTTGTGTCAGGAGATAAAACTGAGTGGCTGTCAGCAAACTCTTAGGAGTGCTTTTATCAAAATAATTAGGGTTCAACTCAAGAGCTGGCACAGGGTAATGCCAGCCAATTTTCTCTGCTTCCTGGAAAGGTTATTCGTGGTACAGGATGCTCTTCCCTGTACTGTAGAGAGAAAATAGATACTAGAAAGTTCTTTTCAGGCTTAAATAGCTTCCATGTCCATCCTACAAATCTCATTTTAGAAACCAGTCCAAAATTGTAATAAAAGCGACAGTTCAAAAAGGGAGATCAGTCCTTACCTGCACACTCGTGAGGGTTGTATATTGGTAGGCTTTTACGATCATGTAATTGGCTTCAACATCAGCCAGTCCCAAAAACATATACTTCCACCACCTCTGTTTCAAAATCTGCCAAAGACTGTCACTGCCTGTTTAGGAAAAAGCAGCAATCAATATGTGTTTCTTTCCAACCAAATGTTGCACGACAATTTTGCTTTGTAGAAGCATAAATAACACCAAGATGTTTGACTTCGCCTGCCCCTGCTTAAGATACAATAACAGGAAACTCAGCCTGGGAGGAGACAATGCAAATGGTGAAAACCACAGAAATTCTTCCATGTGAAGAAAAACACAGCAAGACAAGAGTTGTTTAAAGAGTAAATTAATAAGAATAGGAGGAATACTAAATGGCTTCTGGTGACAAAGCTTGTTACAACAAAGCCTATTTTGCTTAATATAACATAGGACTTCAAACCAAAGAGCACAAAAACTCTAAAGAGATATGAAATTATATCAAATTAAATGCACATTTGACCTGTGAAAATAATTTCCATGTGTTATTATAAAGCAGGAACTTTAAAAACTAGGATGAATATTGAGTTCTTTAGTTTCAAATTCTGAAAGGCAAATTATAAAGAAAAAAAAAGGTGAACCAGAATCTCCCATCCCATATTTCACATACCAGTCCTAAATGCCAGCATTGTTGTATAAACTAGAAGCAGCAAAGAATAGTTGATGAAACTTTGCAACATTGGAGTATTCACTTGGTATTTCTCTGCCAGGTACTGGCTTGTAACAGCAGTCCCACAGATAAACAAGGAGAGCATCTGGCCCAGAATTATAGTTTTCCAAATATGCCTGTGAATAAAAGACAAAACAGTAAGCTTAGAATTAAACATTCAAGTTTCTAAAAAAATATTTTCTAGTTGTACAGGGAAAATGCCATTTTTTTAAACTGACACTTTATTCTTTTTCTAGTCCCTGCCAATGTTCTTCTGACCTACAGGTAAGCAGGGTTTTGTGTACACAGGTCTAGTCTGACCTCAGGACAGCCACATGAGAAGTGAGGCCACTTCAAGCCACCAGCGATGGAGACTGCGATTACTTGCAAGGATCTTCAAGCAGGGCACCTGGGCAGGCTCTACCCAATAGCAGCTCCTAGTCTCATTAAGCAGGTTTTGAGTTAAATCCTTTGTCCTCCACCGAATTCCATCCTGACTTCGGTCAGCAAAGATCTACAACATGAAGATAAAGCATAACTACCTTCAGGCTTGTCTGAGACCTGAGTTTCAGTGAGCTGAAACCTTAAGCTGAGCAGTGCTAAGGAAACACAGAAGTATTAATGAAAACCAAAGAAGAGCTCAGTTTGGAAGGATCTTGAAAGACCAACTGGTCCAACCTTTCATGGGAAAGGGAGCCTTGATGAGACTATTTAGCACCCTCTTGCAAACCTCCAGTGATGGGGACTCTACAACATTCCCGTGGAGGTTGTTCCAGTGATTGATCATTCTCACCTTAAAATAAATCTTTCTTATAATAAGAATTATTATAATTACTATTTATTGTGGATTTTTTCAGTTCTGCTGTAACTGAGGATGGAGTTAAGAATGCATTTTGGGTAAGATCACATTTGCATTTACAACTCCTCTTAAGTTTCACCCACAGCCGGGGGGGGGAAATGAAAAAAACCTCATGTTCTTTTAGTAGCAATTCTTCACCTAATGTAAGATGAACTATTCCAGATGCTCCTAGACAAACAGGAGCATGTAGCTCTGTGTATCTTTTGGCTTGCTCTTTCTCCTGCCAGTGGAGCTGTGCAGATCTGTACCACCCCAGTCTCTGCACATGCACAATACACAGTGACAGGAGCTCAGCCCTGTGCTGTCTGTACAGGCCTGCCAAGCTCACATTTCATCTGTTACTCTGAAGACTACTGATGGAAATTTAACTGTCTGCACAATAGATTAATTTGTTTCCACTCAAATTAATTGAGGAAGGGAAGAAAGGACCCCATTAGGATTCTGCACCCACCCCATGCCCACATCTCTCCGCAATGGCTTCTGGCAGGACACCCCACGTGTCAGGCACCCCACCTGAGAGCAACACTGGCTGTTTTCCCAAGGTGGGTGATTCCAACACAGTAATAGCAGCTCACCCTGCTGGGCTGTGCAATCCAGCTGCCAGGCAATGAGAAGGGTGTGTTCAACAGTGCTAAAGCTGACTACGATGCCACAATCAATCCCTCTTTTTGGAAGGGAGGCATCTTCCTTGCACAGACTCCAATGCACCTGCATGAATCCTGTTGTCAATTCAGCCTGACACCAAGCTCTTCTGACTTTGAAAATGCTGCTGAGCACATTTTTCTCTCCTAGTCCATTCTGATGAGACAGCAAAGCTCTATAAAGTCCAGCCATGCTGTACTTCCACGAGATATGAACCACAGGCTTTACTACAGCTTGCCTTGCCAATCCCAGCAGTGGTGCTGCTCTAAGTATTATGCAACATGTGACAATCTTGTAAGGTACTATCCAGTCTCATCTGAGTAACTCTTACTGGTGTGTGAAAGAAAAACATTCTCATTTCTAAATAGCTTTCTAAAATACGTATAGGGGGTGGTGGGTGGTTTTCATTAAAATAGCAGAAGAAAACTTTGAAGCTACCTCACTCACTTCTATATATTAGTTCTATTTTAACTAATCTCTTTTTCATTTCTTCATATTCTGGTCAATGTTCTATTCAGTGAACAAATCACACACATTCTGGCTAAGTATTCTGGCTGATGCAGGAATATCTTCTTACGTTCATGTAAAGAATTTAATCAGTTGCCATTAGAACAAATGTAATGTAAGTTAGCTAAAATTTCAAGCAGGCATGGATGATGATTCCAGCTTGCCCTTTGCCAGCCTTGTGAAGTCTGGCTCCTTAACAGCAGGTAAAATGACAGAAGACCCATTGAAATTCAAAGGAAAATATACTGTGGTAAACAATACATAAATATGTGGTTTCAAGCACTTAAAAAAATACATGTATATTTTTATTTTCAAATAAAGCTTCTTGCCCCAAACTAGCAGAAAAACATTTCTTCTCCACCATCAGCACACCAGAAACACAGCAAGCCTTTAGCAGTTTATTGGACTAAACTCAGCTTGGGCTAGCTGGGAGGAGAGCATGGGGGTAGGGATCAGACACAAATAGAGGCATGACTGGGCAAAACTCCTGCAGTTTTACTGGAGTAAAGCCTGTGAAGCCTGTGTGGTGCACAAAATGAACTGCACTCATCAATATGCTACCAGGAGAGGTTAAAGCTGCCTTGGCTGGCAGAAGCCCTGATCTCCTGGACACAAACTCCCCTTCACCCATCTCCTGTGCATTGCCACAGAGAAAGGCAGAAGCAGAGGCAATACCACCCCACAAGCTTGCTTACAGAGGCTTGTTTAACAT
This sequence comes from Monarcha castaneiventris obscurior, assembly GCA_026261815.1. NCBI lineage: Eukaryota > Metazoa > Chordata > Aves > Passeriformes > Monarchidae > Monarcha > Monarcha castaneiventris. The sequence goes on along the minus strand of JAMPIT010000350.1, from coordinate 3,413,965 downwards.
GGACTTGTGTATGGTAAGGCTTTAGACATTTTTGCCTAGGATAGGAGCTGCAAGGGGCAACTTGGCTCCTCCTGAGCTACAGCACTTCTCTACAGCAAAGGCCTGGACTCTACATGCAGCATTCTGGCAAACTGGATAGTGACCAGGTTCCAAAGAGAGGGCAAAATGAGGTAAGCCTGCTGCCATTCAAATTTGCTAACAATTGATCTCCTTCAACCATCATTTACTGAAAACAACACTCCACTGCAAGAGGGCAGATGGGTCTAACTCCACTAAGCTGATCCTTTTCTTATGACCAAATCTCCCCAGTTTAAAGTACCTAAGGAATTATCTCCTTGCATGTCTGCATTTGGGAAGAGAGGCAGGTCCAGAACCTCCAGAACTGTTTGCTTTGTGGTTAATGCTCTAGCAAGCATTGCTATTTAGTTAATATATATCTTGGCAGTCCTACAGCATTTATTTCTACTGTAACAAAGGCATCTGACAAAGCAAGCACCTCATGCCCTCCTCTATTTTTGTCTATTTTAATTCAGGGACTTTTTTCCTTGCCTGAACAGATTCAAAATGTTAACATCAAAAAAACACACAGAAATACATTGTCCACAAACAGCGAAGGCTGCCATCCAAAAATGTCTTCTGAGAATCCCAAAATGCTCCATACCTGGCAGCTTTCTCAACTGTGTGTAAGGTAACAGCCTCTTGCCCTGAGTGCTCCCAACACCAGGTGGAAGCCTCAGCAGGAAGCAGCAATGGTTTCCCCTGACAGCATTTGCCGAAGCGTCAAAACTAATTTCTTCAAACTGAGAAGACATCACCATGCTCCTGGCATGATGCACTGGGCTCATAGTTTATCTTAAAAAGTGTGTTTGATCCACTGTAAAACTTGAGAGCAAACTTTAAAACCTACTGTTTGCAATTTGCAAGGCAATTTCTTCCAAGAAAAATGCTTTAAAGGCACAAGTTTCCATTCATTTTGGTATTGATATGAGTATCGATGACAGTGACTTTCTTATTAATAATTGATCATTTTTTGAAATATATTAATTATTAACTTTTCCATGCCAGAACTTAATCCTCTCTGCTTTTTTTTTTTTTTTTAATGCATTGGAAAAGGACTAATTCACTTTGGAGTCTCAGATGATGCAAGATAAGTGGTCTGAAAAGGCATTTTAGTTTTATAGCTGATGGGGGCAGGGCGGTGTTGTTGGCTTTTAATGCTTGGTAGAAAGCTACTAAGTAATTACTCTTCCCTTCCCTTCAGCCACCCTATCTATCTTAGCTTGCTGTACCTATAGCTTTGAGCGAAACTAAAATCATTTTGGGACTTTTTAAAAACAAGAAAGTTTGGTCTAAAGTGAACACTGAACAATATGCAGCTCTCAACACCATGAGAAACTCAGGCTGGCTTTCCTTGGCTCCACGTGAAACGCAGATACTAAAATACAATCAGTGTCTGTATTAGAGTAAGTGAAAGAAAATTTAATGAGACCCCAGTTAATAATTTTACTGGCAATGAGTTTACTAAATCCTGTAATTTTCATGTGAATTTTTTAAATTAAAATAAATACAGCTTTTCAAATACTGACTTTATTTATGCCACCAATCTAATACTAACATGGCAAAGCCTAGCAACACTGTTCATGTGCAGAGCTTACTTGCACTTAGCTTCAACTATTGAGCCCTTCCCAAACAGGGGGGAAGTGACCTTTTAATTTCAATAATCTCACTTTTTCGTGCTTGTAGTTAAAGGAAAATGCAGTTTCATAATGAATCCATATTTCAACATAATTTGCAATCAGCTAAGAAACGTAAAATATATTTTTAAGAACTAACACCATCAGAAGTTAGTTTTTCCATGTTTTGCTTTGAAACTGAGGACAATCTAATTTGTAAAAGGTAGGAAACAGAAAAGCACCAGAAATATATTCTAATGGTTTTACTCAAAAATAACCCCCACATCCAACCTAGTTTATTACATAAATATAGTAAACCTTCCTATGACTCAAAGGCTCCTCACAAAACTGCAGTGGCTGAGCCTCCCATTATCTGGGGGGGAAAAAAGTAAGAAAAATTATGAATTCAGTATATCAGACAACACTTTACAAAATTCAGTGAAAGCTCTTGATTTTCTTCCAAGTACCTTCCACAGACTCAGTCAGCGTAGCCCTTCGGCAAAACTACTGCACAGGTGGGGTTACTGAACAGCTCAACAAGTTTCTGTCTTGCCTTTAGGGTCTCTCCTGACAGGCAGGAGGAGTGAAAGAAGTTACAACCAAAAGAGAAGATGAGGCTTTGTCCACTGGAATGAGGCTCTGCTTAACCAGCACACACCATCACATAGTGCAGTTGCCAGACTCCAGCTTATGAGCACGAGGCTGGCAGGAAAACCAGCACATCCTTGGCTGACAAATCCGATGCAGTAATTATTAGTGACCAAACCTATGGCTCAGAAAAAAGCCTTTTAAACAGGGACTGTTTTTTCCCCCTGGGGGGAAAGTGAAGTTGTAAATGGATGGTCTGGAAGTCTGAGGATGGAGTCCTGCTCTCCTGGAGGGTAGTGCTTTGCAAGTACCAGCTCTGGAACACATGTTAGGTCTGCACCGCTTGGCAAATTTTTTCCCACAAGTTTTTCATGCTTAACTAGCGCTCATATTTCAAAATATATACCTGAACGGGTCTGTATCCTAAACTGATTCACAGAAGAAGGAAATAGGGATATTGGTCTTCCTGGACTCCACACCGCATTCCAGCTATTTTGTTCTACTACCTTCCCTATCCCCCATGACCTGTCCTTCACAATGATGCTGATCGAACGCTACGAAACAGATAAAAGTGCAAGGGGAAAAAAGGAAAACAAAACAAGAGTGGAGCGCATGTGTTAGTGTGTGAGAGCACACAGCAGGACAAGCAGAACCACTCTGACAGAGCCACACACGTCACTCGCTAATCGCACGCTCGGCCGAGGCGACTCCTGGCGCTCTCGCCCAGCAGCGCCCGCAGGCTGCAGCTCGGCGGCGCTCCCGGAGCAGCCCCGGCATGAGAGCGCCGGCTCCCGGGGCAGCGGCCACAGCTCCCTGGGGCCGCCCCGTGCCCGGCCAGCCGAAGGGTCCGGGCTCCGCTCAGCCCCGCGCCCCCGGCCGTAACCCCGGGCCCGCACCGCCGCTCCGCTCCGGCCCGGGCACGCCGCGGCTGCTGCGGGCGGCACACATCGGCCCCCGCATCCCCAGCGCGCTGCCCGCCGAGCCGCCGGGAGCAGCGCGGGCAGGCGCTTCCCCTCCGCTCCCTCCTTCCCCGCTGCGGCGGGCGGCCCGGAAGCCGGCGGGCGGGGAGGCCGGCGCCGAGGCTCCACGTGGAGGCCGGGGACTCACCAGGTGCAGAGCTTGGCCCCGAGCAGCGCCAGCAGCCGGCGCGGAGCGGCGGCCGCGGCCCCGGGCGATGGCGCGGCCCCGGCAGCAGCGGCCCCGGGCGGCGCTGCCCCGGCGGCAGCAGCAGCCGCCTCCTCCATGGCCCGGCGCTCCCCAGCCCCACGGCCGCCGGCAGCGGGCACGGAGGGATGGAGGGCGGGCGCTGCGGAGGCGGCGCCCAGCGGAAGGAAGGGATGAGCACCGACACGGGGAGAGCCGCACGCTGCTCCGCGGGTAGCGGCCGAGCCCGGCTTTGTGCCCGCGGAGGGGCCGCCCCCAGGAGGGGCATGGCTCCTGCTGGGGCGGGGGGTCGGAGCTTTCCCGGTGTTGCTTCCCCTGGGCGCGCTCCAGCCCTGCCGTTTCCTCCAGCCGCGGGGTGCAGGTGGGATAAGCCAGGGGCGGCTCCAGCAGTGCCAATGCTACCTGCGTGTTCCCGCTCTCCCGCGGCGCTCCCCGGCAGCAGCCCAGCCCGGTGCCCCGGTGCGGGTCCCTGCAGGGCTGCTTTACCCCCAGCCCCTCCGCAGGCATCGAGCCCAGGGCATGTGGGGGCCTGGCCGCAGCTGGCCAGGTGCGCAGGCAGTTCAGCAGCGTCTGCCGGCTGCAGAAGTAAAAGTTACTCTAAACCCTTAAAGTTTAACTTCTCGCAGCTTTCTGCGCAGCCTCGAGCCTTCTAACGTTTCAACTCCCACTTTTTGCTTCTTCTTTCACAAGCCTCTGGATTTATCACATCCTGTTTGTCTTCACCCACATCTCAGGGCAACTTACCTGGAAAACCTGGTGACATTTTGCATACCTTGGTGGGTTTTTTAACAGCACTTCTAAGGATGCTCTGTATGTGTCACAGATGATGGATTTGAACCCCAGAGGTGTCTCCGGGAAGAGCAGTCTTCTGCCCTCACTGGGGCAAGTATTTGTCACTGTCTCGGCTGTGCTGGCAGAAAGGATTTTCTGCCACAAGACACAGTTGTTCTCTATCCTCACCCGTTCTCCGCAGAGCACCACGATTTAATCTTCTTCCCCCCCACACCATAACTTTTTTTCAGACATGTTTTTCCCTGTCACAGTTCTCTCATTGCGTTTATCTCCCTTTGCTCCTACTCAAATTCATCCTCGTAGGATTAGATTGTGGAGTGTCAAAGAGGCATTACTCTGCCATTTTCAGGCCATCTTTACAATTTCATGTACCTGTCATGAATGAAGGGGAATGTTAGTCTCCCCTTTCCCCAAGGACCCAGGCTCAAGTAACCACCCAGATGTTGGCTACGTGGGAGACGATTGGACCCCAAATGCCCTCTTTGACTCTGTGATGGTGTGATGTTAAAGGTCGTAATGAAAGAAAAGCTGTATAATTATATGTTTTAAAATTATTAGTAAATATACTTCTATATTTATAATATACATACCCATTTCTTTATTACATTGAGATTTTATATATTTTTGCTTCACTTGTATAACAGAATAGTTTATTGGTATTTTAATTTTGAATTCCTAATCCAATAAAAATCCTGCTGTGACTCCTGCGAGAAATAAGTCTGTCAAGATTAGTCTCAGTGTTATGACAGTTATGAACCAGGTCATGCTGGTCACGATTCTTCACAACCTAAACTAAAAAAAAAAGTTTAAAAGAAGCAGACTCAACAGACCCTGTATCTTTAGTCATATCTAGTACCACAAATGTGGTACTATTATTTTTGCATTGAATTTTATTCATCCTGTGTCTGCAATCTGCTGCCATTTTTTCAAAGATGCAGAATCATGGCTTTGGTGCTGATTGTGTCCATTTAAGCTCAGCTCTTGGAATTCCTTGCTACGGGTAGGCTGCAGCAGCCTCACACCAGAAAAGCACTACCAGGCCAGAGCTTTACACCAGAGCTGCTCAGCTCAGCTGCTCAGAAAGATTGCAATGCCAGAGGGGTATCTATGAACTGAAAACATAAAATAAAAAGAGTTTAAACGGGCAGGGATCTCTTTTTAATTTAAATTTTAACAATGGAAAAAAAAACTTTAAAAAGCCCCAAACAGCAACAACTGTTAAAAGTGTCTGTTGTTAGACTTTGGGGACTAAGTTCATTGCAAAGTATAATAAACTTCGCTATCTCAGGAAATTTTTATGGCTTGTGGACAACATGGCCATGAATGCAGAGATATCTGAGATGTCTAAACATGACTCCCTGTTCAGCTAGTCCTGCTTCAGGCACCTGCTTTACTACAATCCAGGGTCCATCTCATGTGTGATTGCGGCTGTATGTTTCTGGATCTTTGCTGGCCCCTGAGTGTTCCTCATGCCAGTGAAGAGATCCATCGGCCTGCAGTGTATGCCAGCCAGGCTGAGGGGCCCTGCAGACACCCTTCCTTCAGCTCAGAACCAGTATTGCCCCTCCCCTCTGCCGTCTCACCACGGGAACATGGGACTGTGCATTTAAGGCTGTGCATCCTCTTTCAGAGATACAAACTCTGCTCCTGGTGCTCTACAAAAGTAACTGGTTTCACTGTAACATAGTTTACTATGTCTTTTCCAGGATGAGTGAAATCCCTGGGAATGACTTTAGTTTATCTGCAAGCAGGATGTATTTGAAAGCTTAATGGGCCCCTAGACTAACTGGTAGGTATATACCTCCTTTTTGACAAAGAATTTTTAGCAATACATTTATCGAATTCTTTAAAAATTAATTACTTGTATTCAGAAGTTGTGTCTAAAGTATCAAACTATTTTGAAATGTGACTGAAAGGAACTAAGAATCCAAATATTTCTTATCGTTGGATATCTTCTAAAATGGCTGAAGGATAACTCAGAAGTACCAGCATAGCTTTTTTTGCTGCTTTAAAAAAAGAAAAAAAAAACACCTGTTAGCTGAGGACAAATAAAAGAATTAGAACAGCCATAACAAATAAGACACAGACAGCTCTGGTATCCTCATCTGCTTTCAACTCCTTTCTCCTTTTTGCTAAACAGTTTCATTTCAGTGTGTCCTATCAGGCTGTTCCTCCTGCTGACAAAATCATAAGTCTGAATAGGTGATAAAGGTAAATAACAATGATAACAAGTAAAGGGCAAAGCCATTGTGCAGCTAGACACTTTGTTGTACATTAATGTAACAAAATTATATTTTTTGCGTCTGCGTCAACCAAAAGAAGGACAAAAAAAGTGACATGAATTCAAGTCAAAATCGGAAAGTGCAGAAGTGATTCCTTCTAAAATGCTAAGCAAGCATAATGGCAGGGTTTTTTTCACTGGAAGTATATGTGCCACTAGAGGTCCTTCATGGTCAGATTATGTTTTCCTCCACAGCGTTTTGGGAGGGTTTTTTCTATTCTTTTATCCATGCTATATATAAGAATTATAATTTCTAAAGATATTTTTCTTGTTTAATATATTAAATTCCTAGAATAATAGAGTGGTTTTTCCTTGATGAAGCCTTTTCTGTAAAGATACCAATACAATTTTTCAGACAGCATTTCTTAAGTAAAAGCTCTTGTTCTATTATGAAATAATAAAGGCTATTTCTTTTTTAATTCAATAACCACATGTTTTTACATTTCCAATTTTTCATTGTCTTATACCATGTCTTCAGCAGAAACACTTTTCTCTTAGAAAAATAAAGGAACAAAACAAATGTCAAGCTAATGAGTGAGATTAGGATCAATATCTGGAACAATAAAACAAGATGTAAGGTAATTTTTCTCTGCTGTATCATTATTTTCATATTTTTCCTAGTTAGAAGTTGGTTAAAAATGTCTGAACACTATTTGGAAGAACTGTGCAGCCTTGGGGCTGACATTAGATTTATCACTACAGAACACAATGTCATTTGTTGGGAAACTAGTAACAAAGATTTGTAACTCATTATTTGGAAATTATTAGGAACTAAGACAAAGAAATACTTGCTGTTCCTGGGATGGCCATGAGCTGGAAAGGCCTAATAGCTGCACAAAGGGCAAATGGAATCACAGAATGCATCAGCTGGAATCAAGAGAGAGAGATGTTACACTGTACAAAGTCCTGGGGAAACTTCTAATGAAAGATGGGGTATGTGCTGCTTACTTGTATTCAAGACAAATGCGCAGAAAGATGCAAAAGGATCTGTGGGAGACCATGGGCTCATTGCTCTAGCAAAGGACACTGAGAGGGAATGGGAACACTGCCAAAAATGCACTGAGCAAACCCTACAAAGAAACTTCTTTAGATAAAAGACAATATTAGTACCAGAACAAACATACATATATGAAATATTATTAGGTTTAGGCTGAAAATGAGAAGAGGGTTCCTTACTAAGATTTACAATGCAGCTGTGTCTATTAGGACCAGCATGGCCTGGAACAGATTTTCCATAGGAATAGCAGAAACAAGCAGGGCATTAGCCCTGATAGCCAAAAGATTCCTTGCCATCCTGTATCTTTGAAAAAAAAAAGAAAAAAGATTTGCAGATGAAGGAAATCACCATTTTAAAATTAAAATATTCTAATATTCTCTAAAATTCTCTAAAAAAAATCAATCTGAGAAGCATCACAGTAAGATACTCAGTGGAAAAACACATCTTATGGCTGCACTGCCATATCCTGTGGTGCAGGGGTGGTTCTGCTATCTCTACCAAGAAGGAAATACGAAGATGAGTTTTCACATTGTAATGTCAAAAAAGGTATCTACTAAGCAAAAGGAACTGAATGAGGAGGGGTGAGAACTTCAATATGTGGTGAGATTTATTTATGAGAAAATATCGAGAATGGAGTTTAGGTACTTGATTGTCATTGAAAATCACCAGAGCCAACAGAAATGGTAAGACAGATGCATTTTGGGAGCAATCAATACGAGGTCACACAAGTCTATGCATCTGTAATTCTGATCTCACACACCATCCTCAGTTCCCACTCACCTGAAATGTGACCCCCTGCTTGGAACTGTATCTAGACAAAAAAAGTGGGGTTTTTTTTGCAAATTGAGTGTTTCCAAGGCCTAAATAAACCAATGTGGGTGTTACTTTCAGTGATAACTAGCAAAATCTCAAAGGACTCTGGTTTTTCACCCAGTCCAAACACAGTTCCCTCAAATCTTTAACCTTCCAGCACAGACACAACACATATGATACTAAAAGAGCTAGTGGGACAACTGGAGATTAGAGCTTCAAACTATGAGCTCAGTCTCAGAAAGGCAAATGCAGTAACACCCAAGGACCATCAGAATTTAAACCTATTCAGCACATGTTGAAGGCTTTTTTTTTTGGTCAAAACTCTCCGTCCCTGGTATGAAAGAAAATGTTCTTCAACCCTCTGACAGATTTCTTTCCCTTAAAAAAATCCTGTTCTCACAGTGGTTTCATGGAATAGCATCTAACACCTCTGACTCTGCATCTGCAGGATACAGTAAGTCCTCTTTAACAGGTATCTTCTGCTCTTTGGACTATACAGAATAGTTTGGGGTTTTTTTAGTTGATCACAGTGATGACTATGAAAATAATATTTGAAAAGACCCCAGCAAATTGCCTAGAGCTTCCTCTATACAAATGGGTACAACCCTATATGAAAGCTTTCCACAATATTTAGGAATTATAGTCCAACAAATATTCCCAAAGTTTGTGAAGACTTCACGTTTTGTTTTGCAGTGAGTGACTCCTGGCAATACAAATTTTTGGGGATCATGTGTGTGTACTTGGCGGCATTTCCATCAGAGTGGGAAAGGCACACATGGTTATTCTGGCCTGGACTATTGGCCTAGGACTTGATAATCCAGTGTGTGTATTGTGTCCACCATTTAGTTCAAGCCTTCAGCATGGGACACCTGCCCTGTGCTGGTATGGGGCGTTGGGGGTCATGCCTTTCAGGTGGAACTGGCTTTCCTCTTCTGGATTGCTGTGCTGAGCCTTTCACCTCTGGCTGAGTGGTCCTGCCCCTTCTCTCGTATTCCTCTAACCCTGTGGAGATTACCCATGCAGCTGGTTGAGCCATTGGAAAATATTTTGGGATTTAGGGGGTCGGGGTGTTTTTATGAAATAACATCAGTGTTACATTGACTCATCTCTCTGCACCAAATTCCTGTCATGGAGACAGCCTCCAGTTCCAGGGCAAAGGTAGAGGCGCTATGGATAAGGGGTTGGGGTGACAAGGGCAGCTCTGATGTAGACCCATTTTGTCAGGATTGGGCTCTTCTTGAGAAAGTACATTTTAGCTGTGCTCACACCCTATTTTTCATATGATCAGATTAGGAATTTTAGTCTTAAAAAGAAAATCACAAACAAAATAGTCTTTTTGGTACACTGACCCCTTTTTTTTCAAATCAGAATACCCTGTGACACTGCATTCAGCCTTGATATTACATGAAAAATAAAAACTGTGTAAATTTAATTGCAAAACTTGCCAGTCTGAGATCTTTCTTGATTAAGGCTGTGTAGTATTCATTTCAGTTTACTTGCTTGTCTGTGATGAGATACTGTCAGAGTAATTGAGACTAAACTTACAGTGGTGAAGGCCAGAATCCACAATTCCCTGCATGAGTGTGAATGCCAGACTTTGCACAGTGTGGTGCATCTTTAAATCTCACCTCTTACATATAGACTAGGGCTGACAAGAGACTAACCAGGCCCTGACTAAAAGAGGTTTAAGGGTAGGATAGTATTTTACAGGCAGGTGAGACCCCTGTTTCCACTCCCAACCTAACAGAAGAGTTGGGACAGTCTTTCCAAGATTGTTTTTAGACCTTACTGACACTGGCACTTTTCCTCCACACCTTGTTGAAAAAGGTGTAGGTAACAACATCTGAGGCTTGTGATGATCCAGCACAAACAAAACTTGGATTCCAGGCAGAAGAAATTCTTTAATTAAATCAACTGTGTAATGTCTTGAAAAGACTTTAGCCCGACACACAGCAGTTCATCCAAGAGAATTTGCACTGTTGCAGCTTTGGGCTGCATCAATGCAATATTATTAAGACAGGGAATCTAGGATATATCAAAAAATATTTACAGAATTGTGGAATAGCTTGGGTTGCAAGGGATCCCTGGAGGCTATCTAGCCCAAACCCCTGCTTAAAGCAGGGTAATCTTGAGCAGGTGTTCAGGGTCCTGTCCTGTTAAACTTGAATATCTCCAAGGCTGAAGATTTCACAATTCTTTGGGTCCTTGCTCCAGTATCTAAGTATCCTCACAATACAATAGATAATCAATCAATCAATCAATCATTCAATCAATCAATCAATCAATCATTTTTCCGACTCAGAAATTCCCTTGTTGCAAATTGTGATTGTCAGCCTGTGTCCTTATGCTGTGTGCCATCAGGAAGGTGAAGACTACAAAAAGATCCCCCTTTTCTTTTCCAGGTTCCATCACCTTCACCTTGGCTGTCATATGCTGCAGACCCCTGACCATCTCCATTGCTGGACACCCTCCTAAATGCCATTTTCGTTCTTGTACTGGAGAGCCCAAACCTGAGCACAGCAATTAAGGTGATCATGCAGGGTGATTTCAGCAGTTTTAACATTTATTGCCTCAGAAACATGGATTCTGCCAGGTTCTTTCTGAAGACTTACATTCTCTTACTGATCTATTGTTTCTTCATTATTTTTGTGTTCATAACTACATTGAAAGAAGTGTTACTTATTCTTAGGATAGACTTTATTCTTGAAATAAAAACATGCCTTGTGACATTTTAAATCATACTTGGAGGGAAAGCATTCTGTAGAAGAGTATCAGATGTTACACAAGAAAAAGCAGGAGTATCAACTTCAGTGTGGAACTAAGACCAAATTATTTTTTCTTCCTTTTAGTTTTTGGCAATCCAACAAAGCACAAGTAATACCAGACATTTGAAAGGTGTAAAATAAAACTATTCTACATATAAAAAGATACTGTAGAAAAGAGATACTATGTAAATAGTGCAGAGTAAACAGCTTTACTTTTTTTTTAATCCCTACATATACAAAAGCCATTAAATTGAAATTTCCAGCTTGAAGAAATTTTAGTTAAATAATATGCTCATGTCTCATGTCAATTCCTTCTCAGAAAAATAACTGACTTTTCTCAAGAGCATTATTTTCAGTATTAAGTATTAAAGTCAGGGGGATTTTAAATATGTCTGTTCTTTTATCCATGTAGGAGTTTAGGTCTTTGTATTTTTATTCTGAATTCTTTGTATTTTTATTCTTTATTTCTTTAAGTGAGGAGAGAGAGGGAAAGGTTTTGCAAAAGTAGAATGAAAGCTAAAGAGGTTAGGTGTCAAGGAGACCTGTGGAACTGCATTCCACTCTCTATTTTAATCTTGGCAAGGCATTCCACTAATGAGTAAATGATGCAAGCTGCACCTTGATTGTAGCATTACTTTAGTTGAACTTTCACCTTGTGGGAAGATGTTGGAAGACATTTTGAACCTACAGTTCAATATACCTTCCAAGGGGTTTAGTTGTTCTCAAAAATTAACACAAAATAAGCAATGCCAATCACATGTTTGTTTGCTTGTTTTCAATATGACAGTAAGAAAATACTGGTCTTTGAGACACTTGCAGAGCTTCGTTGCCAGGTTAGGAAAATATCAAGTACCCATTTAGCTTCATGTGTTTAAGTGCTTTCCTAAACATTTTTTACTAAGAAACATAACCAGATCATTTTAGTCCTTCCCATTCCTATTATAATTCCATCATAGGACTTAGATTATTTTAGGACTAGGACTGATCACAGAATTCTCTTTATCTGACAGTCTTAATATAGATGCAACCTTAGTAAATTCAATGTTATGTTGAAACGTAAATTAATGAGAGCAGAATTATTCTTGGGGGGCAAGGTTTAAAAATATATGTACTTATCTGAAAGCTTAGCTGTTTTATGATTAAGCATGCTCTGTATTTCAGATTCTTATATCCTTCATAACAATGTGAGGTAGTAATAAGTTTGCAAATCATAGCATTGACCAGAATTTGATTTGGTCCTTTTCTTACAGCTTTTTCTTACCTCGTCTTCAGTCCCAAAAGCTACAAGTTAGGTCTTTCCACAGGAAACAGGCAAAGAATTGGTGTCCAAGACTGAACAACCATGGTGTGACAGGGTGTTATGATGGTTGCTTTTTCATGCTGTTTGAGTATGATAAATGTAATCTCCCATGCCAGAAAACTGGCATTACATCTGTGAAAGAAGAAAAAGAATGGCTAGACTGATTTACCAGAATCACTTGCATGATTTTATTACTAAGTCACTATTTTATGAAAACAGTCATTTTTGTTGTGTGCCTTGTTTCTTTTGTTTACATTTCTTTTCTGTGGGATCTCTGTTTGGCACACACATTTTTCATGTCCCCCCCTTCCCCAGCAACCCTTGATCCATCAATATCTTAGGCCACCACTACCACTCAGACCACTTATACCACAAAACCCCTTGTCAGCATTGCCCAACCCTCCAAACCAGTGATATCAGCCATAACTTCAGCAGTCATGTCAAATGTCTCAGGTTACAGTGACCCCTTCCAAGATATCTTCTGATTCTATAACCACTATGTACGAATCAATGGTTGCTCAATTCTCTCAGCATGCTAAGGAGGGAACTCCTGTTATCTCCACTGCATTAACAATGAGCCGAGGCTTTTTCAAATAGCTCTGATTATTTTTGCATTATGAAAAGGCCATTGTGTTTCCTGGAGCTGTAAATAGTGCAGTATCTTACACAATGCACACTTAAGAAAAAGAACTTCCTAAATCTGCAGTCAAATATGTACCTACTTGTGTTTTGACCCATCTGGAACTGTCACACCTTTTCCCGTTTCCTTAAAAGTTAGTCAGAACTTAACCAAAATAAAGAACAAGGCATTCTGCTATTTGGAAATCACAAGCCAGATTTTGATTTGAGTTAGAGTGGAATAAATTCAAGGTGGCTGCCAAGGCTATACATATACATCTGAACTCCAGCTTTGATCTAGCCACACTCTATTTCCCTTGTGTAGAAAAATAACCCAAATCAAAGGACCAGGTAGCTGAGCCTGCCAGCTGGCTTTGGCTAGCCGTAACTACTAGATGAAGGAAAAAAAAAAACAAAAATTGTCTCTACAACTGTTTGACATAAATGCACCTATTTGAATGAAATACAAAACCCTGAATGTTTAAGAAGACTAATATTGCTTAATAAATGTTGACCAAGGTAAGTAGATTTTATCTTCAGGTCTGGCTTGAAGAGAGCTGGTGATTGATCTGTAATGCCAAGAGTTGTGTGTGTTTAGCACCTCCCAGAAAAAAAGTAACAGGCTGAACATGTTTAGCCTGTGTTTTCTCCTAAAAGCAGCTAGGTAATTGTCTTCTAGATTATTTGATAACCTTGTATGGACAACTGCTTGTAGTCAATAACATTCATTACGGTGTTTCTGTTGGGGCAATGAACATGATGCTGTCATTTCCGAAGACATCAGAGAAGAGAGCACAGGGAACACATCTTAACCAAAGAAATTGGAATTTATTCCCAGAAAAAGAGTTTTTCATAAAAATGATCCATCTATAAAATATCCATCTATAAAAATAATCTGTCTGTGGGTCTGATCCTGAAAACCAGTGAGAATCTCCTCAGCACCAAGGGTTTTTTCCTTTGGCTTCAGCAAAAAATACTTTGTCTAATCATTTGTTTTTTTTCCCCATCTTGGAGCACGCAGACCCATGTCTGGCATAGCACATCATGGGCACAACATGCCATTACAACTTCTTACCAAGTTTAATTACTGCTAATGCAGCCACATAAAACTAGTGTGTTCCATAAGACACGATGGGTTAAAGACAGTGTGTTTTAAACCAAGGTGTGTATTTGGAAGGTAAAATATAGAGTTTTTCTGTCGTTTTGTGTTAAAATAATAGGATTGCAGAATGGTTGAGGTTGGAAAAGGCTTATCACATCATCGAGGAGAGCTGTTAACATAACAGCACCGTGTTCACCACTAAACCATGTCCCCATGTGCTACAGCCACGTTTTTTGAACACTTCCAGAGATGGTGGCTGCATACTTCTCTGGGCAGCCTGTTCCAATGCCTGACCACCTTTTCAGGGAAGAAAATCTCCATAATATCCAATCTAAACCTCCCCTGACAAAATCTGAGGCCATTTCCTCTCATCCTGTCACTTGTTACCTGGGAGAAGAGGCTGACCCCACCTGGCTGCACCCTCCTTTCAGGCAGTTCTAGAGAGGGATAAGGTCCCCCTGAGCCTCCTTTTCTCCAGGCTAAACACCCCCAGCTCCCTCAGCTGCCCCTCACAGGACTTGTGCTCCAGACCCTTCCCCAGCTCCGTTGCCCTTCTCTGGACACGCTCCAGCCCCTCAATGTCTTTCTTGCAGTGAGGGGCCCAGAACTGAGCACAGGATTGGAGGTGTGGCCTCAGCAGTGCCGAGTACAGGGGGACGGTCACTGCCCTGCTCCTGCGGGCCACACCACTGCTGATCCAGGCAAGGATGCCACTGCCCTTCCTGGCCGCCTGTGCCCCAGAAAGCGCTTGTTCCCAAAGCCCTGTGCCCAGCTCCACGAGCTGTTCCCAGATTTTCAGGCCGCGCCCCCGGCGGGCCCGGAGCGCTGCCGCGCCGCCGCGGGCGGAGGGCGCCCCCTCGCGGTAAAGTGGCGCCTCCACAGGCCGCAGTAACAGCAAGGCCGGAGCGGTGGAATCGCAAAGGTCCCTCACAGCCTGGAAGAAATCCCCGCTCCTTCCAAGCGAGAAAGGCAATATGCATGGCGACTTCAGTGGTAATTAAGCCATTCAAAGCTTTTTGTCCTCAGCTTTTAATAACGATAGAGCTTGGGCTGCTCCGTCCCCTGAGTTGAAGGACCACGAGTGTGGGAACAGCGACCTTCCGTTTGTGGATGCTGAAATTGCAAGGGACCAGCTCTACCAGGTAAATGCTCACAAGCCCATGGGGCCTGATGAGAGTCACACTAGAGGTCTGCAGGAGCCTGCAGATATTATGGCAGGACCCCTCTTGATCATCTACCAAAGGTCTTGGAAGTCTGGGGAGGTCCCTGCTGACTGGATGTTAATCCCGTCTACAACAAAGTATGTGAGGGAAGACTCAGAGAACTACAGACCTGTTAGTCTAACCTCAGTTCCGGGAAAAATTATGGGGGAAATTATACTGGGTGCTACTGAAAGACGTCTAAAGAAGAATTTATAGTCACCATGGGCTCTCAAAGGGAAAATCTTGTTTAACTAATTTGGTATCCTTCAATGATAAGGTCACCTGCCTAGTGGATGAAGGGAAGGCAGTGGATGTAGTTTTCCTGGATTTAGTACAGCTTTTGATACTGTCTCCCACAGGACCCTTCTGGCCAAGTTGTCCAGCTGTGGGATGAGTGGGTTCATGGTGGGCTGGGTGAAGAACTGGCTGAAGGGCAGAGCTCAAAGGGTTGTAGTGACTGGGGCTACATCTGGCTGGCCACTGGTCACCAGTGCTGTTCCTCAGGGCTAAATTCTCAACCCAGTTCTGTTCAATGTATTTACCAATGATCTGGATGCAGGAGCTGAATACACCATTAGCAAGTTTGCTGATGATACCAAACTGGGAGCTGCTGCTGACTCTCTTGAGGGAGACGAGACCCTGCAGAGGGATCTAGATAGATTGGAGCATTGGGCTTAAAGATGATTATTACACTGTATTCAGGACTGGTGCAGCCTTGAGTGTCTTGTGCTGTTCTGGGCCCCACAATTTAAGAAGGATGTGAAGGTTCTTGAATGAGCTTGTCTGCTTTGGAGAAAAGGAGGCTCAGCAGCAACCTCACCTCTCTCCACAGCTTCCTGAGGAGGGGTAGTAGAGAGGGAGGTGCTGAGCTCTTCTGTTATCCAGTGGCAGAGTGTGTGGGAATGGTTCAAAGCTGCACCAGAAGAGGTTGAGACTGGACACTAAGAAGCATTTCTTCACCAAGACAGTGGTCGAACACTGAGCAGGCTTCCTAGAGAGGTGGTGGGTGCTCCAAACGTGTCAGTGTTTAAGAGGCATTTGAACAATGCCCTTAATAACATGCTTTAACTTGGTCAGCCCTGAAGTGGTCAGGCAGTTGGACTGGATGACCATTGTAGGTTTCTTCCAGCAAAAATAGTCCTATTCTATTTTATTCTATTCTCAAGTTCCTATAACAATTACTGGGGAGATGGGGAAAGGCAAATGTTCTTCTGTTAAAAAGCTCTCTCTGCAATTCTGGGTAAATATTAACTATTTCTTTGGTCATGTTTGATTTTTAAAGAGTAAAGAGCAGTTTCCTCTATATATATATATATCACACTTATTCAGCATGCCAGACCACAGCATGTGTTTTGAGGCAGAAAAAGCAGTCTCATTGATTGCTTATCCAGGAAAATCTTTAACATTGTCATACTCTAAATGTTAAGATGTGAGTTTTGCCAAATCAATAATAGACTCAGAGGGCACACATGGAAACACTACAGATACACAGATGTTACATCATTGTTTTATGGCATAGGTATATTTTAAGAACTGTGAGGATTTTGGACATACTCCAAAGATTTTTCTTTCTCAAAGATTTCTCAGGTTAGCTAAATCTCAAAATTCTGTCTCTGCACTTCCACACTGTAAATAAAATTTATGAACTGAAACTTCAGCACTTTTCTGCTGCAAGGCATTCATAGTGACCTTTTGTTGGTGGATTAAATGGCTGTTGCACATGCAATATAGACAAATACTCAGCTGAATAGAGGCTCGGGTGCATCCACTTCTAGCATTAGAGTGGTGTACTTTGTGCAGAACCACTTATCTGCAAATGCTGGAGCTTCTTTCTGTGTTGTGAGAGAGCCCTTTTGGCTCGAGGATTGCCGAAGCTGCTAGTCCAACAGAGGCGGGGCTGCCACAGCTCCCTGTTGCCAGATGCACTCAGTACTGAGGTGGGCTGTTGCCTGTATTCCCAACAGTCCCACAGAATGTGTGTGCATATATAGATATTTACATAGCTGATCACACAACCAGAGGCACGAACATCCTAATCCTGCCTCCTCTTTGGCAGTTAAAGGGCTTTTTTTTTATTGTGAAATAATTTTTTTAATATGGCCATTGAATGAGTACAACTCAAGCACTCAGTCTGTCCAGTAAGTGCCCCTGGACCCTCGGCCCTCCACTTTACTTTGCATGACCCTACACAAACCAACATCTATGTATGCGTGCTATGGATCTTCCCAGTAACTGTCCCTGGGTCCTCCTGTCTCCCCCTGACTCATGCTCAGACATAAACCTGCCCATGGGTCCCAGGTTGACTACTGACCTCACAGCCTCTCCAGTGGTTGGTTTGGACCTCTTGGTCCCTCCAGGAGCCAACTGTCAGACCACTCTGGTCTCCCTGGTATCCAGCCTAGACCTATGGCTTCTCCATTTTATGGCTTCCTAGCCTCTTATCCTTCTCACCAACTAATCCATCTTGATACTTGCAGGTGTGCACACACTGATATACATCCCTTCACAGCACACAGTCTTCTCCATAAAGGTAGCTTCCTCTCTTGATACAGATTTATTTCATCTGCACTTGCTCAAATCACACCTCTCAAGTGGCCTTTACAAAGAGTGCTAGAACAGGACTTGCCTTTTGCTTACAGCATCAAGTAGTGGTTTCTTTCCTTGTCACTTCATATTTCTTACACTTTTCAATTGCTGCAGTTTGGATTCCTCCCCAGACTGTAGTCCCCCTCAGTGCATTACCTGCTCCTGCAGGGATGCTTTCATAGACTGCAGTCATCTCAGGATATTTCTGCACCTATGTCTTCTTGTGTGTCATCATTTGTACCCTCACAAATCTCCCAGCAGCCGCTTCTCTTTATTAAATGTATTTCACAGAGATGCTGTGTGCTTCTGGTTCAGGTTTTGGCATATGGTGGTGTTGGTGGTATCTGTTGCCAAGCCAGCTGGAACCAGCTGTGACTGAAGGGCAGACCTTCTCCTACACAGCTCACTCCTGCAGCCCCACTGCTACCAAAACTCTGTCAGCTATGCACAGTGTAGCATTTCCTTTCCGTTTGAGGCAACTCACGATCTTTCGAGTTAGGAGTTGTGTTTAGGTAGGAGCATTCTCAGCCTCGTCTCAGGTTTCCCCAGCCTTTCACTGCCCTCCAGTGGATAGAGCTGCTTGTCAGCTTTGTCTGCCATGGCATATGAGGCAGCTTTAAGGTGTTTCCTTTCCTTCTGCGCAACATCCTTTAGCAAATAAATAAAGAACAACATGCATACGAGTGGCAGCATTCCAGGTTTGAACACTGAGAATCCCTAAAGGTCTTTGATTTATTCCTGCAAAATCAGAGGCTTTTCTTTTGAACTCAGACACATTCTGGGACATTTTACAAATTATGTGACTTCCCTATGCCATAGGACAGATGGTGCAATGAAGTGGAGCAGTTGGGCAGGTTGGCATTGTGGTTTCAATCACAAGATCGTCATTCTGCAGGAGACATGGTGCAATCCTGAAGGGAGCATGGGTGGGTCGGTGTGGCTGCTCCTGCTGTGTTCTGTCATCCTAGCACAGGAACATGGGCGGGTCTTGGGTTTCCCTCACCATTCTCTTCTCCCTGAACTCAGAGGCTACAGAAGTAGTCCTGCATCCTGGAGCAGAGTCATAGGGCTTCCCTCCCCAGGGTCTTCTTTCAGTCCCCTCCAGTTACCCCAGTACTGTTCCATTAGTTACAGGACTGGTTAGACAGTACCTCATTGATGACTACACCACTTGTTTTCTGATTTGTTGTTGTTTTCCAGTTCTTGCTTCAGTTACCTCTGGATGCTTTTCCATTTCTTGATGATCATTGACACAGATTGGCTGTCTGTGTCTTTGAGCACACCAAAGCCATCCCCAGCCAGGAATGGAGGCTTGGCTGGCAAAGGCCCCGGCCATTCCTGTCCTTCAGCACAAACATCCTGACCAGCAACCTATTCACACAGGTACAGCTCTTTTTGTCTCCTTTCTTCTCTATTTTTTTACACTCATTCCTCCCAGGTCCAATTTGATCTTTCCCTCCCCTGTCTTTGATTCTTCCCCTAAACATCCCATAGTAAGTCTTGTACAACCCCAAAAATGTTCTTTCCGACTTCCCAAGGTGTGTCCTATGGTCCTGTAGGCAGTAATACTGGGGTTCCCCTGCCTGTCATTGTGTCTTTGCTCCTTTGTGTTCATGGGAATGAGCCTTCAGTCATATAAGCTAATCTATAACAAGTCCGTAAATGCTGTCCTCATTTAGGTTCACTTCTTGAAGTTCTTTGGGGTAAAAAGTCCCTTCATGGCTCTGTGACAGTAGTCTGTTAAGTCTAACCCCTTCTGATGATTGCCCTTACTGTGAAAATTTAGTCCACTGATGTCTGCTAATTCCTTTCTGCAAAGTTTTTTGTTCTAAATATCCTCATGTGATGCATGCTTTTTGAGCAGAGACACAGTCTCTTAAATTTATAAGAAATTTTATTCACTTTTAAAAGGCTTTACATGCCCATGGACAGAGGGAAGGCTTCATGTCCAAAAGGCACTCAGTCTACCTCCAGTGTAAACAAGGTGGGGCTTCAACTGGAAGCACAGGGGATGGTGTTCTGGGAGAAAGACCATGGGGCCTACTTCCAGTTGCAAAGTTTAAGACAAGCCTTTACACCAGAGCAGGAGGGTAGGGCAGCTGTGACTGTTTTTTGAATAAAAGTTGTCTCTGATCTATACCACGCATGCCGTGGTCACGAGGAGATGAGGTGGGGTGATACTCCACTGAGTGACAGAATTTGCCTGAGCGGATGGGTAAGCAGGTAATGATGGTTCCTGATCTGCAGACACATCCCACACAGATCAAAGCTTCAGCCCTGCCAGTCCTAAACCGGTAATCCCAGAGGAACAGGTCACTCATTCTGGCTGCTGACATGCTGGGTCTATGGATGACAGTTTAGCTTCCATGCATTGCAGTTCTTGGGCTTCAGCTCCTCCATGGTACCAGATGACTACGTGTGGTGTAGGTCCCAAAGGACTATCACTTTAACAATTTAATACCTTTCATATTAAATCATTGATATAAGGT
The DNA here is from genome assembly GCA_026261815.1 of Monarcha castaneiventris obscurior. NCBI lineage: Eukaryota > Metazoa > Chordata > Aves > Passeriformes > Monarchidae > Monarcha > Monarcha castaneiventris. Next base: position 3,393,595 of record JAMPIT010000350.1, on the reverse strand, counting down.
GGCAATGACTCTGCTAATCACACAGCCTGAGGCCAAATACTTTGATTTCCTCCATCCCAGAGGCAAGTTAATCATTCCCACCAGAGTTTCTATAACCCTCCAGCCCTCCATCCAAGTAATGTACAAGAGAAGAAGTATTACCTGTGCTACCAGCTCATACTGGATTCATCTAGTCAGTTCAAACTTGGCAGATGTTATCACAGCTTATTTGTCTGGGCAATTCTTCCACATAGGCTAAACTCAGCAGAACCTACCATACAGGGAAGTTCTTTGCTTAGCATTTGCCAGCAGTGCAGGGAGACTTGTTTGCCTGTCCTGAATTATCTCAGCAATTACATTTATGAAGGCAATTAAAAATAATACACCTTTTAAGAAATCATCAGAGATTGCACCTGACCAAAAGTGGGAATCTGAAAAACAGATTGTGTTGTGGTGATGGTGGGCCATGACTTGTAGGATTCCTCCAAAAATTCAGGACTTACAGAAAAATGTACCTCTTTGAACAACATGCCCAAAGGGTCCATGGCACACATCTCAGACAAAGAGCATTATTTGTTAGTGGAAATCTATATTGTTTCACACACCAGCATTTCCCAAACAGAAAGGAAATGTAGGAAACAGATTTTATCAGAGCAAAAGATGCATAGAATCCTAGAAGGAGTCATTCCAAGTGACAAATGGAAGAGTGAGGTGCGAGAACAAATATTTCACCTGTTTTGTGTAGCAGAATAAATTTCCATTTGGGGTTTGGCTCTTAATCTCACCTAAAGGCAATCTAATCCTGCCTAAAGCAAGTTCTTGGGCAGTTTAGGCATTATCTCTGGAATGTCAATGAGCACGAATTCACTTTAGTATCTTAGTGGAGCAGATTGCATGTTCCTGTATTTTCCTGGCACTTTACTGAGTTAGATGTGTTTCTGTAACTGTAGCTGTCTAAGATGCCATCTTAGATGTCTAAAATGTCAAGATTTGCAGAGCTACTTACCTTCTGTTGCTCCAGGAATACATGGATGTTTGAGAGGGAAATACACTTCTTGTAGTACATCTTATCTAGGCACAGAAAAGATCAAGCTGTTTGTCATTGCCCTGAGTATAACATAATATTACTAACATTTTGAGGGAGGACATAGTTGGCCAAGTGGGGTGAGACAATGATGGGCCTATAGTTCAGGTACATGATGTTAACCAGTGTGGAATACAGATGGCTTAAGAGTTGATGAGGTGTGAGAAAAAGTATAAATATATCTAATGGTTATAAAGCATTTGTTGAGTAAATACCCAGTCCTTGATTTTTAATACCCTGTTAGGTTAGGATTTTTTTTTCCCAGGCTGATCTTTGACTTTATGTTGGAGGTACTTCAGGAAGATCAGGTCTGAACAGTTAGGAGAAGTTTTTCTTGTCCCAGATGGGTGTTCCTCTTCTTCACTGACTGCCTCTGTGAGTTCATTCAGCTGTGGAATAGTTTCACTTGCATCATCTCCACAGAGCCATGTTAATGCCTCACAAAATTGACCCGTATGTAGATACTGATTTATTTATTTAGATATTTATTTGGGTATTTATTAATTTTTCTAGAAGCCCATTCATGGATTCTGATCACTCAGTTGGGCAAGTTGGTTTTTTCCTGAGGTTTGTACAATGTTTTTCCATGCACATATTTATCTCAACAGCATAAGGAACACCATCATCAATCAAGGACATCTTCTAAGATGTTGTCATTCAAGAAATATCCTTCCTGCCATCATGTGAAACCTACCTGGCTTGATGACATCTTAGAGGAAGGAAAGTCACTGCTCATTAGCAGGGAGTATCCCACTTCCAGTACTACTCTATATTTATAAAAAAAAGAGCTTGCAGAAAAAAAATCAATAGTTTGCGTCTATTGAAACTTGCTCTGAAAAAATGAACAGCTGTATCAGCCTCCAGGCCAATAGCCTAAGCAATTGAAGCAGGCATGGAGGGCATCTTGCTTCCAGACTGGCCCCTCTTATGTCCTTGGGAGGCAGCAGAAGGCATCATTTCTCAGTCACAGGCTGACCGGGGTTGAGAATCAATTGCTTTCATCCGTGTTTCTCTAAATTTCTATGTAAGCCCATGTGCACATTCTTCAGGAGTGCTGTGATCTATGTAGCCACTTATCAACGTTGGAGAAAAATCCATTCCAGGTCAAAAATGTAACAAGAAATGAGGAATTTTTAGATTGAAACCTCTTGGATTTGCAGCTTAGTGCAGTTATCTAGATGATAATGGAGAAGATTTGGAAGTTTGGGGTTGTTTGGCTCTTTTATTTTTTCCCAGAATTTAGGTTTGATTCACCTTCCCAGGGAAGAGGAGATTGAAGCTGCCCATGCAAAAGTGGTAGAAACTGCCTGAAGGAAAGTCAGGTTCGTGTTGCTGTTTTAACCACTCTGCTTTAACCATCCCAGCTCCTCAAAACATGGTGGGTTTTGATTGTTTCTTCTGATTGCTGATCTGAAATCTTTGTGAGAACTCTGTGCTGTCAGGGCCTCTGTACTCACTGGTAAATGAACAAAAACGGAACGACTTGGACATAAAATTCACCCATCATGTTCACTTCAGAACAGACAATACAAATGCGGGTTCTTAGGTAGCATTTATCATATGACACTTGAAAGATCACAAATGAAGGCATAAGTTTTTGTTTTAGTTATGTATATACCACAGTCTTTCTACAATGACAAGCTTAGCTAGACAGACCATGCTGTGGCAGCTTGATAATATTTGGAGACATATTTAGCTCAGCTGTAAATGCCCTAGGCAAATTGACTTCGCTCACCTGTTAGGAATTAAATGAGCTGTGTAACTCATTAGTGTGGGGCACTTCCAGCCCAGATATGTGCAAAGGGTAGCAATCTGCTGTGCATCTGATTTAGGTATTATACAATGAACAAAGCCTACTTAAAAATTTTCAGTATTCACATTTGGCAAGTATCAGAGCTACTGATAGCGTGTACCTCAAACCTCTGTTTCACATGCGAATACTTCTTGTATGTAAGTGCCACTTTTTTCAGAACACTTTTGGAAAGATTCCCAGGAATCACCTGTAATCGTGTGCCATGTAGAACTGCAAGAAATTGACTGATTTTAGCCTTATGAGGGTTCCTTTATCATTATCATTGTTAACACAGTTTTATTTTATTTGTTACTTAAAGGGGCAACTAGTCAAGTGCAAGATATATTCAATTTATTTTAAGAAGAACTGGTTAAAGTACAAGGGAGAAATGTACAGGATTCAGAAGGGAACACTCTCAGAAATAAATGCAGACACAGAATCACGATGTCCCAGGGACTGACTGGCCAGCCCAAAAGGTCCCTGGAGAGAATGGACTCTTGGAGCAGGTGGCATCTTGCAGCTTCAGCTCAGCATGTATAGAAAGATAAATTCCTCTGGCAGCTCCTGGCTATGCCTTTTACAGCTTCTGGACTTGCTGGCCAAGTCTTTGCTGGAAGGTTTTGGGGTCATCTGGACCTATTCCCCAGGGCCAGACACCCATTCATATCCCAGGCAAACTCATTTTGGGGCTGGGAGACATGATCTCCCGAGCAGTGCATGCAACCCCTCTTTCAACTTCACCCTGCCCTTGGTCTCACTCATCCCCACTGTGGAGCTGCAAGATCTACCCAAGCCCACAAGGGAAATCTACCAGTCTCATACTGGCAACCAAGTAACACCTTGCAGTAACAATACCAGACTCGGGCAATGAGATCTCTTGTCACAGCAAATTGCCCCAAAGAGTTACAGAAGAAATGTGGTTTCAGTTATGCCTCTAACCAGCCGCGGGTACTTAGGCATTTAGCTGCATTTGTGCCCGACATGAATAGAGGAAAACAGGCTGTGTGAAAAAAAAATGCCACCCATCTCTTCTCCCTGTCCTTTTCACTGTCAAAGTGCCTATTCAGATCAGTATCCACTTGCTGCTGACCTGCCAGCAACAACCTCCTTCCCAGCTCTCCCAGCCTACTCAGCTGGGTTTTCAGGCTCTCTGCCCATGGCTCCCTCACCCCAGCCCCAACTACAGAAGAAGCTGCTGCAATTCTGTTTACCAGAAGTCCAACGATTTCCTTTTATTTGGCTCTAATGCCCTTACCAGCCATCTGAGGACTGTTAGTGTTTGTTATCCTCTGTGATTCTGAGACTTTAAAAGAAATCTGAGGAATCTGTTGCTTGGCAGGTTAATCATAACATTATAGTCAGCTGAAGATCCCAGGAGGGCAAAGAAATTTCTCTGATGCTGGAATCTCTTCTGACACAATTCTTCTGTTACTGTGGGTAAAGGCACTTTCACCAAGGCCAAATACATGCAGTTTGTTCCACTGGGAAATGCAGAGTGTATGTCCCTGTCATTTCCAGTATTATGCCCTTTCTCTAGGCAGTTCGTATGGTTCTCTCTGGGGATATCTAGATTGCTAACTGTCCTTTTCCCTTTTGCCACTTTCCCAGCACATCATTACAATCTGGCACTTGTTCCTCTCCATCTGTTGGCCTGCCTAGCTCCCACCCCACCGGGCACCTTCCTTTCCAGGTCCATGTCCCTTTTTCACCTGCCGATCTGGTTCCTCCACACCTCCCCCAGTATTTCCTTTCTGTTCCCAATTGCTTTGCAAAAGTCATGCTTTCAGTCTCTCTCCCACGATTTCCCGTGCCGGCCTGGTGCCCTGCCCCAGCATCCCTCTTCTCCTGGCCCAACCCTACACTTGTTGCCCGCGGGGGGAGCTGGACGCTGGGCACGGGCTGTAGCCCCAAGGCAGCGCTCCCTCGGCGCTCGGTGCGCTCGGTGCGGCGGAGGAGGGCCCGTCTGGCCGCGCACATGACGGCACGGTGGGAGGGCGGCCCCGGCGGGCGGCTCGGCCGCGCCACCGCCCAGCGGGCGGCAGAGGCGGCCCCAGCGCGCATCGGCGGCGGCGGCGGGGCCGGGGCAGCGGGAGCAGCCGGGACAGCGGGGGCGCGGAGCCGCGGCCGGAGCGGGGCAGCGCGGTGCTGAAGGGACAGCGCCCGCCCGGCCCCGCCCCGCCCGGGCAGCCGGCGGGGACCACGGCGTGGCTCCCCGGGAGCGCGGCAGGGGGAGCCGGCAGCCGGGCCCCGCCCGGAGCGGCGGCCGCAGCGGCCCCGTCCTGCCCCCGCGGGAGCGGCGCCCCGGGCCCCGCGCAGCGCCCGCCGCCGCCCGCCCGCCGCGCCGATGCCGGGCGTGGGGGCGATCGGGGCGCGGTGCAGGCACCGGCCGCGCAGGAGCCCCAAGAAAAGCCCCAAGGCGGAGCCGGGCCAGGCCGGGGCCGCCATGGACGCGGCGATTTGGATCTACCAGTTCCGGCTGATCGTGCTGGGCGACTCCACCGTGGGCAAGTCCTGCCTCTTGCACCGCTTCACCGAGGGCCGCTTCCCGGGGCCGCTGCACTCCGACCCTACCGTGGGGGTGGACTTCTTCTCCCGGCTGGTGGAGATCGAGCCCGGCAAGAGGGTCAAGCTGCAGCTCTGGGACACGGCGGGGCAGGAGCGGTTCAGGTACAGGACCTGGGATCTTACCCACACCCCCTCCCGCCCGCTCCCCAAACCTGCCGGCCGCCGGGCACACCCTGCTGCCCTCCCGGCCCTGTACCCCCCTCATCCGACACCTCTCTGGCCCCACGGACTTTGCCTTGTCCCCCAGCACATCACCCAACTGGTTGCTGTGCCCCAAACGGTCCTCCACCCCATTGCCTGCCAGTGGTCCTAGCCCTGTGGCCCACCATCTCTCTTGCCCCACTGTCCACCAGTTCCTTCCCAGGAGTTTCCTTCCTCACCCTTTCCCCTCAGACACACCAAAGAACAGCTGCCCTTCTCCCTGCTCTCACTGTGGGGTAACAAGTGGCCTTGTCCTGTTTCTTCTTTCCTCCCTCATCATTCCCCTGAAGTCCTGGACCTAACATAGCAATTCCTCCTCCACACTCTTTTCTTTCTTTGCTGCAAGAGGCCTCTGCCTAACTCTGCATTTCTTACTTTGTCATCACCTCCGAACTCATCCTACCCTGCAGTGTTTCCCTCTGCCATAAACTCTCCCATGCAATCTGGAGACCAGGCCACCTCCCAGCTCTTCCTCCTTCCAGCACAGCAGCACAGCGTGCACCAGTGCAGCCGTGGCAGTGTGGAAGCCACTGGGCAGCCAGCTGCAGCCCCTTATTAGTGTTTTGTCTGCCTTCTGCACCTGCTGTGCACTGATGATTGCTTCACTAATACCTCTACCATTTATAATGTAGCTAAACTAGCTCAAATGCTGCACTGAGTATTAAATACTCTCCTTTCTCCCCTCTAGTTTTGCTACAAACAGGTAGCAAAACTACCCTCTTTTCCTCCCCCAGAAAAGTCTCAGTCATTTCCCAGTTTACAAGCTGATACTGTCTCTCACTCACTCTTGTACCTCCATTGTATTTGTAGTGCTTGCCACTTCAGGCAACTTGTCTATGGATGTTAGTTTGGACTTGGGGTTCAATAGACATGAATTCATGGCACGGGCAAATGCACAGTCCATCTCCGTGCACCTGAGCCAGGCACCTGTGGTTACTGGAATGCTGGCAGGAGGATTGAAATGGGCCCTTTCACTGGCCGGAATCAATTTCTCTGTACTCGCTGTCTTCCATTGCAACAGTTGTGCAGATTCCCTCAGGCAGCTGAAGAGCTGGGATTGCATTGTTTTAGTGGGGGACAACAACTTTTTTTCCTCTACAATAAGCCTTAGAGTGAAAAAACAAACAAGTTTCCTGGGCTTGCATGAGTCACAACTTCAGATGTATTTTTGCAGGTAGGCTTCTGAAGGGTTAGCAAAGAAATTAACAATGGTGATGGAAAGCTCTTAGCATTTTTCACCCTCTTTGTGCTTTCCAGACAGAATGTAGCATACTTGTAAATGAGTGACTAAGAGTGTACAATCTCTTTATTTTGAATGTGCTGACAAATAGCCAGGATGTCCAACGACAAGACACTCAACTGAAAGAAATGCAAATGCATAGAATCTTGCATACATTTAAAATAAAATGATAGCCATGCTTTAACCCCAGAGTGTTCAGGAAATATACACTGATGAGTCATGCAGTCAGCTGCTCTTAAATTTACCTCTGTGTTTTTTCTAACACTCAGAAGATACAACCTGAAGAAAGTAGTTTTAAATATTTGCATTTGTTTTTCTGCCAAGAGTTTCTTGTCGGTTGGTGTACTAAATATCATGGTGTTTAATGTATAGTCTGTTTTACATTTAGTCAAATAAATTATAAATATTTTACTAAGTTACGCCGCAGGTTTAAATGTTGCACATTCTGTTCTCTGCTAATGGAGAACACTACAGATCACAAGCAAAGACGATCTTAGGGAAGAGCTAATTACTCCAAGAAGTTATCTAATTCTGGGGAATACCAAGCAGTTTACAGTTCTGATTTCCAATTCTGCTCTGGCTCACTTGCATTGGGATTTTAGAGTAGGTAAAACCTATCTTTAAAGCTCCCTAGGGAGTTCCCTGCGTGCAGGGCAAACTACTAGCTGCATAATAATCCCCTTCTTTTGGTCCCAGGCATTAGGGACATTCCCAGGGGAAAAGTAAGGTGTGACACACCTGCCATCACAATCTGTTGAAATATGTCATATACTTTCTTGGAGGAATTACTTGGGAAAAATTCTCGCATGTCTCTAGTTCATTGAGTATTCTGTATTTGAACTGGATTTCATGCATTGACTTAGAAATCATCTTGAACATGCCCTGACAGGGCAGTTATTGAATATATTTATTTTGACGTCAGTATGGTATCACTAAGCAGCATCTCCCATTGTCTGAGGTGCCACATGGACAACAACAACAACACAATCAGTAGCACCTTTAACACCTTACTAGAACAAGAACCTGCAGAGGTGCTTAGTGTAAACTCAGGTCTGTAATGCAGATTAACGTAAATGAAGGGTAGACCCTCAGTTTCTTTGTGTGTTCAGATCAGTCATTTAGAGGAATCTGCTATTTTGGCTGTGTTTTACACCATCTACTTTGCTATGATTTTTGTTTGTTCAATTTTTCCATATTTAAATCCAATAATATATTTAAATCATGAAACCTCCAATGCTATAAAATGCTCGGTAGAGTGCTAAGACTGAGAGCTCATTTAAGTAGAGGCAAAATATTGTGGGGATGCTTCCACTAACCCACTTTTTAGTATACCAGGATATGAGATATATTCTGCTTCTAGCACATCTTGAAAATAAAACTCTGTCCTATTCTTTTTCAGTAAGCAATAAGTATTTTCAAAATTAAGACCATTACAATGTAGTCTTTAGTCATAGTATAAAAATAACTCTTCAAAATTAGATAAAGCTTTTAGTGAAAGTTTGGTTCATCTGGTAAAGATCAGTAAGATCATAATGAAAAAGAAACACCATGCTGGACTTAAAGCCTCCCTAAAGCCATAGTCTGATGTGATTATACAAAGAATTATAGAATATCCTGAGTTGGAAGGGACCCACAAGGATCATCAAGTCAGCCCCTATCCCTGCACAGGATGACCCCAAGAGTCACACCAGGTGCCTGAGAACGTCGTCTTCGTGCTTCTTGAACTCTGTCAGGCTGGTGCAGTGACCACTTCCCTGGGGAGCCTGTGCCAGTGCCCAGCCACCCCCTGGGTGAAGAACCTTTTCCTAACACCCAACCTAAACCTCCCCTGAAACAGATCCAGGCCATTCCCTCAGGTCTTCTCACTGGGCACCGCAGAGCAGAGATCAGTGCCTGCCCCTCCTCTTCCCCTCACAAGGAAGTTGTAACTGCAATGAGGTCTCTCCTCAGTCTCCTCCAGGCTGAACACCCCAAGTGACCTCAGCCACTCCCTGTATGGCTTTCCCTCAAAGGCCCTTCACCATCTTCGTTGCCCTCCTTTGGACACACAGTTTAGTATCTTTTTTATATTGTGGCACCCAAATCTGCCCCCAGCACTGGAGGTGAGGCTGCCCCAGTGCAGAGCAGAGCAGGACAATCCCCTCCCTTGCCCGGCTGCCGATGCTGTGCCTGATGCCCCCAGGACAGGGCTGGCCCTCCTGGCTGCCAGGGCACTGCTGAGTCATGAAGTGTAAAAGCACTGGGACAGGTTGTGTGGGGAAGTGGTGGCATCACCATCCCCAGAGTTATTTAAAAGACATGTAGGTGTGTCAGCTCCAGGAAGTGGTTCAGTGGTGAACTGTGCAGTGCTGAATTAACAATCATAGTCAGTGATCGTAAAGATTTTTCTCAGCCTAAATGATTCTGTGGTTCTATGATCCTTTTCTCAGATTTCAGAAAACCACATAACATGATATTTTATGCATTGCTGTGTCTTTCAAAGTCTTGTATTGCTTTTTTTCTTGAGTTACTGTTTTCTAAAGCCTCTCTTATATGAATCTCTTTTTTTGTTATTGAGAAAACTAGTTTCAAATTATACATACCTGAAGTACAGAAAACATGACTGTTGTCTCTCCAATATATTTACCCAGTTTCTGTGATGTACAGCACAAAGTTACAGGATACTTTTTAGTCATCTGCATTAAAGGAATACATACACATAATTCAATATAATGGCTTAGATCATCAGCTACTGTAAATTAGCACATCTCTGCAGAAGGGACTTAAAACATATGAGAGAACTGGCTGCTGTGTATAAGCATCCAAAAACACACAGAGGGCTGTGTTTCAGTACTCCAGTTCATAGATACATGAAATAACATCTTTTTATATAGAAATGCTTGGCAGATGATGCGTTGCATTTTCAGTACTAACCTACTTTCTTTCCTGGCTAATGCATTTCTTTGTTTTCAAGGTTTAGGGTGGGGGGAGGGTTGTCTGGGTTTTTTGTTTCGTTGGGGTTTTTTATAAAAGTAGGTTGTATTAGCTTTCACTTCTCCAAATCAAATCCTATTTTTGTCACCCACATTTGCTCTTACTAGAACTACATGAATTATTTTATGCCTTCATTTGTGTTTGCAGACACTCTAAAGAGGAAAAAATGGTTAAGAAAACCAGAAACAGATCCTTATGGCACCTGTATTTAATACTTCACAAAATGTGACACCCCTCACTTATGGTCTTGAACAATTTTGTGGAACAGTGTGCAATTTTTCATACCCAGGCTATTTGAATTAATCTGAGGTTAAGATCCTGTTGTCTTCACATTCAGAGAGACACTGCACGGACTCTATTGCTGGGAACGTAGAAAAGATCTTTCTAAGTAAGCATTAGGAGAAACAGTCCCTCCCTCTTATCTAAATAAAACCATTTCAAATGCTGTTTGCTGTGGCTAAATGAATTTAGATATGCCAAGAAATCTAAGCCTTATTTATCTGTGCACTTACCTATCTGTAATAGGACTATTGCTGCTAATTACACCTCTGTGTTCAAATTGTTATCAAAAACTCTATGAAATGCAATGAACTGAGAATCCAAGGGAGCTACTGTTGTAGAAAGATGTGAACTGTGAACAGCTCATCCTCCTTCCTAAAGTTTCGAGGCTGCATCCTCTTCATAATCGTGAGATAAAATGGAATTCATTCTTAGCTTACGTTATGATTTCAAATAATGACTGTTTAGATATTGTGCATCTCATTTCATTTGGGGAATACTTCTATATGCACTAGCTCTATATTTATGCCAGCAGTAAGTCCTTGTGTCCACTCTTCAGTAGGCTGCCACTTCTCTAAAATGTCTCCTCACCTTCTCCTTTCTCCCCTGCTGCTCATGATTAGAGACTTTAAATATTTTTTTAGTTCCTGTATCTTTCTCTCTCTTTACATGCTATTTTTTTTTATTAAATTCTAGAGCACATGAAAATTTTTGTCAACCAAAATAAGAGTTTCCTTCTTCCAAAATTCCTTCCAGTGCATGTTCTGGAGCTTAGAGGCCTCAAAAGTGGAAAATATCTCTTGCCAGCCCTCATGCCAAAAAATTGTAAATTTATAAAATATAAAGAGCTTTTGAACCTCTGTGTGAGAGAGATGCTGGAGGCAGATGTGTCCCTTGCCTGTAATAAGTGTGTGTTTGCCCAGCTCACTCAAAACTCTTGGACAGTTTTGTTCGGGGAGTTTCCTTTCTCTGCCTGTTACCTGTTGACTTCTGCAAGCACAAAAATGTGGTTATCTATATAACCTCTCTTTTAAAGAATGTTTCTGCAAGGAATGCAAAAGGATATGCCTGTATATTGGCAAGTTTAGGCTCCAGATTTCTTGACATATGTGTACATATTTCAGTTTGAAATAATTGATTAGAACAAAGTGAAGTGCATGTTTATATGAAGCTGAAGGACTCAGACTTTACACCAAAATTATATATCTTTTCTTCTGTGAACATGTGCCATAGTTTGCTAATAAAGACCACTTTGCAGAGTAATTCAGCATTCAGTATTTGCCCTAGAGGTGTTGGGTTCAGGAATGTTTATAAAGTGAATTTTGAATGTAGGAGAAAAATAGTAGTCTAGTAGATAAATTAATAAATTTCAGTCAGCTTTTAAAAAGTAAAGTTATTTAATAAAACTTATAAAAGATAAAAACACATTGCCGTATGGAAAAGTAATCAGCTTTGAATAAAGTGAAAATGCATTTTGATTTTCCTTTTCCTTTTTGTTTCCCCTTCATAGATCAATAACACGCTCTTATTATCGCAATTCCGTGGGTGGCTTACTGGTGTTTGACATCACAAATCGACGATCTTTTGAACATGTGAAGGACTGGCTAGAGGAAGCAAAAATGCACGTGCAGCCCTTTCAGATTGTGTTCCTGTTAGTAGGGCACAAATGTGACTTGGTGTCACAGCGTGAGGTTACAAGAGAAGAAGCTGAAAGACTCTCATCTGACTGTGGTATGAAATATATAGAAACTTCAGCAAAAGATGCCACAAATGTTGAAGAGTCCTTTACCATTCTTACACGAGACATCTATGAACTTGTAAAAAATGGAGAAATCTCAATACAAGATGGATGGGAAGGTGTCAAGAGCGGCTTTGTTCCGAATGTTGTACATTCATCAGAAGAAGCTGTAAAGCCCAGAAGACAGTGCATCTGCTGAGTTTGTAGCATGCCAAAGAGCCCATGGGGTGTTTAGAAGATGATGCCAATCTAAATGACAGAAAAATAATTTTGAAACAATATTAGACCATGACATAGCTGAATCATAGAACAGTAATTTGGTTTTGTATCCTTCTGTCTAAGTTATATTCCATAACACTTTAAGTGCTTTTTTTTTACAGAGTACAGTAACTTCGTGTGGTCTTCAGGAAAAGAAATTATACATTGCTAAAGGGAAACGAATTCTATAGCAAGACACTGAGAAAGTGCAATAATCATCATGACAACTTCCTCTCTTGGGCTTTGTATTTTGAATACTATTTAAAATCAACATCTTGTTAGGTGAGGATCAGATGAGCTCATTACTTTTGTTCATCCTGCCTTAGTTTTGAACAAGAAGATATTATACCTTATACTTTTTGATGTGATTCTTTGCTCAAGTGCAGGGTTGCTAATGACCATTAAAGTTTAGAATGCTGTAGAATTTGATAATAAAGATAACTCTAAGGAAAGCAAACTGAAAGATTGCTCCAATAGAAAACACTTTTGATATGACAATGAATACAAGCCTTACTAAAGAAAAAGAATGTTTTAGAAGAGATGATTTATTTGTATACAAAAATAGGGAATAGAAACAATGGAATTTATTATTAAATATTTTCTGAATTGCCAATGAAACTAAACATCACATATGATCCAGCTGTTATTTGACTTGTATACAAAACAGCTTTCCCAACCACTGGAGTTACAGTTCAGATCCTCAGCTGGGTAATTATCATTGTCACACTAATGCCAATGGAATTACGTTAATTTACACAAATTCCATATTAGCTTTAAAAAATAAACTTACTTCTAACTAGAAGTAAAAAATGTTAAAAAGTGCTGCAACCCATGGGAACCCAGGCCTTAAATTTGAATAGAGCAAGGACAGTTTTATTAGCCAGCAAATGTTGAACTGTTGTTTAATGGAAGATTTTAAAGAAAAACTGTTAGAGCATTTGGAGAGGAGAGAATTTCTAAAATAATGCTCGGCTAAAGAAAGCAAAGTCAGAGAACTCCTAAGAAAGAAACCCATAATGGCTTTTAATTACAACAACAGTAGGAGAAATCTGTGATCATGTAGCATTTTACTGAGCTTGGAGTCATCTTCCTGCTCCTCTGAATATAACACACTCTAGCTTTATGCAAACTAGGTCTAGCACTGAAATACCAAATAAATCTGTTTCTATTTTATTGTAGTAGTATAAAAGATGACTTGATCTCAACTAGACTTGATAAACATCTACAGTTTATCTGGCATCCTCATAGCCACCAAACATCAAGCCAGTTATCTTCATGTAAAGGTGTGTTATTGTGTACAATTCTCCTTTTTCAAGACCAGGCAACAAGTCTATCTAAGCTAATTTTCTTCTTCCACAAGCATATGTTGGTTTTCTCTCAGGTTACTTTTATGTTCTTTTACAATCCTTCTGCAAATATTTTGTATTATGGAGACAGGTTGTTTGGTTCCAGTTACTTTATACATTTAAGGCAACTAAAATCATTAACTTTGATGGGAAATAAATAAGTTTTTCTAAAGCCTGAGTCTTACTTGCACTGAGGCACAGTTACACTATCATGGAAGGATACAGAGGCCTTAATATAAACAGGAATCAGCCTTAATTCATTAGCAAATAAAACAGTTAATCCTAGTCTCAGCATGCCACAGAGTAATTGCTGTGATCCTGATTCTCTATTAAACTACATGTATTGACACGAAATCAACTTTGTTTGGAGGGTATTTTTGGCCCTCTTTATGAAGTAAACATGACTACAGATGCCAAAAGGTAGTGCAGAATCAGGCTGTGTGCATTTGACACTGATTCCCCTATGGTATGAGGCCTGTGTTTTGCATCTCAGAAGATCTTCTCTTCGTTGTTTAAGAGGCCAACAAATAAATCAGTGACTGGGGAGTCAACAGACCCAAAGTCTACCACTGGTTCACTGTGTGTTTCTGAGCAAGGCATTTGTGTTTTCTGTGCCTCACCTTCTGTATCTCAAATATAGAGATGATTGTTCTTCCTCAAATTCAGAAAGACTGCTGAGACCAAATCAGTCTCTGTGATCCCCAGTCCTGGACTCTACCCTCTGTGTGCTACCTGGTTTTGAGTGCTTAGCACCATGGGATGTGGATACTGGTTTCTTCTGACACACCCAAATAACAATAATAATAATAATAATAATAAATAAAACAGCTTTATAAGTGCCAGGTATTGCTGTGAATCTACACTTCATTGCACATTTCATTATTTTTAGATTAAAATCTTGTACCTTAAATTTTTTTTCCTGAATACTCTGGAGCCAATGAGATTTTCATTCTGTATGGAAAAAAAAAGGGTTGTACTGGGGGGAAAAGGGCTGGGAGAAGAGGGGAGTGGAGGGGAGGTATGCACAGAGAAATAAACAATCATCAGAACAGAGCCTTAATCTCTGTTGTCAATGTTGTACCTGTGGTGTCACATTTATTACACTCAGAATAGAGCTTTTAACCAGATTCAACTGTGTAAGGAACTGGTATTGTCAATGCAACTTGAAGAGAAATTCACTGCATTTTAAACTACTGTGCACATAGTTGTCTTATTTGTAATTCCTAAAAATGCAGATTAACATGTACTTTCAAACATTGTCTGTCTTTATGATATATTAAAACACTACTGTACCTTCTCACTTCACACTTGCAGTTGATAGAAATGTCTGATAAATAGATGATTTGTTGAAATGCATTGTTTTCTTTTCAGATGTTTTGCAATACGGTATGTAAGTAACAGCTTGAGTAAGCTGTAGGACAGGTTATAGTTCAGTGCATGTATATCCTTTTTCCCCCCAAGGAAGCATGAATATTGATAACAGAATTAAATTCCCAGAAACTACAGACATTAGATAAATCTTACTTGGCAGCCAAATAAAAAACTAGAAAATGTTTAATAAGAAAACGCAAACTTTGCAAATTAAGGTTTGGTCAATCCCAGTTAGGAAATGAAAAATGTTGAAAAACCTTGACAAAGGTTTTATTTGGGTTCATAGGCCTGGCAAATGAATGGATAAAAAGTATTGTTTTGGACTCCTGAAATGTTTAAACTTTCATTGCTTTTATTTTAAGTTTGATAAAGAAGAGTAAATATTTTCCTCTACTCGTCTAAATACACACGAATCCTTCAGATATTTTGGCTTGCTTATAATTGCATCTGTCCCATGTAAGAAGCAGAAACTAGCCTCATCCCTTAGGAATCAGCCAAGGAAAAGATTTTGTGGTAGCAAATGTTGATATTGTTCATTTATGCCTTCAATAGACTTACAGATCTAACTTCAAACTGGTGACTGTCCTGTGCTGACAGATAATAATGCAGGCGTGACTGAGGCCCCAGGCACACGGTGCTGCCCTGGGCTGAGATCCCTTCTGCCCCAGACAAACACACACTGGTACCCAAGTTGCCTGTCTGAAAAGGGAAGGTGGGTGGATGCACCATGATCTCAGATATTTCAGTCTCAGCATTTCAGCTCCCTTAGGGACTGCATGCTTCATTGCCCTCTTTTTACATAATTAACATCCAGGAAGAGTGATTTTTCCCTCACCGTAGACTCTGGCACAATGTGAGCTCCTCCAAATCTCCACCTGTGCTTTTTATGCAGAGCTGGCACAGCAATTTCAGCAACCTTTATTCAGTCTTGAAGAAAAAGAAGGAAGGCTGAGGGTTTATTCTCTACATGGGCATGGAACCTTACCACAAACATGCTGGACTGTTTAAGAAATCATTTATTATCAAAAAATAATTGTCAATAGCAAAAATTTGCATTGCTCATTTCTCAGAGTCTATACACTATCTTTCAAATAAGTGAATGAAATTGAAATCCTAAAAGAGGAATCTGTAAAATATAACTCTCCCTAAAAAAGCCTAATGGATAGGACTACACAACAAAATAAACAGATTTAAAAAATAATAGTAAATAAGTCAAACATTTGTGCAATGATCCTCTCCTCTAGTACTTAACTGTGTGGTAGCACAAATGTTGCATAAGTTCTTTAAGGATAATAATGGTATAATTGAATGTATTTAAAACTAGAAGAATTCAACCAAAAAGTCATCTGCCTGTCCTCAGAGAAAAAATATTGCTATCTGGTGGATGCACATAAACTTACTTCCCAGCTCATTTCTAGTAGTAATTCAATGTCTGGGTCTAGTGCTACATCCCAGGATGCCCTCCTCTGAAAACTGCCTACCTACATTTGCTGTTTTACTCATTGACATTTCCCCCTCTGTGAAGTGAATACAGCTGTGGAAGATCACTGTCTTTGAGAGCATTTAATTCCTTTACTTCTCAGAGAAAGCAATGTTTTAGTCTAGGCCTGAGCTATGCAGGGATGGATGCTCAGCGTGTAACCAGCAGAGAGATCACTACTCCCTGGGAGCAGCACTGGGAGCCAGCTAACACCCTCGAGCAGCCTCACAGGCTACAAGGGCAGCTCAAATCAAGATTAACCTGATCACAGGCTGCTAAAGGCTCACCTTGCAACTGAAGAGCTTCTACAGAAAGGTGAAAGTGGAAGCAGCAGCCCCAAAATCTAAGCATTGTAAATAAAAGCAATGTCTAGGTAAAGAAACTGACATTTCAGCTGTTGTTCAATTACTGCCATTCCTCACTGTTGTGGCTTCAAATCTGCGCAGTCTATGAAAAAGAAGTTTTCCTACTCCATGAAAATTGTGGAAGGACAAACGGCGTCCTGTAGCAATAAAGTCAACCACCAGGGAGAAGGCTGCACAAGATAAGGGTGGAAGGAGGACACAGATAATTTCTTCCATCCCTGCACAGCCCTGGGGAAGCAATGAGACTCAATACTTCCAGAGCCCTTAAGACCCTGTAGAAACATCCGTCGCTGTTGTGGGACTTGTGGGATGAAAGAAAGCGCCAAGGGCCTGGAGTCAGCACAGAGATGCAGGCTATTGACTCCCTGACTCCAATGCTCCCTAAGGATAGGTTACCTCTGTGGCACAGCTGCAGGAACAGTTGGGTAGAACTCTGTGCTGGCACTGTGTCTACACTGCATAAAAGCAAATGTCTACATTGCAGGCTTTTTCCCCTTTCACCTTCTCCCCCATGTGGTTTCTTTACAGGAAGGGACTGTCAGATGACATATCTGGCACCAAGGTCTGACAGTGAGCAGGGCAATGGTTGAAAATTTTAGTGGTAGTTGCTAAGTATTAAGGTACTAAAACTGAGGGGACGAATTGTGGAAAATATTCCAGTCATAATCTTAGTAATAAAAACCTTTCAGGGCTGGCACTGCTCTGCAGCACTTTCAAGAATTGTCCATTTTGGTTAAGTTTTCAATGCCAAGGAAATAGTTCAGCTATTTAGTAATAATTTATATTAGTTTGTCATTTAAAAATAATTACTGATTATTATTCAGGGAGAAAAGTCTTCTCTGTGCAGATAATTTTAATAATTTTGTTGACATACAGCTTGTGTTACATGTTTTAAAAGAGCAAGCTATGCCAAGACATAACTTTTAAATACACAAGTCTCAAATCCCATTAATCAGACCATTGAAATGCACAGTTCATTGTATTGGGATTTTTCTCTGCCCAATTCTCTGTGGAAAAGAGAGTCTGATTCTCAGAAAAGCTTTTAAAACAAAAGAGAGACAAAGCTTACTGAGCACTGAAAAAGAGATGCATATGTAAACAAGTGTCAGAAAAGTAGAACATGTTTCTTCACGTTGTATCCTCTTTCACTCTAGCATGCTTCACAGCCCAGCTGTAGCTCCCCGAGCACACAGTGAATGGAACAGTAAATTTCTGGCTGTCCAAAAAGCACTAGGGGATCACATGTAATTCCCCGCAGCAGTTCTCTGCAACTCTGTGCTTGGGTGAGGAACAATGGCCTAACGCATGCCATGTGCTTCTCTGAGTCCCAGGAGGAATTTGGCCTCACTAAAAGCCCTCCCGCAGGTTCTGCCTGCAAACAGCCACTCTGCACCACCCCACACCATCCTCAGTGACACTCAGGATAAAAAGTGTAAGGTTTTTCAGCAAGGAAACTATGAGGGAATAGCACTGTGGCCTAAAAAATACATCAGAGAAAAACAAACATCAGGGAGAGAGGTTATTTAAGCTAAAGAACAATGTTGGCATGAGAACAAAGGGGTCATACTGAGATGCACAGGAGAGGTGGTTCTGGTGACTCTAAGATAGCAAAGCCTTGGGCCACTTTAAGTGAAAGCAACAGCAATCTTTACTGCCACATGTAGGCAATTTCTCCAGAATGCCATTGTCATTAAACTGAAAAGGTGATGTGAAGCCCAGATAGTAAACACCACAAGTGTTTGCTTTCTTGTTGAAATGGAAACAAACATAGGAGAAGTTTGGTCACTGACAGTGCTGCTTTTTTCAGCTACAGGTAGATGTCTGAATGTTCTTGCCCTTTTAGAAGGATTGTCTTTGGTGACTCACGGCACAGTTTGTTGGTGAGATCACTGTGATAGTCCACAGCAGTGATAAACAAGAATTTCCCATTGAAAGAAAAACTGTGAGTTTCACTATCCCTACTGAATATAACTAGTTTGATGAGAGAAGAGTTTAAAATGGACTAATCAAGCATCACATGTTTTTTTCCTTTTATGGACTAAGTGAAGATTAGAAGGAACTATGTTCATCTTAGTGGTACATGTGTTTCAGGACATTAGAACAGAAACATATTTCTCTCTGATGCAAATCATTCAAAGCCTGGAATCAGTTCACTCCAACACATCCAGAATATTTTGATGGTATTAACTTCACTGATCATCCAAATCTTAATGAACTGTTCATTGCAAATCACTTTGAAGCCATGGACGTGTCTGGGACTGTCATTCACTCTGCCTTTTACAATCCATGCAAAGGATGTAAAACTGTAGGCCAGTGTAGTACCAATCAATAATTAATATCTTCATTACCAGCAGAATTTAATAATAATCCATTTGTAATAGAATTAAAGCAAATAAAACAGTATTATGTAACACTGAGTACTGTCAAAGCACCCTGAAGTGGCACTAAAATAGTATAAAACCTTAAGACTCATAAATGTCCTTACTTCCCAGAAAATTCATGCACAGATCTTCAGAGAAAAAAAACCCCCAAACAATTGCAGTCATTGTGTAAACCATGCAAAATGAGATGCACATTATTTTTAATATCAGTAAAAAGTACCAGTGTTTCCTTGTCTCCTTGCCTGTCAGATGTTCAAGTTCCCTTTATTCCTTGGCTAGCCTCCTCACTCAGAACTCTTGCACGAGACCATATTTGGGCAGGATGCACAAACTCTCATGGTCAGTACAGTCACTGATGACCCATCCACAGCAGCAGCATAAATGTTACATAATGGCTACCGAGTGCCCAAGGGGACTTAGGAAAGACCAGACCATGAAAGGTACTCAGGTCCTACTGCATCCTGTGTACTCCTACGTTTTTGTGGACACCTTTGGTAAGTTTGGATGAAAAGTGCAAATATAGAGAAATCCATCATTTTCAAACATAGCATTTTAAAACTCTGCCCAACTTCATTTAGATTCGAGGTTGGTTAAGCAAAATTTGCAGTTACAACATTCTGTAACACATTCATTTGTGTTGTGGGTTTGTTCTCCAAGCTTGGCATCAAAGGGACCTGAGATGAAATTCTCTATAGCAGTTAATTTTCTGGCTCTATGTATCAAAAGCAGTTTATAAACACCACTGAATTGTGGCATTAATAGCAAATATATATCAAAAAAGAAACTAATGGAAAATGAAAAGAACAAAAAGTATCAAATAATTGGAAACACTTGCATTTTTAAAGGGTTTGGGCAAAAGAGAATAAATCAGTTCATAGAGTAGTGGCTCACAGAAATGGCTGCCTCCGTGTCACATTCTGCAGAACATGTGCCTCAGTTTCCCTGGTGCTTACATACCTGTAACATAACACAGACTAGGCAGTGGAGAGGCTGATGCACAAATACACAATGCACACATTTTACTGCCCCTGCTGGAGGCCTCCCAACTTCAGCACTGTTGTAGAATATATGTGCAGTGGAAAGCGCATAATACAATTAAATCTATATTGCATAATTATATATCGTATGTAAAACTGTATAACTGTGTCCATTATATGTGCAATGAATACTGTATACTTAAATATTTATAGTACAGAATATATAATAACAGCAGGGGAAAAAATCATAAACTAAGTGGAGCATTTGGAAGCTGGAAAACTTGTCAAAATAGGAGATTATTCAATACCTTCTTTTCACTTCTCAATTGAAAGAAGGCCTTAATATGACTATCGTAATTTATTCAGTTAATAAGGCTGCAGGCCACATTTGGTCAGCATTATCAAAACTTCCACAACAGTATACACATTTCTTAAATATTTTGTTGCAGCTTTTCTTACACTTCAGGGTCCCTATCCTCTGCAGTATGAATTTATCCTCAAATCTTGTGCCCCAGGGGAGGCAAAGGGAGGGCTGCCATCCCTGGTGGCCCGTGGTGTGGCTCTCCATGCTAATGATTCATGGCAGGCTGGATTGAACAGGCAGCATCAGCTCTCAGGGCTCCGAGCCTGTAGGAAAAGCTTGGTGACATTTTCTTCAAGGTACAGTTTTAGGCAAAGGCTAAATAATTTAGTAGAAAAGTGAGATTCTGTTTTATATAAATAAACCTGGAAATTTTCCAAATCCTTCTCAAAAGGTGCCTGAATGCAAACTTTTCCTACTAAATGTTCCCTTGTCTCACTGCCAAGAGCTGGACTTTGATGAACCCTGTGTGTCCATTCCAACTCTGAATATGCTGTGATCACAGAATCTCAGAACGGGTCAGATTGGGAAGGACCACAGTGGGGCATCTGGTCCAACCTCCCTGCTCCAGCAGGGCCATGCTAGA
This sequence comes from Monarcha castaneiventris obscurior, assembly GCA_026261815.1. Taxonomy (NCBI): domain Eukaryota; kingdom Metazoa; phylum Chordata; class Aves; order Passeriformes; family Monarchidae; genus Monarcha; species Monarcha castaneiventris. The sequence continues at coordinate 3,372,619 of JAMPIT010000350.1, read as the reverse complement.
GCACTTGGCACAGGATTGTGTCCAAACAGCTCTTGACTATCTCCATTGAGGGAGGCTCCACAACTTCTCTGGGCAACCTGTTCCAGTGCTTGGTCACCCGCCCAGCAAAGAAGTTCTTCCCTACGTTCAGGTGGAAGTTCTGTGCCCGTTCCCCCTTGTCCCAATTGCTTGGCACCACTGAGAAGAGCCTGGTCCATCCTCCTGACACCCATCCTTCGGACACTTGCACACTAACCGATTCCGTAAATACAACTCGTGACAAGTGGCACGAAGCGTGACGGCTTAGCCGGAGATTGGGCGCGGGGCAGCGGCTTGGCTTCGCAGCACACGGCTCAGTGCGGGAGGCCGTGCGGGGCCCTGCCCGTGGCGCTCTGCGCTCCCTCGGCGGGGCGTGCGGGGGGCCGGCGCCGCGGCACCTGTGGGGGCAGGCCGGGCCGGGGTTAGTCAGTCAGTCAGTCAGTCAGTCAGTCAGTCAGTCAGTCAGTCAGTCAGTTAGTTTAGTTTCCGTGCCCACAAGCCCGGCGCCCCGGCACGCTGACCGGTCCCCGCGGGGCCTGAGGGCGGCAGCGGCGGGGCCGGGCGGCGCGGCGGCGGGCCGGCAGGGGGCGCTGCAGGCGGGGCCCGCAGCCGCGCAGGGCGGCGGGGCCGCTCCCGGCGCCGCATCATGTGGGCCCGGCCCCTTCCATGGAGCCGCGGCCGCCGAGCGCCGCCCGGGTGGACGCCGCCATGAGGCTCTGAGGGGCGGCTGCGTGCGGAGCACCCGGCCGGTCCCAGCGCTGCCGAGCCTCCCGAGCCTCGCCGCGGGACAGGGAAGCCCAACGCTGAGGCCGCCGTCGCCGCCGCCGCCGCTGCTGCTGCTTCTGCCGCCGCCGCCGCGGGTCCGGCCGGGCGGGCGGGCGGCCCGGGGCCATGTAAAGCGGCAGCGGCCGGTGGGAGCCGAACCGAGCTCGAGCAGAGAAGCCGCCGCTGCCGGCCGGGGAGGCCCCGCAGTGGGGATCATGGCGACGTCTAATCTCCTAAAGGTGAGAGCGGGGCTCGGCCGAGTCCTGCTGGAGGAGGGGGGAGGCGGCGGGGCCGGGCGGCCCTGTGGGTGGCCGGACCGGGCAGGGCGGCGGGGACAGGGCCGGGGCCAGGGTCGGGCCGCGGGTGCCGCTGCCCGGAGTTGCCGCTCCCGGGGCCCTCCCGCAGGTGAGCGGCCTTGGGCCGTCGGCCTTGGCCCGGCCCGGCCGCGCCGGCGGCTGCTGCCTGCTGCCAGCACCGCTCTCCCTCCCCCCGGCTCTCCCTTCCCAAACACGCCTCGTTGGGAAACAGCGTTGCGTCGTGCCGATAGACAGGGAACTGTGTCTTCTCTTTGTTTATTTAAGAAAACTCGGGTGTGCGGAAAATGAGTTTTAAGTTAAACAAAGAGTTGGGAAATGTCTTCGCTGAGGGCAGGTGCCGTTTTAGGGGTGGCCACCGTGTTCCATTTTTTTTTGTTAACTGCAGTTTTCCTGCAAAGGAAGACTCCCGGAGGCCTTTCGCTCACGTTAAGCAGCTTTGCTTTTGTAGTCATATGTTTTCAAGCACTTTCCCGGCGTTTGATGGCAGATGTCAGTCACCCCAAGCTGCCGCGGTTTGGAACAGAAGATTTCAGTGGGACAGTCCAGTGTTTGAGCTCAGGACTGCCTGTGCTGATATTTGCGGTATGTATGAGGAGAAGACTGTGCATGGCCTTTGAGGCCATGCTAGCACAGGGAAGATGGGCCTACTTGAAACCACTATTATTAATGCCTCCACTAAGTGTTTCTACGACACCAGTTAACTACAGTGGTAAGATAGGCCTAGGGAAGGCTGTCTGCTTAACTTGGGGAATTAGCAATTGAAGATATATATAAATATAGGCATAAACGTGTTCCGTGCTATGTGTTATAGTTCAGTGTGATCCTGAAGAAGTGCTGCTTGCATTTTAGTAACCTGACCTAATTTGGATGTATAGATCTAGCCTGAATCTGCTGGTTTTATTTATTACTCTGAGATATTCAGTATGAAGAAATGAGAAATAATTTATCCGCTTGTTTCTTCCTGATATTCAAAAAAATCTCCATATTAAAAAGATATGTTTAAAAAAACTTTCTTGAAATTGAAATGTAATTGAAATTAATTTAAATTAATTCCTATCTAATTTTATGCCAGTAAGTCGTTAGTTAGATATTTAAGCAGATAATACTTCAAAATACTTAAAAATCTAAAATTGAGGAATCCGAGAACATGGGTGAAAAAAATAATGTCCCAGAAGAAGAAATGTCCTTTTTGTGGAAAAGCCTGTGTTCTGAGCAGGGCTCAGACAGCTTTATCCACTTGCTAATGTTTTAGACCATCTCTTTGCTGTATGTTTTGAGGATTTCTAGAAAGCCTGACACATGCTTTGATGATGTGGTGGGATAGCCCACAGTAGATAGGGGAAACATAGGCCTGTAAGATTTGTCAGCATTCCACTTCAGCTATTTTGAAAGAGCAATAAGTACATAAAAAGAGTCAAAGGCCTTGACTTTGTGAGGTGGCTCTTGCCAACCTGAAGTCTTTGTGTTAACCAGTCATGTTTCTGCCACTGGTATTTGAGTCATCAATATTTTGTAGTGACAGTAAGATATATATGCACAATGTGTTTTAGGAAAAATGCTGCAGAGATATTTCATCTTAAATAGGCCTTTCTGGTCACTCAAAGTGTTATTAAGCACTGTAACTTACTAATTAGTGAGTTTTTCAATGACAATAAAGTACAATTCCCACGTTACAGAGGAAAGATTATACAGTGATTTGACTTTGTTTATAATGGCAAAATAAACCAGCGCTAGGATTAGAACTAGGTAAGGGCCTTTGTTCCCCAGTTCCCCTCATCAAAGTGCTGTCAGAGAAATAGAACTGTTGATTCCAGGTCAGTGTTGCCTGGCAGTGCCTCGTGCCATCTGAGTCTGTCCAACATACTTCTGCTTTCATCTTTAAGGGGAAAAAAAGCAATGTCTGGGCACAGTCAAAATCCCAGGGTGAGAAAGGAAAGGTGTTAAAATCTGCAAGATTTTTCCATATCTTTTCCAAATAAGCCTACATGATCAAATCTAAGTTGGGTATAGACAGGTCTTAGTTTTGCCAGCACGAACAGAAACTGAGCTTTTTCTTTTGTTGTCCCTCATCCTGGTTCAGCTTTCTGCATAGTTGAGAAAATGAAGTGAAATACTCCTTTCTTATTCTATTAGTAGATACTAGCTGAATCCAAATCTGACTGGCTGTCATAATTTTAAAGGGAATAATTTAAACTCCACTACTGCATAATTTTCCCAATTGTAAATGCTTTTTTTTTAGTGAGAAGCATATTCTTGGAGAGCCTTCTTTAAATGCAAAATTAGAATGACCAGTCATGTTGAGTCCTGGTGAGACACAATGAACTGTAATGTGATGGAAATACTCCAGTACTTAGTAAGAGCCATTACAGGGTCAGCTGGAGCCTGCCCTGCCTGTAGCAGAGCTGCTCTCCCTCCTTGAGGTAGTGGCTTTCTGGTAGGTGACCAAGCCATTTCCAGCAGAGTCCCCTAGAGTTTTTTGTCTCAACACACATGTGTCACTTTTAAAGTGGGGTACTTTATTTCCGGGACCCTGCTGGGCTTGTAACTTGTTCTCTTTGCAGTGATGATAGTCTAAACCAATTCACCCATGTGACATGAAGACACTTGAGTTTTCCTGCAGGTTCTGGAGCAGAAAGCACCTCAGCTTATTTTAGCATAAAGAAAACCTGTAGCTGTATCCATGCTGTCAGAACTTGACCCTACTGTAGAGCCTTACTGGAGCTGCCAGCAAATGCAGGTGTCCATCTTTGCAATATGAACTCCAGCATGAGCCTGATATTAGGCAAGAAGCAACAAAGGAAGCAGCAGTTTTTCCATGGACTTAAATGAGAATCATTACTTACCTTTGCATCAGTTTCAGCTGTTTGTCACTGACAACTAGAAACAGAGTTGAAGTTTTTGAAATTTTTTGACTTGAAGTGCATATTTCCAGATCTGTATTTTAAGTTTGTCTGCTCCTGGCTGTTTTCATTTAGGATATCCTTAAGAAGCCAGGGAGTGTTGCATGCTAGTTAGTTACATACAAAAGCTTTTCCTGTGGCTACTTTTCTGCTTAGAGTAGAAACTTGCTAGAGGCATTGCACTGATTTTAGAGCTACTTGTAGCAGAGATTAATCAGACAGTGCTTGTTTCCGTCTAGGACGTCCTATTTCCTACTTCATCCCTCTGTGAACTGGGTGTAGTATAAATACTGTCTGAAAACAATGAAGTAGTAAAGGTGAAGATGTTACTCATATGTAGATCAGATGTACAGTAAGACGTAGAGGATGTTGCTTTTCTACAATATTGTTTAGAGCATCTGGCAGAGATGAGGGCTGAATTTCTATGTGGCCTGAAATAAAAAGAGTACACAGCAAAGAGAGTTCCAAACAGACATTTTGATGTTCAAAGGGAGAGCAGTGTGGAAGTCTTGGTGTATTGCCTTCTTGTTATATCTATTATGTTTAAGTGTTTATGCATAGAATTGAAGAACAGGGAAAAGTATAATGTGTAAAGTAGTATGTATTTCAAGTAAAGTTCAGTGTTAAAATGGAACTTGAAATCTGTCGGAACAAATTTAATGAAGTGACTTTTAAAACAAACTATTTCGTAAGTGGAGTTATTTTTCAAAGTATTAAAATTTAAACTCTAGAATGGCTACTTAGCCTTCTCTTTTCAGAGAAGATTTGATTAAGTGGAGTAATTTTATTTCATCGAAGGTACGCCTTACTCTCCTGCTTACCTTTCCTTTGGAACTGTGGTTGGAAGCAAGCTAGGAAAGAAAAATTGCTCGGGAAATACTGCTCAGAAATTGCATGTGTGACTTTGGTAGCACTAAGAATTGCCACTGTTTGACCTCCTCTTCTACTATAAAATCTGTTTTCTCTCATGCACTAATGGGGATGGAATTAATGAATGTGAATGATGCACGGTAGGTGGTATTTAATGCACCCGTTCTTCCTGTAATTACTGTATAAAATTGTAATGTTATGGAAGCCTAAATCTACCTAGATGATGTTGATGTAATCTTTTTTGATTTCAGTAAAGCTTTCCATACTGTCTGTCAGAGTATCCTTCTGGAAAAAATGTCCAGCCCACAGCTGGATAAACACATCATGTGATGGGTGAGCAACTGGTTCATTTTAGGGAACTGGGTGACATCAGACTGGAGAGCTGTCACAAGTGGGGTTCCACAGGGCTCCATCTTAGGACCTGTGCTCTTCAACACCTACATAAGTGACTTGGACACAGGACTGGAAGGAATACTAAGCAAGTGTGCAGATGATACAAAACCGGGAGGAGCTGCTGAATTCTTTGAAGGCAGAGAAGCCATGCAGAGAGACCTGGACAAATTGGAGGACTGGGCAATCACCAACCAGATGGAGTTCAAGAAGGGAAATTGCTGGATTCTTCACCTGGGGTGGGGCACCCCTGGATGTATGGATAGACTGGAGAATGAGATGCTGGAGAGCAGAGCTGCAGAAAGGCACCTGGGGGTCCTGGTCAGTGGCAAGTTGGACATGAGCCAGCAGTGCCCTGGCAGCCAGGAGGGCCAGCCCTGTCCTGGGGGCATCAGGCACAGCATCACCACTGGGCAAGGGAGGGGATTGTCCTGCTCTGCTCTGCTCTGCACTGGGGCAGCCTCACCTCCAGTGCTGGGGGCAGATTTGGGTGCCACAATATAAAAAAGATACTAAACTGTGTGTCCAAAGGAGGGCAACGAAGATGATGAAGGGCCTGGAGGGGAAGCCATACAGAGAGTGGCTGAGGTCACTTGGGGTGTTCAGCCTGGAGGAGACTGAGGAGAGACCTCATTGCAGTTACAACTTCCTTGTGAGGGGAAGAGGAGGGGCAGGCACTGATCTCTTCTCTGTGGTGCCCAGTGACAGGACCGGAGGGAATGGCCTGAAGTTCTGTCGGGAGGTTTAGGTTGGGTATTAGAAAAAGGTTCTTCACCCAGGGGGTGGCTGGGCACTGGAACAGGCTCCCCAGGGAAGTGGTCACTGCACCAGCCTGATGGAGTTCAAGAAGTGTTTGGACAATGCTCTCAGGCACAGGGTGTGACTCTTGAGGATGGTCCTATGCAGGGCCAGGAGTTGGGCTTGATCCTCGTGGGTCCCTTCCAACTCAGTTTATCCTGTATTTCTGTGAATTGTTTACTGAACTTAAAGAATAGTTTAGTTGAGTAGGATTTTTCATCCATTATTTTTATCTCATCTTCAGCTTAATTAGAGAATAAAGAAGGAAATGTGGGGAAAAAATTTACTCTTATGTATAGGAAACAAAGTTTAAATTTCTCTAATGGGATTTCAGGACAAGCTTTATTTGAGGAATTCTTTTTAAGTAGGCAGATGTTGGTTACAGGTGGACACAGGATTTTTACAAATGAGTTTTATTTGTGCTTCGTAGGATTAAATAGGTAATCACAATCTAAATCATATAAATCTAGAGCTGTGTTTGCAGTCCTTCTCCTCCCCATGTTTTACAGTGAAACTAATCTTGTGCACAAAGAGCATTCAGGTTTTATCTTCAGCTGCTTTTGGTGAAGTGCTGAATTGCACTTCTCAAGAATTGCAGAAGAGTTTTTTTCTGCCTGATCCAAAAAAAACTTAAGGGGTCTTCTCTGAAGTTTCATTCAAAAGGAAAACTTTTGAGGAAGTTCCTTTTACTTTCTTGTTTATAATGTCTTTTCTGGAACTTCTAACTGTTCAGTAGCTGATATTTTAAGTTCATTATCTTTCAAAGAGGGACTTGGAACCGAAGTATCTGCAAGGAGAAGCTAACAATTTTCACGGGACTAGGAAAGATTAGAGCAATGCATCAAACATTAGGAAATAATTGTAAAGCTAGCTCTATGTAGGGGAAGCATTTAGTTGGTAATTTTCAAAGATGATGCATTCAAATTACATTTTTTTTTAGTAGGAAAGAATAGGTAAAACTCTCTGAATAGGCAAACCATTTTTTTTTTTTTGGTTTTATGTTGAAAGATTTATAGACTTTATCAACAGGGGCTGATTCCATGAAAGCTGTGTTCAGCACCTACCCCAATGCTGTGAGGCCTCCAGGTGCTGTGGCTGTCAAAATAGTTACTGTGGTGCCTGTTGCAACTTTATAGCTTGAAAGTTAGGTATCTTTGCACTTGAGAACACCAGGGGATATAGTTGCCAAAATGTGCTTATTCTGAATACTAAACAACAGATTTAGTTGTAAATTTCCATGTAGAAGTTAATCAAAAGGAGGTGATTGAGGGAACGTGGTGCGCTGCTTGTGCTTGTTTATCTGAAGAGATGTTAGTTGCAGAACAGTACATTTGTCAGAATTTCAAGTAGTTAGACTGTATTAGTTGCTGTATTTGAAGTGCATTGTGTCAAATGTAGTATTTCGAGCCAAGACAATGGTCTGTTCAAAAGTACAGTGCATTGGAACATAACCCTGCAGATAACTCAACCAGTCGTCTTCCTGCCACAGAACTCTCCATCAGTGTTGCAGGGTTTTTTTTTAAATGTGGAGCTTTAAGCAAATAGAATCACAACATACATGGTAGAACTGATGTTTTTCTCTTCAAGTTGTTGTGTTGTTCGGGTTTTTTTTTAATAATGGAAGCTAGCCTGTATACTGTGGTGAGATTTTTCAGAATGATCAGAATTATATGGGAGCGCTTAATTTCTTTAGCTTTCCTCTTAATTTGTATTGTAAATTTGAAAAATCCATCTTGGATTATATTTTTCAGCATGGTGTAAATAATTGTTATCTGCACCAGCTGTAGTCTTGGCCTTGTGGCCAGTTAACCCGCAGGAAGGGAGTCTGCGATACAGCAGCTCCTACGTTACTCTGCTTCCTTCCTCCCTCTTTGCTGCTGATGCCAAATGCACAGTGAGAGAAAAAAGGTACATGGCAGCATCCACAATACGATTCCTGATTCCTGGCTGCCATTTTGGTCAGGATAATTTATTCAAGGCAGGTTCACAACTGCCTCCTGACTTCCGTTGCATGTGTCTGGGTTGGGACAGTGAAGCTGACCCAAGAATCATTCACGTTGTTTGTGTATAACTCCACTAACACCTGAGGAGCACTTGCTCGAACTTGTTGCGTTGCAGCTAATGCAGTGATTAAATGAAGAAGTTGGCAGTCTCTTTGAAACAAATAATAGCCCTGTCACTTCTTAAAATAATACTTATTGTGAAACGTGTTGTTCAGCTGTGGTGGCGTAGTTTAAACACTTGTTTATGAGGGACACCTGAGAAAATATTTTTCTGTTAACTGTAGAAACTCCAATCCTCAGTGATAACTTAAGATACTGGTTTATTAACAATGTTTTTTTGTTGTTCCTTTTAGAATAAAGGTTCGCTTCAGTTTGAAGACAAATGGGATTTCATGCGCCCAATTGTTCTGAAACTTCTTCGTCAGGAGTCTGTCACAAAACAGCAATGGTTTGATCTGTTTTCGTAAGTAATTTTTTTGTATCTTACATCCTTCTGCATGATGGGAATACAGTTACTGAACTACTCCTGATACAGAAGTTACGTGTGACACAGATTGTGTGGAAACAGAACAAAAATACTAGTTACAGTTTTATTAAGTGGTAAGTGTGTCAACATCACTGTAAATGTGCAAAAGTAGAACTTTGCTGAGATTCAGGTCTTTGCAAATAGGATGGAGAAAGAACAGCAGAACTTTTGACTTCAGCTGACCATAGTAAACAAGTTTTGTACCTGCCCACAAACTTTTTGTTAGAATTAAAGAGAAAATGTTTACTGCTGTGTCAGTAAATTCATTTAAAGGCAGTTTGCTGAATGTTACATTATTCAGATTTGAATAACTGCTAAAATAACTGAAGCAACAGGGTGGTGCAGTTTAACTGGTCTAATTTGAATAGTTTTGTACCCTAAGAATGAAATGTAATAGTTTTCAGACAATGTTTTCAGTAATGTGCTTTCTATAAACCCTGCCATTTTCTTCCTTCCAAAAAGCTAGAAGTTGCTTTTCCAGAAGTTTGGGTGATGATTTTTTTTGTGGCATACATTGTGTCATTTTTGCAAACATGATATGGAAGTGAGTTACGAAAGATATATCAGAAGTATACCTAAAATAATCTTTGTCTCAATGGAGTTATTTTCCCTCAAATATAAATTTAATTTATCTCGTAATTTAAATCTGCAGACACTCCTTTTGCTTCTTAAAATCTGTGACAACAGTAGTTTTTTTCCAAATGCAGTGTTGTTGCACTCTGTCTTTATTGCTCTTTTTGCTGAGGACAGTGTAGTGGCTCTTTTTACACCCAGTTTAATGCACCTGTCACACTTTTCTGCCAGCCAAGAGGAAAGGTAATCTAACGTGTAATGGGTTTTAATATCTAATGATGTCTCTGCTGTAGCAGTTGCCAGAAACACGGTATAGTTAAGGTACAAATTGAGTTCTGAGTCATTGCTTTAATTTTTAGTAACTAGTTCAATAATTCTGCATTGGAATTGAAACTTTGTATTTATTGCTTTTCTTGTAGATGAGTTATTGAATAGAACTTAAGTAACTTCATGGCTAAATTAAGGCTATTGGGGGAAAGGATCCCTCTTCCCTAGGTTTATATTTTTGGACAGTGTTCTTTGTTAAGCTTCTTAATAAAAATGCAAAATCTGTAGGTGTCTTCTACATGCCCTTTGAGTATAATTATCCAGTACTGCTTTTTTTCACTGCTGTCAGGAAACAATGACATTCTAAATACAGTAACACCTTTTCTGCCTGCAAATGTTGTGTAAGTCTCACCAGTTGGGTTAGACCTCTGTAAGCCTTGGGCCAGCCCCTTTTATCTGTGCCAAAGCAACTTGCAAGTTTTGTATTTTCAGTTAAACTAAAAAAGCTGCTTTTGTATTGAAATACGTGTATTGATTTAATAGGAACAAAGTAATAGCTTTAGACTATATGGGTACTTTTCTGCAAAGATGTGGCCTTGTTACTGAAAGGTGGAAGAAGAACCAGAGGATGATAATGAGTGAAAAAAAAGGCTTGCTAAGCCATGTTATATATGATGTACGGTTAGGAGTGTAACTTGCTTTATTTAGTCGTCAGTATGGAAAGAGTAGGAGTCAAGTTACACTTGCTGGGCTGTCAGGTAGGAAAAATTTTATTTGAATGTTGATTAAAACTCAGTAATAGAATTCTGATTTGCAGTGCTGTTTAGTAACTTTTCTCCAGTAATGTTTTACTTGAAAACGCTACCACTGCCATGAAATGTTTGAGTGATCTTATTAAACTAATGAAATCGTCTTTGTGATTACCTGATCCCTCAGGGTTGAAATTTCTCATGAGGAAGGTCTGTTTCCTTTGTAGGATGTTGTAGTGCTTGGATTGTGAAACTGTCAGAAGGCTGCATGTTAATGATAGCATTTTAGAATAGCATGGGCTGAGTAGTAATGCTGCTACTGGCAAGTGATTTCTGTCTTTGTCAAAGAAAAGATTTTAAAATTGTCCTTAATTCAATAAGGATTGTTTAATAGGTACTGAAAACAGAATTGTCTTCTACATCTTACTGACCATAGCCTTTTCCTAGACAGGTTGCAGTTACTTGCTTCCAGGACTTTTCTTAAAGCTTCAGTCTCTTCCCCAAACATGCTTTCTCCCATGGGATCTAGTTGTGTGTTGTTTAACAACAGCAGATTAAAAGTGTATTAATTTCTTAGACATACTGACATTATAACGTTATGAATTTGTTAAGGCCTCATACATTACAGCATTAAAATTTGAGGAACTGTTACTAAAAGGTGGATTAATTGTTTTCTAGAGATGTACATGCAGTTTGCTTGTGGGATGATAAAGGTCCAGCAAAAATCCATCAAGCTCTGAAGGAAGACATTCTTGATTTTATTAAACAGGCACAAGCAGTAAGTTTTTAATGTTTCATAACTTCTATTCACATTGCTAGAAAAATAGCCAAATTATTCTGACTTTTGTTGGATCTAAATGCATTGCTTTTTTGTTTGAAATTTGTGATGTTCTGGAGATCATAATTACCCTGCAAACTTCTATTAACAAAAAGAAGAGCCTTGAGCATTTGCCTGGCTCACTGTTTTCTCACAGTGCTTGAAGCTAGGATGGGCAGTGATTTTTGTGTTATATTAAAAAAAAATACAAAACGCAGCATTATTTTTGTTTATCCAGCAGTACTTATGGAATTTTCTTCCACTTGAAAACTTCTAAAGGCAGAATTTTTCCAGTAATAAGAAATTACTGTCTGGAAAAAAAATGTTTGTATAGCTTCAGTGCTATTTTGACATGTTCATGGATGGCTTTAAAATAAGCCATATGTGCAGTGTACTACAAATATCTGTGCTATTGACTCAGCAAGCTCAGCTGTCCAGTTTTATGGGCTTCCCTCCAAACAAGTCAAACTGTCAAGAGACTCGAAGGGAATTCTTGTGTTTTTAACACATACTACAGAAAACATCTTTTGCTATGGGGGATTTAAAAGAGGGAGTTGTTGTGAAATTTAAAAAAAAAATCTAAAGCATTCCATAACAAAGGTTTAGAAAGATTCTGTATACTTTTATTTTTTCCTTTCTTTAATGAAGTGTTTTACACCACAAAGGCTTTGCTTCAAGGAAAACAGTTTTTTATAGAGGCCTTTGTATAACCAAGCATATAAATGTTGATTTTTGAGTTCTACAGCTTACCTGCATAAATGCTATGCTGAGCTGAGGCCTTTTGATGAGGGCTGTGTTGGCTGTCATTTGATAGACAGGTTTTTTTGGCATTGTGATAGCCAGTGTACAATGTTACAATGTAGCTAAGTTTTCAGGCTTTAATGGAATGTTGATATTAGCTGTCTGGGTCTAATGAAAGGTTAGTAGATGCCATTGAATCAAAACTTGTCACTGTATAGAATATTACATAGTCATTACAGGTTTATGTTAATTTAAATTTTTTTATATGGCTGTACCGGCACATACTGTGAGACCAAAGATCTTAATTTTTTACTTGCAGATGACTTAAAAGGAGCAAAAAAAGGTTAATTTAGAAAATTTGAACTTACTGAGTACTTTTTTGCTGCTTTCTTTGCCCCTTAGAAATGACCCATATGACATGGGTTAATAACTACTTCAAGAAACTAAGTGGCACTTCAGTATGTAGAGTTTCTTAGTCTGATATATCTGTATATTTGTTTTATATGGGGAGTTACTTTCAGCATAAAAAAGCCCGTACTTTGTGCATAAATTGATTTATACATTACCTCCTCTGCTCCCCCCACGTGCAGAGAGTGCTGAGTCACCAGGATGACACAGCTCTGCTCAAAGCCTACATCGTGGAGTGGCGCAAGTTCTTCACCCAGTGCGACATTCTGCCCAAGCCCTTCTGCCAGTTAGAGATCACTCTGATGGGCAAGCAGGGCAGCAACAAGAAGTCCAACGTGGAGGACAGCATTGTTCGAAAGGTGAGTGAGCAGTACTGCCAGAGAGCTTTGCTGCACAGCTGGCCTCAGTCACAGCACTGAGGGGATTCTCAAGATGAAATTGCACCAGTCCTGTAACCTGATGTGTCGCTTTGCTTTGGGAGAACAACCCCGCAGTGCTTTTGTTTTTCCCTCTCCACAATAGTTTGACTTTGTTTCCCCAGTTTGCTTTGGTTATTAACAGTTTTGTTCATGTGATTAAAGCTAGAGGGGGGCAGGGTGGGGAGCTTTGAGTTTGTTTGGGTTTTGAGGGTTATTTTTTTAATTATGACTTGAACCCGGGAATGGCAAATAGTTGCAAATTCATGTATTTTTTCTATACTTGCGAGTAGCAAGTGTACCTGTACAGATAAATTAATAGTTCTTCTGCTCCTGGTTTATATACCTTGGCCAGAATCTTAACTGGGGCATATCTCTGCATTTTATAAATGACCAATTAAATGCATTTTGAGTTAAATACAGCTATTGATCTCCCAATTTCCCCTTTTTTTCTCCAAGCAGTCATAGCAGTGTCAGTCATAGCAGTGACAAGATGGGACATGTAGAATCTTGTGGATATGATCATTTTACTGTTTCATATCAAGAACATAAAGTTTAGGGCTTTGAGTATGGAGTGCTCAGTATTCTGAGCCTCATGAAAAATGGTCCTTCAAATTGCTTTAGTCTTTTATTACAAGAAGAATAAAGCATACCAGTTGTAAAGTGTTAAGTCCTTATTCATTTTCCCTTTTCATTGCAGAAAGTGTCTGTAGAGAAATGAAATTTCTCTAGCAGTCTTTCATTTGATACTGAAGATCATTTTAATTGTTCCTCTGTCTCCAGGATGGGAAGAGCAAAATAGTTTGAATTCCTTACTTTGGGGGAAGTTTTATTCTTTTCCCTTTGTTATGTCCCAAGCTCACTCAGCAAGTGTTTTAAAGGGTTTTAGTACTTTGATACTCCTGGGCAGAGCACAGGAGAAGACAACAAACTTCTGCTCAGGACATTGAGTAGCAAACTTCTATGAGGGAGAAAGACAGATAAAGACCAATAGTTACCACCTTGGATCCAGCATGATCTTAGCTGCTGTAAGATCTCAGGCAGTGGGACACCTTTATCTGCTCTGGTCCCTCCACACAGATGGGGCTTCCACTGTGCTAGTGGCTTGGTAGCCACTTTGGGGCTGGACTGGAGGCTCCAGGCTCCAGTGGGTGGGGTGTGGAGCACTGCACCACCCCATTTCTCACAGAACTTGCCCTACCCACCCTCCCCAAACACACACTTTAGTTGTTTTGAGCTATCAATCATTTCTCCATTCTCCTTCACCCTCCTGTTTTGACATCTTGTTCTCTGTACTTCTTGAAGAAAAGGAAGAGAAAACACCAGCAGAGAGGAATTGCCACCTCAAATTACCTTTTTAATTTTCATTGTTTGTTGGAGAAAGCACGTAATCTTAGACTCCCCAAGATTTGGCAAACCTGGGATCTTGACTCTGCTTTATGCAGAACATAGGAGAGCTAAGAAATTAAAGAAAAGACAAGGTGGAGTGGACTAAGTAGTGAGAATCTGAGAGAAAGAACTGATTTCTAACAATTCAGATTTTTGTCAGGACTGAAGCTGATGGAGGTGTCTTGTCTCTCATATGCAGTCCAGTTAGGACCAGCCCATGGTTGGGACACGAAAACCCAGAGTATCCAACCTATCTCATTATTTCATACTCACTGCTGAAGGTCTTGTTTATAGCATCATTCTCTGTTCTAGAGTCCCCTGTGGAAACCCTTCCCTCGCTTGAGAAGTTATTCATATAGTCACCCAGAGTGACGTGTGTGTTTTCCTTCAAATATCTGTAAAAATTCCCTATCCATAATGTCCAGAAGCATTTTGACCATGACAAAGCTGTTAATGTGCCTGCCAGGTTGCTTGACATTCTCACCATTTCTTCTCCAGTTTTCAGTCACTTCAGCTGTTTTAAACAATGCAACATAATGTTTACATCAATAAAGTTAAAATAATGAGAAAAGTAACTGGGGAAGTGTAATTAAATAAAGCTTTGCTTCTGTGAATGTTGCAATGTTTTAAATGCTCTCTTCCAACACATAAGACTCCAGCGTCAGAAATGGATATTTAGCTGAGAGACAGTTATGGAAAAAATTACGAATAATGTATGGTAAAATTAACTCTCTTGAAATCTGACTTTTATTAGGTGCTAGCTATGTTAAAATCTAAAATTTAAAAAGCAATAATGGAATAAGATCATCTAATCTTTACTATTAACTTTGCCATGCACTGGTGTGTATTTTAGTAAGCTTATTCACAGTCATGAGGTAAAGTTTGAATTGGTAAATTTTATTATTCCAACCTGCTTTCCACTGCCAGTGTAGACTGACAAATACCATGCTTAAATTACATTCATAGCAGTTACTGTCAAGTTTGTAGATGCTTTGTTTGAGCTTTCTTCTAAAGCCATGAAATGGCCTTACTTGGATAGAAAAAAAATAACATCATCTTTTAAGCTTTGGCATAATTTGATTGGGTATTCAGTACCATATAGAAAGAGCCAGATTGACCATCTAAGGGCAAAAAAACCCCAAAAACTCCAGTAACTTGAAGTTTGAAAGCAAACAAGGATTTTTAGCAAACCTGTAGCATGCTGCAGGTATTTACTACTGAACAGCTAACGGGGCTGAGGTGGGCACAGGTGTGATGGTTAGGTGTAATGCAGTGCATTTACAGCAGCATCGGTAGCAATCACCAAAAATAATGAATCACACAATGGATTATAAGGGGACACAGTGAGTGATGAAGATTTTGATAAGAGCCTCCATAAATAATTTTAAAACTTTGCAGTGCTTAGATAAGATTTGGAGTTTTTTTATAAACTACATATGCATTACTTTCATACTGAACTTTCTTGTTGGATAAATGCAATTTAAAGCCACCAGTCTTCTTTACATAACTATGGCGTTAGTTGAGTTTTTAGTTTTGCCTAAGACTGCACCTGCCAAACAAGAACTATATTTGGGTGTTTGCCTCAAAAGTACCCCCTGATATTGCAACTCCTGACACATTGTATTGCTGGAAAAGTTACTTGACTGATTATCAAGAACTGTAGAAATAATACAGAATAATGGAATGAATCCATGCATTCAAGACTCATTCCCCTAGCTGTCCAATTACATAAAGTAACTTTAGCATGTGGACTGAATATGACTTCTATAACAAGTTCAGAGGAAGATCAAGTTCTGCTGTAGCTGAACTGCTGTGTATGACCTGAAAATTACGTTATAAAGGGCTCGATTTCAGTTTCTGATCGCTTGTGTTTTTTTGCACAAACTTAGGTCTGCGTGTACCTTTCTGACAGGATTTTTTTTCTCTTCCTGATATGCAGCTCATGCTAGATACATGGAATGAATCCATATTTTCAAATATTAAAAATAGACTTCAGGACAGTGCAATGAAGCTAGTTCATGCTGAAAGACTAGGAGAAGCTTTCGACTCCCAGCTTGTTATTGGAGTTCGAGAATCATATGGTACGTCTTGCACACACCAATCTGTTGCCTCCTCACTTTAGTAAATGAATTTTCTTCATACAAAGTTGGCAGTTATGGTGGTAGGGTTGGAATTACCTCAGCATTTTGTATTGATTTTTTGTTGTGCTTATTGATACATGATACCAATTAACTTTTGTTTATAATCTTTAGCTTCTAAGTGATTTACCTGTTTATCAGTTACTGCATATCAACATTTTCAAAGAGAAGACTACTTTTTGACCTTTTGGGGTTGCAGATACAACTTAGTCTGTACTCCTTTACATACTGTTTCTGATTCTTTAGACAATTTGAAGAAGAAATGCTGAACAGGATACATTTAAGACTTCCAGTCTTTTTCTTTGTTGCAGAGCAGATCTGTGTATCTGAAACTTCTGTGATGTTTCACCATTGCCTGCTACGTTTGACAGCTTTCCAGCCTGTTGAACTAAACTTGTGGCTAATATTCTCTGAGATGGCTTTTTACAGAAGTCAAGTTCTAACTTTTTTTAAAGCATATTCCACTTAATGACTATTCATTTCTCTGTAACAGTTGAAAGTGGAAACTCTTTTCCAAATAGTGCAAAGCACTGCAATAAGCTCGCTGTCTCCATTCTTATAAAAGAGGAAAAAAGTCTGAAATGGAGACATTGTGATTCCAGGAACAGTGTCTAAGAGAAGCTTTTTTGCTCAGTTAGGTGGAGAACTTTTCACTTTATTAGGCACTATTCTGAGCTTTTTTATTCCTTCCTTAAAATTTTGCAGTTGTATGTGCATTTATGGTTACCATGTTTGAATGTCTGAAGTGCTGGAGCTAAGCATGAAGTTTTTTTCCAGTTTCCATTAATTGATCTGAATGTTTTTGGGAGCAAAGATTGGCCAAGTTTGGTTACCTTTTTGATCCGAGTCCATTTATTGCAGTATTTCAAATTGTTGAATGCAACCCTTTAATGCAAGTCTCACGCTCTCATTGAAATTTGCTTATTATTAGCCACATAAATTTCCACGACTTGAGAATAAGTTTGAACTTTCTCTTTGCAGTTAACCTTTGTTCTAATCCTGAAGATAAACTTCAGATATATCGGGATAACTTTGAAAAGGCATATTTGGATTCAACAGAGAGATTTTATAGAACACAGGCTCCTTCTTATTTACAACAAAACGGTGTACAGAATTATATGAAATATGTAAGTAAAAATTCTGTTATATCTTTATACTGAAAGTGTTAGTACTTAAAATGATTGCTGTTCTACTTTTGCACAGGCAGATGCTAAACTAAAAGAAGAAGAGAAAAGAGCACTACGTTATTTAGAAACAAGACGTGAATGTAACTCTGTAGAAGCAGTAAGTATAATGTGAAGAAAAATAATGTATTTCATATTTATGTAGTATAGTATGCAGGGTTTAGTTTTGTGTTACAATATTATTTGATAGCAGTAAATTGAAACTGTTTATTTTATGTTTTTTAGTCATAAATTATTTATCGCAAAAACATGTATTACTTTCCAGTCTGATAAGCTACAGTTTCTGCAAGTGTTTTAACAGTACATGTAGATGAAAAGTTAAAACTGAAGGGCAGGTTTTTATTCAGGTTGGCTTGGCAGAGGATTTCTCAGTACTCATTCAGAATACCTGAAAGATTTATTGTTCATTGCAATCAAAAGGAGCAATAGAAATTTCATTAAAGCTGTAATATCTTTCCTCTTAGGCTGAAATATGGCCATTTAATATAAAAGATGGGTTTTCTTTTTTTCTTCCCCTTCTTGCCTCTTCAGCAATTTTTTACACAGTTCAGATTCTAGAGGAAGATTTAACTGCAATGAATAGTTCATAATTGTCTGTGTTGAAATTAGTTCAGGAAACAGGTTATTTTAAATAAATAGCTTTTAAATCTGATCATTTTTTGCAGTGGATCAAAATGTGCTTTACACCTTTTGTTAAGCTGTGAATCATTCATTTTGCACAGGTATAAACTGTAGCTGGTATAAAGAGGCTGACAAAAGAGAGATGGTCCTGACATGTACAGGCAGTTTCTGTTCTAGATCTAATGCCTTGTTCAAGCCATCCAGCCTGGTCCAAATAGGGTATGCTGGAATGAGAACTATTCTTAGCTCTTGGATGTATACTTGGAAATGAAGCACGGTAGTTACTGTTCCAAAAGTGGTGGCTCCCTTGAGAGAAAAGAGTCGACAGAAATACTAAGCTCATTAACAGTTTGGAGGAGACTTTACCACATTTACTAAGCTAAACATTTTGAAGAAATATGGTTCCTGTATAGATTCTATTCAAACTGCACATACTTTCATGAATCAGTGAATGAGTTTGTGGTTTTCTTGAGCTAATTGTTGAGAGCAGGTTAGATTTTGTGTCCTGGCAAACTTGAGACGCATCAGACTTCGGTGTTCATAAGGCTGCTTGAGCTAATCCTGTGTTTAATGTATTTCAGCTCATGGAGTGCTGCGTCAATGCCCTGGTGACATCTTTTAAAGAGACTATTTTAGCTGAATGCCAAGGCATGATCAAACGAAATGAAACAGAAAGTAAGTGAAGCTTCAAGAACAGTGAAGGGTGAACCCTGCATGAACTGCATAAAAATAGATTTGTGTGTAGATATATCAAATTACTGTTTTTAATAGATAGTGGTAGTGTTTCATATAAAAATATTATTGCCCATGAACAATCCCACTAAAAATTTCCATCATTGGTTTGTATTTTTTCCTATCACTTTTGAAATCTATGTGCACAATACTCTAATATGAATGAGTGGATAGCTCTCATCTTGCTTCAAAAAAAGTATTTTGTGCTTTGTTTTCTTTTTTTTTTCCCACACTTACTTTCATCATGTTGACCAACTCTGGTAAATACTACATATGTCTTTACTTTCTATTTGAATACTCCAGATACAAACATTTCCTCTTCATTTTACCCCACTACCTCTTTACACCTGGAAAAAAAAGTGAAGCATCTCTTTATAAAAGCTTTTTTTCTGAAAGACAGGGAGAAATTTTTCTTGCTCTGTTTATTAGTGCAGGACCAGTAGGTTAAATTAACAAAATCCCTGCAAGGTGTTCATGTGGTTTTATAGCCAGTATGTCAGTGTGAGTATTGAAAGTTAGCTCTGCATGCCTTTTGAAAGTTTTCAGCAGTTTTTTTTTTAACTCTGCTGCCAGAAGTTGAGAGGTTAGTGTGATTCAGAAGTCTTGTGTTGGTCCTATATGATAAAAGAAACTTGATATATCATTAAAATGTTATAATTCGGGTAAGAAAAATGAAAAAAAAAAAAAAAAAAGGCTGAAATCACAGGTTAATTTTTCTTTCAAGTTTTGGTATCCAGCAGCCAAGGAATATTTACTAATGTCTTATGAGGTTTTCATTTCTATGGAAATGAGAAAACTGTTTTATGACTAAGAATATTATAGAAAACACTCACTTCTAAAGCCAGCATTTAAGAAAATATTTGACCTCAAAACTATGTCATACTGATCTGTTCATCTAGCAGCATGATTTCTGGCAGTAGTCCAGAGCTAAATGTAGAAAGCCATGAAACTTCTTACAGGTATATGTTACAGCCTTTGGGAGAATGCAGGAGGCTTATGTCAATGCAGAGCTTCAGAAGGGCTCATCTACAGGCACCAAAGATCTTTCTTTAGAAACCTGTTGCAATATTCACTTGGCCCTCTCTTGTGGCTGTGGCTGTCCTGTGATAGTGCTGGGTTGCAGAGCACTTCCGTTTAGTCTGTCAGAACTGTTTAAAATGAAGGGTGCAGGTGCAGATGACTGAAACATAACTAAAGACTGGAGCTATACATAGTAATGTATACATCTCATAGTGTCCTCTGTTGTCCTTTGCTTATGTATGTGACTTTCTGCTATTATCTGCCCCAAAGAATTCAGTGATGGTGTCTTTATTAAACACCACTGACAAAAAAGGGCTGTTTTGGTGGGGATTTTTGACTATGAGCTGAGCACGTACTCTTGTTATATTAAGTAATATTTACATGCTGTGCAAAGACAGGAAGGAATAATGTCTTCCAACTAAAAACTATCAAAAATGTCATAGCTTGCAAAGACTTTAGAAGTGACTTACTGTGTTTTTGTTTGCTCATAGTATTGGGGAAGGGAGGCCTAAATTTTATTTTTGAAGTGCAACAGAAAGAAAAAGTACATTTGGCTTTCCTGAATACAGAATGAAAGCAGACTTTAAGTGCCCCAACAAGTACAGTATGGATTTCTTTGCTCTTCGGTGTCATAATGTATTCTGAGAGAAATTCAAGTGAAATACTTCATTTACTTTTGTTACTTTGAAATCTGTCTTTGAAGAATTTGGTTTTTTGGGCCCTGCAGTCTTAGGGGTGCACCTGGAGTCTTCTTTGCTACTGATTCCTAAGCGAAACCACAGATTTTTTTTCTTGAAGTATTTATGCCATCGCTACTGTACAGAAACAGATGTAGAGCCCTTTAACATATCTTTTTGTTTTGCTTTTTCTGCCATCTTTTCCTCCCTCTTACTCTTTTTAAAAGATCCAGTGAAAGTTGAGGGAGCTTTTTGGACTTTTTCTATGTAAAATGGTGCTGCCATTTCTTACAGTAGATCTAAATTGCACTGAGAATGCCTCCGACTACATGTTGGGTTTTTTCCTGGTTCCTGAAATCTTGTTGTTTAGCCCATTGTGAGTTGTCTCTAGTACCATTGCAAGTTCTTATTCAAGGTTGTTTGTAGTTTCCATTCTCTCATTT
The DNA here is from genome assembly GCA_026261815.1 of Monarcha castaneiventris obscurior. Taxonomy (NCBI): domain Eukaryota; kingdom Metazoa; phylum Chordata; class Aves; order Passeriformes; family Monarchidae; genus Monarcha; species Monarcha castaneiventris. The sequence goes on along the minus strand of JAMPIT010000350.1, from coordinate 3,351,857 downwards.
GCATTGTTATGTTCTAAAAGGATTTTTTTTTCTTCTCTGTGCTTTTCTATTTGCTTCTGCAGCAGCTGTGGAGATACAGATGATGGTAGCATATTTCATCCTCTTGGTGTTTGTTGCTGACAAAAGTAATGCAGAGGAGAAAGCAAAAGCGGGGCCTCTGACTTTTCCCCTTTCACAGTAGACATAACATTGAGGAACTAAGTGGATCTATAATTTTTTTTCGGTCAAAAAAAGAATCAGAGTCCGCTTGTTCTACTTCATGAAGCAAAGTCCTTTGCCATGTTGAGTTCAAATATCTGTGGTCTCTTTACAACAATCTGGTGACCTTATTCCCAGTGTTCTTTGTGGACAGCTTTGTCAAGATGATTATTGATGTTTCAGTAGCTTTTTTTTTTTAAGCAGTATTGAAATATCTTCACAAAAAGTATACAAATAAAGCACATCACTTTCTGAACTTTTTGAATGGTAGCTTTCAGAAAAACTAAAACTTTTGGGGAGAAAGAGTTCACTATTTGCATTTATCTGTTTTGGTTACTTCAGAATTTTGCAATCTTTTAACTAAAACAAAGCATTGTAAGTGGTATTGAAACGTACATAAAGACAGGTGTGTTTGGCTTTAATTTAAAATTTTTAAATGTCTTGAATCCATACAATTTCCTGTATAAAAGTCTGTAGGCTTCCAACTGAGAAGCATTCTTGCCAGGGATTTGAAGGCAGTTAGAACCTGGACTTAATCCAGATGGTCATTGGGTTTAGGGGGGTCTTATTCAAGCTTGTGATACTATATGCACTGGCATACTATAGAAGATATTATATGCATAAGCAAGTACTACACTGCAATAAATTTCTTTTTTTACCTTCAAAAGAATCCTCTTGTGGGACCATAATTAGAACAGTACTCAGTACCTCTTCCGTTGTAAGAGATAAATTGGATTATCTGTTCTTCACATATTTAATGTTCCACTTGAGAAATGCCTAGGAGAAATGCAGTATATTTGGGTTTTATACAGGTCTTTGGCTGGTGGCTTCATCAGTATTTGTATCTTTCAGAGTTGCATTTAATGTTTTCACTGATGGATAAAGTTCCGAATGGCATAGAGCCTATGCTAAAGGATTTGGAAGAACATATTGTTAGTGCTGGACTTGCAGACATGGTAGCAGCTGCTGAAACTATTACTACTGTAAGTATATTGGGTTTTAGTAAAACAACAACAGGAAAACAACTTTGCAGAAGTTAAATATTCTCTATTTGTGGGACAAATGCATGAATGGAAATAATTTTTTGAGATTTTGTGTGTAGAGATCAAATTTTGATCCACTGCAAGTTTTAAATGTCTTTAGGATAACTTTTTATTCTTTGTGTTTTCAATTGTAGCTTTAAAAAGTGAATCTTAATTTGCAGTAAAGGTTATAAATAAGGTGCATGGGATGCTTATACAATATAATTGTGTTAGAATCTTAATTTTAAAAGTCTAATCAATTTTTCCGGAACTCTGACTTTCTGATGAAATTTGAAATTTGCTTTCAATCTAAGAGTGGTTGTTCATTGTGGAAATTATAAGGGTTTTTTCTCCACTGCATTTTTTCAGCTTTTTATCATCTTTTTTACTCTGGGTCTAGGAGGCCTAAGTGTCTGCAGGATGTGGCATGTGTCTTTTATTGGTCCTTGAAAACATCCTTTAAAATAAAATGTTACTGTATAATATTTGAAAGTTATAGATTTTTATCTTTTTTTGTATATTGGAAATACTACCCTGAAAGTCTATGTTTAGGCCTGCATGCTGTAGAGCTCTTCAGTACACAAACTAAAGATAAAATGTACATTCATAGTATGCAGGCTTTTGAGGATACAGCATTTTTGCAGATTAGGGAATTACATGTATGCTCACACTGAATTCTGTGGAGCCCTCTTTTTATATTTGAGTTTTGCCTCTTTAGGATTCTGAGAAATATGTAGAGCAATTGCTCACGCTATTTAATCGGTTTAGCAAGTTGGTTAAAGAAGCTTTTCAAGATGATCCAAGATTTCTTACTGCCAGAGATAAGGTATGTGTTTCTGCTGGTCTTTTGTTCACTATCAGAATTGTTGCAGTTTGTGTTATGATGTCTCCAAAACCCTTGTGCCCATTCACTGTTAAATTTAGAAGCCGCTGTTTCTCTATTAAATACGCAGGCTAAAATATTGATGAAAATTACTACCAACCGAGTAGCTTTTAATTTCTGTTGTAGTCCTGAATAAAGTTGCATGCATTCAGCTTTGTAATGTTGTAGAGCACATTAGAAGATAACCTTTGTATTGAGAGCCTTAATGTCCGATTCAGCAATAATTTGTGTTTGGAATTTACTATGTATTTGTCTCATGACTTCAGATGTGCAACCTGCTCCATGTAATCCCTTCCTTAGTTGTTGTTTAAAGGAAACTAGTATGGTAGTGGAAAAGAGGAAAACTCAATACACCAGTTTATTGGGAAAGTGAGTCATAGAATTTGAACTCTCAAACTGAAAACAGAATCTGCAAGCTTTAGGCTAATAAAAAAAATTGAATTAACTTCATGTTACAGTAGTGTAAAAAGATATAAAGTCTTTGCAATTCATATCAGAGAAAAATTGAGTGAAGCACCAATAATCTAATTATTTTTCAGGCATACAAAGCAGTTGTGAATGATGCTACAATATTTAAACTTGAATTGCCATTGAAGCAAAAGGGGTAAGTCGTGTAAACTTTATGCGAATCAAGGTTTTTAAAATGTCTCTTCAAAAAGTAGTGCTGTGTTTAAAAGGGCTTTGTGTTATTTGCATTATGGAATTTCAGATTGCTTACTGACTTCTGGTAAGATTCTCTTCATGTGGAAGTAGATCAGTGAATAGTAGCCTGGTTCAACTGTAATTTATTTGTAGTATTTGGGGATCTATTCTTTTATACTTTGAGTTAGTTTGTTAGCTGAAGTTCATAATAGCTTCCTGAGTTATTAATTCTAAAAACCTCAGCTGTGTAACTCTGCCACAACTTCAGCAAAGGTCCTGGGGAAAAATGAGGCAGTAATCTTCATGGGAATAACTGTGGCTGGTTAAGGTGTAACCATCCACAAGCTGTTTTCCACCTCCTCTTGTGCCAGTTGTGAGTGTGACCTGTCCAGCTGTTGCATTTTTGTTTCAGTGCAGGATTAACCAGGTTAGTTTAAACAGCTTCCAGTAGATTAGGCAGACCTGCGTGACTCAAGAAGAAGGACCATGCTTACAGTGCCTGCTCTGCTAACTCAGCCAAGAGAAGGTAGCAGTCAGTTAATTGATTGTTAACATTTACCATGTGATGTGCCACTTGAGTAAGAATTTGTATATATTTAGGTGCTTGGAATTGCTTATATGTAGTTTGTCGTCTGATTTACTATGGAAACAAAGCTTGTGTAGCTGGGCTGCCAGCTTCCCTTTCCAATTGCTTCTAGTTAGGGGTCCATGGTTGTAAATATCTGTCCAGCATCTTGGTTCATATTCTGGGTTTTGTTTCGGACTAATGGCAAGTCAATTCCTCTGAATATGGATTAGTCTTTCTCCTTTTATTTATTGGAGGAATGCTGTCATAAAAGACTGGATCCCTGCTTTCTATACTTTGCATAGGTGTAGGTAAGGTAGAGGAGTTTCTTAGGTAGCTTCTAATGTTTTCGTTTGCCCTGGGACCATCCAAATTGATACCTCCTTCAAACTGTTTCACTCCTAAAGTGAACCCTGCCTAGTGGTTTCTTAGAAACCACTGTGATTGTGATGGTCTTCTGTTCAACGTTCTTCTTCCCAAGCACTTTGAAGTTGTCTAGATATGCAGCCTGGTTTGAGCAAAACAAAACTTTGCCTTGCTTAGTCTTTCCTAATAGCCAAAAGGCTTGTGATCTGCTTGTACTTCAAATGATCTTTAAGAGGGCAGAAGACACTACCGTGCAAGCTGCTTCATGAATTATAAAAAAAGGACCAGTTGTCTGGAGAATGTTAGCTCTGTCTATACTAATTGGTGAGAGGGTGAAAAAATGAGCAAGAAAGCTGAGCTTGCTTTGGGCCCTGGAGAGTAGCAGTCAAGTTGGTGCCATCTGACTCTAGAGATAGGGATTGGTCCTTGCAGTGTGGTTTTATTCACCAGTCTAGAACATGACCTGTGCTTGATGAATTTTGAAGAACAGCAGTTTGTCTCCTGTAGCATCTTGTTCAACTTTAGTCTGCATTTAATCTCCAAGCTGTTAGTCCATCCTTTATAGCTGTGATGAAATAATTTTATCCTGTTACTATGTGGTAGATGTGTTGAGTTTTGCAGTCTGTGAAGTGTGGTGCAGGAGGCTGTTCTTGAGACCTCAGTACAGCATACTGAGGAGATGAGTGAAACATTTCACTGTAGCATTTTTAATTCTTTGCTGGAATACTTCTTTCCATGCAATATTTAGTTGCTTCAAACTGTAGTTTCACCTGTATCTTTCATTGTTACAGTTCTAAAATTATAATTAGTTAAAATAATCAAGCTGTAGAAGCTGTCTAAAAGTGTTTGGCAGTATTTATTCTTCCTAGAAGAAAGGGCGTTATCCCTAATTTTTCATTAGTTTAACGAGGATATAAACTCACCACCAGGATCCTTTGCCAAGGGGATCAGGAGAGAGTGGTCTGTCTTGTTAACAGTGTGACTACTCCAGAATAGCAGGGTTCTATATGGTTTGAAGATATACTGTTCTTCTTTTATCTAGTGTTGGATTGAAAACACAGCCTGAATCCAAATGCCCTGAGCTTCTTGCTAATTACTGTGACATGTTGCTAAGAAAAACACCACTAAGCAAAAAACTAACCTCTGAAGAAATTGAAGCAAAGCTTAAAGAAGTGGTATGTTTTTGCCTTCTATTACTAAGTTACTCTGAAGAATGAATTTGTTTATTTCCTTATGTGGGTTGAGACCTTGATCTTCAAAAGCAGTTATGCAAGGTGTAATAGAGAGAAAAGAGTTTATTATGTTATCAAGTGTGTGTGTGTTTAAATATTGTAAATCATCCAGTGTTTCATGTCTCCTGTGTCAGTTCACAAAATTCATATACTAAGTAAATGCCTCTATGAGGCTGTTATGTATTACAATAACTAATATTTGTCTAGTTAATAATACAGGAGATTTTTATGTACCAGTGTCAATGTCTTTTTTGATTTAAAATAATTTATTGATGTTTCACAAATGAAGAAATTGAAGGTGTGATATTATGAAACATTCATTGCTGTTGCCTATGATAGTATTAACACAGTTGCTCTTAAGGCAATGTCAAGTAGCCTTTTTCTACTCATAGTCTACAGTGCCATTAGATCAGCATTCAAAGGCGTGTCTGGTTGACAATGCAAATAAATATATTAAACTCTATTTTTGACAGCTTTTGGTACTTAAATATGTACAGAATAAGGATGTTTTCATGCGATATCACAAAGCTCACTTAACAAGACGTCTGATATTAGATATATCAGCTGATAGTGAAATTGAGGAGAATATGGTGGAATGGCTCAGAGTAAGTAGCATCACATCTTTCTTTGGTTGTACCTCATGCTTGTGGTTAATTAATATTCCACTCTTGAAGGTAAATATCTTTGTCTGTAATAGCAAGCCACACAGGGCATCTTACACTTCCCTTCTATCACAGTACTTTGTGAAAGTAAAACAGTTTAATAGTGGCAGTGATAGATTTTTAAATATTTCACATACAATTATCTAAAGGCTTCATAGATTCCATATGCAAATAAGCAAAATCTTCTTTAGATATGTAAGTAATTTGAGATCCATTCTAATTTAGAATTTTTATGTAGATTAGAATATTATTTGCATGCCTTAAACATTTCTTCAAATCTCAGAACTCATGGATTCCTTAATGCATGCATACGTTCTTCAGCACTTGAATTTCTTTAAAAGAATCATCATATGCCCTTAAGGGATAGCTACTTATGATCCATGCTAAAAATCCTTAATATTGCATTGCAGATTCACTATTACTGTAATGTGATTATACCTGTGTACTTTTTTATGCTCTTAATTTATTCAAGCTTATTATTTTAAAAAGAAAGCTTTTTGTTCATAGTTTTCTATGTCATATTTACTGTTCTGTTTGTTTATGTAGGAAGTAGGAATGCCAGCAGACTATGTAAACAAGCTGGCTAGAATGTTCCAAGATATCAAAGTGTCTGAAGACTTGAACCAGGCCTTCAAGGAAATGCACAAAAATAATAAACTTGCTTTACCAGGTATTGTTTTCAAATTATTTGCTATTTTTAATTTCTCTTACTGAAAAATAGCTCTGTTAAAATTTAAGTTAAAAATTATGTCAACTGCAGGTTGAACACAGTCTCTGTGGCATTGTTGCCCCTAGATTGGAAGTGTCTGTAGACTCTGCTTTCTCCTGCAGTTGATACTAGAGCTATATCACTCTGTGAGTTGTGGGTTTTCCTTATGAGCAATCTTACAGATACAGATTCCCTACTCTTGTAGACAGGTTGCAAGCAGGGGTTTGAATTGGCATCAGCCAGGTGAATGCCTGAACTACCTCCTTCTTTTATGCCCTCATCATGCTGTGCTCCTCCTTTATCTGCCAGCAGGAGATCTGGATGCATGCTATGAAGCACTTAAATAACAATCTGTAATTGTTTCACTGATGAGAGAGGCTGAGAAGCATCAAGTATTGGACCTGCCATGCTGAAAACCCTTGAGTAGTGCTTATAAGCCTCAGCTGTAGAGCTGCACCAGCGTTTAAGGAGCTCTGCAGTAGCAAGCCAAAAAAACAGGATTCAATCACTGCTGCTGGCAGAAAGCCAGTGCATAGAGTACCTTAATGTTTATGTAGGTAGATACCCTGCAACTTTCTGAAAATTCAGTCCTCCATAATTGTGTTCAGAGTAGGAAAAAAACCCAAAACATTTTGGTTTATCATATCTGTTATGCCTAGAGATTCATATAATCCAATATCATCTTACAGCTGACTCTGTGAATATTAAAATTTTAAATGCTGGCGCCTGGTCCCGAAGTTCTGAAAAAGTGTTTGTCTCACTCCCCACGGAATTAGAAGATCTTATCCCAGAGGTCGAAGAATTTTATAAAAAGAATCACAGTGGTAGAAAACTCCACTGGCACCACCTCATGTCCAATGGAATTGTAAGTGTGTAGTTTTCAGCATATCAGTGTCAATGTCTGTATTCTCTGTATTTATAACAGTAAGAAAGCTTGTGATCCAGACAGGCTTATAAGTAAAATTTTCTTCCTCTTCACAGATAACCTTTAAGAACGAGGTTGGCCAGTATGACTTGGAGGTAACAACATTTCAACTGGCTGTGCTGTTTGCGTGGAACCAAAGACCCAGAGAGAAGATCAGCTTTGAAAATCTTAAACTGGCAACTGAACTCCCTGATGCAGAACTTAGGAGGACTTTATGGGTATATCCCTTTCTCTTGAAACAGATTGCTTCTTGATTTCTGTGCTCTGAAATACAGGATTAGTATTTTTAAAGCACTGTCTGATAACACTTTGAAACTGGAATGTGAATGCCTTTCTTGGTAATTAATCAGTTGTAATGCTGGCTCCTTGAACTACTACTGAGCACACACAGCCTTTACATTAACACGTTCTCTCAACCCAGTAGTACTTCACAAGCTTTTGGAAACACAAGAATTTTTTGACCATATGCTGCCTAAAGCACAGAGTTATGATTGTGTTTTGACAAGTGGGTCTGGTCTAATTCTAGGAAATTAGTGACATCTGATAAATATATGTTACTTAAAAATAACTTCAGTGTTTGCTTTAGCAGACTTCTAATTATTTAGCTCACAAATAAAGAGAGAAACCACGTAAGTCAGATTTAACACCACTTCTGTAGCCGTGAGTTTGTGTGTTTTACTACTTTGTATGATTTTGTTTATGCTAACCCATTTCAGAAGATTTGGTAAAGTGTGTCCCCGCTCTGAGTTTACCAGTTCCAAACAAGGTTGTGTGGTTCCCTCACTACAGTCTGCACAGCAGTGAATTATGGTCTTAGAAAGTAGTTGTTTCCATTTAGAAAGTCCGGTGTTTTATTTTCATTCTTTCTCCCCCTCCCCTTTTCTCTGTAGTCTCTTGTAGCATTTCCAAAGCTGAAACGTCAGGTTTTATTATATGAACCTCAAGTCAATTCACCCAAAGACTTTACAGAAGGAACCCTCTTCTCGGTGAACCAGGAGTTCAGTTTAATGTAAGATGATGTTTGAAAAGTAAAATAACAATGTACTATTTTATAACTAAAGGAATTCACTTTAACTTAACCTTTATTTTTGAAAGTTTTCAAAATTAAGCTAGACACATGCTTTGCTCGCCTGTCCTCACTTAGTTTTGGCAATAATCATGCTTCAGGTGGGTGATTGGACTAGATGATCTACAGCAGCTCCTTCAATCAAATGCTTCTATAATTCTAATCCCTGTGAAACTAAATTTCTTACACACCTAAGGACGAGGTGCAAAATTGGAGGCTTTGCCATGTTCCAGTTAGCAATAAGTCCATAAAATTTCATGGAAGACAGCCTGTAATCAGAGCTGTATTGATTATTACACACACACAGAATTTCAGAAACAGAGTGCTAAGTTAAAAGGACGTGAAACTGCTCAATAATACGGTGTGTTGTCAAGAGCCAAGGTTTTCAGTGTGGCTCTCACCAGAGAGGAGTGTCTTTATTTCTGTGAGAATCGCAGTGCTCTTTTATTGGTGCTTTGAAATCCTTTGAGCACAAAGGGAGAATATCTAAGTGGTGCATACTACGTTCAGTGTGTTTTAGTTGTGCTTCTGCCTGCCTTTGTTGTCAGTGACTGTGATGAGAACTGGCTCCTTGCTAGTAACCTCAGATTCTGTGCCTCATTCTCAGTAGCAGCTGGACATCTGGGTCTGTGGAGAAGGAGATAAGTGACAAATCTGCTTTCCTGGGGCTTAGTTTCTTGCCCAGGGCCATAGTGCTTAGTCCTGTCATCAGGATTCTGAGCTCTGGGAAATGATGAGAGGACATGACAGAAGACACAGGCTGTAGAGAAAGTTTGCAGGTGACACCTGGAGAATGCCATCAGCTTTCTTTGTTGCAATAGCTGGGTTTTGTTCCAGACAGTTCTTTGATGGAATATTAACTAGTCAGATTTCCTGAACTTTGTTGTAAAAACTTCCTCCAAAGAACCCTACATTTATATAATTAAATTGAAATACATTTTTCTGAAATTTTATTGTTTCAGCTGCTGGATTTACTTGTAATGCTGGCTAGCATTCTTTAGGTTTCATTGTGTGGAGACATTGGCATTGAGTTCTGATCTGTCAGACAGCTCTCTCACTGCTGCAATGCTAATAACCTATAAGTATCTGATCTGTCATGGTATTCCTTGCTGCTGTAATTGAAGTTTACCAGGAATTCTGTAATTGAAAGTGTTTGTTTAATTTTTTGCTTACTTTCATGCAATACAACTTTTTTCAGAAAAAATGCTAAAGTTCAGAAAAGGGGCAAGATAAATTTGATTGGTCGATTACAACTTACTACAGAGAGGATGCGGGAAGAGGAGAATGAAGGAATAGTCCAACTAAGAATATTGCGAACCCAGGCAAGTAACCTGCCAGAGGAATACAAAATTCCCCTGTTTCTTTGGTTGCATTATCATTACTGTAATTTGTTGTGTTATCATTACGTGCCATCCACAGTTGGATGTTGATGTATGAAATGGGTGCTTTGGAATCCCATTGGAAGGCACTTCTGCTACGTGACTCTGGATCCTTGTGAATACCTTGTGAATGTGTGTTCATGCAGTTCTAGTTGTCAGCCTCCTGTTCTGAAGTACCAGGTCACCATCTTCAAAGGGGATGAAGCAGATACTGAGCAGCAGTGTTGTTGTGGGTGACAGCAGCAGATTGGTAAAGTTGAGTGACACTGGCCACCACCATGAGCAAACAGCATTGCTGAGCTTGGTATCTCTTTGGTCTCTAGGAAGAGAATAATCTTGGAGGTGGGATCACGCTGTGGTAACAGCACTATGACTTTGGAGAGGCCTTCTCCTTAGAGGAAAAGTTGCAAAGTGCATCTTAGCTGTACAAACTGCAGCTTCCTGCTCTGTGGTTGATAGCTCTTCAGTCATCTACTCATGTTTTGAGCTGACAGTTTTAGAAAAGCCTGATTTTTTTCTGGCATCAGGAATCATTACCTACTATGGAGTCTCAAAAATCCCATTTTACTTCAAGTTTCAGGCCTGTTCTGTCAGTCAGGTTGGATTGCAGGCCATGCACATCACAATTGTACCACCTGATGTAACATTATGATGTGACCATTCTGGCAGCAGCGGGATTCATGCCTGGTTGTACTTATGAAATGAGTGAGAGTTTCACAAAGTATATCACAAGTTACCTAGGAAACTGCAACTTCTGGTCAGGGAGTGAATGAACATTTGGTTTTAGTGAGTAATTTGCACTCTAGGTGTAGGATTTAGCTCCTCCTTTGACTGGAATTGTCTTATATCTCTTGCATCTTGCCAGTGCTTCATTCTTTTCCTTTATCAACTTCTTTGTAAAAGCAGTTCTATATCTACATAGGCTAAAAAATGCAGCATATTTCTTGATTTCTAAGGAAAAATATAGATTTCCTTGCTGTCTTGCCTTACCAGGAGCCTCCTGTTAATGCTGTGTTCATTTTGTCACTTCACCCAGGCATTTAAAAATATTTTTCTTTCCTTCTTGTCCCCCACCAGGAGGCTATCATCCAAATAATGAAAATGCGGAAGAAAATTACTAATGCCCAGCTTCAGACTGAACTGGTAGAAATATTGAAAAACATGTTCTTGCCACAAAAGAAAATGATAAAAGAGCAAATCGAATGGCTTATAGAGCACAAGTATATCAGAAGAGATGAGTCAGATATCAACACCTTTATATACATGGCATAATTGGAGGACTCTGCGGGATGCTGAGAACATAAATGGAAGGGTGCTTGGACAGACAGCTCAACAGTTTGTGCTGCAGAAGGACTTGTTTTGACTTTCGTTACATATTAAAATCCCTGCCTTACCTTACAGAGGACTGTATTTTGCCAATCTCATTCAGCTAGCATGATGGCATTCCCTTCATGTTGCACACTTTTAACAGCATGCTGTTTTGTGGGAAACTTGCGTTCATGAAGAGCCCATTGTGAACTTTTTAAAGTAGATTTGATTTACACCCATCAGGAAGAATACAGGTTTGGGTTTTTAGATGACCAGTACTTGCACAAGGAAAAAATTTTCAAATATTCATGCACTGAGGAACTGCTATTAGTTTTGTTTTGGGTTTGTTTTTTGTTTTGGTTGGTTTTGGTTTTTGGGTTTGTTTTTTTTTTTATTGCAATTAGGACTAGAAGTAGCACTTTCACTTTTGTGTTTTGGAACAACAGAGTAATGTACTGTCCATCTTGGATCCTTTTCATGTAATAACATTTGAGAGACACAAACACATGCATCACAACTGATACGTATTTGTTACAGTTAAAACCTGTCTGCTAGAGCAGTGCTTCAATCTAGTAACTGGATTTTAATAATTGACACATTAAGTGACACAAAAGTAATTTCAAGTCATTGGTGATATTTTTCCCTAAGCAAGAGATCATTGTTTTTAAATTGTTTCCTCTAAACAAGTGGATATGTTGTTACCTTATTTGGACAGATTATTTGCTACAACCCTTTTTGACAAGGTAAAGGTTTCTTGAATGATACTTCACTCTAAAAGCAGTTTTCATGGGTGGGCCTGTTATAGGAACAGAAATATTAAGTGTATTTCCGTTTACATTTAATATTTATATTCCAAATATTTCAGTATGACTACATATATCAGGATGCATTAAAGAGTAATTTATGCACAACTCCCCCAGAAAGAGAATAACACTTGAAGATCCCTGTACTGTTTCCTCAGTGGTAATTTTATATACATGCAAGGTTTATCCAATTGGACTAGTCAGCATCTTTATATGAAAAACGAACCCTCTGCTTTTTATTTTATAACTGATAGGATAGGAAATACACTTCTAATGAAAATGACAACGCTAAGGAAAAATACTGTGTTTAGTGGATGCAGAGAGAGTGCCAAACACACATCAGGAATCTCAGCTTCTTAAAGTTACCTCTTCCATTCTCAATCATCTGAAGTAGTCATTTGGCACTGCCCTACTCTCTGCTATTCTGAAATGTCCCAGCATGTACTGGAGCGATACCCATGTGTCATAGGAGCAGAGTGCCTGACTTAGGACAAAGGTAAGTTGCGCTTTACTCAGTTCTGTATGAATATTTCTTCTATAAATCGCAAGTGTGTGAAGTTATTTTTTAATTAACCAGTTGAACTACAACATCTAAAGGCCTCATCTTCTTTGATGAGAAATGGGGAAGAGGATACCATTAACTTTAGTCAAAAAAGAAAGCTTTCCAGTAAGTAAGAGGAGGAGTTTTACTTTCACATGGTTACAGTAAAGTATGCAGTAAGAGTGGTTTTAAAGCAAACTCTCCAAGAATGGCTGTACCCTTAAGCAGGCTGCGTGCTCTGTTACTAATGTAAATGCCACTGTGACTGCCTGAGAGCAGTGTGAACATCTGTTTAAGTAAGAAATACTTGGTAGTGAGGGTTTCATGACCAAGAGATGGAGAGAGATCAAGGCCTGGCCAATTACAATTGATTGAAATTCTACAGCTTGTGTTACATGCTTTTATTGGTACTCAAAAGTAGATGCTGTTTAAAAATATTGCATCTTTTATGTTGGCCCTGTGGTGTTGCAATTCAGAATCAAAAGCAAGTGGTGCTCTGTGTAGTTAACCAATGAAACTATTTGAACATTAGAAAACAAAATTCTAATAAAAAACTTTGTGCTGCAAGACTTTCAGTCTTTGTAACTTAAAAGTAATAAATGCTTACTTGGGATAACTGGGAAGAACATGACAGTCTGAGCACACTCTTCAACATGAAAAATTCCAACCATTAGCCAGAGAAGAACAGGTGTGAAATGGTCACACAAAAGAGCTATCCAAGGGTATAATGCTAATTTTGGAGCTATTGGTTTAGATTTGAAAGAGAAGTTTAAGAGACTGCATCTCAGATACAACTGTTTGGGAAGCTGGAGAGTATGCAGAAAGCAAAAGGTTGCTAAAAGCTAAGGAGCTACACGTTCCTTCAACTGATAAATACAATGCAACCTAATTGTTACCTATATATTTCTCAAAAGCTGGGATGGAAATAGAATTGGTAATGTGCCTGTGACATGGTCATTTTTCTTTAAATGTATACCAGAAATGGATGTTGGGTTTTTTATGAAATCTGAGACAGACACCAGCAAATTTGTTAAAGATGCAGAATCACATTTAGCGTCCTTCATCAGGTCACTTCACCAATATGCACTTAAAACTCGTATCACCTGGGGCAAAGGGAGGTACCTGGGGTAAGCTGTCTTTTGGGGAGGGTAGAGTTCAGATCTAAATGAAAACTATTCCTCACTTGCAATATGGCAACAACGCACTTTTAAGGCTGCAATTTTTAGCTATGAATATATATGTCCAAAGACCTAGCTTAAGGAGGTGCTGCATCTGAAAAACGCGTTGCCACACACACTGCCACGGTGAACAGCTAAGGAACGAAATCTGATGTAGAAGGGGTGGGGGGGAATCACTCTTAATGGGTTTAATTAAGAAATACTGTTAAATCTTCTCTGTCCCAACAACTTGATGAGAATCTGTTTCAATTCTGAAGTCTTCCATTTTCCTCTCTCCACAGTTGGTGTCCCTAGCTTCTATTTTTACTCATTTACCTTTCATTTGTTATGACTGTAATGCAGTTACATTTCCAAAGGACAATGTGACTTTCTCATTTTTCACCTTTTTAAAATGAATATAAATGTTCTGAATGTTCACATCTTGCATTCATCTGCATTGGGATGCCATTGTCCTGTAAAGTGCAAATTTTAAAAATACAATTGGCAAAAAGATTTGATAGTTTTACAGAAAGATTTGCTATCTCAAACTGTTTTCTATTTTCATCTAAATGACTGGGATGCTATCTTTGTAATTCTTTAAGGTCATATTTGTGAAATAAACAATACATGGAAGCTTTCCTGTCATATACACTATATGTAGTCTGGAGTGTTGAGCGAACTCGAGTTCCTGAGTTGTAATAACTATCTCCATATGGTATTTACAATTTTGAATGTGTGCCACTACCAAGATAATAATGCTGTACAATTTTGAATGGTGGTAGTTTCTGTATGGCAGTCCAGCTGAACTATTTTGATGTACTGCTTAATTTTTGAATTTTATTTTTTAAGTTGTATAATTTATTTTCTTGCAAAATAAAAATGTAATTTAAAAGACTACTCATTTAGCAAGGTATTTTGGTGTCTCAACCTACAAAATTTTAAAGTTGAATTCAGGTGCTGCTCCTAAGAAATGCCACAGTATGAAATTTGCCTGACTTCAAGTCCCAAAATCTGTTATGATCAGAGTACTTTAAAAAAAAAATGAGACTTCCAATTCTTTTCTTGTTAAAAATTTGTAAGTCCTTAAAGTTATGTATGTAAAGCTATTTAGTCTTCTGAATTCTATTTAAAGATGAGCTGTAGCCTTTCTGTGTATCAAAGCCTGCCATGCCAAAACTGGCTGGGAGTTGCCTTAGTTTATGGCATTTTTAAAAAGGGTTATGTCTCTCTGCAACTTACTGGGATGCTCTTGGATTGCTGAATATTTTGGTTGATTTGTCTCTGAAGTTATTACAGTGTATGTCACTGAAAGTTCCTGGTGCTGCCATGAGATAGTTGTGACCATCAGGTAGCTGATCCTGCAGTGAACAGTGATGTGGAACTGTGGCTTGCCTGAAGGAGTGCTTTTAAGGTAATGGCTTTTCTTGTCTGATTGTCCTTGCCTTTTAATGTGAATCTCTTTGTACATTTCAACTCCCTTCTTTAAGAGCACCAGCTAACATCAGTGTTTTGTGCTTTCTGGTACATGCAGAGTTGAGAACTATTGTCTGTAATAAACAGCTATTTTGGAGTGACTGTTCGGTGCTGCGCATGGCAGTTGGGCACCTGGCAGTTCTTGCAGGCAGAGTTTGATGGCAGATTGCCATTATTTCCAAACTTTTTTCTCTTTGTTAGGGCAATATATAGTCTTTCACAATGGTTTTCCAGGAGAAGTTGTTCTCTAGAAGCCAGTTATCGTAGGAGTTCCTTGGCTGAATCAACTCCTACCACTGTAAATTGATCATGGTTTAGGTAGAATCATTGACCTAAATACAAAAGGCTAGACCTGATTCATTCTTCTGATAAAGTGAGAATGTGGCTTTATTTTCTTCTTTGCTTTGCCTGTCAACATAGGATTGCAAATTGTTTAGGCTGGAAAACACCCTTAAGTCCAACTGTTAACCCAGCACTGCCAAGTGCACCACCAAACCATGTCCCTGAGTGCCACATCTACACATCTTTTAGGTAAGTCCAGGGATGGTGACTCACTCACTTCCCCGGGCAGCGTCCCTGGCACAACTTGAGGCCATTTTTCTGGGTTTTGGTAGAAGCCCCCTTGGCTACAACCTCCTTCCAGGAAGAGTGATAAGGTTCCCCCTGAACCACCTTTTCTCCAGGCTAAACACCCCCAGTTCCCTCAGCTGCTCCTCATAGGACTTGTGCTCTTGATCCTCTCCCTGGACATCTCAACATCTCTAGGTAGACTTGGTGCCTTGCATTTGATCCTCATTTATTTTAGTGATGAAGATTCACTATGGAAATTCAGTTGGATGCTGTCCTTCAGCTCCTGCATGCAACCTGAAACACCTGTAAGAAAGAATGGCTGGAGGCACGAATGGCAGCTGCTGCTTCCCTCTGCGGATCCGGGACACAGCCAAAGTAAGTGCTTTCCCTGCTTTTCCCTGCTTTTCCCTGCTTTTCCCTGCTTT
Organism: Monarcha castaneiventris obscurior; assembly: GCA_026261815.1. NCBI lineage: Eukaryota > Metazoa > Chordata > Aves > Passeriformes > Monarchidae > Monarcha > Monarcha castaneiventris. The sequence continues at coordinate 3,335,931 of JAMPIT010000350.1, read as the reverse complement.
TCCCTGCTTTTCCCTGCTTTTCCCTGCTGAACTAAGGAACAGAGCACAGTGTGACTGTTCTTAATAGTCTGTGACTGAACACCAAAAGTTAGTGACTTTGAAGTTAGTACATTATAGTCACTCTTGATGAGAAGAGATGCTGAAAAGATTAAAGAAGGGAATGCAGTGTGGGTTTCTTCCTGTTTTTAAGACCATAACATTATGTCTAATACTATGTACATACAGCTTAGGATTTGCCAGCTACTTCTACTACTGAAGACATTAAGGAAATTAGCACACCTCCTGCATTTCTTGGAGCAGGCACTTGGAACTTATCTCAAGCTGAGACAAATAATGTGGGATTTAGTGTTCCAAGCAGTTATGCTGAATGGCAATAAGCCTGCTGTCCCAGATGGAATTCAACCATTGCTTCAGAAGGAATAGAGGTGTGAAATGGAACTCTGGTCAAGATGTGTCACTCAGCCCTACAGCCAGCTTTGGTGGCAGGAGACTGGTAGGTTCCCAGCAGCTTTTGGCTATGCTCCACACCAAATGCTGTGAAGGAAACCAAAGTGCAATGGAGATGGGGAAGCCAGGGCTTCAGGTGGGAGAGGAGAATTCAAACATGCGTGTGACTGGGCTTTACAAAGGCAGAAACACAGAGTAAGAATTATTTTTCACAGAATCGTGTAACAAAAGCACTAGGGCTACTTGACAAGGCCATCAGAAGATTGGTTTAAAATGCTATAAGAGGACATGTTTTGGGGGGCTGCAGCTCACTGCTAGCAGAAGGTTCAAAAAGGGTTAGACAAATTCATGGGTTAAAGGTAATAGGCAAGCATAAAGGCTCTAACATCACTCAGCAGTGGAGGTGGGAAAGCACCCTGGCTCTTCTGCTCAGCCTTGAGCAGGGGCTGTGGCAGGTGCTCCTCTCCTACAGTCTCTATGGAAATCTCTAATTCTTCTAAGTAGGAAATATCCTGAAAAATCTTAAATCCCTCCTCAAGGAAAAGGGCTAGAGAGGGAAGGGGTAAAAAAGGGAACCAATTAGTAGAGGCAGCAACAGATACAGGGAGAAGGAGGAAGATGTATGAAGATCACTGGACCAGGACCAAAGATGTAAAATGTAGGGTAGCACCCAGCAGAGCTGTCAGTGCTTACCATCTCCTGGAAGTGTGCAAGCAGTCCCTGGCTGCTGCCTTGTGGGGAGGGACACAAATCCCTCAGGCAAAAGGGTTTCTTCCTTACTGTCGCTCCAGCTTTCTCCTCCTGCTGGTGGTGTGGCTGGTGTGGCATCAGACAGGGAGAGTGAAAATAAGCTGATGTGGGGAAAGAGCAGCCCAAAGGACTGGGAGAGGGACTGAAGCATAATGGGTTCTACCACGGTGGTACTCATGTGCACATAAGAGATTGCTGCTGGGACGGATTTTTGTTTGACCTATTAAAGGTATTTTTTTTGTTTGTTTGTTTTTTGGTTTTTGGGTTTTTTTTTATATATTGCATTAGAGGATTTGTATCCTGAAATATATTTCCTAGCCTGGGAAGGGACTCCCTCTTTTCTTCTCTTAGTTTCTCCATGCACTGCAGTTCTTACACAGCTCCAGACTAACTTTTAAAGTCATATTTCAAGAATATCTGTCATCTTGTTGGAGACAAGTTAACAAGCAATTAAATAATTGTATTATAGTGCTATGCTGCATCTTCAACATTCCCATAGAGTTGAAATCACCTTGCTGAAAACTGGTGAATTGCCTAAGCACCTTGTTTACCCTTTAGGCCAGGGATGTGATCCTCTGTGTTACTACAACTGCTGTCATATTTCACCAGTGTCCTGCTGAACCAAAAGGCTGTGAAGGAGTTAAAGACCCATGGACCAGTTAGCCCGAGAGGACACAGGTTATGTTACAGAACGTGTGCTTGGCCTTCTGGCCTATCCTGTGCTGCACCTATTCCCTAGCCACAGAAAACACTTGGCCAGCTAATTATGACAAAGGAACCTGTAGGAGCATCCTCCCAGCATTGGCAATTATACCACCTCATGTTGTCTTTATCTCAAAGCAAAGCAGCAGGGTTTTGTGTGAACGAGCTTTTGTTTGAAAATAGGAATAGTGACCATAATTGTTTTCTACTCGGAAGAGCTGTAAGACAAAAAACTTTGGGGAACCTCTTCATGGGCAAGATCTGTACCAAGGGCTGTGCCCTGACTGAACATGTGTTTGGTGCTGCACAGCTCTGGGTTGCCAGCATCTGAAGGGATGTCAGATTATCCTTACAGTTCTCTTTTTCCTTGTCTGTGAGGTCTGATAAAGGGACGATTAATCAATATGTGTGGGAGTCCAAGTGCCTTTCTGCCTGAGATGGATGTTAGTGATGGTGCATTAGCAGGCTATATCCATGAAAAAGAGCTTTATACTGCAGGAGTAATGGCAAAGTTAAATAAGAGCTTTCTCGTTTTTTGTTCTACATGTTTTTGGCATTACTCATTTCTGAAAAATATCCTCATCCAACCTGGATATTTTTCCTATGTGGGTACATTGATATTTTTAGAGTAAAACCATCAGTTCTTCCTGAGACAATATTTTTCAGTTCCTATGTTATCTCTGGTTTGTACTTGAAAACTCTGGCTCTAAATCAAAAGTCTAGACTAGACCACCTTAGAACATCAGCTACCAAGAGTCAAGGGAGCAAAGGAGTAGAAATGCTTCCCTCACCAGTGCCTGTCCCAGTCAGCCTCTTGCTACATGTCTGGAGAATCTTTCGATATATACGGAAAGCAAGAAGTATTTTACATGTAAGAGTGAAGACAAAGTGAAATCCTCTCTCACAGGGAAATTAATGAGATGTAGAACAAAAGATTAACTGAAGTAGTTTTAACAAATGTTAATTTTATAATGTGAAGATCAAATAATAAAAAGAAGTCAAGGTAGCAAATGGATGTTAACAAGTTGTTGAAATACTCTTGCTTTCTAGGTTCTATATCCAAAGCCTGGTTCTTGGCACTTTTTCTAGTTTCTGGTACAAGAGGAAGGAAAGGTACAAGTATGTGCTGCTTTATGTGGCTGGTAGACATCAACTCTGGGGAAAGCTTCATGCCATTGCGGGTCACTGTAACAGTAACTCCTTCAGGGATTAAAAAAATGGTTGAGGAGAAGAGACTGATCAGAAACAAATACAGAATTGCTTGTCCTAGACTGTGTGCAACAGCACAAGCCAGAGAATGTCACTTTGTGTTTCGAACCCGTTCCTTTGACATATAAAGCTCGAGACCGAGAATGAACCGGGCTTTTCCTGGCCTAGCTCTGTGTGTGTTGGAGAGACCGGGTAAAGACAGGCACTGTCAGGCTGGCAAACAGCTGAAGAATTTTAGTGCTGGCCTTCATCTAGAAATCCAGGTTCAGAGCCAAGACAGTGTGAGGGGGGAAAACAAAATGCAGAAAAGATCGTGGAACTGGGATGGGCACCCTGAGACTGAGCTGGGGTTGAGCTGGCATCAGTCGTTCTGTGAAGGCAGCTGCCGAGACCCTTCTCGGCCAGGTTTGAATTCTGAGATAACAGTATTAGTGGGTTATGCCATGGCCAGGCAGGAAGGAGTTTAGGGGGAATTAAGTTGTTGGCTCTTCTGAAAACAGCACGCAGCTACAGCACAAGGGCACGCCAGACACAAAGCGCTTTCATCCCCACCGACCTTGTCGTGCACAGGATGTTTCGGATACGGGCTCCACGTGGGGATTAAATGTCCGTGGCTCAGGTCAGCTTAACCTGCAGCCTGTGGCGGCCGAGGAGGGGCGGAGCGCAGCCTGGGCGGCGAGAGGACGCACGGCCGGGGCCCGGTTCTTTTCCCGCAGGGAAGGTCCACGCTCTCTCCATCCGGGTCGCTAGCAGCGATTCTCCTTCTCCGCGCGGCATCCCAGCCTGTTCGCCCCGCGCCCGGGCGGCAGCACCGCCGGCGACAGGAACTCTCCTGGTGTGCGGAATCACGGAATCAGTTAGGTTGGAAAAGACCTCCGGGATCATCGAGTCCAACCACGTCAACCAGACCGTGGCACTGAGTGCCACGCCCACTCTTTCTTTAAACACCTCCAGGGACGGTGACTCCACCGCCTCCCTGAGCAGCTCATTCCAATGCCTAATCACGCCTTCTATGGAGAAATTGCTCCCGATCTCCGGCCTAACCGGGCTCCCGGGCTGGGGAGGTCCCGCGGCAGCCGCGGCCCCTCAAGCCCCGCGCGCCCGGCCCGGCCCCGCAGCCGCCGCCGCCCGCCTTCCCCGCCAGCCAATGGCAGCGGGGGGCGCGGCACCGCCCGCGCCGCGGGGCCAATGGCAGCGGGGAGGGGGCGGGGCAGCGCCGGCTGCAGGCGGGGCGGGGGCGGCGGTGAAGGTGACGGGGGCGCTGGCGGGAACATGGCGGCCGCAGCGGGGGCGATGCTGTGCGGGCGGCGTCCGGCCGCGGGGCTGCTGCGGGTGAGGCGAGCCCGGCACCGGCCTTCCCTTCTCCTTCCCTGCGCAGCCCTGGCCCCGCCGCCGGGCCCGGAAAAGCTCGGCCAGGGTCACGCCGCCGCTGCGGCGGGGCGGCTGCGCCCCTTCCCCTCCGTCTTGCGGGAATCCCGGGCCTGGGAGGCAGCCGAGGGGAGGGAGCGGGTCCCGGGCCGGGTGGGAGGTGAAGGGTGAAGCCTCTGGTGGGTGAAGGGCGGCCTCTCCCTCCCCCGCAGCCCCGGGCCCCGCACTAAGCCCGGCGGGACCTTTATCCGCGATCCTGAGCGCGGCTTTTTCCGCTGTCGGCGCCGGGAGTGCCGCGAATGCCGAGCCCGCTCCGGTGCCCGCTGCAGCCGTGGGGGTGTCCCAGCCGGGCAGGGCCGGGACTCGGGCTGGGCTCCTCTAACTGAGCGGTGTAGGGATATAAAATCGCACCTGTAGGTGTTGTTTCTCGGCTGGGCGGTGGGATGCTGCTGCCCAGGAAGCCTGTGTGCCTGGCAGCGCTGTTGGATGGAGGTGCTGGCGGTGCCTGCCTTGCCTGGGGCGGTGGAGAGCTGTGCTGGGAAAGGAAGGAGGGCAGGTGGATCCCATCCCAGTTGCCGTATGCAGAGCTCAAAGTTGCATTTTACCAGCTGTAGAAGTGGGGTTTTGCTGGTTTATTTAAGTCTGTAATCGACGACAGAGCATGAACACTCCTAGCAGACGCCAGTTGCACTTGGTAAACGATTGTCTGGTTTGTCCAGTTTAAATTTCAGGCCTTGTGCTGTAAGGGTATTTTTTGGTAGTGTAGGGATTTATTTTGTTGGGTAGGGTTTTTTGTTTGGCTTGCTTTGGCTTTGTAATTTTGACGCTAACCCTTGAAAGTACTGCTATTAAAGTCCTGTAAGGGACATAATTCTTTTTCAGGGAGAAGTTTAATTTAAAACTTCCTGCTAGCTATTATAACTTGAGCTGGGGACAAAAACAGACAAAAATCCCCAAACCTCTAAACAAAACAAAAATCAAATAACTAATTCAAAACAGGAAAAAAAAATCAGTCTTTTGTTAGTTGAAGGTTGTCAAATGAAGAGGAGAAACAGACTAAATTTTCTTGTTGCAGATACAAAACCAGAAGGCATTCTCTAATTTATAAAAATGATGGTGATCTTGTGGTGTCCTTAAGCAGTTGTTTTTAATTAGTATTTATTTAGCTGTAATTCAGTAATGGCCAGAAATTTCTAGTGTGCTGAAATGTTGAAGGAAATGGCTAAAGAAAGTGGTTTAAACTACTAATGGAAAGATCATTCTGTTAATGTATTGAACAATACCTACAGATGTAATTTTGTGTCTTTGCACGCCGTAATTAGATGAAGCTAATGGCTGGTGAATTAGACTGCTCAGATAATCCATTTTTCTTGGTTTTGTTTCATTATTCTATTTTGGTGTGACAGTCTGAATTAGTTATCCTCATTTTTGTTCATGAAACACCAAGCTGTAGATGCAAACTGCCACTGTTTAACAAGCAGTGGAGTTAATGATAGGAATGAATGAACCAAAGTCCAGGGAAGCAGACAGAGGGACTTTTTCAAGATAACAGCACTCACTCCCTGACTTAGACATGTGCTATAGGTGTACATAACAGACTTGGACAAAATGAATTTGGTGTTGTTTTTGAAGGAGTATTTGTTTATTTTTCAGAAAGCATTTTATCACAGATGTTATGGTGAGACTGTGCTAGACTACACCTCTTTTAAAAGGCATGTTATGATTTTTTTCTTTTTTTTTTCAGTGTTTCTTAGATATTAATTTTTGGAATAATGACATCTATCAAAATGGGTACATTACTGAAACATAATGGCATTTGCTTTCTTGATATGAGATTCTGAGAGCTTTCTTATTTTCAGGCTCTGAAGTATCCAGGCCGTGGCTATGCATCGCAGCGTACTTTAAATGTAAGTCTGAAGCCCTGTCTGCCTAATAAATTGCTATTTTAGATTTGTGTGTTAAACACTGATATTTTTAAGAAAATCGTCACAAAAAACTGCCTTAAAGACAATGTCACTTGTGCCTAAGCCACACTTTACTGCAAAATCTGAAATGAAAGTCAGACTGCCGTTTTTATTTTGATTTGCTAATTGTTTGATAGTGTGGGACAAAGTTAGAAGTGTGTCAGCTGACGTAAGCTTCATGTAACTATCGACCCAGAATGGGAAAATACAGCTGTTATCAACTGATCCCTTTGAAATTATTTGTGTTGTCCTGCAACCTTCTGTTACAACATAAAAAATGAGGACAAGTATGTTACTATCACTGAAGTCAGTCATGATGAAAGGGTTGCAGTAACAGACAGCCCTTCTTAGTTTTAAACAAGTATCATTTGTCTTTGTTTATTTTTTTTCCTAGTGTTTTCTTTCTTTGCCTGTTGGTCTAAATATAAAGAAACCTCATGAACCGACCCTGTAAAGTTTTGTGCTTAGCTTGCACTGGAACCAACACAGCTGGAGGCTGTCAGGGGCAGTCAGGGATCTGACATCTGCATCTTTTTGGTGCCAGATTCTCATACTACTCTCACAGGGTTATCAGGTGCACGTGTGGCTGTAACACTAAAGCTAAGAGGCAAAATAAGAGTCTTGAGGGGCTACTAGCATAGGGCCGAATGTCCTACCATGTCTTAAAGTACTGCTTAACACGTTCTGCTGGGACCTAGGCTTTTGAATATATCCAGGGATGGAGACTTCACAACCACTCTGGGTAACCTGTGCCTTGAGTTCAGTCACACTCCCGGTGGAGAAGTGTTTCCTGAAGTTCAGTGTCAATTTGCACCCACTGGTGCTGTCACTGGGCACCACTGAAAAGAGTTTGGCTCTGTCTTCTTTGCACCCTTCCTTCCAGTATTAATCTTCATGGTGAGGTGCTGCTGTTGAAGTTCTCTGTGTGGCAGCATGACCCTCTGGTGTATCAGCCACTCCTCCCAGTCTGCTGTCACCAGCAAACCTGCTGAGGGTGCACTGCACCATCACCCAGCTCATTAATGAAGGGACTGGACCCAGTATTGACCCCTGGGGCACATCACTGGTAACTGGCCTCCAACCAGACTTTGTACCGCTATCACCACCCCCAGCCTGGCCATTCAGCCATTTTCTATCCAACTCACTGTCTGCTTATCCAGCCCATACTTCATTAGCTTCTGTGTGAGGATTTTATGGGAGACAGTGGTGAAAGCCTCACTGTAATCTAGGTAGGCAGTGTCTGTTCTCTCCTCATCTACCAAACCAGTCACTTCCCTGTGGAAGGCTGGCAGTTTGTCTGAGCATGGCTTCCCCTTGGTGAATCCATTCTGATGACTCCTGATGATTTTCTTGTTCATGTAAATGGTTTTCAGGATAAGTTGTTTCATCACCTTTCCAGGGATTAAGGTGAGGCTGACGGACCTGTCGTTCCCTGGATCCTCTTTCTTACCCTTCTTAAGGATAGGAGAGATGCTTGGCTTTTCCCCAGTCCTTGGGCACCTCTCACCATTGCTGTCACCATTCCAGCATTACTGAGAGTGACCCTAAAAAGTCACCTCCCAGCTCCCACAGGACTCATGGGGGCATCTGATCAAGGCCCATGGATTTATGTATGTCCAGTTTGCCCTGACCTGTTCCTCTTCCACCAAGGGTGCATCTTCCTTGCTCCACCCTCCCCTCAGTCTCTGGGGCCTGGCATTCCTCAAGGCTGATCCTAGTACTGAAGACTGAGGCAAAGAAGGTGTTCAGTACTTCAGCAGTGTCCTTTGTCACCATGTCCCCTGCCCTATTCAGCAGCAGGCCCACATTTTCCTTGCTTCTTAGGTGCTCACAGAAGCCTTTCCTGTTGCCTTTGACACCCCTTGCCAGATTCAGCTCTTGGCTTTCACAACCTCATCCCTGCATGCTCAGAATGTGTGCCAGATTCTCTGTCCCCATTTCCATCTCCTCTATGTGTGTATGAGTTTTGGCATTTTTACCTGACGTACTGCTTGTTGGATTGGACTGCTCTGGAGCATGGAGGGGACAATCCTTAAACATCAAGCAGCTTTCTTCAATCCCCCTTTGCTCCAGGATGTTCAAGATTCTTGCAAATATCATAGATACCAAGGCTGAGCTCAATGCACTCCACCTGTTCTGTCACATAAAGGGCAAGCCTCTTCCCCCTTTTATTTTCTTCTTGACCTGTCCTTCCTCAAGAGCCCTTATCCCTGCATGGCAGCACTCCAGCCGTGTGAGCCATCTCACCTCAGCTCCATGATCCTAAGGTTGTAGTCCTGCAGCTGCACACCCATCTCCTTATGTTTACTCTCCGTGCTGCATGCATTCATAAAGATTTTAGTGCTCTGGAACACTTGAAGGATAAAAGAGAAGCTGTGACATCAATGAAAGAATAAGAGTGGATACATTTAAAAAATACTGGTATGTGTGTGCAGTTTGCACACAATGAGAGAGATTGTGACTTTTACTCCATTCTTCTGCACTTAGGAGGTGGTGATAGCAAGTGCTGTAAGGACACCAATTGGATCTTTCCAAGGATCTCTTTCATCACTGCCAGCCACTAAACTTGGTTCCATTGCAATTAAAGGAGCAATTGACAGAGCAGGTATGTATACACTTTTTTTTTCCCTGTGACAAACCCTCAAGTGGCTCAGAATAGCATTAGTCTGTCTCTCTTCAATTGCTTGGTAATGAAAAAACCCTGAAATGTCCTGGGTTCTTTTGCTCCTGTGGCATTTTTAAGTGTATCCACAAATGCTGTTTAAGTAGAGTTGACTATCAGGCTTTGGTTCAATCTGAATTAAGTGCTGCTTCTAGGAGCAGAATATTTCCTAGGGATATCTTTGCTAGTCCAAATTTGATTGAACATGCTGATTGTTTTTTCAGGGTGAGCTTTTATGACATGTGTAAGCTGATGCAAAGGCTACTTGCTGCTGAGACCAGTGGCCTTTCCCCGCCCTTTTTTCTTGTGGGCACATGTGCTTGAAGGACAACATTGTGAGCCTTTTGATGGACTCAATCTAGCAAAAAAGTCTTTTTAGGGGAGAGGAGGGTTAATACTACCAGAACTTGGACACCAGGGCTGTTGCAAGAGATGCAGCAGGAGAGCAGGCCTTTTCTCTCTGGTGGCAGCCTGCTGTGGCCTTGGCTTGCCCTTGCTAAACAAACAAAGCTGTCTTTAGATATAATTGTAGCACGTAAAAAGTTTTGTGCATTTAATCGTCCATGAAAATTGAGCTTCTCAGGTGATTAGTGAGACTTGGAAATGGTGACTTCAGTGAAATAAGTGTAGCTTGTTCTGCAGGGTGGCAGGGGAATTCCCTTCTGTTGGGGTTACCAGTTCACCACATTCTGTGCACATGGGGGTGGAGATCTGGGATGCACCCACAGGGGCCTGGGTTCTGTTAGCACATGGGTTGGATGTGGCAAGTTTCATTAGTATTTGATAGAAAACTTCAATGAGAACCTTTGTCAAAAGGATCCGGAATCAAAAGAATTTTGTTTCACAGGAATCCCTGCGGAAGAAGTGAAAGAGGCCTATATGGGCAATGTCCTTCAAGCTGGACAAGGACAAGCTCCAGCAAGACAAGCAGTCCTGGGTGCAGGTATTCCTTCTCTTCACACTGAGGTTGAAGGTTTTCTGTCTTTATGTAGCTGGAGTCTGTTGGGCTGTGAGTTAAAGCAGAGTGGTGGGCAGCCTTTTGTCAGGACAGTCTGTGGATGCTTTTATCCCTGTGATGGATGAAGGGTGTTTGTTGCACTCATGCAAGTGGCACATTACTGCCTGCAGTGTTTGCAGAACCTGGAGAAGGCAGTACTGGAGACCAGGCTGGTAATTCCACAGCACCATTAATGGTGGATGCTGCTCTGAATCTTTCACAAAATGGGCTTTTTTTCCTCAGTATATCATTATTCTTAAACGTTACTGCGTAAGGAGTTAGTGGGTTTCCTTCAGCACATGAGTATGTCATTACACACACCTTCCTGTGGAGTCTGGACCTGACCCTGGAAGGATCTACTGTGTAATGTTAGCTGTAACATGAATGTTATTGGGGTGCAGGAATTATTTTCTTCTTCCCTCTGTGGGAAGGTTCCATACCTTAGCATGTTTGTAGAAAAGCCTGTGGGTCAGGGAAGAACTGTATACTTTCTTGGCTCTGTTCCTGTACATTTTTGAAGGAGCAGGAACTGCTTCCATGTTAGGCAGAGTGTTAAATATGGCTCTTTTCTTTCACAGAATTATGGAGTGGCTTGTGTTGGAAGGGACCTTAAAGATCTAGGTCCAACCCCATGCCATGGGAGGGGACATCTTCCACTTGACCTGGTTGCTCAGAGCCCTGTCCAGCCTTGGCTGGGATCTGTCCTGTTACCAGCTGCTAAATTCTGCAGCTTATTGATGCTTTTTCAGCCTTGGATGCTGCTTAGAGGCAGGGATCAGGATTTTGGGAACTGGAGTAGTTCTGGAGTCCCTTCTTTGATCTTCCATTTCCTCATTCTTGCTTGCTTTCTCCCTTATCACAAGTGTGTTGTTGGAAGGGGAGAAACAACAGGGGTCTCCAGGAAGGATGGTAACTATGGATAAGGGTAGATAAATTGCCCTGGCAGGCTAAATAGTGCAAGCTGAACATCCTGGGCTTAGATAAAAACTGGTGCCATGTGAAATGTTGCTGAAACACCAAGAAAATACTGAAGTCTACCCTTTAAATAACACATCTGTGCAAACAACTTCTTTGACTCAGGTCTGCCAATTGCCACTCCAACTACAACTGTCAATAAAGTCTGTGCTTCAGGAATGAAATCGATCATGATGGCAGCACAAAGCCTGATGTGTGGGAGTCAGGTATGTGGATTTTGTGCTGTGTTTTGGAAAAACCACACAGTTAATGTTGTAGATCCTGTCCTACCAATGACTGTGCTCTTTGATTTGGGATTGCGTTTTGGCTTGGGATAATAAAGCTAATTAGCAAGGGTTTGTTTTGTTTATGCAACCCTAATTTTATAGTCATTTAAGTATGTTTCGGTTTAAAACAGAAAAAAATAAATATTATAGTAGAAATATTGTCAGATATGTTTTCAGAGGTGACAAACAAGGTGGATTCTTTTGGGAGGTATTTACATCATCTCTCTACTGCTCTGCCCCCACCCCACCTGCCAATCCAGCCCTCAAAATATAATTAAGGGAATTTTCAATCTTTCAGTTTTGAAAAGCTGAAGAAATTTTTATAGACTTATATAAAATCTCTAATATATTGTAGTTTTGGGTGACTTGACTTTCAGACACTCTTAACATTTAAATGAATTAAATATACATATTCAAGTGATGCTCTTTTCAAGTTCACTTAAGATTTTTAAGGCTTTTTTATTGCTTTAGAAGAGGCAGAATTTATTGTTGCTGAATAAGATTTTCATTAAAGAGCTTGATGAAGGAGAATTGCTCATCTCTGTCAACTTTCTTCCAAGATTTTCTGTATAATGGGAAAAAATTCTATCACTTGATGGGAGGATAGGAGAATACATCATTTTCAGTAAGCCATTAAATGTTGTGCAGCTAAGAATGTGGGAGAAGTGTGAATGTGAAGAAAGACATTTCAGCTTTGTTTTTAATTCCATACCCAAAGCATTTTGGCAGCATCTTTGGGTCTCTGAAGTGAAAATATCGTCAGTTCAATTATATCTATTTTTGGCTTAAAAAGTAAGTGGCTCCTAAGTGAGGAATACTTCTGTGTGTGTGTTTAGAACAAAAGTAAAATATTAAGTTTTGGTGTCCCTTCTGTAGAAATCACAGTGTAACTGGAGTTAAGCAACTGCTTTATTGCTTTGGCCTTGCCCTGCAGAGAGCAGCACTTTGTCTAGGGCCTGCTGAAGTTGATGGAAATCCTGTCATCAGACTTTGAACCAGGCCCAGCATGTCTTTGTAAACAGCTACATTTGGATTTAGTCATTTATATCCAATGAGTTCATGAGTGTGCTTGTGCCTTTGGTTGGTTTGACAGATGTAGGCCATGAGCTCTGAATAGAACTGGAGTTTTCAGCTGAATTAATCATACAAGCTGTGCTGCCAGTCTCAGCAAAAGCAGAGACTCAGCCAGTTATTAGCTCTTAGAGCTGTAAATTATGGGGGGGTTGGCATTGGTTTGTTTTTCCTGGCTGTGGACTGTGAGGTATCCCTGGTATGACAGTCAGTGATGGTTCCTGTGGCTTGAGTCAGTGTGCACCATTATATAAACAATTGCATTGGCTCTCTCCAGGTCTTTTACTTTATGGAAATGAAAGGCCAAGGACTCTTGTTCCTCTGATCTGCTGCTGCTTCTGTATCTCCACTGCCTTTCCAATTTATCTGTCTTTTCAATAGTTTTGTCTCCAGCCTTCTTTCTCTTCTTTATTACTTCTTGTCATGTTTCTGCATCTAGTTTATAATCTGTTCTGAACCGAGGCATTATTTCTCTGAGTCTCAATTTAAAGAAACCAAAAAAGCTTTCATCTTATTGCTGTTTTGTGTAAAATGTTTTTGAATTTATATGAACAGCACTGTTGAATTCTCAAGGACTCACACTGCTGTGTATTTTTCTTACACTTACCTGTATTTCAAATATGCCATTAAACACAACTGTGTCTATTCTTCACATCCTGGAATCCTGAGGTTTTTGGGGTTACAGCCTGATGGACAGTGGGAATACTTATAGTCCTTGTAGCTTTGTAGGTTTTCTGTTTGCTTTGTTTCAGCTTGAAAAGTACATTAGCTTATAAATACCCATAATGATTCAAGTTAAGTAATCATTATTTGCTAATTGTCTTTTTTTTGGCCTTTTTCATATAGTAAGACATCTGTTTTTTCATAGTAAGATGAAACAGTATTGTGTAAGACTGCAGGTACTTGTAAATCTCTATCTCTTCATATACCATTAATTCTAGCTGTTGTTTGTTCCAAAGGGATACGGAGCTTGGAATAAAGAAGAAAAATGAGAAACTTACAGGAAAAAAGACCTGTAAAAGTAAAATTTCTAATTTGATCTTGGAAGCTTTTGACATAAAAGTTTAAGAGATCAACATGGGTCTTGCAGCTTTCTAAAGCTGCATACCAGTCAGAAGTCAGTTGTTCTGCCAGGGTGGATTAACTATCTTCAGTTGTTCCTGCTGTTTGCTTTTTAAGTGCTTAAAGGGTTTTTTTGACTCTTTCTTTAAGATTCCTCAGGAATATGAAACACCCATGCTTAAGCTTTTGCTAATACTTGTTCTTCCAAGAAGTCATGGAGAACACAGTGCATGATCATTGATTTTATCTTGTTTCCTTTGGGCAGGATGTCATGGTTGCTGGTGGAATGGAGAGCATGTCCAATGTTCCCTACACGATGAGCAGAGGGGCAACACCTTACGGAGGAGTGAAGCTGGAGGATCTGATAGTGAAAGATGGGCTGACAGATGCTTATAACCATATCCATATGGTAAAGATTCCTGCACAGTGCTCATGTATCAACCATAGATAGACCTGATGCAGATCTGAAGAGCTTGCTTACAGTTATTATGAAACTGCTTCATCTAGCAAGCCTGGAAATGAGGAGGAAAAAGTCTTCCATTTCCAGGTTTCCTGCAGTAGCTGTATTGGAGGAGCTGGACAGAAAACCAAAATAGCACAGGAATTTGTGTGTTAATATTTACCTGTCTCTGCAGTCTGAATAGCCTAAAGCAAGGATTAAGAGAAAAATTAATTCTGCTATTGATGGATTGCTGTTGCTCCATCTGAGGGAGGGAGCAGTCAAGGTCCTTGGTGTCTTTGAGGGTACCCGCTCTGTAGGATCCAGCAGGCTCATGTTCTTCCCTCCCCCAGTGTACATATCTCGTATCTCCTGTGGGAAGGCTTGAGTCAGCTGCTGTGCTTACTCATCTGCAGGGTAGCTTAAATTGGACAAACAAGGGCAAACTTAGGATGGGTTTGGAAAACAACTGATGCAGAGATAGTCAAGAACAGTCACCAGGGAAGAAAAGTTTGAAAAGAGAACGGCTGCTTTCAGCCATGAGTGTTTCTGACCTTCACCAGTGGTAATTCCCAACTGTAGGGCATTATTGATTGATCAGTTAGTGTTCTTGCTGGGGTACAGGAAGACATGTCATGGAGAACATTTACTGTCATCCATAGATCTGATACAGACCTCACTTGTGTATGTTTTATTCTTTTTGCACTGTAGTGCTTAAGCTCTGTGGGAATGTTGAAATTCATTCCCATGTTTCAGCAAAAATGGATTTTGAATGTGAGTATTTTATAGGAATCTGAATGATGGCTTTGATAGTTCTCTAATGTGAGAAAAGGCTCTAGGAGCTGGTTATAACACACCAAGTTTTAATAGATTGGGACACTATTGTGGAACCTTTTGTATTTCTTGTAGCTGCTGTAGGTTGTTGAGAAAGCCTAAACAGTCTGTGTGAGAACACATGAGGAAGTCCATCCAATGGCTTTAGGAGCTTACTCTTGTCTCTGCTTTGGCAATAGCCTAAGTTGCTGGTGCTCTGAGGTTTGAAGACTTTGAATTCATAAATTACATGGAAGAGAACTTGCTTGTTTGAAGAACTGGAGGGACACAGTACTAAAGGGTTTTGTGTGATTCTTTGAGTTTTCTGATGAAATGGGAGATGGAACAAAACCTCTTCAAGGGCAGATCTTTCCAGTTGGCTAAATGATTTTTTTTTTAAATTTAGTCACTGGATATTTAGACAGTGCTGATAATGAATTGAGAGTGTATAATTACAATCATAATTTGCCTGTATATAAAATGATTTGGTTGTTTCATTCTACTTACTCCACTCCAGTTATTAGAAAAAAGGGGTATGTACTTTTTATTTCTACACTTTTTAGAGATTCTGAAGGCTAAGTAAGCGCTGTGTTGACCTGTTTTTGTAATCTTTGCAATAGGCAAGGTAATAATGGAGTGAAAACACTAGAAAAATGATGTGAACATATGGTTCTGTGGCTGAACAATGATCTTCAGTCTCTGATGATGTCAGCCCTAAGCACTTTAAACTTACTTTTGCATGTGGTTTAACTGAAGAAAAAAAAGAAAAAGCTTTATAAGGAAAGTTCCTTTATGGCTTTGATAATCTGGATCCAGAAAACATTTGCTAAATCTGAAGGCGATATTTCAAAACCAAAAGTTACTATTTGTTCATGACTATGTAAATCAGAAATGGACACCAAATATTGGTCACATTCAATTCTGGAAATCTGCTGGTTGAGTTTTTTTTCAGTTGTAGTCGTGCTTTGCATCTTCAGAAATACCAAACCTCACAGGCCTGGCTTTCTCCCAGGGCAACTGCGCTGAGAATACCGCGAAGAAGTTCACTATTTCCCGAGAGGAGCAAGACACTTATGCCATAGGCTCTTACACCAAGAGCAAAACAGCCTGGGACTCAGGAGTTCTGAAAAATGAAATCGTTCCTGTCACTATTTCAAAAAAAGGTATTGTGGACAGGTGTGATGAGATGAATTGTGTTTCTCGTTGAAAGCTGTAACATTGTGTTCAGTGCAAATTGTGTTCTTTAAACATGCAAATCTCAGGAACATTAATTTTGATCACCTAAGAATTTTCTGTTAGGCAGACTTTCTGGTGAACAGCAGTCAGTGACCTGTCATCTGGTTTTTGTTTTTCAATTTTTCTTTAATGTTACACACTGTATCTTCTTTCTGTTTTGTCTACATGAAAGATTAGCTGTTGCATTTAGTTATGGCTTAAGGACATCTATGTTTTAATGTGCATTAAAGGTATGCTCTTTGTCCCTTTTGTTCAGCCACTGGGAAGGATAAATGGATTTGCTGTGAATAAATTTGATTAAGGAATAATTTTGTTTTTCAGTTTTCGTAAGCACGTTTCTTGACGTGCATTTTACATGAATTTGCACTTTTTAATTGAAATAAGTTATTTATATAAGGCAGTATTTAGTCAACTGTTCTACAAAATACTAAACCAAATCTGAATTTCAGGAAAGCCAGATATAGAAGTGAAAGAAGATGAAGAATACAAACGTGTCGATTTCAGTAAAGTTCCAAAGCTGAAAGCTGTTTTCCAAAAAGAAAATGGTAAATATTGTTAAAAGAACTGCTTCATTTTCTGCCAAGTGCAAGGATGCTTTGTCAGGGTGAAGAGTGCTGCCCACAAGAGCTCAAATGCCCAACAATAGTCCCTTTATTTTTACATGTCTGCTGAGATGAAGAAACATTCTGCACCTCTGTCTGGGATGTTTACCTTAAAAAGACTGGCACTGATTGGTTTCAGTTTCACTGTTGGCTTGGTCTCTGCCAAGTGTGAGCCCCTCCTGCTGAGGGAGCTGGAATGGCTTTACAGAGTTGCCACTGCTTCCTGAATCTGTAATTGATAAACCTTCCTGGCTAACTCAAAGTTGCCCCTCATTCACAACCCTTTCTGAGCTGGAGTTCTGTGAAAGTGCCTGCAATGCAGCTGCCATGGAAGGTGTGATCTAACTGGTACTGGGATAAGGATACAAATACCTGTGGCTGCAGTTGTTTCATCAAACAGGTATCAAAACCCAACCCACTTTTAGTTAACTCAGCACAATAGGTATCACCATATGATTGAGACTTCAGTGAACTCCAGGCAAAACAATCCTTAACAGGATATACATGAGCTGCTTTGCATAACACTTTCACCTCTGTCTAAGGAATGTTTTACCTTTTCTAGGAACAGTTACAGCTGCTAATGCCAGTACCCTGAATGATGGAGCAGCTGCTCTGGTGCTGATGACTACAGAGGCAGCCAAGAGACTGAAAGTCAAACCCCTGGCACGGATAGTAGGTATGATCTTTCTTATCTCCAGAAGTCCTGGAAAGTACTCCCATAGCGTGCTCTCAGACTGGGAGTCCTGTTTGGCTGGTTACCTGACATTATAGCTGCATCTTCTCAGTACAGTTCTTGAAATTTCAAGTGTTACACCAGCAGACTTTTGACCACGAACAGAATTTTCTATATATAACAACAATAATAATCTGAAAATATTACTATGTGGCATACATAGGACACTATATTTTAGATGCATCTATTTCATGGATTCTGAATTTTTGTATCTTGGCAGTGTTTGCTGCTTGCATGAAAGAAATTAATCTATGGTAAAAACACAAGGTCTTTAAACACCTTTTGTGATTTTTTTTTTTCTTTTTTTTTCAGCTTTTGCAGATGCTGCTGTTGATCCTATTGACTTTCCAATTGCACCTGCATATGCTGTTCCCAAGGTAAGAATAAAACTGAGTGGGGTTTGGGAAAAAAACCCAAAAACATTCCTAGCATTCCACTGTTGGTTCATCCCTCAGTGGGTCTTCTTGAATTAGGATTGAAATTATAATTATGTCATGAATACAAAGAACAGATGTTTTCCAGAGGATCAAGACTAGAATGCAGATCTTCAGAGTAACAAATTTCTCACACTTATTTTGAAAGAGAATATTGTTCTATACTGCTTTTAGCAACTCTTGGTGTGTTTACAACTTTGAAGCTTTGCAGCTTGTATGGCTGAAAGGCAAAATAAATATGGTTTTACAAGGACAGACTGGTTCTAAAAGGAAGTGAAGTGTATGGTGTGAGGCAGTACTGTCAGTTTAAATGGACTTATTGTAGCAGCAATCTTAGTGTGTGAGGGAAATATATCCTTGGCATGGGCTACTCTCCATTCCTTCTTTGGTGAAAACTCAGGTTAGTGCTTCAGTCCCTCAGTTTTGCTTTTTCCCATCTGACAAAGAGGTTCCTAAATGTGAATTTGTGAATCAGAGTATGGGCGGCCTGAGTCACCGACTTCAAAATAGACCAATTGTTTCTGTAATTAGTTTCCTAATTTTTTCACAGTAGTAATTATTTTTTATTATTTCTAGATTCTAAGTGAGACAGGCCTGAAAAAAGAAGATATTGCAATGTGGGAAATCAATGAAGCATTCAGCGTTGTGGTGCTGGCCAATATTAAAATGCTGGACATTGATCCACAAAAAGTAAATATTAATGGAGGTGCTGTCTCTCTTGGACATCCAATAGGGTAAGTAAAATGAGCTCTGGGTTTGCTCTGCACAATTGTCTGCTAGGTAAACAAGCAAGTAAGAATATGTTTGAATTTAATCATTATTATCAATTTGGTTGTGGGAGATTTGTTCCCTTCTTTGAAGGAGCTTTGCTGCATGTGGAGATACTCTGTAATACACAGGCTGACACAGAGATGATTTCTGTTTCCCAAAGAAACTTTAGACATACAAACAAAACTCCACATTTAAGAACCTTTGTGTTTATTCCTCTCTAGCTCCAGTACTTAACTGGTATCACATGTAACTGCAGATGAAAGGATTGGTTTGGTCTTTTTGTTGGTACTATGTTCTGCCAACTGCCCTGCGTAGGTCATACTAGGAATTTCCTTTAAACTAAGCTATGTTATTTTCTTTTTCTTATATTTAGAATGTCTGGAGCAAGAATTGTTGTTCACATGGCCCATGCTTTGAAACAAGGACAGTATGGTCTTGCAGGAATCTGCAATGGAGGAGGAGGTGCTTCTGCAATACTGATACAGAAGCTGTAGCCCAAGTAGCATCAGAAACACAGCCTTAAAATGCTCTCTGATCAAAATTATGAGTGGTAGCTGTTACATCTCATTTATCAAACAATGGATGAATTCTGTAACTGCTATTCTAAAACTTCCTAAAGCATCAATGATTACTGATCCAGACACCTGGGCTTTTATTGCTTTATCAGTGCAAGTTTTTATACAGTACAAATAATGTGTAATTATAATTTTGGCTTGAAACCTGACAATAAAGAATGTTAACTATGGCTCCCTCTGTCACTGACATACCATTTCTCAAAGGCCCTCAAAAAGGAATTCTCTTGGTAACTCAGGGAGTGCTGCTACTGGAAAGTGCTGTTTTCTCCTAAAAATTGCTGCTGTATGAGAGCAGCTTGGTTCTGAAGAGACTTTTTCCCTATGAAAGTGAACGGATACTTCACATTTTCAGCAGTGCCACAGTGCCTGAGCTGAAAGATTAGGGGGGGTACTGGATGTCCCAGGTAAGAGTTACATTAAGTCTCAAACAACAAATTATTTTTAAATGGCACCATCACTATTAAGTATTTTATGCTTAAGACAATTTTTGTGCTTGTCTGTCCTGGCCCCTCTGACAATTGCTATTAGAACTTAGTGTTTGATACTGGACTCTTTGTCTTCAAAAACAACTGACCAACAGGACTTGTCTCTTCAGTATCTGCAAAGCTGCTTAGTGGACTTAAGAACATTAACCAAGACACACAACTTTTTATTACAACAAAAATATTTATTCAAGCTGTAAATGCTATGCAGTATTTAGTTATTGGATGGGTTTAATATAAACATCTACTGCATAATCTTGGTTCCTTAGGAATCCTTGTATTCTATCTGAAACATTGCCCTGTTGCTGTACAGATCTCTTACAAGAAAACTTGCAATTTTTTTTTTTAAGACTTCAACAATTTGAGAACAAAGGAAGAAATACCAGTAGAGAAAATTCTGCAGTTTTGGAGCAAGGTGTGCTCATTCAGTAAAATGTAGGCTGAGCTTCTCCTGCACCCCTTTTGGAGACAGTTTGTATAATAATAGCTATGACAAGCTCTATGTTAAAGCAGAAACATCCGATGCAAATTTTTCCATGTCTGGCTAAAAATTTAAGAGATAGTAACAAACTTCTCAGCAGTACAAATGGAAGGTGAGGGAATTGACTTTTGCAATAGAATGCACTGTAATTCTTGTTTAGCTGGTGCTTCAGCTGGAAGTATTCATACTGAGGCATGACCCCCCAAAAGTTTGGGAAATTGCTGGAAAACAGCTTTTGCATTTGAGTGACATCTGATGTAGCCAATACTGTAAACAGAGGAGGCCGGTCCAAGTGAAAGTTCTTTTCTGCAGGACTAGCTGGGAAAAGCTTCAGCAGCTGAGCAATGCTTTTTGAGGTTTTATTTGCCTTATGTTTAGCTATTGGTATTTTTCTTATTTTGTTTAAAGCCTTAAAACATGGCTTTGACAGTTAGGAGATGAGAGAGAGTGAGTACAAGCCAGGTAAAACTGAATATTTAAGTCCCTTTCGGATTCAACAAGACAATGAGAAGTGGCCAAGGTAGCTGCCCCTGTCTTAGAGCTTTTCACAGACTGGCTGAGCCGTTCAGAGGGCTAAGTAGAGAAAGCAGCAGAACACAGACAACGTGGTCCAACAGGAAATGTACAATCTTTCTTACATTTCATTTATACAAATTTACAATTTTGCAATTTAAATGGCTCTATAACTCTGCAAGTGCTTTTTCAAAAATAAACATATACCAACTCAATGATATTTACACTTCACAACCTGCTTCAGAAACAGCACGACTTTGCTATAAAGTGAAACTTCAGTGCACTGAAAGTGCAACTTGCCCTTTTGAGTTAACTCCTCTTCCCATGCAAAACCCCAGCACTGCTCCACTGAGCTTCAGATGGTCCCACCTCAATTTCTTTTTGTTCATTCATCATAATGCAAAGACAACAAGAACTTGTCCACATCCATTCCTGCTGGAAAAGAATTTGGCAGCTTCTTTTTCTGTAGGAGAGGAAAGTAACATCTGTGTTAAATACAAAGAACCTGGGGGAACTGAAGAGCCTATCAGCACTCCCTTCTTCCTCACCTTGTAGCCATTCCTGCACAAGTCTCCCCCAGAACTCAGACACTGCCATGTGCCCTCCCTCCACGGAAGGGAGCGTTTTTCAGTCACGCTGTTTCAGGAGCATGCTAGAACTAAGTATGGGAATTAAAAAGTTATACTCCTTTTTGGTAATTTACATCCATCAGACACCTGTTTGTATCTCACACCTTGGCTATTTGCCCTTAAATCCTCAAGTCAAAGGCACAGTGCTGCACGCTACAGAGACTGGTAGTATTTATTACTCATGGTGATAAACAACGATGCAAGAACAGCCTGAATTCTAGTAAGGCCTACTTTGAGTTTGGCCTAATTCCTACATTCCACCTAGAAACTTAGTTAGAATTTAGAAACTCATTCATGTTTTAGTAGAAATTACATAACTTTCATAGGTGCATATTTAGAGTTAGTACAACTTACTTGTGTGTATCTGAAAACTAAACCAATCTTAAGAAAACTTAGTTCAGAGTATGCTCAGGAGGCAAAGCTGGAAAAACTGGCTAATAGGATGTCAGGGATTTGTACTAGCATCTCTGAATCATTCCATGACATGCAGTATTAGAAGTTTAAATAAAAGAAGTAGATGTTTGTACTTGCCTTTATTTTCTTTTTTTTTGATGGGGTCGGAGAGCTTTGAAGGTCTTTTCTATTGGCAGAACGAGAATTTCTCTCCCCCTCACTCAAGTCCTCCAGTTTCCTTTTCTTGACGGTGCTCCTGAGAGCCCGGAACTGCTGGGTGTTGTCCTTGAGGGGGGTGGCGGCGCTGGTCCTGGCGATGGCGGCGCGCGAGAGGATCATGAGGGTGTGCGCGGCCATGCTGACGCTGTTCTCGCTGCCCGTCTCGCTGGCCGGGCTGCAGGCGGGCAGGTCCGGCGTGGCCGGGGGCACCATGACCCGCGGCGTGGCGCTGTCCTCGCTGAAGCGCCGGCACGTGGGCGTGCGGACGCTGTCCGTGGTGTCGTCCGTGTGCCGGTCCCCCACTCCAGAGGGCGTCCGGGGAACCGGCAGCTCTCCGTTCTCAACTGTCTTTCCAGCGGGGCTTTGCCACTGGATGTCCTGCAGCATCTCCACGCACTGCTTACTGAACGGGCTGGCCAGGCCGAGGCCTTGGCTGGAAGCTTTAGCAGGCTCTCGCTTCGTCTCCTTCGAGGACAGAGAAACGGACACCGACGATTTGCCATTGCCAGCCCCATTTGACAGCGACCCCTGCTTCTTGCTCAGCTCTTGCACCGAAGCCACTGTCTTCTCATTCCACAAGGCAACGCTTTGTTGGCCATTTGAGAGTTTGGCAGTGTCCTGGTTCTTCTGCTTTTCATCAGTGTCCCGTCGTAACTCATTTTCTTTGTTTGCTGTTGTCTTGTGGAAGGGATCTAATGAAAGCCCTGCAGTTGCTGCCTTCCGCTCAGGCTGCGGCTCCTTTGCAGCTGTGCTTCTGTTGCTACCAACTTCTGGCTTACACAGAATTCTGGGCAATGTTTTGTCTTTCTCCCTCTTTGGTACCTGTGCCTTAGCAGAGGAGGATGCAGAGTCAACAGCAAATAAAGGGTTTTCGTTTCTTTCTTTCTGGGATGAACTCTTAGTAGTCGGAATTTGGGTGTTTGCTCCTGGAGTGGTTAGGAGGTTATCAAAGCAAAGCACTCTCCTGTGACTCTCACTCTGTCTTGAATTTGAGCTTGTGCTCTCTGCTGGTACAACAGGTAAGTTCTCTTCCACTTTCCTTCCTAGTTCTGCACTGGTAAGCTTGTCCCAGTTTCCAGTCCTGAAAATGAGACGAAAACATTTCACTGACATGTTTATTCTTGCCAGACAAGTCAATTTCAGCTGGCTGGAAGTCCCCACCCATTCCTCAAAAAAGGTCTCTCCATCCTAAATACAAGTATCAACAGGCAAAGACCAAGAGTAAGGAATGACAACTGCAGAGGCTTTCTTGGCAAAAAGGTATGACACAGAGTCTGTACACTGAACGTTTGGGTGGACTGGGGCTCTTTAGCCTGGAAAGAGAGATCACTGAGGGGAAATGCAGCAGAGCTCTGGGAAGAAGGCCCACAAAAAGGAAACTATCTGCTGTACCTTCCAGTAGAAACACTAGGGGTATCAAATAACACAGGTATTAGGTTCAAAACACAGCAAGGAGGTCTGGACACTGCATGTAACTAAGCCTGGGAACTTTTTTACCTTTGGGTATTTGTGGATGCTGGTAGTTTACTTGACTTCAAAAAGAAACTGAGTGCATTCATCACAGGACAGTCCATCCCAGAATACTACTTATGGCTCTGGAAGTCCTTGGAGCTCAAATTCCTATGAGGCTGTCAGAATATTTTGGACAACATAATCACGTGTGTGCCTTGTACTCTTCCCTATGCATTTGCTGTGGGTGGCAGGACACTGAGCAAGACAAAACTCCCTGGGGCGTGGTCTCCACCTGCCAACCAGCCCCACTGGAGTCAAAAAGCCACCACTGCACTGTAGGGATGTGGAAAGAAAAATGATTCTGCTCTGTCAGCTCCTACCACTGTTGTGTCTGTGCCCTCTGCCTGGCTCATGCTGCATTTCCAAGAGAAGCTTCGGCATCATTCTTTCATCTATGCCTGTAAGAACTCTCTCCCTGCAGGAAAAGTCACATTTTTGGGATGGTAACTTTGGTACCTTTGACATGGTAAAAAAGATCTGAGTGGTAGCAGTTTGTTTAACTTCCATGAAATTGGAGATGAGACAGAGGGTAGAAAGTAGAAACAAGAAATTACACCTCCTTGCAAAACATCTATCTAGAGATCAATTAAAGTTAACAGAAAGCTGAATAGTTGAAGTGGTATGATCCAAGATTTTGCTTCTGTGTTTTTTTAAAAATCAGTACTTTTTGCATGCATTTGTATGGTATAACTTGATATAGAGTTGGGATTTTTTAATAAGTCGACTTTCATGTTCCTGTTTTATCTCCACTTTTCCAACATTTTAAGTGGCTTCTGAATAGGTAGGGTTTTTTTTAAAGCATGTGCTACTTTTACAATAAAAGATACTTTCACCTCTAATATTTAAATTAACTTCTGATCTCCTCCTACACTCTTTTGCTCATTCCAACATCCTTTTGTTTTGGAAGTCCATTAATGGTAAAGAGAGTTCCTACTGCAGCCTTGCTTCCTTCTCTCATTTGCCCAACAGAAAACTAGTACCTACCCCAATTAGAAATTATGTTCACCAATATAAAGTTAGCAGGCTGTTGTCCTTGCCATTTTGCATTCAGTTCTCACTTTTTAAATGACCAAGAAGTGTTCTAATCCACCCAGCTGAAACACAGATGCAGAACCCAATCTAATAAACTCTACTGGATTTGGGTCAGAGAATGGTAAAGGCAATGAGGCTACACTACAAAACCATGGGTACCACTCATCTGGAAAGAAAAAGCAAAGGTTTTAGACATTTAAATCTCCCAGTAAATCTAACAGGCAATTCTCCTAGCTTAGACTCTGCTCAAACAATTTTTATTTGACAATTGAGACAGGAGAAAATTAAGACAAAGCCATACAAAATTAACACAGGAACAGTAACAAGACAATTCTAGCACAGGCTGCACCAGTCCCAGCACACATCTGTTTCAATATTGCTAGCAGACAGGCAGCAGGAAAGAGGGTACTGCTTATGCCACTATTTAAAAAAGCTGCTCTCTTCACCAATACTGAATGAAGAAATTTGTAATAGGAAAAAAGAAAGCGAGTTTCAATACCTAGCACTACTGACCTCTGTGTTCGAGGATTTGTATGGTTCAAAGGCTCAGCTACATTTGGTACCAGTTTTCCTGGAATAACAGAAGAAGTTTTAATGAATGACAGGTAAATAAGTTCACAGTTGGTACAATGACATTTCACCTGATAGAGAACCAATAAAGAAAAACCCAGCAACAAACTCTGCAATATCTTGTAACTTTTAAGTTTACAGATTAGTAGACCAGCAAAGGTCCCCCACTAAGGACAAACAAGAAGCTTGCTGTCTACACTTCGTTAATACATGGCCCTGGCAAGACAAAACAAACTACCCTGAACTTAAAAATGCACAGTAGGGATTTCCAAGTAGAAGGGAAGTAACACAGGCAACTCTGGGTTATCCATCAGCAAGCCAGAATGCAAACTACTATACAATCCTTGCTTTTACCTTAATTTGAAATTTCATTCTATTTTCATTTTTATGTGTAAGCCTCCTCCTTTTAAAAAAGGAAGACAGGCTAAAGCACAAGTTGTCCTTGTAACTCAATGTTTCTATTTTCAGTTATTTTTCTTTACCCCTTTCCAATACCGAGAAATGAGCATAACTCCAGTCTTGTTACAATTAATTATTTAATGAAGCAAGGTCTCAATGGACAGAATATACAGAAGCATATACTTGAAAGGGCAAAAGGAAAATAACAGAGTGCATTTTTTATATAAATATGCAACACTTCTATTAAATAATTTTCCTTAATAAATTTTTAGAACTGCTGACTCTTCTAATATCTTCATTACTATGTGGCTCGGTTCCAATGGCAGAAGTAAACTACTTAAAACCAACAAGATGAAAAATAACCAGAAACATAAAGAAAAGTAAACTTTTAAAACTGCATGAGAGCCTTGAAGCATTAAATTTTAGAAATAAGCTTCATACCAAAACTGGAATTATGTTCTCTGCTGGAAGTTCTTTGTAAACTGAGCAAACAATAGTCACTAACTGCAGGTACAGACCTGTCTCAAGCCAGCCCAGCAGTTGCCAGGAATAGAAGCAGAGATATTTATAAAACCTTTTTACTTAGAACTGATGTGTCCTTAGAACCCCCTCCTTTTCTTCTGCCCCTCTCAAGACAGCAAGGCAGGTACCTGTATTAGTCTTGTTTCTTGCTCCAGGAATCTTCTGTGATTTGGGAGGGATGGGAAGCTTTGGGACACTTCCGTTGCACACTGGATTAGCCACAGGCATATGAA
This sequence comes from Monarcha castaneiventris obscurior, assembly GCA_026261815.1. Lineage (NCBI taxonomy): Eukaryota > Metazoa > Chordata > Aves > Passeriformes > Monarchidae > Monarcha > Monarcha castaneiventris. The sequence continues at coordinate 3,309,870 of JAMPIT010000350.1, read as the reverse complement.
GAACCTTGAAAGAATCAAAATATTCTATTACAATTTACCAAAGCACTTCTTACCACTCCAGCTTGAATTCTGAAAACCTTTATTTGTGATGTGCTACCTGGCAGGCAGGTGCTGAGAACGTATTTCCGTTTTGTCCTACTACGGAGAGAGGTATCATTCCCACCATTCCTTGCAGAACTGGCTGCACTGGAGATGCAATTATAATGGCAGAACCTAAAACATACCAAAGTGTTAAGATTGTACAGAAACTAAAAATACTTCAGTGAAAAGAAAAGCTTCAAGACAGGATTCCTTAAAATTATGTGCGGTCAAACCTGTAGCAAGAAAAGCTCTGGATTTTCAGAAAAGCTTCACTGTCCTCGCTGTAGTTCACTACTAGAAAACAGGGTGAGTGGTTTATAAGGAATTCTTTAGTTGAAGTCTGTTTTCCTTTGTAAAAGATAGCTCAAAATAAAGCTTCAAGTATGATGAACCGATCTTCAGGTTTAAACTTGAAATTAAAATGACTTATAAAAACCAGTAAAAGTAACATTAAATAGCTTATTTAGCTGTCAGATATATGGGAGTTATAAAATATGGAAACTATCCTAGCACATTAATTGAAAAGTGGAAGAAAATTTTTAAAAGTGAAAGAGAACTGTTCCTCTCTCTATGAAAAAAGCACTGAAGGCAACAGTTGCATAAAGAAATCCTAATGACAGAAAAGGCTGTCACTCTAAGACCTTGCACACACTGTTGCACTGGTCTCTGACCTCAACAAAATGACTACACACAGAAATTCAAAGGTAACTGCAAAAAGTTTTTAGTTCGAAAGAAAGCTGTTTTATAGCTGGTTTTAATATTTCAAAAAGCACTCAAAATTTTTATTGCTGTAGTAATAAAAATGCTTGTGCCAGATTTTAGCTCATGCAAAGAAATAATGTTATACTTTCATATTTACTTAAAAGTACTTCTAGTGCGAACTAGAACATTTTTTTTAAAAATGAAATAAAACCAAGGAAGTGATTTGGGAAGGACTAGATATATCTACAAAGTTATCTAAACTAAATATGTATACCTGTAACACAAAGTAGTCCGTTTATAACAGGAATCTTATTAAAATAAAAGCCTTTTTTATTTAGCCTAAGTTGTGAAATCCTTTCCAGTGTAAACCAAAATATGATTCCTAAACCTAATGCTGCTAAAATTATATAATTTAAGCTTCTGAAATATGATGGGTGTTTTTCAAAGCAGACTGGTCAATGACTTTTGCTAGTTTTATTGCATTTCTACTAGCAACTAATACACTAAAAAAAAGTAACTCCTGGATAGTTTCAAGTGGCAGACTGAGCAGTTTAAAAATGGTTTACTTCTAATGCACTTAGGGAAAAAAAATAGAACAAAACCACTGTATAAACACCACATTTTCAGTAACTTTCTAATAATGAGATTACCCTGTGGGAAGTTTGGGGAGACAGTCTGGTTTGCTGGAAAGGTATTGCTGGATCTGGGAGGAGTCCGCAACTGTTGAACAGCTGGAGCTTGGGAAGCCAGGGGCATAGAACTGCCAGGCAATACAACTACATTTGAGGGTGTTACAGCTGCACCCAAGGCTGCTGGATCAGTCATACAGGTGGCTATGTAAAGGTTGCTTGAATTCCCAAAAGCTGTGCTGGTGGCTGGCATCAACTGTATAAAACCCCCTTCACTGGAAAGATGAGTTGAACCTGCAACTGAAAAACCAGTGCAGTCTTCATTCTGAGTGTTAACGGAGGTGACCACAGGATCCTTAGGTCTAAGCACAAGAAGGTTCTGCTCTGCCAGAGCTGAATCCACATTTTTTTCTGTTTCTTCTGACGTCAGACATTTGGGCAGGCCTGCAGTTTTGGTTGGGGATTTTGCAGGAGATGACAATATTATAGTAGGCAAATTTTCTCCTGTGATGCTGGAAACAGCATTATTTAACTCCGTGTCTGATGCAATAAATGGATCATCACTGATGATGATCTTGAGGGACATTATATTAGAAGGATCAACATCCATTGGCTGACTACTAGAAGATACACTGCTTATACTTTTGGCCTCAGTACCTGACTCATCTGTTGAGGATGCAGTTTCAGGGAGAGGAGAGTGGCATATTTCAGAGGTAGTAAGATTGTTTTCAGTGGATACTTCAGAAATTGCTGTACATGCATTATCACCAGAGGAGAAATATAAATTATCAGTGTCTACTTTTGTAGAAGATGAAGGTTCTTGCATGTCCCCTCGTGTACCCTCTGTGTTTGACAGTCCTGAAGGGAGGTTAAAATCTTTCTTACAGGGCTTATCAAGTGTATGCTGATCATCTGAGTTTTTATTAGAAGTATCAACAACTTCAAGCTGCAGCTCTGTTTTGTCAAGGTGCACGATGTCCACTGCAGATCTCGCAGCACAGTCTGCCCCTGTGCTCTGGTCCTGATGGTCAGAGGAGGGGCTGGAGTTCTCCTGTGAAACACCAAGCAAGGCAGCTGGATCACTGGTTACAGTCTGCTCTTTTCCTGCATCTGCTGATGGGCTAGAAATGGATGAGTTGTTCTTTCTCAGCAGGGCACTGTGGCCAGGGCTCCCATCAGGAGGGCCTCCAGGAAGTGCTTTTTCAGACAGTGATGTGTCTGGTGATAACGGACATTTACTTCCAGAATCAGTTTTGTTTTCACCAGCTATAGAATCCTCTGCCACTGAAATCAAAGGGATCTGTGGAGTACCAGAATGAACAAATTCTAAATTAGGACTACTTTGAGAACCATGACTTGGTGGGCCTTTTTCAATTTCCATAGCACTCTCACTTTCAGAGACTAAAGCAGAAGACTCTTTTGTAACGTAAGTATCTGCACAGTGTTCATGACATTCGCTATCAGAACTCTGTCTCTTGTTAGGTTCAGTCAAACCAGACACAGAGTCAAAAGCAATTTCAAGCTCTCCAATATGTTCAGGGGTAATGGTTGTAAGCACTTCAGGCTGCTTCCTTGGTCTACAATTTCCATGCAGCTGTTCACTGGCTGTATTTTTCTTAGCCATATCGTCATCATTAATACTGGTCTTCAAGGCACATGATGCATCTCCTAATTGAAAACCTTTACAGGATAGTAGTTCTCTAGAATTATCACCTGTAAAACATAAAATAAACTAGTTCCATAATCATTAGAACAGATGATCATTTTACAGCATTTTAGAAATAACTTATCAGTCCAATAATATCAGTTCAACTCTTTCAGGTGAAACGAAGCAGGAATAATGTTACTCATCCTTACATTCAAGTTGAGTGGAATATATATATATATAAAACATACAATTGCAGACACTAGATAATCTGGAAAATCAGTTTGTATATTACTGACAAGTACACACATAACATGTAAATAGCTCAGGTCATTATGTCAGATTTCCAGAAGCACAAAAAACACCTCATGATAAAAACCTCTTGGTTCTATTTCTCATATACTTTCACTAAATACCTGCTACTCATGGACTATTGTTAAGAATGGTAAGACAGACTAACATCCCTTTTGTCCAGAGTAAGACTCTTTTTGTGTATTAATTAACAGATACATTACAGAATAGATATAAAAGATTAATATGGTTAGATGTAAAATATTCTCTTTATGTGTTCCACAATGGATACTGCAAAGTATCCATTTATATATATTGAGTCTGGTTGCATTAAGGAGCTTATCAAGTACAACTTTTAAATACACTGATGGGACTGCTGTTAAATTTAGTAGACTGAAACCTTCTAACAGACCATGTGTATCTGTATGTTCATGCAATGTCACTGTCCATATGGATATTACCAGTGAAAAAAGAAAATTTTGAAATGTACAAATAGTCTGAAAATATTTTCATAATGAAAAGTTAACAGAGAAATCTGGGAGAAAAAATAAAAAACCTACATCTGTCAGTTTCTTCTGTTCCTAAAGAACTTTCAAATGTTTCCAGGCTATCATCACCCACCAGGATTTCGTTTTCTACTCCATTCCGACCAGAAATAGCAGGTAAGTTCTTGTTTACCTTGCTCTTTCCTATTTTCAAAATAAAGCAAGAAGAAAGGTTAAATATGTCATTTTACACATACATGTCATCACTACATTTTAAATGAGCCATAGTGTAAAAATCTCCTTATGGTTAATGTGAGGATATCCCTGATCAGACAGACAGAAAATTTTACAACAGCAAACAAGTATAAACTATCATCCTTTGGATCTGGAGAGTCTAAAGTAACAGCAATAAAAGAATCACTGAGCCAGCACAAACCCAGAATATCAGCCACAGGAAAATGCTGTACTTTATAGCTGTGTATAAATGTATCTAAGAATCTACTTCTGCATTGAGGGATACCAGTGCTATTTCTCTTGCAAGAGGCCTGCTGAATTACTTTGCTTTGTCAAGCAATGCTTGGGAAAGTCCATCACTCAGGATGCTTTAGAGTAACAGTACAATTGAGTACAATGTAGCCTACCATAATCGAACCAGTCAAAGAGAGCCTGGAAAGCTGGGTCTGATTCTGTCTGTTCCAGAATGTCCTGGATAGCCTCTTCTGACATATGAATTTCACCCTGAGAAAAGACATGATATACAGAACTGTTAGCCAGTTACTTCCATAACGTAAAAAAAAACCCAAAGAATTGTTTTCTTTTCAGATTGTTTTTAGTACTATTACTTCTGCTCAGCACAGAAATGTAAAGACTAACGCTGGGAACATTTCTGCCACAAATTTAATGTCTATTAAAAAATCTTAGTGATTGAAGTTTAAGAAGTAAGGTTCTCCAAAACCCAAACGTGTCTGGCAGACACTGCCCCCACCACACATGCATTGGAGTATTCTCCACATAATGGCCAGCACTAACCAAAAAGGAGGACTAAATCTCAGGCTACACTGGAAGCTTATGCCATCCAGGTATGGATGCTGTGAGCCTGTACAAGCAAACCACTTGTAAAAACAACCCTCAAATTAACCCTAATTTCTTAGGTTTGAATATATCTAGAAGCCAACACTAAGCAAACGAAGTTTCATTTCAAATACCCATTATATGTTCTATAATACAGCCTCCAACTACTTTTTTGTGGAAGGCATTTGGAAAGCACAGCTATGGAGAACTCTAAGGTTGCTGTTTCAAGTTGACTTGTTCCATGGCATCCCAGGAATAAAATGAGTAGGGGACCTATACATACTCAAGTGCTCAAATACAAAGTTTCTCCTGCCTTTCTGGAGACCCTCTAAGCACTCTACAACTTCTGATATGGCCGTTTTAAGGGTGGATACTCCATGTCATATCCTTGATTTTGTCTCAGCTACTCTGACCAAACCAAGAAGCTGCTTTGATTTATTTCTGCCCAGAAAAATGGAATACAGCTTTTTAGCTCTGTATTTTGACAACAACTGACGTAAAATCACCAAGCAACAGAAGAACAGCACTTACAAACCAGATACCTCTACTTCATAAACAGGGAACAGCCTCTACTCTCCTGTCCTTTTCATGAGGGCTGTGAAGATTGTAATTTCTCTCATTAAAAGTCCCTTTTAATTCTGTGATTGCCAGCTTGAGGCTTGTAAAAGTATGAAGGGAGAACACTATATTTAGTTTGCAGAAGCAGAATGCACATTTCCTCCAAAAGCAAGAAAATACTAAATTTGAAGAAAAAGCATCATTATTTAGGCTCCAAAAATAATTTCTCTTGCTATACTAAATGACCCATGCTTATCCTGGAGCAAATCACAAAATCTGATCAAATTAAACATATTGGACACAGTAAGATATTTTAAATTCTTTTTTCTTCTCTAAGGCTATTGATTAGATCCCCAGTCAGACGCTGGTAGGCAATCACTGGTATCAAAGACCGAGTGAGGAGCAGGCAGCTGGTGCCTGGGACAGTGCTCTTAAATTCAGTCTGAGTGTGAGGTTACCAGCTAATTACTGCCAGAAGCAATCCCACTCCCTTGGTTTCCGACCCTGCTGCAGGCTTATGCTGCCTTGGACAGGCACTGGGAATGAATTCAGAATGCTGAAGTGGCACAAAATGAGCTCCTGCAGAACAACAGTGTCCTGTCAGCTCAGCTCCTCGAACCTGCCCAGCACCACACCAGGTCAGACTTCACACCTCTGCAAGGGAAGCTGCAGGGCTGCCCCTGCACAGAGGGGACCATCAGGGAGGCTCAGCTGTACTGGCAAACAGAAACTAATACAAAGAAAAGATGGAGAGAGGAGAGAATATCCTCAGATGTCAGACGTTCAGCATAGTTTCCATAACTCATCATTCTCACATGCCTGGTCTTAAAAACAATGTGAGCAGGGCAATCCACACCTACCTGAAGTCCAAGGATTTCATCAATTGAAGTCTCCTGTTCCGTAGGACCACTGTCTGTCTGTTTAGGGGCCTGAGCAACACTGCCATCACTGCAACACGTAAGTCATTACTTCAAAACTCAAAAATAAACAAAATAAGAATACATATGAAGTTTAGAGGTTCCTTTTATTACCTCCCCAGGATTTTGTTAATGTTTTCAGCGAGCTTCTCCTGAAGAGATTTGTTGCTCAAGATTTTTTCTCTGGCATTTTCAATAACGAGTTGCTGGAAAACAGATTTGAAGTGGTCAGGTTTCTGTTTTTAACTTCACTAGAAAAGGAGCATGAATTTCTGACTGAATGGTAAAACTAATTAAAAAATCAATTCAAAGAGAGACTTTTATAACAGAGAGTCATCTGTGATTGCACGACATTGCTATGAAAATCAACCCAAAACATTCCTGTACTTCTACTCTCCTAAAGCACAGCAAGGCTTTTTGTGCCTTCTGGTTTCCATTCTCTAAAGAATTACTGTATTCTGACAGCCTACGGGTATCTCAGCAAAGCAAATAAACCAAGAAAAAACTATACATAGCCATGCCAACTTTGTGTTTAGTACAAACGAGAGCTAGCTCAAATACAAACCAATACATTTATCTTCTAAAGGTAATTTCTGTAATAACCAAGATGAACAACATTTTAAAGACTAGTTCTCTTGAGTTTGAATTTGCTTCTTAAATGTAAATACCTTCTGTAGGCATATACTCACTGGGAAGTTACCATCAATTAATTCTTCTAGGGGCTCACTTTCTTTTTCTATTACTGCTTCATCAGAGTCTTGAGAACTTCTGGTTGCTGAAAGAGGTGCAGATGTTGCAATACTCTTCCTCTTCTGAGACTCACTGAAACGTTCCAGGAAATTTATGACGTAGTTTATGAGAAAATTGCAAACAGTAGACCTAATGGGGAGTCAATCAAGTGCTTCTCTTCCTTCTTAGCAAACAAAAGATCTTAATCATCAGAAAATTAACAACATATTGAAAATGCAGTAAAAGCTGGTACCTGCTCTATTAACTTCTATGCATCTACTGTGTCTGACCTCACAGAAGTTACAAATATAGAGACTGTGGGTGAACAGCACAATGGCAAACTGAATTCCATGCCCACTATTCAGTATTTACTGCCCCTTCACTACATGTTATTTTAACTGGTGGTACCTGTCAATGGATCCTAATTAACTGCAACTCAAAATCAGATTTGGGCATCACCACTGAATACAAAGACCTCTCAAGGAGCAGTTGTTTTCAAAGAAGAAAACAAATGTTAGGGTCCATAAGAATTTAGATAATGAATAGGAAATGTAATGTTTTTATATGAGACCACTGTGTAGGCTCTTCTGAAAACATCAACTAGCAGTGGCACTAAAATCACTTTAAAAAAATCATGAAGGAATAAGAAAGACTTGGCAAAAAAACCTGACATTTGAATCAGAGAATAAGAAATGCAAAACCAGCGTAAGAACAGGTTTTTACAAAACTTCTAGTGCAAGTATTAGTATTTTTTCAGACAAAATTTACTCAGGTCAATAGTTTGGCAAAGTTAAATGCATATTTTTGTCAGTATTAAGAATTTTCATAATTGAAAAGGAAATTTTGGAAGAAATACCAAGTCTCAGCTCCAAGATTTTTGCCTATGTCTCACACTGGAGTAGTGTAAAGACAGACTGTACATGAAGAAGCATGAATAGTTTATGAGAAACCTATCAGTCTAATGTCAAGATCTTTGACTTTCCTTTCCTTTGTGAAACATCACACACTGGCCCCCCTCAGTGGATCATATATTTGAAACACTCCACTGCTTAAGAAAATTTATCCTAAAGGTTAGAACACTGTATAATTTCTAAACAGTTAAAAAAAGAAACAACACAAACCCAAACCCACATCCATGTTTACCTTTTCCGCCTTCCTGGAGAAAGCAAGTTTGAATGAAGCTTTCGTTCTTGTGCTGTTGGAACTTGGATGTGTATGAGACCTCCTGCTTCACAGAGGGAAACAAAAAGAGAAGTCACGATGCCAATGCCTTTCCCAGTGGCACTGTTAAAGCACTACAAGATCTACACATTACTTACTATGTTCCCATCAGTTCCTGGAAAGTCATACAAAGTAATTTGGTACTATCATGAAAATGAGGACCATTCTTTTTAAACATATCCTGAAATAAACATCCACTTAATGTGGATCATCCCTATCTAATGAAACAAGTTATTTGGGTGAGGGTGAGAACACAGAACAGAAAAACCACAAATTAATGCACTCCTGATCTCCAAACTCACACTGGCAAGCAAGTATGCAAGAGCCATCTCTCTTTTGGGCACTTCTTTTCTTTTAATCACCTGAACCAGTGTGGAGAGCTATGGGAACAAAGCACGAATTTTCTGGAACTTTTTGGTGGAAGATGATTAGTCCTGATTTTAGAAACTTCCATCTATAGCCACAGCTTTTTCACAGAAAAAAAGGTTTAAAATTTTTTGCAACTTACTGTTGATCTTGTTTTCTTGAGCTTGTGACTGGTTCACAAAAAGTGTATTCAGTCTTGTCTGTGGCATGCTTTGATTTATTGCTGGCCTGTGAATTACTTGAGGAGGTACAACAGAAGAGGAATTCTGTGGCCCTGACTGATGGGCTATTGACAACAATCCTGAGTTTGCAGGAGCTGACTGCTGAAGCATTCTCTGTCTTTTCATTTCTGCAATTCCACTTCTTGTACGTGCTAGAAATAAAGACAAGATGAAAATATATGATAAAGGAATTTTAAAAGGTTGCTGATATTCATACGAAATCTGACAAATATAAACAGAACAACACCCAATCAGCGAATCTCAGATCTGAGAACAATCACTATTTATATCTCACATTCTCTTTTCTCATACAGATTACTCAGTAAAAATACTACAGAGAAAATTTTATTTTTAACTGAAACAATTTTTCTTTTTGAGAGTTCATTTCCAGCTTTTGTAATGAAAGAAAAACTCTAGACAGAACAAGTGTGTTTTCATATTTTGGTTGGATACATGTTTGTATGCATAACAAATGCTACAAGACTAATGTTTTTATGTTCCCCTTCTACAGAAATCCAACTGCATTTTAATTAGACTGGCTATGTTTTTTGTTTCTCTATGAACCATAAATTAAGTTGACAGCTTCAGAAGTGAAGCAGCAGTTTTTAAACCTTTTAACCATGTAAACTTCTAAAAAGTTTTCAGCAGAGAAAATGCTACATAGAGAATTTAAGCCTCTTGCAAAAAGCTCAGCTTTTCTTATTTTCCTTTCCTGCTCATTACAGTAATCCACAGACCACACTGAAGACAACAGACTTGCATACTGATGGCTGCAGAAGCCCCCTACTTTGCGCCAAAACAGGTAATTTTAACATAAAACCTACTGATCCCATGGAATTGACTCAGTTACTTACTCCTCTGGTTAGAAGAAAATCTGAAATCTGAATTCTGCATGCTCCTAAAAAATAAAGCAAGTGACATAAATTAATGGAGCGTAATGAAAGCACTCAGCTACAGTGTGACAGTACCTATCGTGGTTAATGTCAGTATGGTCCTAACCACACATTCCTTCAGAAAAATCCACTGACTGGTATTTTTATTCTTTCCAACAATGGTCACAGATCCTTCAAATGAAGCTTACTGTTTCATTTTTGATCAAGTAACCACAAAGGTATCAGATTCTAAATGACTCATATTACACTGTTTTATTACAGGAAGGATGCATGCACTAATGCCCTCCTTATCTGCTAGTCCCACCTTAAAACCTTCAAATGTTTGCTCAACTATCACCTTTCACAAATCCATCTTTTTCACTCTCTCAGAGGAAACAAGAGAGCTAATTCATTGTCATACAATGATAAGGGGAGCTGATCAACATAGGGACTCACTCTTAGAGAGAAATACTACTTTTTTTGATTTCAAAACTACATTACCTGATCTGAGAAAGGGTATAGTCTAATTTTTTCCACAGAGATGACATCATTGCTGGAACTTCATTTGTTGTTTCTAAAATGAACCATAAAAAAAACCTGATGCCCAAAACTGATATATGTTAAGAAAAAGGTAAAATCACAAGCAAAATCATTATTATGGAGTATTTCAGACATCATCTAACTTTAGGTGTCTAGTTGCCATCTTAATATTCTATTAATTAGAGAGCCATAACTCCTAATTTAAAGAATTTTGATTGTTATGGATACAGTTCTCAGTTTTAGAAGCTCAGATGAAACTCAAGCAAATACATTAATGATTATAATTCTCAGTGGAATTTGCATATGGTGTTGACTCCTCAGCAAACACACGTGTCCTGGGGTGACTGCATGCTACTGTATTCCCTATCATCTGTCCTATGCCAGACATGAATCCTGTGCCTTCAAGCTGTTCCTCAGGAGAGGGGGGGAGAGAAGCCAGGTGAATTTTTTCAGAGGGGTTTGTGCTCAAAGACACACTCCCCTGAATTCCTGGCTGCTACAGAGAGGAGGAAAGCACCCTCCTGCTTTTTCCTCAGCTCTCAGCTCCCTGCAGCAGGGAAGAGGGTTGCATTCTCTTGATTTTTAGCTAGCTTCTTGTTCGCAGCTGGAGCAAGGAGTTTCCTGGGACTTTGGCTTCTTCTTCTTCTCTTCTGGACTGTTCAGCAACACCAGAATATCACCAGGAAGCCCTACACCGTGGCCTGGAGGGGCCCATGCTGAACCCCAGCTCTGGAGAGAGCCATACCCAACAAAGGACTTCGAATTTTACCAGGTTTCTTCTCCACAGTGAGAGGTTTTATGATCTAACATTATTCTTTTTCCATGCCTGCGTGCACTTTGCTTGTTAAATAAATAGGTTTTTTTCACTTTCCTCTGAGGAATTTCTTTCTGAACCTGGTGGGGGAAGGGCTGCTGAAATCTGTCTTCTAACAGAGGGACACTCATTTGGGACATTTCCCTCCAAATTTGTCTCAAACCAAGACAACATGCTAACCTAACACATGAGACCCCCCCAACTCACTTCTGGAAATGGTATTCATATTCCCAAGTCACTTCTGTGCCTTTGAAAATTATAACCTGACAGACAGGCCTTTAAAAGCAATAGTTTATTTTACAATGTTACCCAAACAGGCAAAAACATTTGGTCTTTTTGAAGCACAAAATACTAAAAGTGTGATTGAAAAGATAAGTAAACAGTTTAATTTACTAAGTTTTTCAAAGTGCCAAGTACAAAGCATTTTGAAGGAAGAATGTGTCTTAGTTATCATCTCTAGCAAACATAGTGTGAAAGGAAAAAAATGTTCAGAAATGTTCCATATATGATATGGCTTAAATTGCAAATTTTAAAACCAAGCACCACTAAAACACGATCATGCAACACGTGTCAAAAACCTGTAAGATTTGGCAACATTCAAAACCAACAAATGCTCTAACTCTGTCTACAATAGTCATACAAAATATTAAGCAATTCCGAAACTATTTTAGTTAGTCTTAAAAACAAGACAAGAAATATTTCATACCATAGGACTCCTCCTGATTATTTAGTAGAATCAGAATACCTTAGGTTGGAAGAGATCCATAAGGATGATTGAGTCCAACTCCCTGCTCCTCACAGGACTCTTAGCCCTAAACCATGCAATGAAAAACATTGTCCAGACTCTCCTTGAACTCTTGACAGGGCTCAGTGCCATGACCCCTTCCATGGGGTAGCCTGTTCCAGTGACTGACCACCATTTCAGTGAAGAACCTTTTCCTAAGGTCCAATCTGAACTTCCCCTGACACAGCATTCCATTTTCTCATGTTCTATTTCTGGTCACCAGAGAGAGATAAGCACCTCCCTCTCCTATTGATAGTATCAACAATGAACAGTATAATTTTACAAGCATAAACTCATACATTTTGCACACTTTATTATATCTCTATGCTTTTGAGATATAGAAATGCTCACATTTGAAGTGAAAATATTTGCTGGCATATGCAAACTAAGATAATCAATTACTTTTGTTCATTAGATACAGTGGCTGCTGCCTGTGTAATATGGTAACCCTCAAATTGTAGCCTAAAAGGGGGACTACCCTAAGACCATAGACCACTTCCTCAGGGAGTCCACAACAGATAAATAAAAATAAAACACCACCACATTCTGAGGGCTTACCTTTTGTTTTCATGGCTACGTATTCATTAAGAATAGTTGTCAAGTTTTTTCCACACAGTGACTGGAAAACAAAATACTGATCTTACAATCTTCATTAGTAACTTCTACTTCATCTGCTGTATCACATCATATTTAAGGAATTCTTTAGAAGTCTCCACCATGCTGACCCTCAGCACAAGGAATTGTACTTGGTAGAGAGTAATCAATGGAACAAAAAGCTATAATGCCCCCAAAATCTGAAATGCTCAATCTCAATGCACAGCACTGGTACAGCAGTCAGAGCTGTCTGACCTTCATTTACCTTTGTTATTATGGAATAAAAACATGAAAATTAGACGAACAGCTGCAACAGACTAATGAGTATGTATCATGCTGGAAAACAACATGCACTAAGATGCAAACGTTAAGAGAACTCGTCTGAAGCAAAATTTTTAACAGTCACACAGAATTAACTTTATCGTGTTTACTTGTCCTGTTATTTTAGGTGACACAAAGACACTATCATTTGTTGCTGTCTTGTTCATTAGTGGGAACTCTACAAGACATGACAAATACAGCCCTTTATTGTAAGTATTTGAGCTGCAGTAAGAATTTAGTCTTAGATACTATGATATCACTTTTCTGTGAATAACAGGAAAAACGTTTCTATTGAGAAAAGGATGATAATTAAAAAGCTTTATTAATCTGGATAATCTATTTACATCCGGGTTCTCTAATTTTTGTGGGCTATAGCTTGGTTCTCCCTACCACCAGATGACTAAACACCTGTAAATAAAGTAAGTTCAAAAGTTTGTTTTGAATACATGTATGAAGAAGGTGCTTGGATCTCAGAAAAGACTTCCACGAATTTTGAATACCGTGGACAAAATCCCAGACCATGAAATTAACTAATATACTAGACAAATGAAACAGAAAACATGAAGAAGACACACACATAAACGCTAAAAGGTTTACATATGTAGCAATACCTAAACCCTGTAATTTACATAGTATAGTAAAAATCCCATTTTGTATATATGTTAAAAAGGCAAACTATCTAATTATGCTCTAGCGCTACACACATACCTACAGATGTGGCTACACACTATTTATGCACACCCAAAATTCCAGCCATGACCCAGAACGATGCAGATGATACTGCAGAGAAGAAGCTGAACATAATTTTTGTCAATAAAATTTGGTAGACTTAGATAAATCTGAGGTGCCTTACCTAAATATTTCATATGTACCTGAAATGAAGTATTATTGGCTCCCATGTCTAGCATAGGAAAGCCATCTTCAGTAAATTACAAAAGCAGCCCTGAAATCAACAAAACCCTCGTGACAACACCCTTCCATAAACCAGCCCCAAAGCTACAAGGCAGACTAAGCCTAATATGCTGAAACCAATTTGCATATTTCACGCTTCTTAGCAAGATTAAATACTAGAAACCAAGTAACTGCTAATATCACAGGGTGTTTGCTAAAAACACCCAACAAATCAAACAATCCAAAAACCAAACAATCCAAAAAGCAGAGGGGATGACCTAACCACACATTTTAAGCAGCATTTGAGAAGTGATTGCTACACTGAGAAATCCCCAATATTCTTTTCCATAAATGCAAGGCAATGTAACTTTCTGCTGTGCAAATACAAGCTCACCAGCAAGCAGGCTGGAATAAAACCATCTTCTGTACAGTGCTCTGCATATTCTTTCAAATCTGAGCTTTCCAGAATAAATTGGTGGCAGGTAGCTTGAAGATTTTCCTGTTGCAAATAGCCTGCAAGAAATCAGATGGAAAATTTTGCTATTTCATTCATTACTTCTGCTCAATAGGTATCAAAGCTGCATACAGTGTTGGAATAATCAGATAAAAATTTCTATGTAAGAAAAGGAAAGTGAAGTTATTTTGACAAAACATATGTTCCTATAAAATATTTAACAGTTAAAACCAAGAACAGCAAAAAATATATATTGGAATTACACTATACTTACAAAGTATTCAAGACTGGAAGTGAGACAGTATGAACAAATTTTGGTTTATCTTCAGTAGAGACAAGAAGATAAAAGTTCTTGGCTCAGAAGGCTGACAAACCCTCATTTGGGCTGAACCACCCTATTTGATACTTCAGTGGAAATCTACAATATTTTGTTAGTAAAATGCATTGCTATGTAACAGTAATTCTCCACACATTGTACTGTTTCAAAAGAGGTAAAACCTGTACAGCTGCTGACACAGCATGTAAGATTTATTAAAAATATTGGCATTGTACAAACATTAATAACAGAAAAAGGTTTTTTCTCCTCACAGTAATTTTCATTCAGGTTAGACGTATTAGATGCAGCTTGTGCTCCCTAAGACTCAGTAGTTACTACCACAGGAAATGTACTGACAAAGTTTTCTTTTCCAAAATTCCATTCCTCAAATATGTTCTGCTTTAATCAAACTTTTTAAACCTGCTTTAATCTTCAAACACCTTAAACACTAAGACATAGAAAGAGACCAGTCTGAATGAAGGATTCTAGAGCAAAGAACCACAAAGAAAACGTTTCTTCTTTCTTGCTCTTAGCAGAGCTTAACATGGAATGTTTTAAAGAAAGCATAAAACATGTGCCTAGTTATACAAGGCAGGATACACATACATTATCTATTTCAATGGACCCCCAAAATGGTTCACCTCAGTACATGAATGCCTGCAGAAAAATGTGGCCTTTATCTTTAAATGAAGACAAATGTCTTTCAGCAGATCCAAGTATAGCTGAAGAACACAAAATGTATTTTCAACGTGCAAATCCTTGTTCAGGTCTTCAACAAGCAGACAAACTTGAAAGTTAAACACTTTGGGAATAACCACTGTGAATTTAATCACTATGTATGAGCAGGCCTACCTGACAGAAAACATTAGCAATGTCTGTGGAAAGGACTGTTTTTCAAATACATTTTTCTAGAAAAATCTCAAGCCACAAATTGCTGGAAGCTGAAAATGTATTTCTGGCAAACAGGTTTCTATCTCACTGTTGTCCAGGCTGGAAGATGGGCTTTCAGGCTAAGTGGAGCTCTGATCTGTGCTGGTAGGACTGCTCTTACAGTCAAATTCACGTGAACATTTACTCAAAAAGTTGCAATATTTCCTTCTTGAACCTACTACAACAGTATCGCAAGGGATGACCGAATGCTTGCGTACAGACACGTTTTACATTACCAATTTCCTGGTAATAAAGCATTCCAAAGACTAAAAATGCCTGTGCAGCTGACCCAAACTGTTTTTGCACACACTGTATAATGACATAAGAGTATGTGGTCCTAAAGGTCACCAAAATCAAATTTAAGGGACAAAACTTGCCATACGTTTCGGACATACAGAAATTATTCAGCATTTTGTTCTATCTAAGAAATGTCACTCTGAGTAGACATTGACTCAATTAGGAAAAGATAAATGTTCTTATGCATTTTTCTATGTGTGAGCTCAGCTTATCATTTTAGATTTGTTTCTTAAACAAATATCCATCAACCTCCACAGAACCAGAAAGATTTCTGGAAGGAGGGTGGGGGAGAAAGGTGGAAGAGCTGCACTGGGAAGTCTGTTTATTGCCTGAAATTCACAGATGCCTCACACCAAGAGGAATCCCTATTAGACAACAGAAATGGTTACAAGGAATATCCTGTTCCACAATCTTAGGTTGCTCAGAGGTTTTCCAGACACAATACGCACTTCACACCACAACAGACACAAAGACAGGACAGAACACCCTCAGCGAACAGGATGTTGCCAAGGATGTGTACTACGTCTGCAAGTCTCTGGTAAGCACACGAGATAAGCATTCCACCTGGAAACTTGTAACTTCACCAGTTTGGTTTGGAAAAGTGCAATGAGAGATCTCCCTTGTATGATTTCAAATCTTCTTTTACAGTGAATGGAGTTTCTAAAAATCCTCTGTCGCTTCTCAGTAATAAAAAAATCTGACTCTCTTACCAGCCCTTTTTCTCAAGACAATAGCAAGGAACACTTCAGGTAGTATTTAAAAATAAATTGTGCTGGAGGAACACTGAAAAAGAAATTTAGCTTTAATAGCTTTGGATTCAAAAGAATTATGAACTGAAAACTGAATCTCACAGGGCAAGCTGCCAGGAAATCTTGGCAACCTGTGCCAATAGGTATTTATGTGTGGGACTTAAATATGTGGGTCACATTTTTGCTTACCCTCCATTTGTTCTCACCTTTGGCAGTATCCAAATAATCCAAAGCATAAAGTCGTTTTAAAAATTCCCAGTCTGCTGCCAATGTCCTGAACACACTTACGCTGTGCTTTTCACAGACTGATCACGCCTAAACTTTTAGTGCACCCTCAAAGGTGGGCGAAAGACGGCAGGAAAGAAAATCCATCTGACCCTTAACGCAGCCTTCCCCGGGATTTCGGGTCACCCTTGAACTCCTGCAATCAGGAACTGTTTAAGCACCGCTCAGCAGCTCTCCGTCTGCAGGTGGGCACCGCAGACCACCACGTTTCCCCAGACCCGTGAAGAGCCCGAGCCCAAGGCACGGCCGGGGAGCGGCCTGGTCCCTCAGGACCCGAATCTCTCAGGAGCGAGCTGCGTTCGCTCCCCGGCAGAGGCCAGGCCGGAGGGCGGCGGGGGCCAGCCCGGGGGCTGCCGGGCCCGGGATAACCCCGGCAGTGACAATCGCAGCCTGGGGGGACCAAGAGACGCTGCCGAGGCTCAAGGGCGAAGCCGGCTCTGTGTCCCGCCGCGCCTCGGGCGGCTGACAATGCCCGGCAGAGCCTTCCCAGCGCGGCCGGGGGTCCGCACCTCACCCATCCCTCGCTCCGTCCCTCCCCCGCTCACTCACCCAGCACCAGCCGGGCCACGTCGGACGGCAGCAGCATGGCCCGAGGCGGAGCGGGGCACGGGCGGGCGCAGCTCCCCGAGCGCAGCCGGCCGCCCCGCCACTCAGGCGAAGGCGCGGAAACTCCGCCAGCCAGCGCCGCGCCCGGCCCCTTCCGCCGGAACCCGCCGCGGCCGCTCATCCGCTTCCAGGTCCGCCTGCAGCCGCTGCTTCCACGCGTGAGCCCCGCTCCGCTCCGCTGCGCGCCGCCGGGAGCGGGGCTGGCTGCGCCCCGGCTGAGGTGAGGGGCCCGGGGCCGGGCGGGGCGGTCCCGGTCCCGATCCCGGCTGCGGGTGCTGAGGGGCGGCTCGCGGGCTGCGGGCGCCGGCGCGGGGGCGGCCCGGGGCTGCCGGGGACCGGGGCTGCTGCTGCGTGTCCGCCTGTGCCCGGGCACCTCGCAGCGGCTTAGCCGGCTCCTTTCGCCGCGATTCCTGTTACTTGGTGCGCCACAAACTTCCCCTGTGTAGTTTGTGTAGGGGGTGAAGGTGGCCGTCATGTGGTAGTTGGAAAACCGTGTAGCTAGTAAGAGAAGTAGCAGGTGGATTCATTCTTGGGACTTTTGCACGGCTGCTGTTAAGGCTGTTGAAATAGCAACAAGTACAAACGAGAGGATTGCCGTCTTCCCCTTGAATGCCCGGCCCTACAGCAGGCAGCCCCTGTTGCCACAGTTTTCGATCAAGCACTTCAGAAGCCATTAGTGTTTGCAAAGTTACTTTCTGTTTCGTTTCCAGCAAAAGCCGCAAGTTTCCCGGGTTGGGTTTTTTTTGTTCCAGTGCCCAACCACCAGAGGGACGGAGAATGGTTGGGCATTGGCACAGGGTCCCCAGGGAAGTGGTCACAGCACCAACCTACCAGAGTTCAAGAGCTGTTAAAACAACACTCTCAGGCACATGGTGTGATTCTTGTGTCCTGCACAGGGCCAGGAACTGGAATTCGGGGACCCTTGTGTGTCCCTTCCAAATCAGGATATTCCATGGTTCTGTGAAATCAGTAAAGGAGCACTAAATTTAAATGAGTGCAGTTGTACTGTACAGGCAGCCTTCACACTTTAAATGTCTTCTTTTCCATACACATTTATCAGTCACCAAACCTCTGATCATACGTAGCTTCAGCCTGATCTTGATTGAAGCCAAAGGAAAGAAATGCAGTCTAAGACAGTAGATATTTAAAGTTTTGCTTGTCTAAATGGCTGTTTTTATAGTCTCACATAAGCAGTCAAGATGCAGTGCTGTGCATCATGATTGCCTGTTCTCCGTTGCTTATTACAGCAACTGCCTATGCTTAGAGTTACTTCCAGCTTGTGTGATCTCTCTTTTCCAAACAGGGTTTCTCTTGTGTCTGCTTTAAAGGCATAAAAGTAGAAGCATGAAAGTTAAATAGAATGTCATGGCTGTGATCTGCAGCAGCATAATTTTATGTAATGCAAGGTCTAGCTAATTCCAACCTCTGTTGAAGAAGAAGAGGCATAATTTTAAGTGATTGCAAAAGGAAAAAGTTGCTTTTTCATATGACTGATATTTAATCATCCTTTGATGTGTTGAGTCCCTGGGGATTTGTCAATAGATAGTGCATACCTATGAAAATGTCCAGTGTGAGGGAGGAAGAGCATTTTCCAAGTGCTGCCTTCTGGAGAGCTACTGAAAGTTAGTGCTGTTTGCCAGCATTCATTCATTCAGCTCTGTCATTCTGACTGTAATGGCACCCCCAGTTGTCTGCCCAGGTCTACTCAGCTCAGCACTCAGGAAAAGGGAGGAAGTCAGAGCTGTGTGAAGGGGTTCTCTGCAGTTATTCTGTGACTATTGTCTGTGGGAAGAGATTATATTCTTGATGTGAAACTGCTTCAGTTTTGCAAGCAGTGAGACTGACCCAGACACAAATGAGCTTTTCAGTGAGACATTGAACACTGTGGTTCTGGACTTTCAGTATACTGCAATCTCATTTTTTTTCTTGTCTGCGTGTTCAATAATTACTGTTTTATCTATTTCTTCTGTCTGCAGATACACATGAGTCTTCTTTAAGCTGAACCATGAGTCTTGCATTACACAATCTGCTTGTTTGTTGTCGTCGCCTTGAAAATGAGAAAGCTGTGGAGCGAAGGGTAACAAGTTTTCTTTTGGGGTGTGTACCTCAATTAGCAATGAAGGGGATCATAAAAAATTATTCTTCTTGTAATGCGTTTTCAGAAGGAAATTGAAAATTTCAAGCGACTTCTCCATGATTCTGAAACAGTTCTCCAGCTGGACCGGAATTCTGATTCTAAACAAGGAAAGCAACTCAACTGGGATGCTGTATTTAGGTAGTTTTTTGGTTTTGTTTGTGAATGGTCACAATTTTCTTAAATGGGACATCATTCTTTTGTTTGTCAGGCCTATTTTAATGCTTATCTTTCTGGATATTGATTTAGACTCCTTGTCAGCTTGTAAACAAGACATTACTTACCTTACTCTCTAAAGGAAGTAAATTTAAAATGGACAGAAGTGCTGCACTTATTACTTGCAGAAAACTGCTAAGAAACTGATCATTAATTGGGTAGATGCTTTTCCTTGCAAAAATAATAGTTACTTTCTTTTATTGAAAATGATCCTTTGTATCTAATTTTCAATGTGTAGTTCTTATGTAGATTACAGATAGCTTTGTTAAAGTTTCTTGTGTTGCTGAATTCCTCAAGACACAGTAGAAGGACTGTGACATATGAAGTAAAAAAGATACGGTGAGGTTTGTAGAGGCTAATCTGCTTCAAGTGTACTATAAGATTGGACTAAGCATGAGTGTGAGAAGTTCTTGCAGCAGCTTCAACCAGTGTTAAATTTCATATTAAAAGTTTATGTGAATTATTACTTTTCACAGACTAGTGTCTGGTCAGCTTTCCATTATGTTTTTTGATTGGAGAGCATTGGAATAGTTTTTGTTTCACAGGTGTACCAAAAGTTTCATAAAGAGTCAAAATTGATAAATTTCGTATGTTGCTTTAGAGACAGTAGTATATTAGAAATACACAGGAGAAATACAAAAATAGAGACTCTAAACTGAATTCAAATAGTAGGCCAGAAAATCTGTAACAATTACAGTGACAAAAACAGTGAAAAGTTTTTCATGAATTAAAAATATAATCCATATATTAATTTTGAATGAGAAAGAAGTAGGATTTGAAGGCTTTCCCCAATAAAAACAATAATAAGTACTTAGTACTATTTTGTTTTGTAGTGTTTCAGCATAACTAAAAAGACTTAGTATTGTTTTTTTCCTAATGATAAGCTGTATGTTTAGCATTATGCAAAGTATAAAGGAAAATTTGGTTCTTACTCAAAGTTGCTTCTGGGTTGTCTTTAAAACTTACATCTCCTTTTATAGACTGCTTTTGTCATGCTTGGGCTGTGATATATTTCAGTTGGTTTTAGTCTTTGATCATTAGAATTGTGAGAAGAACAGGAATTGGCATTTTAGGCTAAAATAACATTTTCCTGTTTTACTTCAGTCATAAATGATCAGATCCTTGGTTAATTTTTTAATAATAATAAACTTCTTTAATTTTTGAAGTGTCTTGCAGAAATATTTCCAGAAAGAACTTAAAAACCTGCAGCTGACAAAACCAAATGCATCTGCTTCAACCCAAACTACCAGACAGAAAAAGATACAAGAAGTTGGAAGTTTGGTTAAATATTTCATCAGATGTGCTAATAAAAGTCAGTAATACGCATTATCCTGTAGAGTTACTGGTTTGGTTTGGTTTGGTACTTGGCTTTCAACTTTGAATTTTTACTTTGAAGTTACATTACCAGTGTAGGGTTCATCTTATTGCTTCCAGATGTTTACTATTTAAATATCTTAATGTAAATCAGTCCTTTGTGCTCCTTATCTGCCCTTTTTGTTGTTCACAGTGCCTTTTTCTAATTAGTCAATGTGTTTATAACTGATGTATCCTCCCATAGGTAATTTATATTTTAGAAACAGTTTAAGATGAGATTTCCTAATAGACTGTTTCAGAACTGTAGGTTTTGGGGTTTTATTGTTTTGGGGTTTTTTTTAATTAAGTACCATTTATAAACAATTAATTACAGATTTATTTGGTAGAATTTGGGTGAATTCAATAGTCTCATGTTATTTCTTCATGTAGGAGGACCCAGGCTGAAATGTCAGGAACTTCTGATTTATGTCATGGAAATTATAAGAGATCCCACAAGTTGTGCTGCTTATGGTTCTGATTGTAGCAGTATACTCCTAAAGGATATCCTATCAGTAAGGAAATACTGGTGTGAGATATCCCAGCAGCAATGGTCAGGTAACATTTTTGAGACTACCTAGAAATGTCTTTTCCTTTTATAGAAGCATGTTTTAGATGTGTTTTAATTCATTTGATGCCTTGTTGTGTGAGGTAGTACACAAAATATGGAGTAAAGCAGTGTCAGCCTTGAAGGCTTATATTTGAAATAAACAAAGCAACAAAGATTAGAAATTGATTTTTTTTTCTTTCTGTGTGCCGTTTGTCTATTGCTTGCTGAAACATATGTACTTATACACAGGACAGGTTATGTATGCATGGTCTGCACAGGGCTTAACATGTATAACAAATCCAGGGAATGTGTGTGCTGGAGAAAACCTCAGTAGAGCTGGTGTTGGTCTGCAGTTGTTTGCAAGTTATTAGGAACAGACTGATGTAGTTTTGATATAGTTAATATATTACTGCTAAATTTTATTATCTTGAGTTTTGCTGGCTTGTGAAGTCCTAAAAAAACATTGAGTCACTATATGCACGTATCATATATAAAGAAAAACTGAAAAGCTTAAGATTTAAATAGGGAAAAATAGATGTAAAAGTTGAATAATGATTTAGCATGCAATCTGAACTAAGTGGAAATGCAAAGATAATTTTTCACTTTTCAGGGCATTGGATTTGACTCCAAGACAGTTAATTTATTCAGCATGGAGAAGAATGTTTATGCATTCTGAATTATCTGACATGTACTAAGCTCTCAACTCACCTATTTTCATTTACTGATGTAAAAGAAAAGTGTTTTGAAGAGAAAAAAGGGTATTAGAAGTTTTACAGTCCGGTTTGTTTGGTGTTGTGTGTGCAAGTGTGGAGAAAGTTTAGAAGTACTGTCTTTTTTTGCAGAGTGTAGTGCTTTGAAGTCAGGGTTTGGATTTCTGGAAATGCTCTGCTCTGTAACATGAGTAAAGGGGCTTAATTAATTAATCATTAACTACAGAATAGAAATAAACCTGCGAAGAACTCAGAAGTGTTTGCTGATACTGGGAATGAAAGGGCAGGCAAGAAAAACTGCTGCAGGTTGGCAAAGCAGAGTGACTGAAACGGAATCATTTAGGATGGGAGATTCATGGAAATGTGTGAGGTCAGGTTGGATGGGGTCCTGAGCAACCAGGTTCAGTGAAAGGTGTCCGTGTCCCCACAGCAGGGGGGTTGGAACTGGATGATCTTTAAGGTCTTTTCCAACCCAAACCATTCTGTGATGCTGTGGTTCTATGTGGTTGGGTAATTAAAGAGCCTGAGGGTGAGATTGCTGAAGTTAAAGAACTCGGTACAGTTTGGCAATGGAGATAGAACTGGATGATTGAGGAGGAAGCTGGAACTGCACGGGGGCCCTGCCTGAGGCTAGGAGCCGGGTGAGGTGAGTGGGTGACAAAGTGCTGTCAGCCTGCAGCTGGAACAGAAAGCCAAGGCAGGGATGGGTCACATCAGGAGGCTGGAAGCTGGAGTTCAGAGCAGTAAACAGGACAGAAGGAATGAGTCAAGAAGCCAGGGAGGTTGAAAACAGATGTTGAAGGATTTGGAGAAGGGAAACTGAAGCTGTCACTGTAAGAGACGCAGGCTTGGGGAGCCAGTGGGGGTTGCTGTGAGGTGGTTAGTTTCTTTAGGAGCATGGAAGCTAGCTGCGTCTGTGTATGGGCAAAAGCCACAAATGTGACAGAAGAAATGTTGACATTAGATCATAAGGAGCACAGGGGAATTTAGTTACTGAGGTGAGGCAGGGCTGAAGGCCATAAATCTAGAGGAAGTCAGACTTTAATCCATTAAGTGAAACAAGTTGCTTTTATTAAAGGAGGGGTATATAATCTTTGTAAAGTTTACTGTAACCTTTTCTAGTGATTCCACCTTAAAGCTTGCTTATAACTCTTGGGGTACAATGGAGAAGTCAATTTTTTACTTAAAAATATTAACATATTCCTGATATTAAATCAGGAATCTGTTGCTGTTGAAAGTAAGAACATGGATTCTAGCTGTTGACCACAGAGTGGTGGTCTCTGTATCTTTAATGCAATATTTTGTGTCAAGATTTTTTAATGTAATCCTCTGTAATATATATGTTTATACTTGTATTTTTTTTAATGCATTTGCAGAGTTGCTGACCCTCTATGGCCATTTATACCTCGAATCTTCTGGGAACATTAATAGAGTCTTAGTGGCTAGGATAATTCACACACTTACAAGAGGGTACTGCTTCCAAACTGATGGGTTGAGTTCCGATATGCTTGTCTTCTTTTCAAAAGCAATGCAGTCTGCAAGGTATGTTGGAAGTGCTCCTTTTGTATGCTAGAAAATAACTTATTTTAAGTATTTGGGATTGGACTTGGGTAATAACACGTAATACTTTTTCAGA
This sequence comes from Monarcha castaneiventris obscurior, assembly GCA_026261815.1. Taxonomy (NCBI): domain Eukaryota; kingdom Metazoa; phylum Chordata; class Aves; order Passeriformes; family Monarchidae; genus Monarcha; species Monarcha castaneiventris. The sequence continues at coordinate 3,285,905 of JAMPIT010000350.1, read as the reverse complement.
CATTATTTTCTTCTGTCTTTGAATATCAATCAAATAACTTCTCTAAAATACTAATAACTTCTGCATTTATTAGGCAAATAATATTCTGAATGTTGTTACTTGCTAGTATTTACATTTAAACAATTCTTGTGAAAATAAATAAGATTATTTCTTTTGGAAGTTTGAGTGTTAGGTTTGTGTTGCAGGCAGGAGAAGAATACTGCAGGCCTGGATCATATTGTTGGAGCTATGAATATCTTCTGCCACAAGTTTGCTGACAACTGTCGCATACGGATTTGCAAAGTAGGGGAAGAAATTTTGCCTACAGTGCTTTACATATGGACTCAGTATAGACCAAAGGATTCCCTGAAAGAATCAATAATTGAGTTATTTCGTCTCCAAGTTCATATTCATCATCCAAAGGGTGCAAAAACTCAGGGAAGAGGTACAATAAAAAGCTGCTTTTTTTTTTTGTTTTTTTTACTACTGCATGTGGTTGTTTAAATTATTGTGCCAACTCTGAATTTTGATACTGGGTCTTGGAAACATTATTGGTAGTGATGATTATTTGTCAATAGTTTTATGCTATAAGTTAATATTGAGTGAAAGTGAAAAGGAGTTTTCAAATTTTATCCACTTAGAGCATATTAATTGTGTTAAGTCCTTTAAAGGTTGGGGTGTCTTTTAATCAAAAGGCAGTTTTAATTGCTAAATGAAAATACAAAATCTTTGGGGAAAAGAAATAATAATTTAGGTTGGGTTTAGATTGTCACATGTATTGGTTTCTTACCATGTCTATTTTAGCCCAGAAATTAACTACTGTCAGTTAAGTCTGACTGATACTATAAAACTGCTCAGAGAATATAACTCAGTAATTATGTTTGTCTGTCATGGCCTATTTTAGTTCTAGCTTAATTTTTTTTATACTTTATACAAATCTATCTATTACCTTTAACTGTATTCTTTCCAATTAAATGAAGAATTGTTTTTAAGAAACTTAATCCCTACCTTATTTGTATATGCTGATTAAGTTCTCTCTTTAGTTTTATCACTTTTTTGCTTTATCCATTCTCCATTAGAGAATTTGCTTTTCAGGCCTGCATTTGTTGAACTGTTGTGTGCCTTACTCATATTTTGGCTGTATTTTGCATTCTCTGGGTAGGTTTACATATTGTATCGAGTGGGTGATACATGCTACCTTTTAATTGTATTTGCATGTACAGGTGCCTATGACTTAACAAAGTGGGAAAGCATCCTGCATAACCTGTATGATCTGCTGGTGAATGAAATAAATCTCATCAGTAGCAGAGGGAAGTATTCTTCAGGCTCACGTAACGTTGTTGTAAAGGAGAATTTAATTGAGTTAATGGCTGATATTTGTCATCAGGTAACATTTTTATTTGAATGTAAGGCTGACTATATAATTACTAAGTTGTATGTTTTGCTGAAGTATTCATACCTTTTGTCTGTGTTCTCTTGGGTTTTGTTAATTCTGTACAGTTTAGAAATGTATTATACTGTATTTCACTAGTGTTTATTGTTAGGCTCTAAGCATTTCAGTTTTCATGTAAATACTGCTGCTTTTTTTTAAATTTGCATACTTTTTAATTCCTCTTTATGAAAGGTTTTTACAGAGGATACCAAAGTCCTTGAAATTACCCAGTCATATGCTGTTACACAAAGAGAGTCCAGGGAGGACACAGTGCCAAATAAGCGCAGGAGGATTGAGCTTGGCTGGGGGGTCATTCGAGACAACATGCAAAGATCCCAGAAGGATTTTGCTGTCATACCTTGGTAATAACATCTTTGCATGAAAAAGTGTTACTCCAGACATTTTTTATATTTAACATTCTCCTGAATATGTTGAACGCTTAAGTTGGTGTTTGCACATGCTGTAATTACATATCTAAGCAGTGAACTTAGATTGTCAGAGCATTTGGAAACCTGCTTTAAGCTGTCTGTGTCATAGTACAGTAACCATTAAGAGTTTGGCCATTTTGGACTAGTTCACACAGTTTTCTTTAGTACTTGTCCTGAAAACTGTTCCAAGGCCTGGCTTCTTACTTGGACCTTGATTGAGGGGTATTTTGTTTGCTGCGAGGGACTTCTGAACTGTAAGAAATTGTTAGTGATAGTGAAGATAGATGAGCAGTCTTTATGAGTAAAAATGGTGGAAATACTAAATCTTTAACTTTTGATAGTAAACAAATCAACTCAGTATTGGAAAGCAAAAATGAGAAATGGCAATTGGAGAAAGTGTTGTGTGTTCCTTTACTTCTGAAAATATGAATTTCTGTATCTTTGGTATTAATTGCTTCACTTTGTGTTTTCAAGGTTACAGATTACAAGTCAGTTAATATCCAAGTATCCCACGAGTCTTCCTACCAGTGAGCTGCCTGCCTTGCTCAATGTCCTTCACCAGTTGCTGCCTCAGCAGCGCCGAGGAGAAAGGACCCCGTACGTGCTGAAGTGTCTCACAGAGGTAGCTTTGTGCCAAAACCAGAAAACTGATTTGAAAAGCACCCTCAAGGTGGAGCTCCAGAGAACCTGGGCGAAGATCTGGACTCTGACCATTCGCAGCGTAAGCCTTCAGCAAATTGAAGTGGAGAGCTTTGGGCTGCTTGGAGCTATGATTCAAGGGAACCTTGTTGCAACAGATAAAGAACTCTGGAAGATATTTTCAGGACCTGCATGCAAACCTTCAAGGTAAAATGGAAGCAAGGATAGTGTTTTGTGTCTGATTCATATTCCGCTTTACTGTGCAACCAAAACAACTGTGTTAATCAATATTACTATTGTTGTGTCTGTGTTTCTATTTAAGAACTGCACACATTAGTGTTCTAAGCATTTGAAATGATCATAAATACATAGTAACACTGAAAGCAGAGGCAGAAGAGGAGAGGCAAGCATCTTCACATTTAGAATATAATAAAATTTAAATTGGATTAAAAATTTTAAAATCTGACTAACAGATAAATGTTGATTTTTTTGAAGTTAAGAAGTATGTTTTCTTTTAAATTTTTATTCGGAAATAAATACGCTGAAATAGTCTTTAAGATAGATAGGAATTCTATCTTCTAAATTGCCTATTAATAGCCAAGAAATATGAAAATGTGAAGATTTTAATGAAGGAGTTGACCAGGATGCATGCTTGTTGACTTGGTTATGTACTTGATGCTTCCTGTGCATGCAGAAATACTGGCTTTATTTTAGAGTGCTGATCAACAAATACCACAAGGTTTCTCACAAATCCCCTGTTCCCTTTTTGTTGCAGTTCTGCTGTATGTTGTTTATCATTAGTGGTGTCTGCCTACTCAGTGCCAGAAAATTTGGACATAGGAATGGAACAAAATAATTCTGAAAGAAATCTGGGTTCTGTGTTAAGGGAGGCAATAATGAAATGGCTCCTGTCCAGCAGTTTGGAGGAAGAAATAGAAGAATGTGCAGAGTTGCCTCCTGTGCTCTGCAGGTAAACTTTTTGTGGCATAATTTTACATGTAAGCTCACCCTGTAACACAAAAAATTCTGCAGGGAAAAATGTATTATATTAATGCAGAATTATGTTAAAGCTTTAGCAGAGTCTGTAGGGTTTTTAAGCTTCCTGTAGAATGTCATTCTTTAGATATAATTTGGTTATCTGTCCGTATCATAGCAGATCTGTGACCTATGCATTAGAAATCTTCAGTGAAAACTTACATTCCTTTGAAGATACACTGTTAATCTGGTTAATGTTCGGATGTACTTCAGGAATCCCAAGAGCTTGTCTGATTGCAAGAAAATAAAAGAAAATTTTCTTTTTTACAGTGATTTTCCTCATCTTGTATTACAAAAAATTCTTGTGAGCCTTACAATGAAGAACTGCAGAGCTGCCATGATCTTTTTCCAAAATGATGCTAAATGGTATGTTTTTAAATTAATCATTAGAGAAGCTTAAATTAGGAATTCTTCTGCACCTTTCGCCAAGGCATGTCTTCAAGCCTTTGGACTATATCCTGTTTCCTGTTAATGAAATTGAAATGTGTTTAACTTGTTCAGATGCAAGATAAGACTTACCTACTAGAAGTTAAAAATACTAGTTTCAGGGGTTTTGTGGATTTCTGCTCCAACTGTGTAAAGCAGGCTGAGGCCAGGGATCCTAACACAATGCAGATGCTGCTCCATAACTGCAGGAGAAGTGTGTTTTCTTCTAAATTTTTATTCAGAAATAAATATGCTGAAATAGTCTTTAAGATCGATAGGAAATGTCTGTAATAGCCAAGGAGAAGTTATGATCTGTGTGCAAGCTTCATATTTCCTTACAGTTCAGTTAGAGCTAAAATAGTGCCCATTCTGCAGTGAAAGTCATGTCAGAAAGTAAACGTCAACCAGGGTTTGGAAGCACAAAAAGATAAAATATTTTATTTTGCTTTTGTATATTTCTTGTATTTAAGTAATAGTTTTTAAGACTTGTGGGTTGTATACTGGCTGCTAAAGTTAAAACTGTGTCTCTTCTTCAAGTGAGCAACACGTGCAAGGGAAAGAAGAAAACAATTTTTCTGATGTTGAAGAGCTGTACCTGCAGACAACATTTGATGAAATGGATATTTTCACTAACTTTGCAGTAAACGTTACAGATAAAAATGTGACTGGTTCAAGACTTGCCATCAACCAAAATCTTAGGGAAACACTGGAGAACTGCCTTTTAGCAATGTCAGAAAAGCTTTTAAGCAGTTGTGGTCCTAAGGTAAGTTAGAAATTATTGTTACATCCTTATATTTGTGATCCCAAACAATCTATTTTCAAGGCAAAGTACATGGATTCTGTATTTTGTGGTGATGAACCACTGGTATTTATTGATTTGTTTGATTTAGTCTAAGGTTGTTGCTGCTGAGCACCTGGTCCGATGCGTGGGTCTCCTGGTTGGAGTTCTGGGCTGCTATTGCTACACTGGTATTTTTAGAGAGGAGGATGCCTGTAAGTCAGCGTTGTTCCAGAACGCCAAGGTGAGCAGTAATGCATTTGGGACCTATTAATAATGAAATAAAGCATTGAATATAAATGAACTCATAGAATTTTGTTTGTATTGGCACATTTTCAGAGCACAGGTATCTCCTCAGAAAAAGGCAGTTTAGAGTGGTTTAAATATGTCACTGCTGCTGAAAGAGAGGAGTCACTGAAATTCTGTCAGTCCACCAGCGCACGAGTTTTGCAGTGGGGATTATTCTAAATGTTGATACATTTCTGGGTCACACCTTTCAAAAAAATGAAAGTCATGGACATGTAGACAAAGGACTAATTATAGGATAGCAAGTCCTTTCATTTATAGGTCTTTTATTCAGGAATTTAAGATAATTTGATGGTACAAACCAGTATGAAGACAGCTATTGCTATTATTTTTATTATTACTGCTGTCCAAGGTGGTTTCTTGCTTAAACACAGAATCCCAAAACTTACCCTTTGTGGAGATATGCTGTATTTTTCTTTTGTGATGAAAATATTAGTTGTTTCAAGCATGTCTGTGCCATGGTTTTGTCACTTCTTGAGAAAAATCACCAAAAAAAATGGATTAATCGATGCACGCTGTGAGCATCAAAGTTGTATGAGTGAGAATGTGTGAATGGGAATCATATCCTTTTGTCTTTGTGTGTGTGCTGTACAAGTGCCAGTGTATAAAGGCATTGCACTGAGGTTTCTAACTGTGTTGTATTTTTACTAGTCTCTCATTCATTACGCTGGAGAAAGCATATCTCAGTCTAAAAACAAACTAAATGAAGATACCCAGATCAACATGCTGAGGACTTTGATAATGCAGTGTACAAAATGTTTGTGCAATTGTACCAAGGTAAAATTTATAAAGGAATTTAAATTCCTTTCTTCATTGATGAGTTCAGAAAATTGAGTATCATACCTGTAATTCCTGAAAAAAAAAAATTAATCTATCTGTACATCTTGCTTCCTTACAGAACAGTGCTAATAAGATGCTGTCTAATATATTCCTGCGTTTGTTAACATCAAAATTTATGAACGATCTCATAGATATTTGCCAGAATCTGGTAAGTACATTCTGTCTGTTTCTGAATGCAGTGCTCTTCTGTGAGAGGATTGTTTTTACAGCACAATAATCTGGAGGCAAACCAAATGAGATATGTATTACTGAAAATTGAATAAATAAATTGAATATAAATTGAAATAAATTGAAATATTCAATTCAATAAATTGAAATAAATTTAGTTTTATAGAGAATTCCTAACCGGAAACATTTCTGTTTAGCATTTGAACACAGGCTTAGGGTGAAAAAAAGAGCAGATGGACAACATTTGATCAAGCTTAGCATTCCAGCTCACATTAGAAAACAAATATATGCTATTTTTCATTTTTTTAATGCTTTGTTACAGTAGAAGTATATACAAAATAATTCTATAACACATGACATTTAGCTCTAATGCACTTGCAAAGGAGGGGGTTATTTGTGTTTATTATGTGGGTATTAAATCTAACTGTAAATGACTCCTTTCTCCCTGGAAAAAGTGGAAGTGTGGCACATCACCATGTTCAGCACAATTCCTAAAACTTCTCTTTTTGGCACATTGTGCTGTAGTCAGGTCTAGATGGGAAAATTCCATTGTTTTTTCAGATGAGGGAGAGCTGGGGGTTTTGCCTTGTGTTGTCATCTGGTAGGGAAAGTAGTAATTAGTGTTCCCTCAAAAAGTCACATGCCTCATTTTCATTTCTCTGTAACTATGAAGTGTGGTGAGAAGTTGGTGAGTCTTACAAAGAGAAGTGTTTTTAAAAACCTAACAATGTCCTTGGCAGAATCTAAAATGCAGAGGTCAGTATCTGTCTGAGGAAGCTTCTATCCTAAAGAGAATAGTTTAGACAATGTGTAGGAAACAGGTTTGTCACAGAGGATGAAATTCATCAATTCTGTGTCACCCTTACATTTTCACCTGTTCTAGTTCACTGGGAAGCTGCAGTGTCTCACCTTGTGCTGTGTCTGTGGTGTTTCTTCTGTTCCTAAAAGCCAACTTTAAAAGGATGTGGTGTTTTTTGTCAGATGACAGCTACTGGAAAGCCAACTGTATCAGGAGAAGTGGATCTGAGGAATGACCCTGAGGAGAGTATAATGGAAGTAGATAACCAGGTATCTGATGGCCTGCTTGATGATCATTCAGTGACTGACATCAGTGATACAAATGAATCTGGTGACATGCAAGCTGTAACAGGTAAGTCTTCCCTATGTCCAAAACTACTTCCAAAAGCTTGTTTTTGCAAATATGTCTTTGCTTGAAGGATAGTGGGGTGCAAAATTGAGCTGCTTTATCAGTAGTTGAAGCAGGTAGTGGTAGAACCAGGTACTTTCTAAGCAAGAATAATTTTCATCAGTGTTTTAAAGATGTTAATGAAGTGTTCTAATTCATTTAGAAAAGAGTTAATTTTTTATTTTATAAATAAAATAATGCAAGAAGAGAAGCTAACTAACTTTTTCAAAGTCAGGCAGAAGTTTTGGCAAGGAAAATACTAGAAAATGAGTCTGTACAATACTTGTCTCTCAACAGATTGTGCTTCATTCTTTTAAAAATAATCCTATTTAACTTTCCTCCTGATTAATAATTCTTGACACTATATCTGGACCTTCAGAGGGACAGGAGCATGGATCTGTTTATTCCTGTTAAGAGCTACAAGTACTGATGTTATCTTTTGTTTTAAATTCTTACTTCAAATGCCCTAACTGCTCAATAACAAATGAACATAAAGGTTGCTTGTACTCTATCTTTTTCGAGAACTTACATTAGTTTTGTAAAGACCTAAAATGTTACCACCTCTTCTGTTGTCCTTGGAGAAGCATTTCTAACATGAAAATATTATTTCTAGGTGCTTTGAGCCCATTGGCTGAAGAGCAGTTGACAAAGCAGGATTTACTTCTCCTTGAAATTGTGAGGTTCTTATGTATTTGTGTGACTACAGTCCGGGTTCAGACAGTGAGCTTCCGAGCCTCTGATATTCGCAGGAGGCTGTTCATGCTGACTGAAGGCAGTGTCTTTGATAGCACCAAGCCACTGCATCTGCACATGGTGAGTATGAGGGGTTTTTACAGCAGGCCCACTTCTGTAATTGTACTGTTATCACATTTGCATAGTCTTCTCAATTGTATATTGTCTTTCTCCTGTCATCGGTCCCCTGAGAAGACTTAAAATGGCTGCATTTGGTGATTTTGAAGTGTGTTCTGGTTGGGAAAACAGCAGTTTGAATTTGTAAGCCAGAAAATAAAAGAGTTGAGAAATCTAAATATCTTGCCTTTATCATTAATTGTTTGTTAAAGAACTAGAAATAGTCTCTGTAGTAGAATAATATCTGTGGCTTAGTTTACAAGGAAATATTTTTCACTGCCAGAACTCAAAACTTCGTTATCTCTATTACTGTGTGACAGTGTTTGCATGAAAAGATGACCAATCTAACACACAATAGCTGACAATAGCTATCTTTGCTGCATGGTTTTGTGTAAGACTTAACAAAAAAGTTTCCTACTTTTTCTTTTTGTCTACTTATTTTCTTAAGTACTGTTTTCCATTTTGGTTTTGTTTGGGTTTTTTATTCCATTTGGTTTTTTTATTCCACAGTACTTGATCCTGTTGAAGGAGCTCCCTGCTGAAGAGCACCTCTTGCCTGCAGTCGATGTTGATATGCTTCTTAAGCCTCTTTCGTAAGAAAGAAACTATTCAGCATGTTTTACATCTGTTTCTGGGGATTTGGCGGCTTTTTCAAGATGTTTTTTCTTTCTTTCTTTCACAGTGCTGTGTGTTCTTTGTATCGTCGAGATCAAGAAGTTTGTAAAGCAATCCTAAATAATTTGCTCCCTGTAGCAGTAGGGTTGGCCCAGTTCGATGAACATGCTGAAGAGACAGGGAATGCCAAAGGACAGTTTTTGACAGTCGTTGGAGCCTTTTGGTATGTTATTTAATGCAGAAGTCTGTTGGACATAAAATTTTTGATTTTTAGTTTTTATCTTTGCTATCAGTAAGAAGACTGCAGTGCTGCTCTGTGTTTTGCTGTTTATGTGTACTGTGGAATCTTTACCCAGCATTTAACTTTTCAGATTTTCTGTGTCATGCTATATTTATAAAAAAAATTAATCCTTAAGATAGTATTACAATAATAAACACTACACTGTTGTGTATAAACAAGGAATGATTCTATGCTGAATTGCATTAGTAATTATAACAAGTGATAACTTCAGCAGCCAAAAAAGAATATTGTTTGCAATTACCAATTAAAATGTCAAATCCTCCCAAACATGCTGGTGGAGCACAAAGGAATCAACTGTGAGCAGCAGAAACTAACTCGCTAGAATGTTTCTCAAAATTGTGGGCAACTTTTTCCTTTAATCAAGTATTCCTTGTTTTAGGCATTTAGCTCAAGGAGGGAAATGCACAGCATCAGTAAGAGTGGCCCTTCTAAACTGCATGAAAGCCCTGCTTGAGGTAATCCCAGATTTTCTGGCATTCATTAGCATACTAAATACTTACTTAAGATGTACTTAAAAACAGTGTCTAAAGATCTTCTGCATATTTCAATGTATCTTCTGTACATTTTAAATCACAATATTAATTTTCTTCAGGTTGATCCGCATTGCAAGTGGGCAATCCTCAATGTGAAAAATGAAGATCTACCTGTGAGTGATGCTTTCCCACATTTCCTTGCAGACAGCCACCATCAAGTTCGCATTCTTGCTGCAAGGTCAATTACCAGGTGATAAAAGAGATATTTTTCTGTTTATAAGAATAATTCTTCATTTCACTTAACTGGATGTCACTTGGGCTACTGCAAGCTGCTCTTTCCAATACTTCTGGAACTTCAATCTTGACAGAATATAAAAGACTACCAAATTTTGTTGAAGTGTTCAAACTTTGTCTATATTTCTATTATTCTGTGATGTGAGAGATCTATATATAGAAAGAAACTGCTCTATAAGAAAATAAAGAAAAATCAATATAAGGAAATTAAGACAAAAATAATTATATTCAGAAAATCAGAACCTTACTGATACTCACAACATATAGTAATTCTGTAGTGTTATGCTAATAATTATTGTTCTTTTTTTTTTTTTTGAAGTTTGTTTCAAGATGTGAAACAGAGAGATTCTTCTGGAATGTCAAAACCTCTTCCCCTGAAGCTCCAGCAAAAGGCTTTTGAGAATGCGTATCTCAGAGTTCAGGAGGGAATGAGCAATCTGGTACCAACATCTAGTCATTAGTTTTGCCTAGTTTCGATCTTTTGAATAAAATTACTTTTAACATGATCGTGTTTAGTTTTCCAAAAACATTAATTCTTCTGGACTTCTGGTAATCTGAGCTGGTGAAACAAAGTGATAGTTAGGAAATTCCTTTCTCATCCAGTCACTCACAGTTTTGCCCACATTAGAAGTTTGTAAATTTGTAAACTGTATGTTTCAGACTGCTCTTCTGTGTCATACTATTTGTTGTTGCAGGTTCAGTGCTGTAACACTTAAGAATCATAGAAGAATGTAGCCTCAATAATCTAGAAAACATACAAATAATGAATAAGGGGAAATGTAAATTAAGCCTTGTGTTTGCACAGTATAAAACCAGATTTGTAAATTTCAGAAGGATCGTGTTTCTCGTGGTACTAGAGCAATCTTTTTCACAAAATTGATACTTGCTTAAAATTTTGAACTATTCAGATGTTTGAAGTGAAGGAAAAGTTACACATCAGTGCAGTGACTGGAAATACAATGGTGTGGTGTAGTATGTTGGAATTTCTTTAACTACTAATTTCTTTTAATGTCTTTCACTTTTCCTCCTTCCTTGCTACCATGCTAAGTCATCTACTTCATCTACATTTTCCATTTTTTTTCTGTCATGCTGTTATCTACCTGCATGTCATCTCTCTGCTGCATTTTCCTCTGTTCCCTTTGCCTGCTGTGTTGTAGCCTGGCCTTGCTGCTGAGGCCTCATCTCTGTCATCTTGTTTCATCCCTCTGTGCTGTCACCTCCAGCTCTTTGTCATCATCTTGTTTCTGTGCTGCTTTGAGTCCTTGTTCTGTCCCCTCTGCTTGATGGTGTCTGTTGGCTTCTCCCCTTTCATTGCAGTTTCCTGTTGCTTTTATTTAAATTCATTACCAGTCAACACCATGCCTTAACAGGGGGAGAATTGCATTTGAATGGCAAGGTAGTTCTTCCCTATGTGCATCAAGGAGTAAAAAAAGGAGACTAGTCTTGTTCAGCAGTATTTATGGCAGTGCCCTTCATTTTAAATTATTTATGCTCATTTATTAACTAGGAAATTGCTTTAACAGAATATTTGTCCAAGTTCTTCATCATTTCTTGTTGAAGGTCGGAGGTGATGTAAGTCCTGAAGATCTTTTGGACAAACAGGGTAATGGGAAAGCAGTTCTGCTGATGCTTATAACCACGGTTCTGTGCTGCAGTCCAGTCTGTGAAAAGCAAGCCCTGTTTGCTATTTGCCAGTCTGTGAAAGAGAATGGATTAGAGCCTCACCTTGTGAAAAAGGCAAGTCTAACATTACATTTTATATTTAGGTTATAAATTAAGGGTAGGTTACAAATAGAAGACTACAAAATGTTTTTCTCAGTATTGAAATTTGTTAAATATTGTAAAGGTATGACTAGCGTGGTACTTGCATAACTGAATTAATTTGTCCTTATATTTAATGACTTACATGGAAATAATGAAATCATTAAAGCGAATTTTAATGGTAAATCTTGTATGTTCAAAGCACAGATCTGAAATACAAGTAGACTTTTATACATTGAATATTGCAGATCTCATTTAGAAAAATAATTCTACCCAGTGGAAGCAAGTTTTCCTATGTGGAAAATAAGCAAAATAAATGCAGAGTATTGGAAGATGGTATGTGTTGTGTGGAATTCTATTTTGAAGTTTACAAGGGTGTACTGAAATGATTGCTGTTTATACTTCAGCTTTTCATGCCAGTCATTTTTTAAGTCCACATGTTCCTTTTATTCCTTTCTTTCTACTCACTGCTTCCTGTTTTTGCACACAGTCTGTACCCTGCAAAATGGGCACTGGCCATCCTTTCTCAACTCGTTGGGTTAGTTGTAGTTCCTTGATTGCCCTCTTCTGAGATATGGCAATACAAACAGTAAAATGGCTTATGCTAAACAGGAGCTGAGTTACACAAATACTCATTAAAAGGCTGGGGGAGTACACATGGAGGTGTAATATTGTCAGTTTGCCGTAGTACCATGTACTCCCTACACTCTTTTCACAATCTTAATTCATGCATTTCAGGTTTTGAAAAAAGTATCTGACATTTTTGGCTATAAAAGTATAGAAGACTTCATGACATCCCATTTAGACTATTTGGTGATGGAGTGGCTGAAAATAAATGACAGTGGATATAGCCTGTCTGCTTTTCCTTATGTTCTTCTGAACTATACTAGCCTTGAGGAGTTCTACAGGTAAGTTTGCTGTATGAAAGCATTATTTAGATTTTATTTACAGTTATGACACAGGTTCTCAGATAGCTAAATACAGTAATTCATCAGGATTTTGTTGTAAGGTGATGTATTGAGAACTTTCAAAATGTATTCTAAGCATCAAGTGTATTATATTTATGCAGGTAAGATTTTTTTTTTTTTGGTGTAGCAGTAGCTAAACGATGGTGGTAAGTTTAGTTATACAGTAGAGGAATCGTATTTGCTATAAGATGCTTGAGGTTTTTTAAAGAAGTTATTTAAGGACATTTTGGAAATGTATTTGCTATGTGTAGGTCTTGTTACAAAGTTCTGGTTCCACACCTGGTGATTAGAAGTCAGTTTGAAGATGTGAAATCACTTGCCAACAAGATTGAAAAAGACTGGAGACAAGTTCTGGCAGACTGTTTTCCAAAGTTACTTGTCAATATCCTCCCATACTTTGTCTATCAAAGCCATGGAAAGACTGAAGTAGCAGAGCAAAGAGAAATGGCTTGTAAAGTCTACGACAGGCTGAAGGATGAAAACTGCTTGGGAAAACAGGTATCCGTTTAAAATGTGTAAGTTGAGTTCTGTGGTGTTTAACAGACCAGAAAGAAACATTTATGTGTTATGTAAATGTAAATAGCTCAAATTTATAGGCACAAAATTAGTATTTTAATAAATTCAAACTAGCCAAATTTTTGTCCCAAGATTTTCAAGCAGCTATTCAATAGAAACTTTCAGGCAGACAGTTGACTGAGGTAGAATATTTTGCAGAATGCAAAAAAAAAAATCTTTAACATACAGCCCTGAGTTTCTTTGTCATATATCTGTCACATTTTCCTCTTAAAATATTTTTCAATGCTTTATGAGGAAACATCTTCTCCAGAGGCAGTCTCTATGTTCAGAACGAGTAGTAAAATGAAACATAATTTTTTTCTGTATACTGTAGGAAAGCAAATTGTTCTACCTGTGTCTGCCACAGAGAAGCTTAACCAGGCTTAATTTGTGAATGAATTGTGTGTCATGGATAATGGAACAAATAGAGAATCTGGACAAAGAAAAGTAGGCTTTCTCAGAAGCCAAAGAAATAATTCTGTATGAAATACTTTTTTCTTATTAAAATGCTCTTTTTCTTCTTGTAGCAAATTGACAATTTATCTCATAGTAACTTGCCAGAGATTGTGGTTGAACTGTTGATGACCTTACATGAACCAGCTGGTACCACGGTCGAAGGAGGGTCTCATCTAAGTGAATACATAAGGTATGTACTTGGTGGTTTTCTAAATGCTGAGTGTGTTTGTATAACATTGTGCATTACAATGTGCCCTTCAGGCATGAAAAGAGGTAGGCCTGAAGTTGAGAATTAAAGGGGTTTGTTGTCATTAGTGATGCTATATCATGTCGTGCCTTCTCATGTAGTTATTCCCCAAGATGAGGAAGGAGAAGCTCTGTAATACTGCAGCTAATGGAAGGAGTGAATGGTGGGCAGGAGAATGCTCTTGTGTGCTGATGGGCTGGACTGCTGTGGCACTGCCAGTTTGGAGTAGTTCAAATTAGGATGGACTGCCCTCTCTTTTAGATTGGTCAGGTTTTAGTCTCTAAATTAAAGTGATTCTTTTAATGGTCTTTGATAACTAGAAATCACAGAGAGGTGAAGTGAACTGTTTCTTGTAGTGGCAGCTCCTGTCTTTGGTAAAGAGATTTGTTAAGCAATGCCAAATAAACAAATTCCTAATTAATAGAAATTGTCTAGTGCCATAAATGTCTTCATGTTTATTAGCTTTTCAGTCTTTGTTGTTGTCCTAAAATATCCCTGTTTGTATAATAATTTTCCAGATTTTTATGCTCATATAGAAATATTTGGAAAAACATTGCATTTTTGAAAGTTCTTGAAGAAGATACCTTTATTGTAAAAGCATTAAGTTGAAAGAAACCAAAGCATTTCTGGGAAAATCTGCCAAAAGTTAAATGGCTCAGGATTTAAGAACTCTTTAAATTTTTTTTTGTAATGAGTTTATTAACAGACTGTGGTGTCTGCTTGTAAACAAAGCTCTTATTTCTAAGAAGGAAATGGTAAGAATAAGAGTGATGAAACTTAGGTTGTGCACTTTTATTTCTACCATGACACATTGCTTTTCTTTTTGAGGTCCTAGAAGAGCTCACTACCCTGTTTCTATGTCAAGATTCACGATTGCTTCTTTCTCAACCAAATTGTTCCCACAAATACAAAATGCAGAAGATCTACCCATGACTTGTAATTGTATTTTTGTACTAAGTACCTTCGATGAGACAAACGTGGGGTTTTAGCAATATGATCTTTCAAAAAGAAAGAAAAGAACGTTAAGAAAGTACATTTTAGAAAGCTGACATAGAGGGACAACAAGCAGCTACAAAATAAGGTGTCTGTGAACTTTCTGGATGCTTTTGGTGCTTCTTACTGAAAGCAGAAAATATTTTCTAGGAATTAATGTGTTTATTCATTAAGATTTACTGTATTGAATACAAGTGGTTTGCTTTTTGAGAAGAAAAATATAAATCTCTTTTTTATTCATTTAGGGAACTGGATCCTGCTCCTAATCCTCCTCATTTTCCATCTTACGTGATTAAGGCAACCTTGGACTATATTAGCAACTGTCACAAAAGCAAATTAAAAAGTATTGTAGAAGTTCTTTCTAAAAGCCCTGTAAGTATGTAAGGATGATTTTCTTTTTCTGTAGAATGCAAAATTTCTATTATGGGTACCTTATAGTTAAATTAGACATTTTCATCATTTCTGTGTGAAGAAAATAAACAACCTTAGACCCTTTTCTGTTCACTTACTACCTTCTGAAATGGAAGGTGTCCTAAATTCAGGGACAGAGTTATGTGCATTATATAATTATAATACTTTATTAATTATTGTATTATATGTTTATATAATTGTGTAAATTATAAAATTATATGCATTATATAATACATATGAAGTAGAGAGGATTATTTTAAAGGTTGGGGAAATCTCTGTGTGCCAGACACGGTATAGAATGTGGCATATTTGTCACATGTCTGAAGAATGTTCTAAAATAATTATATTTGGTCAATTTTAACTAGGTACAGCCTACAATTAAAATATAAAATTTGCTTACTTTTACTGACAGTGTTCAATTTTATACTCAGTGATATTTTTTGACCCTTGATTTTCATTGTTAAAGGCAAATACGAAGGCATAGGAAATTACACAGCCTTGCAATAAATCATAAACTTATTACTGTCTTCTAACATTGTTTCTTAGAGATGTATCTGTTTAAAGTTATGCTGTGTTATTGCATATGTTGTCAACAACTTACTTTGCCTACCTATAAATAATCTAAAAATAAGAAAAAAACTTTACTGAACCATGTTGTAGCTAAATCTTTTGAGTGTAAAAGTTAGTATTGCCAGACAGTAGAATACATTTTTTAAAATGTTACACAACCTGCCTAGTGTTTTAAAAGTACTTTTTTTTTTAAGTTTACAGTTTTAACAGTTGCAGTCTATAGTGCTGTGTTCTGTGAAATAGTGCATTTTGCACACATGAACATTATGTTTGAAAAAATAGAGGTTGAATCCTTACCCGATGTTTTAATGGTTTTTATCTGATGGTTTTCCTCTTGGTAAAAATTGCCATAACTGTTTGGCTTTCTGAAAAATTTGCATAACATTTCTCATGTTGGGGGAATAAAAAAAGAAAATGAGGAGGTATGTGGCTTATTGTCCTGTTTGGAGAATGGGTTTCTATGTAAGTCTTTTGTTTGTTTAAAGCAATAAAAATAATGATGCTTTTTTGTCCGTTTTAGGTTTTTAAAGTTTTTTCTTGATATCTGTATTGACATTATGAATAATTTTTTTACTCATATTTTATTCATTTTTAGGATTCATTCCAGAAAATCCTGCTAGCTCTTTGTAAGCATGCCTCAGATACAAAAAACATGTATAAGAAACACAGAGTTCTTGTAATTTATCACTTGTTTGTTGGTCTGTTACTTAAAGAGATCAAAGACAGTTTAGGAGGAGCCTGGGCTTTTGTCCTCCGAGATGTAATTTACACCCTGATTCACCACATCAATAGCAGGTAAACAAAGTCATTATCTCTAGATCTTCTGTCTGTGCTCCCTTGCTCCTGTAACCTTACATTTTGATATTGCTAGCAGATGTTAATTAATCTGTAAAATTAATTAGAATTTGCTTAAATTAAAAATTAAATTGCTATTATTTTATAATTTCAGAATTTCAACATAGAACTTTTACTAAAGTATGAAATAATTTGTGCTAGCCTTATATTTAGATGTTTGCTATGCAGGTTTTGCATCTGTAATAGGCTATCAAATTGCAGAAATAAGCAGTGTTGGGAGATTTTGATGACAGGGTGTTTAGGAATTTAAAGCATATGGGAGAAAAATTTAAAATATGGAGTTAGGGGCAAAGTAAGCACATGTCAAATAAAATGTGCTTATGGAGTTGATTAGAGTGTTGACTTTTACATTCTCACCAGTAAGTACCTAGCAAAGTGAGAACTGCTACATGTTATCTTAGCTTGCCTTCAGATTGAGGAAACTGGTCCTTCATCAGGTTAAAATTTAAGTAGGATTCTTACCTTTTACAAAGAAGACTATGGGTATTTTCTTACTTGAGCTTTAATCTGGGTTTCACAGACAGTTATTTGCCTAAATGTCTCTGAGTTTTTGTATAAATTGATTGCTTGGCTGGTTTGAAGCATTTCATACCCTGAGATATTGAAGAGATGTGTGGATTTTATGGTAAATGCATTATTATGGGACTTACTGTTGTGTTGAGCACTGAACTGGGGCGGGGGCTGTTGAGGCACTGGAGAGCAGCGCTGCCTTTCAGAGGGAGCTCACCTAGCTGCAGGGCTGGGACAACAGCTCCTTGTGGGGCTGAACAAGGGCAACCCCTGAGTCTCTCACCTGGGGTGGAATATCCCAGCTGATATCCCACCATGCTATCACCAGGATATCCTCTGGTGATACGATGGGAGATTGTGGTTGGACGTAAGGGAAAGGATTTTCCCAGTGAGGATAGTCAAACAGTGAGCTTTCTCAGGGAAGCTATTAGCTCTCCATCCAAGGAGTATGTCAGAATTCAGCTCAACAAAACCCTGAGAACCTGATCTGAATTTGAAGCTGACCCTGCTTCAGGGAGGAAGCTGGACTATCAGATAATTTTCAGGTGTCCTTTGTAACCTAATTGTATATAAACTAATGGTCATTTTAGATTGAGGAGGATTCAGAGAACATGTTTTCCACTTTGTTCTGCTTCTGTCAAGAATGTCCTGACAAATAATCTAAAACCCTTTTGGGGATTTTTTTCTCTTTGATATTTATTTTTCTACAAGATTTTAGTCCATTTTCTAAAGTGATCAGTCAAATTCAGTGTGTTTCTGTTTTTCTGTCTCCTGAGCTGTCTTTAGAGCTGATTGATCGAGTTGATAAATTTTAAAGTTTAGAATCAATTCTTCCTGATTTCCTTTTCCCTTATTATATTCTTTTTCCCTGATGTATAAAATATTGATACTTGAGAGAGTGACAATTTGGATTTCTTTAATTTCACTTTGTTTCCCATGACAGACCCATCATAATCAGAGACATATCCATGCGCAGCTTTTCACTCTGCTGTGATCTCCTGCATCATGTTTGCCACACAGCAGTTACATGTTGCAGCGATGCTCTGGAGACCCACCTTCATGTTATTGTAGGAACCCTAATACCTCTTGCCATGGACCAGTCTCAGATTCAGGAACAGGTAGTTTTGTGATGCTGCTCATTCCTAATCTGTTAGCTTTCCAATTCATCTTCACTGTTCTTAAGGCTCTATCTACACTCGTGTTCAATTTTAATTCCTTTTTCCTATGCTTTGGAGATTTATATAAAAACTATTATTTGGGATGTAACACTCTGCCTTTTATTTTTTTAAATGCAACTTCACTTTTGGTACTACTGTTTTGCCAAATAGCACATCAAGTAGCTAAGCAATTCCTTAAAAAACTCTGTGGATGATTTCATGGGAAACATGATGAAGAGCTTTGGTACAAGAAGGTGTCTAAAGGACAAAAAGGAAATGTGTGCAGAGAATAGATTTCAGTAGTTCAGCTATTTATTTAACAAATGATCATTAAAAATAAACGTAGCACAGAGGCCTTAAAAGGAAAACAAAGCAGTTTCTGTTGTGTGACAAGCATTGTTTTCCCTCTGGTATTGCTTTTTATGTGCATTCTGCTGGGGGTGACAATATAAGAAGATTCAGAGACATAAAATTAGTAGCTGTAGGTGAGAAGAGTGTGCCTGTTGCACTTCAGTCCTTGTGTTGCCTTCTGGCTTAATCTGATTCCAGTGTATCATATGCATCTACATGGTTGCACTGTAGCCCTATGCTGTCCTCCTTGTACTTCCAGTTCAGTTGGAGGGCTCTGCTGATCCAGCTGAAAATAACCTGGCAGTCTTGTTTCACAGCTTCGTGTTGTGATCAGATTTACAATATGTCTGTGTAAACAGTTGCACATGCACATCTGCAGAGGCAACCTGTCAGGGTATCCCTGGGCAGGAACAAAGTGGGAAGGACAGAAATTTCTCTGAATTGAAACTGATGTCAAATATGAAACCTTCTCATATCATACTCCTGCAGGGATACCCACCTTCTAGGGATCACTTCTCAGTTTCTTCTTTTTTATTTTTCCTTCTAGCATTGAATGGAGACTAGTTGATAATTTTCAGGTAAATACAAGTCTTCAGATAAAACCCTCATTTAGATTTAAAACTCCTCAAAGGTGTTTGGATTGAATATCCAGTTGCATGGATTTTTAAGTAAAGCATAAAAGCAATGTTTTTCCAAAGAAAGTATGGCACCTCTTTGACAAGCATTTATTCAAGTTGTAGATATGTTGTTATACAAATTCTGCCAGAGTTCAGTGATTTGGGTAGCAAGTTATGACCTATAGGCATTTGTCTAAATTTCAAGTTACCAGCACTTTGGTGAGAATAGTGAAGTCCTAATAACACTGGAACTGCTTGGGTGCAGTGTGTTGTTAAATCATTGTGAATATCATAGAGATTATATTGAATCTCAGCATTTGAAATCAGCTTCATCAAAAGACAGAATAAAACAGCAGGCTCATAGTAAAAGCTTTGATTTCTCTTTGGGAGGAAGAAGAGCAAAAGTGCCCCACCATTTTAGAATATATCTGTGATTTCCCCAAGCCTCTAAACATCTTACAGCTTTTAACAGTGTAAATAAATCATCTTACCAGTTTAATGGAACCTAGAGAAATACAAACTTTATAACCTGAATAAGAAATATGGCTCAAAAATGTTCCTTTGTCTTTTTTGGTTTTCATTTACTTTTGATGTTCAGGTCCTAGCCTTGTTGAAGTATCTGGTGATAGATAATAAGGATAATGAAAGTCTGTACCACGCAATCAAAAGCTTAGATCCTTTTCCTGAGCATCCAGCTTTTAAAGACTTGCGAGCAACTCAACAGAAAATAAAATACAGTAAAGGACCATATTCTCTTTTGGAGGTAATTACATTTTAAAATACATCTCATGACATAATGTTTTTTGGTAATGCAGACTTTCCACAGAAGAAGAAATTTCTAACTATAGTTTAAGTTTAAATGAGACATGTGGAGTCTTTTTATTGCTGTTTTCAGCCACGGAGATACTTGTAGGTCTCCACTTTTACTTTGCATCCACATTGTGAACCGTGAGAGCCACTTCTTTACCTGAGGCCTTTGTTTGCATGCTGTATGTGCTTAATGCAGTGGTGTTTTGCAGGAAATCAATCACTTTCTCTCAGTCGGGGTTTGTGATTCGCTGCCCTTAACAAGGCTCGAAGGACTGTATGATTTACGCAAGAAGTTGGAACAATATAAAGATCAGATGAAGGATCTCCTGAAAATTTTCCAGGGTACTGATACCTGATTATATGTTTTATTTCTTTTCTTCCTGGTTTTAGGTGTTTAGTGATATGTACCCTATTCTAATTTGACATTGAATGTTTTATTTTTTGTCGTGGTTTCTGTATGTTTAACAGTGTAATCGTAATCATATTTTAATTCCACATGCAGAGTAGAATGACATTTATGATTCATGCAGCATCAGAAGTATCTTTAGCAAAGTGCATTATAAATACTAGATGAGGTGTTACATGGCAGAGAGGATAAAATACCCTTCAAGCTTTTGGCATGGGGCACGTATGATTGTGAGTGACCAGGATCGTGTAGAAGTATATTGATTTATTATTGCTTTATGAGTGTTCTTGTGTATGAATCTCCCTACTCTTTTAAATGGAATGAAGCTTCAATTTATTAAAGGCATGTTAGAAAGTAAAACTCTCAGAATAAATGGTAGGATTTGGTTTAGCTGAATTTTGACACGTGCCAGGATTGTGTTTCAGTCCTCAGACCAGACTCAGTTCCTTCCTATTTTTGTTTTTAGATAATTGTGCCAGACCATTTCACTTTTCTCCTCTACATCGAGTTTCCATCAGCTTGTGTGCATGACAGGAAGATAAAAAGAGATGATGTAATTAATTGTAAATAAGTGCAAAGTAAAATTTGGATAAGAATTGTAATCTTGTAAGGCCATGGTGCAAGTGCATTTTGCCCCCCACATCCTGTATACCATTTACAATTTTAGTTTCCAAACTCTGTTTGAACAGAGTTAGTGAAAGGGCAACAAGCTTGTGTGGTACAACTTCCATCAGAGGAGAGCCTTGTGAAATTGGAAAGAGATTGAATAGAAATAGAGAGAGGTGTATGAACTGATGAATGGAATGATGAAGCATAAGTAGGAAGTACTTATAACTTTTATCACAGTGGAAGAATTAAAGCCCTGAATTAAGTCCTGGATTAAATTATCTGGGAGCAGTTATACAAGAGAAACTGTGTAATTTCTTCAAAATATATTGACCATACAACTTACTACTACTTACTGTGGAGATTAACTACACAACTGACCTTAAAAGGAGTTGGACATATTTTGTAGCGATCATTAGGTATGAAGATGTGCTCAGGCAAGACCTGAGAAGAAGTACTTCCTCTTACTTTGCTGGAGATGGGCTGGCAGGCTTGATGGGCCTATTGCCTTGCTTTTGCCTCATCATAAAATTCTATTAAGCACTTAAAAATACATTATTATATGTATTCATTTTTATAAAGCTGTCAACAAGCATAAAGTCCAATTCCAGGTTTCCACTCTGATTAGCACTTTTTTAAAAAGGGCTGCTTTCTTGGTGGTTTTTTCCCTCCTTACACTGACAAATCATCATATCTTTTCCCTAGACCATTTTGTTTGGAATGTTTATTTTTAAAAAAGACCTCAGGCAGGGAGCAAATATATAAGGAAATATCCATCTTGAGAGTTTATAATTTGGCAAAGTTAATTTGGCTACTGAAAGCTAATCAAATTCTTAGAAATTCCTGGCAGAAAGCCTAATTTTGGGGTATTCCTTGGGTTCAGAGTTAGAACAGAATGATGACATTAGCTTAAGGGCTGTCAGTGGAGCCACATATTATGACTTCATTGTTTCAAATAGCATTCTTACACCAACTTATAGTAATATTTCATGGTTTTAATTATCATTTTTGCATCGAAACACTGAAAATAATAGCATATATGCATTCTAGTTTGGGGGATTCTTTGGCTTGTTCAAATGCACACACATTTTTCCAAGGCATAATGAATAAGAAAAATCAGTAATTTAGTTGGTGTACAGCTTAATACCAGCTTGCTTCAACATTAGTAATGCATATTGACATTTGTAGATAAAAGACCCTGAAGTGGTGCTTTCTTCTAATAACTTCACATTATAAATACACTGACATGCTTGACATCTGTTTTTCTTTCTGAATGATAGAAAAGCCAGAAGATTCTGTGGTAGTGAAATTGGTGGTGAGCTTACTGCAGCTGTCCAAGATGGCAGTTAACCATACAGGAGAAAAAGCTGTGCTGGGTAAGTTAATTAGTCCCACAGGCAAATTAGGGCTGTCATTGCAAACATCAGACTGAAACTGTGGTTGTTCTCAGTGTTACTTCCCACTGTGCTTCCCACTTCAACACACCTGCAGAGTATGAAGGAAAGAGCAGGGAAATAGATTTTGTTTTCTTTCTGATGAACATTTAACATCCCTTGTTAAAAAAATATTTTCAAGGTCAGTTTTGTTTTATTTTATCTTTTTTCGGTAGTTGTGTATTTTAATGAAGTATTTTGTCTGTAAAGCAAATAAGGGACACATTGATACACATTTTTATGTAGAATGTAGATTAATTCTTACTGAGGTTACAGTGTACTGTTTGGGGTCACACAGCCTATTGTTGGTACTTACCATACCCTTTAGGGATTGAAAATGAGTGATTCTGACCTTTTCCATTTGCCAGTTTCTGACAGAAGTGAACATAAAATACATATCTGACATAAGCTGGAAAATCCAGAGCCATAGGCACTCCTAGAAAATTGAGTTAAAAAGCATAACTGTAATATTTATGAGTCTTCAGCTGCAGAATTCGTTTATATGTAATTTTAATCATAAAGCTTCTTAAGGGATTATTTATAAATGTTTGCTGCTTTTTACCCATAATAGTCTCAGTTCTAAAAGTAGGGTGAGACCTTGTTCTAGTGTTCTTAAGACTACAGAAAAACTATAAAATTACATGCATTTGCAGAGGCTGTTGGAAGTTGCTTGGGAGAAATAGGTCCCATGGATTTCTCCACCACAGCTCTTCAGCGTGCTGAAAATGCACTGGATTCTAGAGCAGCAGATTTACTTGAAGATAGAAAACTTCAGTGGGTCTTCATAATGTTAATTCAAATAAACACTGCTTTAACAGATAATTGGTGAGTATACTTACTTATTTAGTTAGCTCAAAGCAAAACAGTAGTCATTAAGCTTTACATTGTTCAGATCACCTCAGAGTAACTCTCATGAAGTATTCCTAATACCTGTTAGTGTCCAACTGTGTGCTTCTCCAAGGCTCAGATTATTTACCCAGTCAGCCTTAGATGTTTCCTAGAAATTCTGTAGTAGAATGCAAGCCAGACAGTCTCCTCTGTGCTGTACAGGGTAGCAGTGCTGTGGAGTAAATACTCAGGCTTTGTTTTGTAATAAAATATGCAATGGCATATTCCTTCTCCAAAAATTTCTGATTTGATGCATACATAGATTGTGGAATGTTTATTTATAAAGGTGATTTTGAAAATAGAATACCTGAATGGAATTAATAATAACAATGTTGTGTGTATGTTATTTTCTCAGTATTGATGTTCGAGCTGCTGCTGTTTCCTGTTTGAAAAACATATTATCCACCAAGTCTGGCAATGAATTTTGGGAAGTTTATAAAAGTAAAGCTGATCCCATGTTAATCTATCTACAGCCTTTCAGAACATCTAGGAAAAAGGTATTTCAGATACACCTTATATGTATGGCGTATGGAGTAGAGAAAAAAGAAATATATATCTTTTTTAAAAAGTGAGTTTGAAAATGTATTTGAGCTAGGCTTTGATAAATGCCAAATTTGGTATCGATATAATTGCAAATCTAATTGCTTTTGTATGTCTGTTTCTCCTTTCTATTTTATCAATTGCAGCTTTCCCTTCAGGTAGGAAATTAGTAATTTGACATTAGAAAGCTGCATGCTTTCATTTGGACAAGCAATTTTTGATTATCTGATCAATAATGTAATACATTCTTTCTCAGGATTCCAGTGTTATTTGGTGCAAAAAATGGTGGAAAATAAGTCAGAAAAAAGTGCATAGTTACCATAAATCAGATATTTCCTAATTGTCAGTATTTTTATTTGTAAATTTAGTGTGATGCCTAATGTGACCTTGTTGATGTTACCTGTAAAATTTTATTTTTAATACTTTCAGATTTCCTTCGAAAAATTTACATTTGTGTGAACAAAATTGATGTTGTTAATCATTTGAAGGACCTGTTAATGTATTTTAATGTGTACACTGCAGTATGGCATTTTTAAATGCCACAGAATTTTTTTATATTTGCAATATGTATATTTTCCTTGTAGTTTCTTGAAGTACCTGCCAATGATACAGAGGCTCCTTTAGAAAGATTGGATGACACAAACCTGTGGATTCCTCTGGGAGAAAGTCACGAGACTTGGATCAAGCACCTAACCAGTTCAATATTGGACAGTGGAGGTGTGAAAAATGAAGTCCTCCAGTTAATGAAGCCACTGTGTGAGGTGAGCTAAATCATACATTTGTACATGTATGTGTGCTGTGATGCACCAAAAATACAATTACTCATCTTGATAGCAAGTAGTAGTTTCTGCTGTTAAATAATTCAGGACCTTTGTAGTCATGTATTGCAGGTACTTATAAAATATGCTCTCAAAATACAGAATTTAAAAGATAATTGTAAATATAGGTGAACTTTATATGGCTACTTCAGCTGAATGCCAGCATAGCCCTGTTGGTTTGCATGTTCTTTCTCAAGTTTGAGTAATTGTGAGTTTGGTTGTAACCTGAGAAAGACAACCAAAAAGCATTTCTTTCTTAGCAGCTCCTGTGCATTATTGTTTTCTAGGTGAAAACAGACTTGTGTCAAACCTTGCTTCCATACCTGATTCATGATATCCTTCTTCATGACTCAGATGAATCTTGGAGAAATCTTTTGTCACTTCATATCCAGAAGTTTTTTACAGCCTGTTGCAAATTTGCCTCATCTAGCAGATCTACTCCAAATTCAGATTCAGGTAATGCCATAATATTTTTGTTTCAGCTATAAAAGGGATTCTGGTTGTGAAAAAACTATCTTCTAACATCAAATGTATGATGTGCACTTGTAGGCAGGCAGAATTTAGAGGCTTCAGCCCCACTGATTTTTTTCAGTGGAGATACCAGTAATTTTGAAGCTATTCATTGGCTGCATCTGAGAAGATTCTTCTATATAACTTATTTTCTTATTCACAGCTGGATAATGTTTAGTGCTTGCTGAATTTTGATGTTATCCAGTTTCTTGTGCTGCAAGACTGAGTCATGGACTGCCTTTGAAAATGGCTGATTGGCAGTTAAATTCCTCTCTTACTCAAACAAGAGCAATAAAAAGCTCTTGAATTTAATAAGAAGTATTTCTGTGACTTTGGAATAACTTATATGGCAGAAGCCTAATGGAAGAGGTCTGTTATGGAGCTTTTTACAATGATGTTAGTTCATCTCCGAATGCTGTAAGAAAAAATAGGATCCATAAACTAATAATACAAAGATAATGTCATAAAATTGTGGTATAAGCTACTATGATGTCACTAACATCATGTAAGGGGAAGAAATACATTTTGTGACAAACTTAATTTAATTTTGGAAATGCAGTTCAAAGAAGTTTTTAGTGATTTTCTTGACTACAAAAGAGACCTTTTTATTTTGTATATGGATGTGTTATGACAAAAGTTCACTGTATTCTTTCCTTTGAAATACATATCCCAGAGCAAGAAACCCATAATTTTAGAAGTTTGGATAAAGTATCTCGACGAGCCATGCTTGCTGTTGTTGATTACTTGAGAAGACAAAAGAGGTGAATTCAAGCTTTTCAAAGTGTTGCCTTAATTTAATTGTGACTGTTCAAAGATCTGTTGGTGCTCTAAGTTAAAGAAGAAGAACATGGTGGAGATCATGTTGGTTAAAAGAAAAGATATAGTAGTGACCTTGCATTTGTTGCAGAAGTGATATGGCTACCCTTGAAAGGTTCTAACTATGCTGAAGGTCTTTTCTAAAACCCTTTTGTCTGGTAAACTTCTTGTGGTGTGGGTTTTCCAGGGGCTAAGATAAAATTAGCCTTTGGAAAGCTTTATAGTTAATACTGGATTTATTTTGTTTAATGTTAGAGAAAAGGTCTGTTCCAGCAGTATTAAAGTCTTTATTTAATCAGATCTGTTTCAGGTACAGTTTTTGACGACAGCTTCTGGCTAGATCTGAATTATCTGGAGGTTGCTATAGCAGCACAGTCTTGTGCTGCTCACTTCACAGCCCTGCTCTACGCAGAGATCTATGCAGACAAGATAAACAGGGACAAGCAGCAAGAAAGGTAGGAGGAGAGCTCTTTCTTGACATTTCTGGTAAAATGGATCATGTTTTGTGAGTCCCAGCAGTGTTTTGATTTTAGTTATATGAAAAGTCAAGGAAGCTTTAAAAATACTCTGTAGGTGTGTGTATGGACATGGAAAATATTTCCAGTCCTTGAATGTGATCCAAGCCTCAAAATAGCATCATGTTGACTTGTAGTCAGAAACTTTTCTTAGTGCTGTTAGTTAAATTACAGCCAGAAGTTAATCAAGATGAGAAGGAAAACCCCAGAATGATGACCAGAATTATGTGTGAATAGAGCCAAATGATCCTTGTGGGAGCTTTCTTCTATAACAGACAATTATCTTTGTTTTTTGGTCTAGCAAGATCAAAATATGGATCTAGTTTAGATTTTGTGACAACCTACTGTAAGGTAGTGATAATATAACAAAAGTTTGGTTGTAAGCATATACATTAACTAATTGCTTTTATTCTTTCACAGAGGAAAGAACACTTCAGGCATTCACCAAAGCAATTCAATTTAATAAAAGATTGGAAATTACAAGGTGTGGGGGGGGGTTCTCTGAAAAAAACAGCTTGGTGTTAAAATCCCTTGATGTTGATATTCCCAGCTCAACTGATCACTTCCTCATTCTGATGGAGAGCCATACTGAATAACCTGGGGATATGACAGTCTTGCATTTAATGTTTGTGTCCCTTATTTCTTGGGTGTTGTCTCAGAATTTCTTTAGTTCTCTACATGAAATTTCATTTAACTTTGCTGGTTAAAACATTTCTTTTAGATCTTCTTTTAAAGCAGCTAAGAGCTTGGCATTTGAAGAGGAAAGTCAAAGAACACCTATTACTACTTTAAATGAAAAAAGTAAAGAAGAAACTGGCATAAGTTTACAGGTACTTGTGTGTGCTTCATAATCTGAATGCAAACCTCCTATAATTACAATTAACAGTAGATTTCATCTGAGCTGAAGGTAGATCTAGTAGAATTCTCCTCATGCTTTAATTCAAAGTGAACTCAGTGGCCTTCTAGACAAATTGAGTATTTGTTCACCTGAAACACTAACTAACTGGCAAGTTTTAAATCACAGCAAAGCAGACTTTGTTTCCCAAAATAACTGCCTTCAGGGTGGTAGCCAGCAAATCATTTTTCTTTTTGTTTTGTCACAGATACATGTTCATTAAAAAATCAGCAAGTGATGTAGAAGTTGTAATAATCAAAACCAAAGTAGTATTATCTCCCACAAGTTTATTAGATATATGAAATCTGATCAGGTAGCCTTCTCTAAGTTACTTCTTTCCATAGTTCATTATTCCAGAACTGTTCTTGTTTAACTTTTAAGATGCATTACTTAGCTGGTGTGTCTGATGCTCATGCAGTACTATTGCCTTTTGCTTTTCACCTGGTCCACCTAAGGCCCTGTCCTGGATTTTTTAAAAATAAATTAGCATTTAAAGTAGGTAGTCCTGAAGAGTTTGGCTAGATTGCATAACTTTTTTTTCCTGTCATGATAGGAGGCTCAGATACTACATGAAGGGAAATTAAGCAATGATGTTGCTTGTGAAAACATTTGTAAACTGATATGATTTATGTAAATCTAACTTGATTTATGTAAATCTACATGATTTATGTAAATCTAAAAAAGTAATTCTTTGTCTTGTGGTGCATATTCTAGGACCTTTTCATGGACATCTATAGAAGCATTGGAGAACCTGACAGTCTTTATGGCTGTGGTGGAGGAAGAATGTTACAGCCATTAGCACGGTATAATTTATTCCTGTTCTAATGTTCTTTAAAGACATTGGTTTCATTTACTAGTAAGGAACTTAAATTGAAAACTTCTTTTTCATTTAAAACAGGATAAGAACATACGAGCATGAAGCAGTATGGGAGAAGGCCCTTGTAACATATGACCTTGAGACAAGCCTCTCTCCATCCACTCGCCAGGCAGGAATAATAGAGGTAATCTTATTTTATAAGAGGAAATGAGTGTAAGAATTGATATTCATCATATTGAGTCATTTGTAGTGAGTCCAAAATTGTTTTAGGACTAAAAGTGATCTCTTTGTTCATTAAGTCTAGCTCATTGTCATAGGCATCCAAACTGTGTAATATAAGACAACTCAATATTTGTTCTGAAAACATTAAGGTTCCTAGACCTCTTGTCACTCACAATCCCCATCATGGGTAATGAATTTTGTGAAATACTTAAGAATAAGTATAATTAATATTTTTTTCAGATTTTGGCCAGCTCCTAAAATTACAGGATATAGAAAGTAATGTAACTGGTTATTTTTTGCTATCTCGTTCTTTAAACGTCTCCATTATGAAACCATGGTTTTTCTGATACAATAGATAAAAAGAATTTATGTTATTTTCAGCCTTTAAATATGTTGCTTTTTCAGCCTGAAAATGTTTGTACCAGTTCTATAATAATGTAGCACAAGTATATGTTTCCCCTTGTTTAATTTTCATATGATACTTTTATTTTCTTACCACAAATTATTTAGTATCACTTTGAAAATTCCATTGCATTTGTCCTTCATAGTGACTTCACACATAATCTGATTAGTTGGTCGCAGTTATAAAGGCATTTTGATCTTCAAACAGATAGGATTTATAGGAAATCTTTTCAAATCCCTATCAGGAGAAACAATTCATTAAGAAGTAAAACTCATTTTGACTTACCACCCAGGAATGATGGAATGGAGAAATGTGAGCTAATAGTTAATTTGAAACCCAGTGTGAAAATTTATTTCAAAAAATGCCAGCCACAGTACTAATAAAACCATTGGAGCTGCAGATGTCAATAGTGTGATTGGTAGTCTTATGAAAAGGCTTTCATCTCTAATGTACAGTTTAGAAATAGTTATGGTCCTGTCTTTCCTGCAGAGGGTTCTTTGTTTCCAAAAGTAAAACAAAGCCCTTAAAAAAATACTAGTTCAGTTTATTAAAGGAGGAAAATAAATTTCGAGTAATTTTCTTAATTCCAGGCTTTGCAGAATTTTGGGCTTTCCCACACTCTTTCCATGTACCTAAAAGGGCTGGAACGTGAGAACACTGAGTGGTGTGCAGAACTGCAGGAAATGCGCTACCAGGCAGCCTGGAGGAATATGCAGTGGAGCCACATCTCTTCTGTCAAGTAAACAGCCTTATCTTTTTGCTAGTTCTTCAAGTAAAAGGCATTGGGATCAGATCCAAGCAGAAAAGGCAAGATTAGAATATAGTTTCTGTGAAGCAGGTCACCTAATTTGTCTTAATCATTGAATTGAAAAGCAGTGTTTTTCACTTAGACTTGTCTGGTGTGTATGCACATCACTTTTCATTTTCCTGGGAAACTGTACACAGGTGATTCTTCTTTTTGATTGTAACTCTAAACTGAAATTTTCCATTTTTGACTCACAGAGTAGATGTATCTTAAGTACAAGAGAGGGATAGATACTTTTTAGTATCTAATTTGTAAGAAAATAGGAAAAATATTACTCAGTAAGCCACAAGAGGTTATCAAGTCCTGGATAAGCAAATATCAGTATTGATTCATGGCTACTCCCTCATAAGGAGTAACTCCCTGAAGAGACAATACTGCTGGATGCCTGGCAGCAGTTATTTGATATGACTGACCAGGATCTGGTGTGGACTCTGCACCTTCTTAGTACAGCTGCATCGCTGCATGTTTTAGGAGGAATACAGAATAGACTCACTATGTTTTGGCAAAAGCAAAAAAAAAATAGAGTCACATGATGGGATCTTCAGTAACTCCTTCTACGTCAATTTTTAGTAGTCAGGAGAATTTTTCTGCTAAGACTCTTACAGCAGGATGGGGAACATACTCTTGGTGTGCTCGTTCTCTTCTCCTGCACTGTCTTAAGGTCATTGTTTAGACACACCTGGAGGACTTCACAAACAGCCTGTTGAAGGGCATATGCCATGCCATGATCAGAACAGACTTGGTATAGGTGAGCTAGAACAAGATTCAAGATTCAAGAACAGCTTGAATTTATAAAACACTGAATTAATTTAAAATGTAAAGGGTTGCATCATTATTTTTATCAAGCAAAACAGCAATCTGTCCAACTGCAGAAAATGTAGAACTAAAACAATTTGTCACAAAGACAAAATTGACTTCTTTGTAGAGAAATATGGTTTTCATTTTATTCTGTTACTTTTATTTGTTAGAGATGAAGCAGGAAGTCCAGGGTACCATGAATCATTGTATGATGCCCTTCAGTCTTTACGAGATAAGGAGTTCTCTGCTTTCCATGACAGTCTTAAAGATGCCAGGTAACAGATTGTATGCAAATACTGTGATGTTAGAGAGAGATGGAGAGAATGTGTGTGTTTGTAATCACAGGTTATGTATGAAACACTATCATGGCGTTTTATGGGCTCAAATAAAGACTCATGCATGGAATAAAAACTACTTCCAGACTTCAGTTCTAAGTTTTTTAACTTCAGTTTGTCATCTGTGCATATGTAATTTGTGTGCCAATTGAAGATATATTTCCTGTACACATCCCTTACTTCATAGTCCTCTTAAGTGGATTCCAGTGCTGAGTGCTCTTCTTTAGCTGAGCTATCACATAGACTTTGGAGTTTCTGTGTGCTTACTGTGTTTTCATTTATTGACAAACTTAATTTTTTTCAATTTTAACAGTAATACAAAGTAACTTCAGAGTGAAGAGTTTTCCTGTTTAATTTCTGTTCACTGTATGGAAACTATGTTATGGATATTTGGAATTACTTGCTGATATTAAATAAAAATAATTGACTGTTTTTCTGTTAAATCCATAGGGTGAATGAAGTAGAAGAGCTGTGCAGGGGCAGTCTTGAGTCTGTTTATTCGTTATATCCAACCCTTTGCAGACTACAGCTAATTGGAGAGCTGGAAAATGCTGGTCTGCTGTTCTCCAGGTGATTTTCTTAAGACTGTCACACCACTTTCTCAGTTTTCAGGATTTTTAGTAATCAAGCATAGCACAAAACTTATAATTACCTCAACAGATTTTGTTCATCAACATCTCAAACTTCATGTTAAAAATTACAAGGATTTTAGCTCACTACGTGAAGATAATTTTAGATTCTCTTTATTTCCAGACTGGAAATATTCGCAGTCTAGTTTGAATTATTTGATATCATGCCAATATTGTGTTTTAAATAATTGTTTTCTTTCATTTTATATCGAGTTCCCTCATGCTTTACGGTAGCAGTCATATCTCCTAGCTTCTGGTTTACTCAAGTAACTGAGTCCTCTTTTAGTTTCTTTTCTAAAAATGTTTTTTCCATTTCTTTAATGATATCCATAGCTTTACTGAAAGCTGTTTCAGTTTGAATCATTTTCTTCATGGACCTCTATTACCATCAATATTCTTCCTAAATTCTTAAAAATGCTTTTTAATCACAGGAGGGTATTTATCTCTGTAGTGCTATTAACAGTGAATTTTCTCTGCTGTAGTGCTACCAGTTTGGTAGCTAATAGTCACCCTACAGTCTTTTAAGCAGCCCTATGTTTGAGTGTGATGCCCTTTGCTGATGAACCTTTAACACAAGTTTTTGATGCTTAATCAAGAATGTTTACAGAGGAGTAGTTCACCTGAGTGGTGTTGTACTTCATGTTTGATAAAACTGGAAGGCTTTCAGTTCAGTCTGCATATAGTAACCATTGTAGGGTTTTATGGACTATTTCTTGGCTTTGAAGTGTAAATTGTGAACTTTCTCAGCAGTTTACTTTTTACTCATCTTGCATTTCACTAATATTTAGTGAGAATTAATAACAAGTCTTCTTTCTTTTGGTAACAATTGCAGATCTGTTACTACTCAACAACTGAATGACGTTTATTTGAAATGGCAGAGACAGTCCCAGCTTCTCAAAGACAGTGACTTCCATTTCCAGGAGCCTATCATGGCTCTGCGCACTGTAATTTTGGAAATCTTGCTTGAAAAGGAGAGTGAAAACACCAAAAGAGAATGTATTAAAGACCTCCTGACCAAACATCTAGTGGAACTCTCTAGACTGGCAAGAACTGCTAAAAATACACAGGTAAAAAATTCCAGGAAAGATGAGGAACAGATGTTTAGTTTTTTCATTTTTTAAGCAGTACCAAGGATTAGCTGTATTCTAAGTTAATTCAATGAATCAATTAATCTGAGACTTAAACGATGTAGAATTTATTAACAAATTGTATTTATGGGTATGTTTTTTAAATTGTGTTCATAAGTGTAAGCCACTGTATGAGGTAGATAATACAAAAATGACATTTTTAGTACAGAATACTCTTCTAGCTGTTTCTCTTTTTGGTGCAGTTTTATATATCCAGCTTTCACTGGCATCATACTGTTGTAGTGTTCCAGGGTAAGACTGCAGAGAGAACTTCATTGCGCCTCTGTTTAGTGTTGTCTTCAAAATTTTATCCTCTCAAAGCACTGTTGCACTGTGGTAAATCTCTTTCTGTGAATCACTTACTGGGATTTGCAGTATCAGATGTGTGTATTTCAGTTCCTGATGCAGTTAAGGTCCAGAGGTAGTCTTGGCTTGTTCTAGGCGTAGTGCATTTGGATGAGTAACTCCACAAGAATTTACAGAGCAACAGTATCCTCCAAGGACCTCTACAGAAAATAGTTCCTGCTAAATACAGAAAGGAAAGGTGTTTAACACTTCACATATATGAAACTAAATAAACTTGGATTTCAGGAAGGTTCTCTTTTTATGAATAATGATGAAATCAGTAGAACAGCTGTCTTTGATTTCATGAATTTGCAAGCTTTACTCAGTGCCTCTGAAGCTGTTTGGTAGAATTACATCAGATATTTTTGTCTCATGTCTGCCCAGCCACCAACACTGTGGCAGTGAGAGTTCTGTAAGAGCCTCAAGTTTGTTAAAAACATTGTTTGCTCTTTGTGCTGTCATAGTGATACTAAGTAGTGAGGATGGTACTTTACCAGTGATCTGTGTGAAGATGTAGGCATGAGAAAGCATTGGTGTATGGTGGTGTCATTTTAAAAATTATTTTTCTGTGGTCTGTAATAATGTTTCTAATACATGTAATAATGTAATAATAATTGCTAAGCTATAAATCCATTACATCAGTGGGTACTGCTTATAGAATTTCTCTGCCTCCAATTTAAGATGTTAAACAGAGATACTTTATTTTAGAGTTTATAAGGTTTGATTCTAGTCTATTTTTGTTGCAAATCAGGATTTTCTGTAAGTATATAGAAAAAAGATTTCATATCTTAGCTGCAAATAAATTCTTAACATTGGATAGGCAGAATATGCTGCACAAATAGAGAAAATGGAGACAGAGTCTGAAAACAAAACTTTCTGTGAGATACAGGTATTTCACTTAAAGAATTGTTCATGATTATTTTTTCAATTTCAGCTTCCGGAAAGAGCTATGTTTCAGATCAAACAACACAATCCAAATGGAAATGGAGTTTCTGAATGGCAGCTAGAAGAAGCTCAGGTTTTCTGGGCTAAAAAGGAAGAGAGTCTTGCACTGAATATACTTAAAACAATGATAAAAAAATTAGATGCAGATTGGTTTCAGGTATGTGTTACATAATGTATAAACATAAAGGGAATTAATTTATTTAAGATTCTAACTCCACTTTCAGAAGTTTTCCCATAGAAGAAAATTAAAGGCCCATCTTCAGTATTACTAAATCTGGTTTGCACTCTAAAAATGTCTGAAAGCAAAAAAAACCTGTGTTAGCAAATCTTGTTAGGGGTTTTCAGAGTTAATCTGTAACAGTGGCAAATGTAAGAATTCATTATTCATAGTCCACCACTAAACCATGTCCCTAAGCACCACATGGACATGTCTTTCAAATCCTTTTTAAATAGGGATGGTGACTTTACCACTTCCTTGGGCAGCCTGTTCCAATGCTTGACAGTCCTTTTAGTGAAGAAATTTTTCCTAATATCCAAACTAAACCTCCCCTGGTGCAATTTGAGGCCATTTCCTCTTGTCCTGTCACTTGTTACCTGGAAGAAGAGGCCAACCCCCACCTGGCTGCAGCCTCCTTTCAGGCATTTGTACAGAGTGATAAGGTCTCCCTGAGCCTTCTTTTCTCCAGGCTAAACACCCCCAGCTCCCTCAGCTGCCCCTCACAGCACTTGTGCTCCAGACCCTTCCCCAGCTCCGTTGCCCTTCTCTGGACACGCTCCAGCCCCTCAATGTCTTTCTTGCAGTGAGGGGCCCAGAACTGAGCACAGGATTGGAGGTGTGGCCTCAGCAGTGCCGAGTACAGGGGGACGGTCACTGCCCTGCTCCTGCTGGCCACACCACTGCTGATCCAGGCCAGGTGCCATTGGCTTTCTTGGCCACCTGGGCGCAGCTGGATCACGTTCAGCTGCTGTCGACCAGCACCCCCAGGTCCTTTTCTGTTGGGCAGCTTTCCAGCCACTGCCTGCTTGTCTGGGGTTGTGATCTGGCACTTGCCTTGTCGAACCTCATGCAGTTGGCCTTGACCCTCAATCCAGCCTTTCCAGATCTCTCAGGATGATGTTAAAATCTGGTCTACAAAGACTTGTATAGAACTTAATTTTGTGTACCACTGTGAAAAAAACTCCTTCATGTCCTCACCTTTACATTTAGCTATGAAGGCTTTCTCTGAGTATTTCTGGAGGGTAAGAGACATTTGCTTTGAATCCAGGTATGTTCTTAAAGAATAACACACTTCAGAAAGGCTGGATTATTTTGGGCCAAGTTCTCTATACATATCAGGGCAAAATCAAGAGTTGCTGCTCTTTTGATTTTTGTGATTTCTCCATGAATCAGTTGATGAGGCCCTCCAAAAATTTAGTCCTTCCATACCATGGACATTTACCTTGTCCTTGTAAGGAATATTTGTGTTTTCACAGCCTATGATGTTCACATACGTATTTCGTAGTCAGTGTTGCTATCTTGGTCACATGGTCTTTAATATGTACCCTATAGTAGAAGTATTTTGCAATACTCTATAATATCCAACTCTACAGTTAAAGCTGAGCACCCAATCTGAAGAAAAGTCCTTTGGAAACCTGCTCCATCATCTTCTCAGAGCACTTTTAATCAAATTTCCATGTAGAAGTCCATCTGAAGAATTTGATAATCACACATGGTTATTGTGGTTCCTTACTGTTACCTATGAAGTTGTCTCTGGTACTTAAGACTAAATGGGGATGTTGTAAAATACAATTCTGAAATCATGTTGTGAATTTTAAAAATTTTTATTACATTTTGTAATTGGTTTATTCTGTTTTTCGTTGTTCAAACTGTCAGGTGTTTTAAAATACATGCTCTCCTTTAGTCTTACATAGAATGTGAATGTGATTTAAGGTTATTGACTACTGCAGATGTGGGTGGAAAATGACTCTGTAGATAAGCATTATGTGTAATAGGCCTCAGTGATCAAATTTTATTCAGGGTCTAAAAGCTTTAGAAATTGCCTACCTCATATGTAAAAGATATTTTTGTTTGATGCCTTCCTCTCTTTAATTTTTTTCCCAAAACTTGCTTTTTCAAAGGTCGAGAATGATCCTCACCTGAAATTGATGTATACAGAGTGCCTGAGGCTCTGCGGAACCTGGTTAGCAGAAACATGCTTGGAAAACCCTACAGTCATCATGCAGAAATACTTAGAAAAGGTGCATCCAGTCTTTGAAATGTGCAGTCTTTGAGATAATGCTGTGTTAAAATACCAAGTAGATTTTTCAGTGCAGCCTTTGTTTTTCTATATTGAAAATATGGTTTCTTACATAAATATTAGGGTTTCACATTGCATTGTATTGTGTAGCACTGTAATCTTATAAAATGGTCAGAATATGGCTTTGTAGAAATCACAGTGAAACATCTTATACTGGCTTAGAAGTGTAGTGATTACAACTACTAGTCTAGCTTCCCTTTCCTGTTCTCTAGCCCTACCTCTTCCTTCTTAGGACAGATTATTCATTCACCAGGTTTTCAGTATGGCCATTATGTTTCACTGAACCACAGAATCAGTTAGGTTGGAAAAGACCTCTGGGATCATTGAGTCCAACCTGTGACCCAACACTACCACGTCAACCAGACCATGGCACCGAGTGCCACTGCCACTCTGTCCTTAAACACTGCTATGTTGGTGACTCCACCACCTCCCTGGGCAGGCCATTCCAATGTCTAATCACCCATTCTGTGAAGAAATTCTTCCTCATGTCCAACCTGAGCCTCCCCTGGTGCTCCTGCTCTGGTTACATCCTCTTGTTCTGTCACTTGTTACCTGGGAGAAGAGACTGACTCCCACCTGGCTACAACCTCCTTTCAGGCAGCTCTAGAGAGCAGTAAGGTCACCCCTGAGATGCTGCAATGTCTTGTTCTAGTGTTTCAAAGTACTGTAATTTTTTTCTTTTAAAATCTTAGCCAGTTATAGAGATGTTTTTATTAATATTTGTCTGCTCTGCATTTCTTTATTTTATGTTAGTTTGTGAAACTCAACATAGTTGTCTTTCTCTGTTGCTATCTATATGCTTTCTTCACTCTGATGATTTGAATCCATGACTTTCGCATATAATTTCCTTTTCTTTTGGTACATTTTGGACTATGTTACATTTTTTTCTCACTATCTTGTGATATAAGGTTGTAAGACTATTGTAAAACTTCATGCCTCATTACTGTAAAAGATAGATAAGTTTGGAAAATTCCTGTATGGTTACTAAAGCTATTTCATACAGGATAATCTTCTTGCCTGTTGGCACGGAAACATTTCTCAAAGATTACATTCATATAGGAGAAAAATATTCAGTCTGTTAGATTTATTTTGTATGCATATTTATTCCATCACAGGCAATATCAAATAATCTATTCAAGCAGATGACCCTGCCTGAGCAGGGAGGGAGTTGAATAAGATGAGCTCCAGATGTCCCTTCCAGCCTCAACCATTCTGTTTTTCTGTGATAATAGAGTTTTATCAAGTATTGTACAGCACTAGTTATCTGATTTTTGGTCTTACCGTTATTGTAACGTCTCCTTTAGGCTGTGGAAATTGCTGCAAGCCACAGTGGAGACAGCAGTGATGAGCTGAAGAAAGGGAAGATGAAGGCTTTCCTCTCCTTGGCTCGTTTCTCTGATAATCAGTACCAGCGAATTGAGAATTACATGAAATCCTCAGAGTTTGAAAATAAGCAGGCATTGCTGAAGAAGGCCAAGGAGGAGGTCGGTCTCATCAGGGAGCGGAGAGTTCAGACCAACAGGTGAGCATTTGAGTAGAGACTGGTTACTGTGGAGCTGTCACAGGCTCCAGCTCTACTCTCTGGGCAGGAGGTGCAGCATGGGTCACATCTCTACAGCTGCATTTTCCCTTCTCCACAAAGCAGTGATCAAATCCATCGTACTTGTGAGTGGTTTCTCAGCTGTGCCTGGACATGGTCTAGGCGTGTGCTGGATAGTTTGGGCCAAAACTAAGCCAAGGACACAGTATGGATGATCATGGCCTGGAATTCATGCTTATTCCCTGGATCTGTTCAGTTTATTTGACAAAATGTTACATAGTGTAAATAAATGAGTTGAGATTTTTCTCTGTTACACATTTAGTGAGATAGTAGAATTAAATTTAATTCAGAATTCTTATGGATTTAGTAAAAGCAACTGAAATTGAGCAGAAAGGGATGAACTTCCGCTGCTGGAAACTGAAGTCTTTCCTAAAATGATCTGTACTGGATATTCACATTTATACCAATATTGAGATTAAATCATTTAAAAGAAGACAGTGACTGGAGGTTTAGAGCAGTGGGTTTGTGTGCACATACAGCAAGGGAGTAACTCCCACAATTCAGTTTCTTAGTTATTTTACTGTGCCTGTACATACGAAACAACTTAAAAAATGTTGAATTAATAAGAGAGAGCTAGGAAGGCCTTACTGTAAGTTCATTAAAAAATAATTTGTTGTTTAAAAATAATGTCTCTTCATGTAGATACACAGTGAAGGTTCAGCGAGAACTTGAGCTGGATGAAGGTGCAATACAAGCCCTGACTGAGGATCGTAAACGCTTCCTGTGTAAAGCAGTGGAGAACTACATCAGCTGTTTACTCAGTGGAGAGGAACATGATATGTGGATATTCCGACTCTGTTCCCTCTGGCTTGAAAATTCCGGAGTTAACAGAGTCAATGAAATGATGAAGGTACATGTTTGCTCCATTTTTTTCCTAGTGCTTTGACAAATAAATATCTGTCTTTCTTGTTCTTCTCCTGTATTTCTAGAAGATGAATTATGTAGCTCCTTAACTTTTCCCGAAAACTTGCTTTTTCCAGTTGTCATTGCTTATCATGACAAAAGTTTTTCATCAGTGAGACCTGTAGTTCTCAATGCATTTCAATTTAACTTAAATTAGCATTTTAATTTGACAAGTCTGTATTATTAAACATATCTCGTGATCTTTACTGTGGTCACCTTGTTCTTCACATACCTTGGAATCTACCCATCTTCAACATCCTTAGGTACATTATTCTTGTTTATATTATATATACTTTCAGGTGAAAAGCCATGAAAAGTAAAATAGAAAATAGTAACTTTCTCATGAAGGACTCATAGCATTTAGGAGACATGGGCCAAGATGATGTGATGCTCACTCAATTGTTATGATTACAATTTTTGTTAGGTGTTTAGACCAGCTCTCTAACTGAGTTTTCTCTGCTACAGAAAAATGCACAGAAGATCCCTTCATACAAGTTCTTGCCTCTGATGTACCAGCTGGCTGCTCGGATGGGAACTAAGATGATGGGTGGTTTAGGATTTCACCAAGTTCTGAATAATGTAACTTTTGCTTTTTTTATCTAAAGATAGCTTGATTGGCTTGGTAGTGCCTTCATCTAAACATATCCACCTTCCTCTGAGCAACAATCACTAAACAAGTTATGTAGGTGATAAGGGTGTATTAAAAATGAGTGGTGCCAAATCAGTATGGTGGGGGAAGAGGATTTGGGATTTTTTCATTTCTGCTTTATTTATTTATTTATTTGTAGTATAAGAGTAGTCTTATGCAGCTATAGAAATACACTTTGAATGTTTTTTCGGTTGTGGAAATACTGTCTTAAGTATTACCTTTCATTTCATGTTAGAAACCTTAGAAGTTCAAAAGAATTAATAATGTTAATTAAGTATTGTTTTTCTTCTTCTGTACTGTTTTCAATAATGGGATCTTTTTCTTTTGTCGGCAGCTAATGGCTCGAATTTCACTGGATCATCCACACCATACTTTGTTTATAATATTAGCTTTGGCTAATGCTAACAAAGATGAACTCCTCACAAAACCAGATGCAATAAGAAGAAATGAGTTAATTAAAAATGCACCAAAAGAGATCTCCCAGCCTGATGTGGTGACTACAAAAACCTCTATTAATCACATTCAATCCTTTAATTTTGTTAAAAAATGAAATAAAACCCATGTAAAGGTGTATTTTAGTATAGAGCTCATCAGCAGACTTTTGTTAAGAAACAGTATTTTTAATAATTAAAAACCCCCTTTTGTAGGTAGTTATTATTGAAAGAAATAATTACAGGGTTGAACAAAATATAGTTAATGTTTTGTGCCACAGCCCCAATTATTGCAGACTCTTGTGATAACAGTCCCTGCTGTGTCATTGTGTAAGAAGCATTTTAGATGCAAGAAAGACTTGAGTGGCTTTATTGTTGAAAATATGTATTGAATTGAGTATTTTTTCTGCTTTGAGTGGTAACATGTTCCGTCTAAGCATTTAGCCTTGTGCAGTGTATCTTTTGGTTCTTGATATGTTAAAAGCCATGCTGATAGGTAATACTGAACTGTGGTTTCACACTAATGTTATTATTGCTTAATTTTTGTTTTACCTGTCTTTGGAATCATCCTGCATCTGAAGTATTGCTCCTTCTTTCCCCCATCACTGTAGGCCTGATGTGGTTGGTTGTCACTGCCCTCTAACCCCCCACCACTGATACATTTTTTCACCACATTTTTATGTGGCTTTTTTTTAACCTTTCTGTCACATTTGTAGTGGTTTTGTGATCCCACTCTTAGGAGCAGGATTATGCTAAAGTCAACTAAGACTCTCAGAGCCAGGCTTAGATGGAATGCATGGACAGGTTTCTGTCTTTTGCATACAAGATTTTTTTCTTCAGCTGGGAGCAAATAACAGAAGCAGGCAGATGATGGAAGAATATCTAAAAACCTGCCTCTCCTTTTCTCTGAAGAATTTTTGCGTGTTTTTTGCACTTTGCCCAGACAGGTTTGCTCCCTCTCCATCCCCAGGAATATTTTACATTACTCATTATCTCAGATTAGACAGCACAGAATTTTTCTTCTAGTTATTTCAGGTCATGTCACAAAGGGCTGTCCATCACTGCAGTTTGTTCTGTTTTCATAGGACATATCTCAGTTGTACTTAATTGACTGCGTGTTGTGATGTACCTTTAACATTAAAAAATGTAGTTTACAAGGTCTGATGTTTGTATTCCATTGGGGTTTTTTAGGACAGAATGGAAGCTGCGAGCACGATAATGAATATCGTAAGGAAAAGAAGAGCTCATATGGTTAGAGATACCGAAGCACTGTGTGATGCTTACATCACATTGGCAAATTTAGATTCTAGTCCATGGAAATCTCAGAGAAGTAAGTCTTGGGAAAACTGTTTTTGTTTTATTTTCTCAGATTAAAAAGTGTATTTCTAAATAATGATATTTAGTTAAAAGAGGTAGTGTATTAGCATCGTGTCCAATTTTTGATAGATACAGAATGTAGTCTGGATTAAAAGTCATAGTAATTACTTGCACTGTAGGGCTCAGACCCTTAGTAAGAAACACCAGAAATCACCAGTTGTCCTGTGGTCATCTTCATCAGCTCAATAAAAGTATGCAGTGAGGTTTTAGGTCCCAAAAGCAATGTAAGCTGGGCTTTCTCAATTTAGGTGTATTTTTATAGCTGAATCTATAAATATTAATTCCTTTTAATTACAGAAGGAATCAGTATTCCAGCTGACCAGCCAATTCTTAAACTGAAGAACTTGGAGGATGTTGCTGTCCCTACCATGGAAATTAAGGTGACTGAAGCTGAAAAAGTGTACACTATAATACCACATCATAGAATCAGCTTCAAGCTTTTGTAATGGCAGTCAGAGCATACATCTCTTCATCCAGTTCCCCTGGTTTTTACAGGTCAACTTACAGGGATACTTTCTTGTCAGGTGGGAGGTGCAGGGTGAGATGGTTTCCTTAGAAGACCTTGATCCCAAGCCTTATGTGTGCTGGATAGTGGTTCATTGTACAAAGACAGCTTTGCCACTGTGAATTCTGAGTAGTCTCTCGTTATCAAAAGGCGTGGTGAACTACCTAACTCGCTCGGGGGATTTGGGAGTCTGAATGTCCTGTGTTGTAGGTGCTAGCTCAGAGTTTCAGGGAGGTGCTGAATGTCAAAAAAGGAATTAATGGACTTGCCTTTTCTGCTGTTCGTGTGCTTTTACCATTCAGTAATGGGAATGATCCATTGCCGTTGGCATAAGCAATTGACTGGATGGGTGCATAGGCACTCACCTTTTGATGCCACACGCTCTACCTGGGAAACTTAGCAGTTTCAAGAACATAGAGTTGCTTTTTGGGCCAGCATCTAAATTTAAATGTTGCAAAGCCAGAATTCCACATGTTGGAATCCCTCAGGCTATGTCTATAAAGCTGAATCAGTCAAGGGACTGCTTTAAGCTCTTTTGAGTTCAGGGGCCAGAAGTTGCCACCCGTGCCTAAATAACATCTGTTTGTAGGGCTCTGGTTGGCCCCAGCTGTTGCTCCTTTGTACAACTGGATCATTCTTTTCTTTGCCTTTCTTCTCCTCCAGTACAGGCTGACTGAAATGGCTGCAGGTCTGTGATGTAGCCTGCTGGGGCAGTAGGGTTGCTCTGGGACATGAGGATACAGGGAGTGGCTGATCCTGTACAGTCCCAAACCTGCAGCAAGTTTGGGATTGTAGATTGGGTCCATTTGCAGCCTAGTCTAAGCCTAATGCTCCCCAGCCATATGTGAACATTTTCCTGGGACAGTGCTAGCTGGGACAGGCTAACATTGCGTCACAGCTTGTTTAGTGGGAGTCTGCAGCACCACCCCCTGTCCCCTCTGCCAATGAGGTGAACTAGGAGGAATCAAAAAAAAAATCCTTTGCTCAGCATATTTTTGTAGCCTTTGTGGTATTATCCTTGTAGATGATGGAGTGCTCATATTAATATTTAGTATATAGTCTGTTAATGAGGTTTACAAACAACTCAGACACTTTGTCTGAGTGAAATGGAAGTAATATTTATACTAATTTTAACCTGATTTTTCGTTTCAGGTGGATCCCACAGGACAATATGAAAATTTGGTAACCATAAGTTCTTTCAAGCAAGAATTTCGTTTAGCAGGAGGCATGAATCTGCCTAAAATAATAGATTGTGTAGGATCAGATGGTAAAGAAAGGAGGCAGCTGGTTAAGGTGGGTTCTGTCAGTTGTAATGATGTCTCAGAGACTTGGCATGCTGGAATTTTTTTAAGTTCTCCTGTCAGTTTTCTCATGTATCATTTCTGTGCCATGAGCAGACTTTTCACACTTCATTGCCTATTTTCTCCATTGAGGAATGATTTAATAAACGAAATTACAAAGTATTAATAAGTAATATAATATAAATAATAACTAATGATATTAAATATGTTTGTAATTATTTTTCAGCAGTTCTTTAATATCCAGTAGCTTACCTGACAACTACCAGACTTGCCTAGTCATGTCTCAGCTGCTGACCTGAAGTGTACTGTAAATAAAAACCATCAACATATTGTGTTAAATATCTCCTTTCTTCTTCCCCATATAAAAAAATATTTGCAATTCAGAGACAATCAAAAGCACGCACTTTTGTAAAAATCTCTAAAAACATTTGTTTCTCCTTAGACTCAGCTGATTTCATTCTCTCTTTGAATGCAAACACTGAGCAGTTGCTGGGAGAATTCTGTTTTGCTGCTAAGTATGGGTTACTTTTGAAAGCTTTAAAGAGAAGCATGAATCACTAGATCTGCATCCAGCAATCAGAGCTGCAGTGCCAACTGATGCTGCTTCACCTGTGTGCTGGCTTGCTAAATAAAGGTGAATGAAACACCTGTTTTTTTAAAAGAGAACCATAAAACATGTAGGTTGATTGAAACCTGAATCAAATAACATCTGTCAAAAAAAAAGAGTGGTGATGATTTAAGTTAATGATGGTTCTGTTTAAGCAGCTGAGCACTAGTAGAAAACAGAGGAAATACAGAGGAAAAAAACAACTATTAATTACATTTTATTGCAAGTGATTATTGTATAAAAGTAGCTTGTGTTTTGTGCAATTTTTTAATTTTTTTTTTTACTTGCTGAGCAAGAAATTAGATGCTGGGAAGTGTTTTTTAACTGCTTTTTCTGTTTATGCTGAAGGGGCGTGATGACCTGAGACAAGATGCAGTCATGCAACAAGTTTTCCAGATGTGCAATACATTGCTCCAGCAAAACACTGAAACACGAAAAAGGAAATTAAATATCCGAAGATACAAGGTAACCCTGAACAGCTGCAGCAGCAGAGAAATAAAGCGTATTTCTGCATTCTCCTCCTTTTAACCCAGAAGAATATAAAAGGATCTTTATTTATGTGTTAATAAAACAATCACTGCTCCTTAAGTTAGAGAATAAAGACTAGATTTATTACAATTTTTTTTTCAAATCATTAAAGTGAATTTCTTTGTGCCCAATATACATTCAAATACTCTCTAAAGCTTTCTTTATATGAACTTATAATTGAAAAGAAATTAGGTAATGCACTGTAATTGAATTGTAAGTTGCTAGTCATTAAACTTGATCATACAAGTTTTTTTTTGAATTCTCATTAATTTGCCTTGTGATATGCCTTAATTAATAATTAATTTTAGTCTTACTAAAATTAATTTTCTTTTCACTCCTTACAGTTGAATTCAGAATCCCATCTAGGGTCTTTCATGCAGAATTTGAACTGATTTTTTTTTTAAATTGGGAATACAGAAATAAATTCTTAGTGTGAATGCAGAAAATGTATTTGAGCAGGAACTTTTCCTTCCTCCTTCTTTTTTATGTACTTGGGATTATAGTAATAGCTGTGAAGGTGACCTCTGAATAAGTGCTCTCGATGTATAAGCTCTTGTCTTTGACAAATGAGAAATGTGCACTCTGAAATCTCTAAA
This sequence comes from Monarcha castaneiventris obscurior, assembly GCA_026261815.1. Lineage (NCBI taxonomy): Eukaryota > Metazoa > Chordata > Aves > Passeriformes > Monarchidae > Monarcha > Monarcha castaneiventris. The sequence continues at coordinate 3,241,248 of JAMPIT010000350.1, read as the reverse complement.
GGTGCTTATCTGAATTGCTAGCGTGGTTTTAAGAATTCTCAGATGGAGTTCAAGTCACATTTTTTGAATAATTTTCATTTAAGATTCAGGTTTTTATGTGTGTAAAATTGAATGACAGCAGGGAAAAATAGAATGGGTGTTGCATTATGAAATAAAGAGACTTCCATAAGAAAAGAAAATTGAAGGAATCAGGCAGTAGCTAACCATTAAGTTGTGGTGACATGTCTAGTGGAGGGCTAGGAAAAAATTGCTATTATATGGTAGAAAAAAATTGAGTGGATTTTTAGATATGTATACATGTGTATTTAGCAGATATTTTGTGGTCAGCTGCATGGTTGGGCCTTCTTTGTCTTTTTAAACACACGGAAATGTGCACCCATGTTCTGCAGGGTGAGTATTCTTAGTTCAGTGTGTATAACCCTCCCCAGGTATAACCTCCCTGCTGTGGTTTTGCTTTTGCAGGTGGTTCCCCTTTCCCAGAGAAGTGGAGTCCTGGAGTGGTGCTCAGGAACAATTCCCATTGGGGAGTTCCTTGTGAATGCTGAAGAAGGAGCTCACAAGAGGTACAGGCCAAAGGATTACTCTGGTTATCAGTGTCAAAAAATAATGCTGGTGAGTCCAAATAACTTGAAAAAATACCAAAAAAATAGCTGGTTCATAATATTTGCTGGGGGTGGGGGAGTGGAATTTACAGAGAACTATGTACTATACTTTTAGTCTATCTAATAATGAATATGACCAGTGGCGTGGAATAAACAGATTGAGAACACAGACTTTCAGTTCCACAGATCACCCCACCAGAAGTTTACAAAATTGCAGACAAGTTTACTTGTTACTTTATATTCCCATGGTTGTGCAAGAAACTGTTTCCTTTCAAACCAATATAGTAGTAACAGGATAAAAGGGATTTTAATTTTGGCTTTGTGCAGCTTTTGTATGGTAATGGATGAGAATGACTTTGAATGACTTTGAATGACTCTGATGGCTTATCTGAGGCCATCAGATAAGCAGAGGTACCAGAACAGAGTGCAAAGATAGGAAGGGTCTCCCATCAAGATCCATTTACCTGTGCATGCCTATAAAATACCTGCACCTGCTGCATCAAGGAAATAGGAGTGTGGTTTTTCCCATGGTTTTTAGCCTCTGAGTTGTGTATGAAAATAGACTTGTTTGGTAAAACAGATAGATAGGTGCATTAATAATTGCTAAAAAAAAGGACAATAATTCTTAGCTCAGAAGGAGAAAAGAAGTGAGAACAGCATTTGATGGAGGGGCAGTGGGTAGAAAGCAAGGAACAGGTAATTGCCTTCTGAAGCAGTTAGCCATGGGTAAAACATTTCTTATGTGTTTAAAGGATGCCCAAAAGAAACATGCTGAAGAGAAATACAGAATCTTCATGGAAGTCTGTGAGAATTTTCAGCCAGTGTTTCGGTATTTCTGCATGGAAAAATTCCTGGATCCAGCAGTGTGGTTTGAAAAACGGTTGGCATACACTCGCAGTGTGGCTACATCTTCTATAGGTATTGGATTATTTACAGTGGCTTTTTAGGTTACACAGCCAAGGAGTTTATACTATTTCAGTTTCTACCATGTCCTGCTTATGTCACATATTAGGGGGCAAAGAAGGCCAGCAAGAACATCAGCATTATTTTTGTAATTAAGATTTCTGATTTGTTTCTCACCACCCCCTTTTTTGCTGCAGAAGAAAGAATGAAATTCTGTGTTTCTTTGTTTTATAAGCAGTTTGTATTCTTAGGTTCTGGTAGGTTTTTTTCCTACCTGACTTTATTTCTGTCGTTTTAACATTTATTCTTTTAATGTGTAGCCTCAGATGTTTTAGCTGAGTTGAAAAGCTCAATCTTTTACTGTCTTTGTACTGGCATTGTTATCCATAGCTGAAATGGTTATTTAAGCTCTGGGATTTTTGCTTTGATTTTCCTGTCATAATAAAGAAAAAGAAGTACTTAACTGTAAGTACTGTGGATTTTTTTTTTGATGACTCAGTTCTGTACTGAGTCTCTGGAGGACATTTGTTAGCAGATTGTATACATTGCAGTAGATCCCATTTTAGATGCTAACATGTTTGTGCACTCCCTTTTTACTGAAAACACATGAAGTAAATCTGCAGTTTAGTAGAATTCACATGAAAGATTTTTGTAGGAAAGGCTACTGCTGTCCATGCCCATCAGCTAATGAAAACAGTAACAGGTGTAAATTGCAGCAAGGGAAATGTAGTTTGGAGTTTTTCTACATTTAAGGATAGTAAAGCATTGAAATAGGCTCACATGAAAGATCTTACAGTTTGGATCACTGGAGATTTTTAAAACTGACTTAGACAAAAGTTGTTTGGTTTGTTTTGGGGGTTTTGCTAATGACAGTAATAATAACAAAACCTGATTTTATTATGGACTTGCTTTTTAATTTTTAAATTTTTTTGAAAGTTGCAATATTATTTGATAAACTTTAATCTACAAATAGAAATGGGTTTAGAAATCTGTGGAGTAGATGAAACAATGCACATCTGTATGAGAATAACTTGTTTGCAATTTCATTCCGTCAACCTTTTCTTTTTGGATTTGTGGAATGGCATTTGCTCTTTCCTTGGGTAATATCTATATATGGAGGAAGAAATATCCTCACTTTAAATTTGTTTTCACCTGTTATAATTACACCAATAATCTTAAGCTTTCTGTGGTTTTTATGGCATGGTTTCAGCACTTGTATTTCTGTTTCAGTTGGTTACATTCTTGGCCTTGGAGACAGACATGTTCAGAATATCTTGATAGATGAACAAACAGCAGAACTAGTGCATATAGATCTGGGTAAGTGGGACAGCAAGAGAACCTTAATTTTTCTTTACTTTAACTTTTTTTTTAAACTTTTACTGTCCTTTCATTTAGGGGTTGCTTTTGAGCAAGGCAAAATCCTTCCCATACCAGAGACTGTTCCATTTAGATTAACCAGGGACATTGTGGATGGAATGGGTATCACCGGCGTGGAGGGAGTCTTCAGAAGGTGAGTGCTCCTCTATTGCCCAGGGTTAAGGAGGCAGCAGGGCACTTCCAGCATTGTGATTGTTACACGTTAAAGAGTTCTGATGCTTGAAAGGAGACTCAGATTTCTGCTGGTAACACCCAAACCTACATGCTGACCTTTAATTCCTATGCTCGTATTTATATAACCAGCTGCAAGTTCGTTATTGTGGCTCAGTGTTTCATACTGTGCACTAGCTAATGGGTTACTGTCACCCTCTTGTGGAATTCAGGGAGGGCTCAGTGTTTCCAAAGCTCCACAGCTAACTTGATTCAGAATTTCTTTTTCCTTCAGAACTATGCATTTCTTTCAGAGCTATACTATATATTTGGAGTTGTTAAATGTCTTTGAACCAATTTGTTTTGACTCTTAATTTCTGTTTAGTTTTATAGAAGTAATTTGGAGTCTTTTTCCTCTTTTGGATCATGATGGTTTATATTATTTTTAAGTGCAAAATATAAATCCCGTAATAGATCTGGACTGCCAAACAGAAGAATCCCAAACAAGTTGAGTTTCTGTCAACCTCCATCCTATCTTCTGTGAATGACCCAAGGGATTCCTAAATAGCAGGACATTTCTCTCATTCCAGACTTTGATGATGTTTGTGAACGTAATACTTGCAACCCCCAAATTTCATGTCCTTAGAAAAGTACACAGTGTAGGTGTTGCCTTTCTAAGGCAGCAATTAAGGTTAATAAGTAGTTCCTAGTACTCCTTTGTCCTGTGAAGGAGCAGCCACTGCCACTTCCAGTCTAAAAATGATGCTGTCAAATTCACAGTATTGTATTTCTTCTGAAACCACGATACAGAAAAACATGAATTGTTTGGCTCCAGCTGAAGTAAATGAGTATAAAAGGCACTGGTGCAGATGCTGTTTCTACCTCAGCCAGCCTGACTTGTGCTTAACAGAACAGGTCTAAGTGGTGAACAAGTCACTGGCTGTGAATGTGTTCAGTTAACTTTGGTGTGTGTGTTCTCATCCTGAGGGTAGACAGGGGGCCTAATCCCTCTTTCACAGGAGTACCTGTCCCATAGGATAGTTTGGCATTCCTTCCAGGAGCTTAGTTTGCTTGAGAGTGAATGTAGGTAACCACTTCTGTAACAAAACTCATTGGAGAGATTTCAGAAATGGCTTTTAGTCTGGCTACTGGCTCTGCTCATTTCATGGAAAACAACCGTACCACTATCCCCAATGTGTTCCAGAGCACCCCTGGCACTTGTTTTCAGCCAGCCAAACAATTCTGCCATCGTGGCACACCCTAACAGGCAGTGTTAACTCAGTGGTTAATTCCACATGTAGATACATTTCAGACAGTGAAGCAGCTCATCCCTTTCCACAGAGGAACAATAATCAGTGAACTGCACAGTCTCCTCTTGGTCTTACATGTCTAAATGTCTCTTTTTTTTTTCCCCCCAAGTGAAAATGTCAGAGAGGTTACTCCTATGTTAGAAAATAAGTGGAGTACAAATATCCATTATTTAAATTACAAAAATACCATTTCCTTTTACCAAAAAGAACCTAAAATACTGTAAAATATTTTCTAGATGCTGTGAGAAAACAATGGCTGTTATGAGAAATTCTCAAGAAGCTTTGTTGACTATTGTAGAGGTAAGCATTTTTTCATTCTTGTGGACAGTAATCTGCCAGAATGTCTTCAGTTTCTTGTCTTTGTCTCCATATGCATCACTGCACCAAATACTCATTTAGGGTGTTTTGTACTGAATTAGAACATAGTGGCATTGGTCAGATTTGTTAATTTTTGTAATGTTTGGTAAATTACAACCAGTCTGCATTTTCTATGGGAACTGTTTCCTTCAGGCGGTTTTCCCTCTTCAATACCTACATGCTTCTAGCCTTAGTGCAATGTTCCCTGTAGGAGTAATACTGATTGAATTAAATCCTCTTTGCATAAGTCACAAAGAAGAAAATGAAACTGATTTTTGAAAGAAGGTTATACTGTGCTGTAAAAGCTAATGATTCTATTTCATGCCTAGCAGTGTATTAAAAAATTACCTGTTCACTGCTGAGGTGGGACTGATGGCAAAAGTTTGTGAAGCATGAACAACACAAATACCTGCAAGTGATCAGAGGCAGTTTTGTTATTTGATAATTACTAGGCAGTTTAGGGCAATTCTTTTGGTTAAAAGAAAAACAAAAACCAAACCAAAACACTCAACTTCCTAATACTGTAGTTAGTGTGAGCATTAGCAACAGTGCTAGGGCACTGAGCTAGCTGTAATTAACAGTTTAAATTAAAAAGAGGTTTATTTACTGTGTAGGTGCTGCTCTATGATCCACTTTTTGACTGGACCATGAACCCCTTGAAAGCTTTGTACTTGCAGCAGAGGCCAGAGGATGAGGCTGACATGAGCTCTACACTCGGTACTGATCCACAAGAACCTAAAAGAAAAGCCAGGTGCAAGATTTTTTTCTTACCCTCCTCTTGCTGCACTGTTGCCTTGCTTTATGGTTTTCTCACTGGATGTTGCTCATGTTGTTCAGGATCCATACCTAGAGTACCTGTTTTTCTTTTTTTATTCTGCCAGCAGTGACGACCAGAGCTTTAACAAGGTGGCTGAGCGTGTTCTGATGAGACTTCAGGAGAAGCTGAAAGGTGTTGAGGAGGGAACAGTGCTCAGTGTGGGAGGGCAGGTGAACCTCCTCATACAACAGGCCATGGACCCTAAAAATCTGAGCCGACTCTTTCATGGATGGAAACCCTGGGTGTGACTTGGAAGGATCCAGCATGCTTTCAGAAGAAACCTATTCTTTTGCAGAAAGTGTCTTACCATTTCAAATTGGTATTTCACAATTAAATATCAGGACAACCATGAAGCCTTATACACATAAGCATTTGGTGGATGGTTTGGGGTTTTTTTCAGTAACCTGTTAGTGATAGACATTTTTTGTTCTGCTTAGATTCATCATACAGTCTAAGCCACCAAGCGTTGCTTTAATGTTCCTTGTGACCCACAAGGACTTTGCTTGGGCAGACCTGGATGTGTTGTGTTCTTGAAACATGAGATTCATCACTGCTGTGTATCTGCTAAAATGCTGGACTCCTGTGTCTGGTAATTCTGTGTGGTAACATGACTGCGTGGAATGGATGGTCCAAAAACCAGGACTCATGATATAACCAACTAAAGTACATTTCCAAAAGGGGGTTATACATTAATTCCACAGTGAAAGAAAAGAAAAACAGAGAATGTCATGTGCAATGAATCAAGGGTTCCTGGGGGTTTTTAAGCTTAGTTAAATGGACTCTTCTGTATATAGATGTAGACTTTAGGTCAAGTATGGTATGGCTGCTTTTTTTTCTGTTGTAAATTAAATTATGCTGGTACTTTATTTTTATATTACTCTGATAGTATGAAGCAATAAAAAATACTTAGCTTTTATTGCTCAGATTTCCTTGACAAAACATATTGACTATACAGTGAAATTTAGTGTATCAGAAATGCTTGTAAAGCAAACAGTCACTGTATCTGCAATAAACACCTTTCAGAAACATCAAAGTTGTATTCCAAGCACAGAAATCTCATTCTGAATGCACATGGTTTTACAGAAGACATTGCTCCTTCTTAAAAACAAGAAATTGGATAGTCAGTGAATATGGATAATCAGAGAATCCATTCAAATAATGGTCTAACTGGCACAGTTAATAAATCTTCCCAAATCATCTTTATAGTTAAAAATATGAATAACGGTTGGTGTACCCTTGCGTTATCTTAGTTTACATTTCATGCATTTTTTACAGCAGCATAAATGAAGAACTCCTGTTCCAGTCACCATTTCATGGATTTTTATTTGTATGGTGTTCCCACAATTTTTATGCTGTATCTTTATTTTACAAGATATCGTCTACATAGCAAAATGAGTCTTTTGTACTATGTTTTCATGAAGCTGACATAAATTTCTGTTGATCCTTGCAACCAAAAGTGCATCCTGGCTTTTTTTTGTGGGGAAGAGCTATCATGCAGGGGTACAGGGATCTGTTTGTTCTCTGAAAATGAAACTTAAGTGATAGAGCACTCACTCCTTATGTGAAATTTAAAGGATGCTTAGGAAGGGAAGAAAAGTCCTACCAAGCAATGGCAGGTAGGAAAGGTCTAAACAAAAAGTCCTTGAAGTATTTTTCTTCACCACAGACTGTCCTGAGGTGATCTATAATGTTACTGTATTCCATATCTATCTGCGCCCAAAAATTGTTACTGTCTCTTATAAATCATTGTAGTATTTTTGTACAGGATATCCTCAGTAAAGGGAGAGCAGATCCTGCTTTTTTGTGATTTTTTTTTCCATCTAGATACAGATCTTTTAGCTTCTCATTGAAGTTGTTAACACTTTCATACAAAACCCAGCTTTGCTTCTACATACACTTTCCTCAAACTGCCTGTCTGTGGCAGAGAGTCCATGAGATTTCCCAGAGAGACAGATTCTGATTTCTAGATCACACGTTTATTTCTAGGTGTTTCTTAAGCCAATGCAGAGAAAATGATGGCTTTGGAAACCCTATCCAGAAGTGCTCCATACAGAGTTCAGACAATACGAAATAAACAACTAATAGGGCAGTTGTACTTCTCGTGACTCACCTGAAGTTTCCAGACACCTTCCAGTCAGTGTACCCCTGATCTTACCTTTGCCTGGACATTACTGTTGGATTTGGGCCTATCAAGCCAAAGGAAAACCTGAAATTACATAGTTGTAGAGTAGCTGCAGCTTGTGGTGTGCACATTCCTCAATATGCCTTCCCAACCCACTGTCCTGTTCTTCAAGGGAATTTAACGTCTCACCAGCAAGGTCACACATCATAAATTTTATCAGCACAATCAGTCATTGTTAGACAGAGCTACACGTTGTCCTCAAGTGCCCAGCCCTGCTTCCAGGCCCTTAAACATGCCATGGAAGTTCTGGATAATACTTAATCAACAGGAGATGTTTTGCTCAAATGAGTACTTCCCATAGGCAGCTCCCAAAACAAATGCTTTCATGGAGGAGAGACTCTTGAAGTGCCCTGACCTGTGTTCAGGCAGCTGGACTAGACCAGTACTCCTCGGTTAAGGTTTTCATTCCACAAAGTTTGCCAAGATACCTGAAATAGCTCACACATTATGTAGGTCTTTAATTTGAAAGTAACATTGCCTTACTCAAAAATTAAAAGTTAAGTCAGTTACTCTCATCAGTCATAAAAAAAAGGAAGCAATTAGTCTAGCCAGCCTCACTTAGTATCTCTCACTCTGCTTGTCTTCACATTGGTTTGCATTTCCTTTTTCTAGCAGACTCTCTGACTGTGCCCAGAGACCTATAGGTGTATATACATATAAATATATAAACCCTGTTGAGCCAAACCCCATGCAGTGCTATCCACTGTCCCTTTTGAACCCTCTTTCTGAAATGAGCTCTGACAAACTAAAGCTGAGGAAAAGCCAAGTGGTGCTGCCCAAAGCAGAGCCTATAAAGTCAGTGATTACTGAGCAGTGTGGAGAATCGGGGATCCAGCTTGCTTGACCTATGGCCCTCAGGCTCCCTAACCCATTTCTTACTTAGCAGTAAAGGCAAAGACTTTAGTTAAGCAAAATCCAAGGTGAATTACATGGTTCCTTAGGGCCTAGGCTTCAGACAGGCCCTGTGGTTAGGCTTCATCTTCCCTAAAAGCAATACTGACTGGAGCAAAACATCCCCACATAACATCCTCTCCTGAGGAACTTCTGTGTCATTAACTGTCAGAAGTAAAGCAAAGAGCCTTGGACAGACAGAGAGAAAATAATCACAGTTTAGAGGGGATGACTTTACAGGCAAAGGGTATTTAACTAAATTTTGCTCAAACAGGTTAAAGATTAAAAATCCTGGTAATAAGAGCTAAAAAGAAAAGATCACTTTGTAACAACATTTTTGGCTTTCAGTATAAAGTTTGAGCATTAATTCAGCAATCTACTGTGCAGAAACCTTGTGCTGTGCTCTGAAGGAATGCATTCTGAAAAGCTAAATTATTGCAAATGCATTTTGAGCAGAACCTTGACACTGGTGTTCATAAACAGCAGAGTCCGCTATAAAGCAGCTGACATTTGTTTTTTTGGTCAGGCAGTGCTTGTTAGTCAGCATTTACTGCTGAAATTACAACTCCACTGTGGAGGAGAAAAAATATAAACAAATACTAGCAAAATGACCACTTAGGATTTGTATCCATTGGAAAAGGTCTTTCGCAGAGAAAAAGTGAACTTATTGGTGTTACATCTGGTCCTGAACAGACTTCAGTCTGTTTCTCTTTCTTGAAAGGAAGTAAAAGCCTGTTTCCACTGAAGTTATGGTGTGGATATGGATCATGCCGTGACTTAATAAACTGGGAATCTAAACAAAAGAGTGGAAACATGAGTAAAGATATAAATTATATCTTTAAAATTACACTATACCAATACCTGCTACAAATCCTTATAACACTAACTTAAAACTTTAAAAAAACCAAATAAAATCAAGTCTAGAGACAGTTCTATTTGTGCTACAGTAATGGAGTGTTGGGGTTTAGGATTTTAGCCTGTTTTTTTTTTCTCTTAAAGAATTTTACCCATACTAGTTGCTAGGGGACAAATCGCTGGATACTTAAAAGAAACAAAAGACCTGGCCACAGAGGCGGGGTGGGACTGGCCACCCTTTTGTCACCTGGGGGTTGGGACACCCGGGGCGGGGGGCTGCCTGGGTGCTCAAGGTTTAGTCTGGGAGCTGCCTCGCTTCGGTGTGGACGTCTCGGTCACCACTGCGGGTTTCTGCTTCTTTGGCTGTTTTGCTTTCTGCGGGCAAACCCCCGGGGTTCCTAAGCCTGCTCTCCTCCTTGTCCCGTCTGGAAACGGAGCTCCTGCGCTCTGCCGACTGAGAGACCTGCCGGGTTTCCCTGCCACAGCTCCGCAGTTTGATACCTCTCACTGCCACCCGAGATCTGCGCTCGCCCCTGCCGTTCCAGCCTGCTGTTCCTGAGGATCCAGCCAGACGCCCAAGAGTTTTGTGAGGTTTTTCTCATCCATCCCTGCCCGGGACCCCGCGCTGCCATTCCCGGTGCTCCCGAGCTCGCTGCGGAGCGCCCCCTGCAGCCGCGGGGGAACCATCGCACCCGCCCTGCTCACCGGGAGGAGGAACTGCACCCAGGGGAAAGCGCCCGAGGCCGGCGCTGGGTTCGGGCTGCTGTTTGCTGTGACTGCCACAGCTATTGCTGTTTGTTTGTGTTGTTATACATATATATTTATTAGTAAAGAACTGTTATTCCTATCCCTCATATCTCTGCCTGAAAGCCCCTTATTTTCAGATTTATAATAATTCGGAGGGAAGGGGGTTGCATTTTCCATTTCAGGGGAGGCTCCTGCCTTTCTTGTCTGACACCTGTCTCTCAAACCAAGACATGGAGATAGAAGGAAATTAAATTTCCCCAAGGTGGCACATCTGACAGAGTAGTTTCTGTAATTATGAGACATATCTGATATCCATGCTCTGGAATTTGGGTCTTCTTTTTACTTAATAATTTCTACTTCCTATTGTTCCATCGTTTAAAATACAAAATTATTTCTCACAAAATAAGATTGTTTGTCGATTCTTTTGCAGACAGCAGTGCGAGTCCTAAATTACATCAAACCATTTCAATCATCTCAGTGTAAAGGAGAGGAGAATCTGATCCTTTATATGATTTTGTTTTGGTTTTTAGACTTGCCTCACTACCTTAATCAGTTGGTTATGTTAACACACCTATGCATTGCATAATGTGTAAGTAGATCATACACACTAAAAGCCCCTTGGCTATGTCAAAATACAGAAACTGATGCCCTATCAGCACACAGCTGTCCTACCAGTGTAATTAAAACCAGTTCTAAATCAATTTATTTAGGTCTGTGAAAACCACTGTGGGTGCAAACCTCCATGTGACACACATCTCATTATAATTACCTCTTATCTGTTCACCTTAATTCTGTCCTTTACACACAAGGTCTCGTAAAGCACTGACAATTCAGGAGGTATTGTGTTAAGGCAGACATTACGTACAGAAAGATAAACACAGAGCTTTGAGCCTCTGCTTCTCCTCAGGATAAACAACAATTACTTAAAGCAAAAGTGTCCTGTCATCATTCAGTTCCAAATTACCAGTTTTATTCTATGTAAAACATGGAAGTCATCTTGTGGGCTCCCTGTTTCTCACTGTCCTTCTCAACCACTTTCCCTCTCACGCACTCCTACACTATTTTTTGAGTCTTTGCTCTAATGGTTATAAAGTACACTTTTTTTTTTTTTTTTTTAAATTTCAAAAGCCCTTACTGAATGTGGCTCTCAGCCTGTCCCTCCCCTACTTCACTCGTTTTCTGGTTTCATTACAGCATCTGCTTTACAGTTGTAGCTGAGGGGTCTTCTTACAGCTTGTTGGTGTGAAAGAACTACTCATCTCTTAATTATAGGCACACTTGAACTTTTTGAAGTTAAATAATGCTTTAAGAAATTGCATGTCTATAAAACCATTTTAAGAAAACAATATGATGGTATTAAAAATATTTTTACATTTCTATCCTATTGCATTTCCAGTTACTCTTTATTAGAAATATGACTATCTCAGTAAGGAAGTGATCCAACTGACTCTACACCAAGGAGTTTAATGGATTTCTTAACTGAAGGAGGAGGCTGTTACAACATGTTCTTTATATAAAATAAGTAATTTACTTTTATTGCTGGCTGTCACAATGCATTTAACATATTCAATTTTAAAAAAAACCTCATTATTTTGATACTGGTCTTCCAAGTCTCTCTATGAGCTAACTAGAATTTACTGAAAATGCTTTATCATCCACTAAGAAGAAAATTAGGGCTTCTTTGTTGTAGTGTTGCTCAATTTTTTATGATTTGAAAATGATTTATCCTTGTGGATTAATACAAACCAGCTGTTTTTCTTGAAAGATTCATAAGACCACTCCCATGTATCGATGTGAGGCCTTTGTCAGTTTTTTTCAAGAAGACACTATTTCCTAATACTGAAAGTATTAAATAGAGAGAAAGTGCTGTAAAGGACTGCATTTGCAGCCATTTATGAGATTGTTTCTCTTCAAAAAGTACAGTCAGAACCAAAATAACTTAACTCTAAAATAATTAAGTGCACGTGCAGTGGTGTTACCATATTGCTTAACAAAACCCTATGCCAACAATAAAACACAATAAAATCAGTTAAATCCTTAGAGTAATTCAAAAGTGTGGAAGAAATATACAGAAATCTTGACTGCAACAGCCACACATTTCAAACCAGGCTTTAATGGACTGTTAAGGCTTTGGGATTCAGCTGCCTTTCTGCCCTGCTGCTGTAGAGAAGGGTTCATGGCAATAATTGCTTATGGCACTTCACTGTGGACAGACAGTGAGGTTTTCTTTCACAGTGTCAGCCTACATGACAAGAGTGAAGGTATTCACTCACTTTCTCAGAGATGAGCCCCCCCTGAGTCTGGGGCAACAACCACTGAAATTTAGAAATAAACATTGACTCCTGATTGGCAGTGATGGGGCTGGCACAAAGTACATGCCTTCCATAGCACTTTCATCTGGAGCTCTAACTCACTGCACAGATTGTATCTAGAAAGTTATGAAAGGGCTCTGCAATTCCTGCCTACACAGCCTTTCCTTATTTGGCATTAACACTTACTGAAAGGGAGCATCTTGGGAAAAATAAGTAACTTTTTCACCCTGGCCTTTATACCACAACTTGAACAGAAGTCTAAGCACTGCCTAATGCTTCATTATCCTCCTGTATAACTTAATTGAGGTATACTAATGACATTTTGTGCACAAGGATAAGGAGGAAAAGGTTTGAGACAGAAACCAAATAATTATAGACAAAAAGCAGAAATTTAGTAAAAATGCAAGGCAGCTGGGCAATCAACTAGCTTCTTTCCAGCAATTTCAGGTTAGGTAACCATAATACTTAGTTAAATACCTCAAAAGCATTAGATATTTACATAGGACTATGATTTTTCAAGTTATTTAAACACCAAAAATCAAGAGACAAGCATTTTATACCTAAATCAAAGCAGACACACGTACTAAGATATTTCAAGTAAAAGAACATTGAAGCATTTCATACCATTTTTCAAGTCTCCCTGTAGCACCCAAGTCAGAAGGCTACACACCATAGGCTCACTCTGTAGCTACCAGAGCTGGAAAGGTACTTCCCCAGAGCAATTTTACAAAAGCCAAGATATAAATTGCCCTGCAGAAATACCAGTTTCTTCCTGCTGACTACAGAAGAGCCATGAACAACTCCTGCTCCTCACTGATACATCTCTGCTAAGGAACCAAAGACAGGTGGAATGAATCTGGCCACTAAAAGTCTGCCATAAGGATCAGGGGCAGCTGAAACCAACAGAAAAGCTAAGATTGAGCTGCAAAAAAAAAAGCTGTGGTTAAGTAAAAGCAGACCCCCCACAAATCTCTAAGTCAGAAACATTGACAGGTGGTTAGCACTGCAGAGATTGTGGATTTAGGAATCTAGTTTTATCCACCTTGTGGATGTGACTTGCTTGGCTGAACACATTTAGTGAATGCAAATATTCTTAGTGCTTTCATGCAGTGGCAATTTTGTGCATCCAGAATGATCACCACAGAGAATACCCCATACGGTAAAATGATGCTTACAGTACCTAGCATGATTTTGATGACAGTATCTGCTGCAACACCTAGGAATTCTGTCTGCGAGTTGAAAGATAGTAATCTGTAATGCTTGCATCTTACAGAGAAATTCGGTCAGAAAGTATATTACTGTGAATACTCTGTTTCAATTACTTGGCAGTACTTGCAGAAACAGGCTCTTGATTAGGTTTAGGCCCTTTAGTAGAGAAACTAGAAAACTTGCAAAACATAGTGAGGTTTCTAGCAGGCAGACAAAGCTGCTTAAAGAATACACCTTCCACAGTCTCCCAAGAATAAGCAAAGGAAGTCAACTTGGCCTACAAATATTTTTATAATTATCAAGCAGCTTTCAAGTGGCTTGCAAGAAATGAATTCCAGTCCATCATAATTAATTCTAAAAGACAGCTGCCTTCTGTATGCTTAGTTTCTTCTGTTCTTCCTTCCCTTTAGTTTTGTTTGTCTTGACTTTGATGTTCAACTTTGTTTTCCCTTGGATCATAGTTTCAGCTGTTTTCAGCCTCACAGTGCATCTGTAATTGTGGGACCCAAAAAAGACTGGGGGCAATCAAAAATAACTGTCTGATTTATATTACTGTAATGAGCCTTATTTTCCAACCCTATGCCACAACTGTAAAACAGTGAGACAGCAGTAGAACCCACCATGCCACTAGCAAAATGTATCCTACTTTGCATTGCACTCCCTAACTTGTACAGCCCTCATCTCCTGAGGGTAAATCCTCTGCACCAGAAGAGGAAGATCTGTTCCTCTAAAACCTCTAAGTTCTTTGTTGTAAAGGAATATATCTGCATCCTGTAGAGAAGTGCAAATTTACAAAAAAAAGTCTTTGTAACTTTAAGTTGTGGAAAAAAGCTGTGAATAGATTTTCCCATTCCAGTCTTAGAGAATTTAAGAACTTGAAATGGTGTAATAAATAATATTAATGTAAGAGGAATTGAGTTTATTTTTATATTAGAATAATCTAATAGTGAAAAAGCTTTTAGAGAGAAGTATATATCAGTATAAAGTACAGTCCCACATCCACTACTTAGAAAGTAGGCCGCAATAGAGCATCTAGATCCCTACGTTTATTTTTCCTGCAAATAAACACTGAGTGAAACTTAGCTCTTTTTCTCCAGCTTAGAATTTACAGAGATACTCTGAAAAATAATGCTCTAGTCCTACTCAACTTTCTTTTTTAATAAAATCAGGTCATCATATCCATATGCTTTCTTGAATTCTTTTCTAGCCATAAGTAACTACTTGTGACCCTTGAAGAATTCTTTTCCTCTTCCTTTTTAAGTAATAACAGAGGATATGTGTATGATTGATGAATTAGGGTCATGTGTTGGACAAGCAAGCACATAGGACAGGTCCTTAACTCTGGAAGAGTGACCTCTGTAATGACCCTGAATTAAAAACAAAGGTCATGCACAGAAGGAAAAAAGCAGGAATAACGAAAGGCAAAGCAGGCAGGAGCAGGTTTGTGGGTGGCCTTTCACAAGAGCTGGTCCAGAAAACAGAGCTGGGTACCATGAGAGAGCAGAAAGGAGATGAGAGGTGAACCTGAGGCTGAACAGGATACCAGTGAAAGTTTGGTATAATTCTGAGTTATAATAATCCTTGAGTTTGGGATACACATGATTTCAGGCTCTCGGGCACAGGGTGTGACTCTTGGGGTGTCCTGTGCAGGGCCAGGAGCTGGACTTGATGATCCATGTGGGTCCCTTCCTAGTGGCAGCTTTCATGAAGACCACAGAAAGCCATCCCTGAACAACAGAACTACCCCCATTTCAGAGTTCTGTATGTCTCCACAGTGCTTATTTCCCCCTCAGCCTGACACTCAGGTGTAAGCTGCCACATAAGCTGAAACTCGAGTCACGACATGACAAACGCGCTTCCCACTAGCTGGGAATGAGCAGAGAAAGCCTCCCTTTTCTTTGAGGACCGAGCCAGGAGGAGGGGGTGACTCACAGGGAGCTGGCACTGCCACAGCAAGCCCTGTCTGCTCCAGGCCTGAGGTGTCTGGTGGCTGCCAGGGAGTCACTCTCAGTCATTTTTTTTTAAATTTGATATTTGTTTAGTATGATACTTTTATTACTGAATGGTTCTAGAACTTGAATTAGAGCTGCATCAAGAATATTCAGGAAGGAGAGCATTGGTGAGTATCCTCCCTGTCAGAATATCCAGTTACTTCAAGAATAATAGAAGAAGGAAATAATACCTACTGCCAACAAAGTAGATTTTGTCACTTGTTTCAATGACTGTTGAAGATTGATGCAATTGAATCTCCCAGTGGATCCATTTTGTCCATTTGTACTCTTATGTAATGTCCATCAGTTTGGTAAGTAAGCAGAATCTCTGTTTCTTAAATCAGAGATTACCAGATAACCAAATAGATACCTTTGTTTCTGGCTAGCCTGTGACCAGTTAGATATGGTAGCAGCATGTGTACTACTTTGACTTTCTTTGTCAATAATGTGAGGACCTGAGAGATGACTCTCATATTCACACTGTTGATCCAGCCCCAGGTAACAGGAATTTTTAAATGTATTAGAGAAAGAAGAAACTTTATTTCATTTTAGTTTATTAATCCTTGTTATCATGTAGCATATTATCCTGTATTATTTACTTTATCACAGGCAAAAAAAAAAAACCCAAACCAAACCTTAAAGTTTTTTTATTTTAAAATAAACCTCTTACATATGGTTTGTGCTGTTAGATCAGCTAGATGGATAAAATCAGATAAAAAAAAGAGGAGAATGCCTGTACTCATTAAGCTGGGAGATACTGTTCCACAAAACCTTTTGTCTTTTGTATAACAAAGAGTTTCAAAATCCTTGATTGAAGAAGAGGACATAAAGCACTAGAGCAAACACACCCTAGATTTGCATATGATATTGTGACTGGATTTCACAGACAAAGACTTTGAAACAGTGATCAAAAAGTTGTGAAAGTAATATAAAGTCTGTTTGAAAGCAGGCCCAACTATACTCACAAGATAGCTTTTGAAACTACTCAGGCCAGTTTTAAGAGCCGGCTCTTGCCAGAGGCCTTCGTCCTCATCAGTACTCCAAGTAACGATTTACTACAGAAAGCAATTACATGTAATTTAATATTAAATTAAAATGCAAAGCTAAATCCAGACAAGTATTAGTCTGACAATACAGGGAAAATACAAATGTGGGTGCAATACAAATAGGCAGCTATAACTATAAATACACAGCGTTGTTCCATGGAAGAGCTGAGAGCACGCTGTAATAAGCATTGGTTTGACTGAAAATACAGGGGCTGGGTTCCCTACTGTGAGTGAATGCTTGATGATGGGGAAATGCCAGGAGAGCTGTCATGGCTCTCAAACCTTGAGATATGAGCCAAGGGATTACCTGCTGGCTCCATGATGGGAGCAAGTGTTCCTGTGAGTTCAAAACACCCGTTTTGTAACTCATGATTTGTTTTCTTTACTTGCTTTCCTTCCCAAGGGAAAATCTGTCTCAGCAATCAGTGAACTACTGATTCTTCATGAACTGATTATTTTTTTCAAGAAGGGGAAGAGGAGAAAATTTACAGGTTTAAATTCAACCCAATATACAATATTTTTGTATGAAAGAGAGCCTTAAGCTTAGTTTTATTCTGTCTTCTTTTCAGGCAACCACTTTTAAGTATTTCAGTGCTATCAGAATATATTTATTTAACCAGAAAATATTTATTTCCCATGCAATTGATGAGTATGGAAAATTTTAACCATTTATTTACTTGGGATAATGTAGCATAGTGATCCACTTCAAGAAGTCCACAATTAATAATATGGTTAATTAACACAGTTTGCAATAAAAGCCAAAATATTTTAAGTGCGAAGCCCCAGAAAATATCTGAATTTTTTTTTTACTTATTAAATTGGGTTACTTAAGTGACCAGTATCATAACATATTTTCTCTTTTTCTATGGAATTAAGAATTTCTCAGGAACAGACCATTTTGTTCTCAGAAACGAGTAGGAGACAACAATCTGATATGATGCAATTTTCAAGGGCCAGTTTAATGAGTTCAGTGGGTGTTGATGTTGCCTCTGTTGAACTGAAAATGACACAGTTTATCATCCACATTCATTGGGCTCTTCATACCTGGGCAGAGGTTGTTAAAATTGTACTTAATGGTGTAACCACAAGAATTAAATCTAACTTACAAGGAATAAAATTCCATCTCCATAGCTTTGCCAGTTATGCATATAATTTCCTATTTGCTTTAGGTTTTTAGCTAGTCTTGACAAACGATGGAGTGGTTCAAGGGACTTGATTCAGAGCACAAATCGTTAATTGTTAATCAAGTTCTTAGAAAGAGGAAACAGCTTAGCTAGATTTAGATGTCCTGGGTCTTAACCCTAAAAATAAGCAAGTTAATTTTTCATTTGTCTAGGAACAGTAGGTGCTTTTCCTTTAATTTTTTCATTGGATCAGGTAACCTTCAAGACCTTTGTCTATTGTTACAAATCCGAATGCACTCAGCAAAAACCCAATGCCTTTAATGGGACCTGAATTTGGCATTTCTATGTGAACATAATTTGTATTCCCCATCAAAAGTGATTTTTAATGGCCTCCTTAACAAGATAATCCATCAAGGAATGGGTGACAACTGCACCTAGTAGCCTACTTAACAGATCCAGTTTGACAACAATTATGCATTACTTCATGTCAACAGGGCAGGGTGTAACTTGATATTATATATAGCAAACACATTTGATAGTCGACCATAGTTTCTTGAGAAGGTTGAAGGTGGTGACTTATGAGCAGAAGAATCATTTGGCTTTGGGGTGATACCAACTTGGGGCTGGAATGGAGAAAACATCTACTGCATATGAGGGCAGTTCAACCATCACCAGATTCAAGTAAATGCTTGAGTCTGTGGATGGTACTCAGGGCTCTGTGTTCATGAAGGACTTCCTGAAGATTTTATTTCATTAGCTTCGTGGGATAGGCATATGATGGTAGAGGAGACCTCATTCAAATTGGCATCTTGAGTGCACATATTGCCTGTTCTGAGTTGATCGGTTCAAATTTTATAGGGAAAAGACAATTTTCCCATGTCTCTCTCCATTTTGAAACAAAAGATCCAATTGATAGTGTGTGTTTCTGTGACTGGAATGGAAATGCAATGAGGGAAATATATATATTTTATATATATATATATTTTTATATATCTATATTGCAAAAGAGTAAATAGCAATAGCCATTAATGATTCCAGTGAACAATTCACTATACATATAGTATTATTAATATTCAGGAAAAATTCACAGTTTTTATGGATCTTTGGGAATATTTCGATCTGAGACAACATTTTATCACAGGGAAATTTTCCCTCCCATAGGTAATCAGAATTTGGAAACTATTTCACCAGATATACTCAGAATTAATATGCATATTTTGTACTTACTACTTGCATTCAAGTATTGCCAAATATTTATGATTGTTAGAAAGTCATAATCTATGTGACCTGTACCACCTTTAAATGCTTGGGTTTTTTAAAGAGTTAAAAGTTAATTTAGTACAAATCAGGTATTTGAAATTTACACCTACATCTCAGATTCAGTTACAGGAAGTTTGGGATCAGTGTGACTTGGTTAGCTTACAGACACAAATAAATCTTTCAGGAAGTAAAGGAAATACAAAAGTCTAAATAATATTGAATGGTTGTAGAATGAAAAGGCATGCTGGAGTTTGTCAGTAAGAGTTAGTCCACATTAAAGGCCCTTTGCTCCTAAGGCAGAAGAAAGCAGAATTTATTGGCAGAGATGCAGCTTCTACTAGTAACATACATTCCTGACATTTTCTAAATAACTCACCTTGCCAGAAAGCCTAAGTAAACTTAAGAACATTTGTCAGAATGAGTTGAATGTCTTCTCTACAGGATTTTGCTTGAGTGCTTATGTCAGAGGTATAATGTTTTCTTGATTCTTCTGTATCTTATGTTTTAGCAAATAAAATCTTACTGTATAACCCAGGCTCTTATTTTCACTGTTTTGAATTATCTAATCTTGAAGATCACTATTAGTGTACAGTAATACAGGATAGCCTATTCCCAAAGTATCCCTTTAAACTTATTTTACTTATGAAGTTCAGTTCATGCTTTGCCTTCACTACAAAGAACATACGAAAATATTTGTAACAGGCATCTTTTTAAAAAAGAGTAACAACTTTTACCTGCAGACTGGTTTTTTGTTTGGTTTGGGATAATAATGTTTCTTTTTTTCATTCATCAAATGAAATGAACTGTACTGACAAAACTACCTTCTTCCTGAGGTAAAAGCTGATGATCCTGAACAAAAAAAAAAATCATCATTTGGAAGAAAACCCAGTTTTCATTCTAGACTATTTTCACTCTGAGAGTAGATTTCCATGCTAAAGTTAATAAGATACTCAAATATCTTTCTGTTGCAACAGCAAAAAATTTGGTGAGAGTAACTAACATGCAAGATGAAATCAGGTATTGGACCTGCAGGATATTAACGTGGTGGCATTTTGGTTTATCGTGGATGTCAGTCATGAGATGGCAGATCTCTGCAGCTGGAGTGGTGAAACAGCTTGGCTGGGCATTTTGGGAGACACAGAATAGCTGCAAGTGTGGCTACTGTTGACCCAAAGGTAGGCAAAATCACCTGCTAATGGTAAATGACCTCCTTGGGTCGCATAAGCTAGAGGGGAAGTCAAGGTCTCACAAATACAGCTTGAAGTGATCATCTCTCAGACAGGTTCCATCCAGGATAATGTATTTTGTGGCTTTTCAGCAGGAAGGTTATCATGTTTCATATATCTGTATCAGGTAGGCCCTTCTGGCACTCTGCTGAGCTGTCTTGAGTCTCTCTACACTGCACTGTGAACCTGTGGTACAGATGGATCCTGACTGATTGCTTTTAGTGCTCGGAGTGGGATGGGAATATGTCATGCTCATTCACCAGTGGCCTACAGAGTATGCTGGCATTTAAGCATATGTATAACTTATTAAATACATCAATATTCTCATTGACTGCTTAAAATCAATTACTTTGATGGTTCATAACTGTACTCACAATATTTTACAATTGTCTCATACCTGTAAAGTACATACTCAGCTTCTTGAAAGACCAAGTCTTGCACTTTCAGTCCAGGCCTGTAATGTCAAATCAATGTATCTTGCTTCTGTCAAACCTTCTGTGTACTGCATGACTAGGATATATTGTGATTATATCTATTAATAAGGCATATTATTATGTTATACATAGTAATATTATACATTTAATGTATAATTAATATTAATATATAACTTAATAGCCTTACAAGCCAACATAAAAATACATGCAAAACTTTGTCAGTATTATCAAGGGAGACACAACCATGAATAGTGTCAAAAGTGTCAGCACAGAAAGGCTACATTGCCTCTTGGAGACACTCAAAAGCTGGATTCATCCTTCTGCTATGTGACTGGATAAATGCCTGTTGTATGACTGAGATGTAGTTCATAGAATAATGAACATCTGGAGATCATGTAGGCCAGGCTTCATGTCCTTGGGGATAGCAGTTTAAGATTTTTTTTCCTTTATCTAATTGGAATTTCCCCTGATGCAGCTTGTGTCTCCTGTTAGGATTTCTGCTGCGTGCCTCAGAGAAGTCTTCTCTTTCTAAGGCTGACCTAACCCTGCTCACTCAGCTTCTCCTCATACACCGTGTGTCCCGTTGCCTTTATCACCTTGGTGGTCCATGTTGGATGTCACTGTATTTCTTGTACAGGGGAGTCCAAAACTGAATACAGGACTCCAGCTGCAGCTGCCAAACAGGCAGGAACAAACGCCTGCCCTGACCTGCTGGCCACACTCCTGCTAGTACACCTCCTGCTTATCACTGCTTACATGATGGGACTCAATTAAGGAATGTGCTACTGAGGTCTAAAATGACTTCAAACAAACATGCAAATAATCCTTTTTCCCTTATTCTCACAGCAAAATCCAGTATTAGTGCCGTAACTGTCTGCAGTACAGATTTTCCTATTAACAACTCAACACAGAAGCATTGTACTCAAAATTCAAGCATTAGTTCTCACAAAGCCTCATTGAAATGCTATAACACTTTCCACAGATGAGGATTCCAGCCATTAAATCCTGTGAAGTTAAACAATAATATTTAATATAAAATCTTGCACTTCATTACTGCACTTACAGAGAAAACTTTTTTAAAACTGCACTGCTAAAGGAGCTGATAATATCATAGGTTTATATAATGCTTCTTTTCCTTATTATAGCTTCTTTGCAAGCTTCTCAAACGTGCTCCAACAGGTGATGTATGTTTTCCCTGTCAGCTCTTCTCCCTAACTAAATAATTTACTTTGTAATGTAATAAATGTCGGGCGTATGCTTCCCAGCATGGATGCTTGAATCTAACATTCCATCAGACAAGCTTTGATTATAGGGTTTTTTTAATTATGAATCTACAAGGCGGGCCTGGCACAAATCTGTCATGAAACCAGTATATTGGTGATCTTGAGGTAAACGTAAAAAAAACACAGTCTAAAATATATATGAAACTGTATCTCCTTTATGTTCAACAAATCAGGATTTACTAGTTCTCATTTCAAGAAGAAATTGAGGTTGGGTATTTCCAAATGTGGGTGCCTAAATATATTTGGAAATACATATAACATAAAAGCAATGTTGCTATATGAAGCTACTGTTAAGGGTAAAGAAATCCGAAAATAAAGAACCTTATGTAAAAACTCTGCCTACCCAACATTTCTGGAAGTCAAACCCCTTCTCTGCAGACTCCTATGTTTGAAAACACTGGCCCTGGGCTTTAGGACATACTGTTTCAAACAAATAAACTGTTTCTGTCATCACTGATAAAGCACTGATGAAAACAGGACAGGTTTTATTCTCTATTTAAAAACTGAAACTACTATAGCAAAGTTTAGTACTGTGGTATGGTAACAGTTTTCCAAAATTACCACCAGCAAGAGATTTTTACACCTTTGAACAGTCGCTGTTCAAGAACTACCACAGAATAATACAAAGTCCAGTCTATGTATCCCACTTAAAAATTGTATTTAATGTATGTATTACAGTTTACTTGCAAAAACAGGTTGTACCCAATATTTAGCAATTCCTGTAACACACCAGGCCAATGGGTATAATCTTTTCATCAAACTCAAACAGATCTGACATCTTTTCGGGCCTGGTGGTACAAATGTTACAACTGTTCACTACAATTTAAATTGTATATAGTAGCACCAACGGAAAGAAGAGAGACTTTGCCTTACCTCCTTTTATCTTTGGAAGAGCTACAGTTAATAACTGAACCAGATTTTCTCAAATTACTATGGACTTGTAGCAAAAGTTCCACCATCTCTCTGCTACTTTTTAAATTACAGCAAGAAGATGAATGCAGTCATATTTTTCAGGACATTTCTTGCCTGTAAACTAAAAAAGCATCTGTAAGGCACTCTGTTGACAAACTAGTCTTTACTTTGAAGTGACGCTTATTATAAAAGGAAGGAGTTTTTTGGCAGAGAAGAATTAAGAATAGTTTCTTTCCCTTTTTATGAGGGAAGAAAGGAGGGATAAAATATTCACATTATTTATATTCATAATTTAAATTTTATCTGATTCTTCTTTCAGTTTGAAAGACTTCTGTTTCAAGCCAGGCAAGTTTTCCTACACAGCTATTTCCAAAGAACCATAAAGTATGTGTCATGACCCCCCTATTCTCTCCCATTTTAAAAAATACAAATGGATCACTTTTGGACTCTTGATTTGAAATATGTGGAAAACTTTGTTGTTCAACCATCTGTTATGCTTAATTGCCTTTGCTGAGTACACCAGCTCCATAAATACTGCTGAATATAAAAAGCACATGGTATAATGGGTAATATCTCAAAACAAGATTGTGTAATACAGTAAAAATGACTGTACACATAGAAGGGAAGAGCTGCACATGCTCAGTTTTAAGTGTCAGCTTAATGGAACCCCATTCCTGAATTCTGATGTAGAAAATTTTATGTCAGATGAGTTGAACATTTATTTATAGCCTGAAGTTCTAGGACTGATTTTCATACTCAATAAAAATACAACCACTATATATATGAGTGTTAGAACCAGAACAATGAGGATTATGGGTAGAGCAACATGATACAGGGTTTTTTCTTGACTGGCATAATATAATAAATGACTGATGGACATTTGCATTAACCTCTTTAAAAACCCAAAGTTCTTTCCATATTTAGCATACTGGAAAATCTAGCCTTTCTTCCTGATCTAATGCAGAAATTTTATGTAACTTGCAGTGTAGAACCAAGAATGAAACCTGCATCATAGAGCACTAAACTTCGTGCACCAAATCAATCAGACAAGTCCACTGTCCTAAGACATCTCCATTCTTTTTAGTGTAGGGAGAATTTGGTATCCATGAAAGCTTCCATCTGACTGTAATGAGTTGGGAGCTGCTCAGGCAGGCTGTGTTAGCCAAGACGAAAACAGAAATGGGTGCTTGTGGGCACTGGTCTTGGTATTGATGTCTCCTTCCAGGACTATTCATGCATTTGGAAGTAGACAAACTTGGGTAAAAATCAACAGAGGTATTTGGAGCCACATCCAGGACTAGGATTCTTCTTCTGCCACACCCAAAGGCACACTTTATCACAAAGGTATGACCAGCTCCTTCTGCCCGTGTGAGTTTTGCATTGCCAGCTTCATGGCTGCACAGGATCTTCAGTAGAAGACCTGAAGACCTCTTGTCCAGTCTGGAGCTAAGGCATCCTTTGGAAAAAATGGCTTTGAATCAAACCAAGGAGGACAACCAGCTTCCCATGGACTCTAACCCCTGGATTATTACACAAAAGTTGAACCTAGGTGGTGATTTCAAGTGGTCTAGTATACTGTAGATGGTATTGTTGAACTAAGACACCAGTGTTTCCCATGGCCTGAAATTTCCAAGTACTTTTGTGGATCTGTGCCTACACTCACAGATACCGTCACTGGCAGGGAACAGGTCTTCAGAGTGGTGACTTGGCACCCAAAGCACTGTGATTGTGATAGCTATAGAGTCTGTTTTAAAGCAGCATTTAATTCTGGTGACGCACAGACACGATGCTTATAAACATATTTTTCTAATCTCTCCACCTCCTCTCCATTTTCCTCTAAAATGGATGAGTATTATATCATGTTGTCTATTCTGTTACCTGTCATAGACCACAAAATAATCTAAAAGCACAACCAGATCTGGTATCTGTAAATCTCAAATATTCATTTTCTTTGTTGAATTCAAAAATTGTTTTGTATACAAGAAACAATCTAACACTGAGGTAAACTTTATGAAGAAATCATAACACTGTTTTAATGTATCACAAATGCACCTTTAGAATAACTCGCACTGACTCATGGCAAGATCTTCTGCGGTGACTAGTTCCTCATAAAACTTTGGTAAACAGGTCCCATCTGGAACACAAGCAGCTCTGTGCTCTTCTTCCTGATGATGCAGTACGTCAAACAAATCCCCCAGACACTCCCCACTGCAGGCTCAGTGTCTGTCTGGTGGTGGTCATGGAACCAAAATTGTGAGAACCAACATTGTACATCAGAATGAGTGTGAAAAAGGGTATGAAAATACAAGAAGAATACATAACTAAGAACGTCTGCTACTGCATAAGTGTCTTAGATTTCACAGCTTAATTCCTATTCTTGCATTTTAAGTGGGTAATTTTCTCCATCCAGTACAGTTATAGATCTTCCCTTAAAGGCTTTTTCCTGTGGCAACTGCATACTGAGTCCCTGTCATCAGGCTGAGGTACAAGTTCCATTCCATCCCGTATTTCAGGTTTGCTGGCTTGGCGTTCGGCGTATTTCTGAAATATGTAAACAACATTTAAGAATGCTATAAGCACCAACATATAATTCATGAGGCAGAATTTTCCTCCTCCCTTCCACTCAGAGGCCTACCTTTATCCAGGCTCCTTATGTCATTGTTTACAACCTCTGCACAAGGTGTCTTTTTAACACACCTACTAATAGGCTACACTGCCTCTGAAAACCTCCTTTCATGTTTTTGCCTATTATTATGGTAACTTGAATATTGTCATTATTTCTGCCTAACCATTTTATGCAGATAATGCATAAAAATGTCATTTTTGTACACTGAACAGTTCCAAACTTTGTGTTAACCCGTGGCTGCTAAAGCTGACATTTAACTTTGCACAGCAGAGCAGGAAAAAGAAATCTGTATTTTCAGAAAGCAGAAACTTCTTTCACTAGAGATTTGCATTTTCTAAGGAAGAAATGACTATTGGGCCTGCTTCACTGCCTATCACTCTACTAGTCACTAGTCACTCTACTAGTTCACTTCTGGAACTTCTTTTCCATGTATTCATTGTTTTGTAGTAGAAACAGCTCATGATGTAAGTGTGAGAAGTATGAAGGGAAAAAGGAAGAAAACTGGATATACAGATGATATCCTACAGAGATCTATTGGAAACCAAATACCAAGTGACAATGAAAGCAGGGCTGATTGGGCATGGGGGCAAAAAAATACAATTGCTGAGTCTGTAAAGTAACTAGTATGTCAGGTTGCTTCTTTAATGAGGAAGCAGGGCTTAGCAAAGCTCTTCACACTGCTCTCCTGTGAATAATGTGTACCATGTCTGCTATTGATCTAAGTAAGGAGTAAATATGAAATCTGTAGCATAGGTAGCAGTAGCACCTGGGGGAGAGTAATAAAGTGATCTCTTGTACTGACCTGGAGCACTTTATAATAGTAGCAGTAAAACCTGTGAGGCTGAAGTAATTCTC
The DNA here is from genome assembly GCA_026261815.1 of Monarcha castaneiventris obscurior. Lineage (NCBI taxonomy): Eukaryota > Metazoa > Chordata > Aves > Passeriformes > Monarchidae > Monarcha > Monarcha castaneiventris. Next base: position 3,214,779 of record JAMPIT010000350.1, on the reverse strand, counting down.
TTGCCATTAATTGTCCTTCTTTAGCAATTTTTCTTGCTTCCTCATCATTTTCCTGGGAAATTCAGATGAAAGAAATGAATAACAGAGCAATCAGTGAGTTACTCAAAGCATGACTAGCATTAGAAGTTTTATTAAATGGGCTATTCAAATATGCGAATTTATGTGCAATTACTGGTAGATTGCAAAGGCATTATTAAAATTGCAGATTTGTTTAAAAATACTGGATTGCTTTTACAGTCAGTACTGGTACCTTAGGGCTATCAATAACAACTTTCATGACTAACTGTACAATTTTGAAAACTCATTTGATTACTGCTCTACCCTTTTGTCCAAGCCACAAGCCTCTTCAAAATCAGATCTGACATCTCCCAGACTTACTTAGTTTTACAGAAGACAAAACCACAGCTGTTGTCCTGTCCAATGCAATGGAATTCAATGTCTTCCTTTTGAAAATAACTGCATTAATTCATGTACTTACTCTCAAGCTTTTTAGGTCTATATTTCAAAGCTTTTAGTATTCTCCTGATTCCTTAGGCAGAGCTACAGTACCCTCAGAAGAGAAACTTCTCCTGTGTTCTTTTAACCTTAACAGCACTTTGACTTAAAGCACAAAAGGTGTTTTCAATCACACAGTTTTGTCTGTTTGCTCACGGGATCCCAGCCTCTCACTCTGAGCATGTTACACAGAGCAGCAATTTTTTGTACATTCAAACAGAACATGCAGTACCTTCTGCTCTGGTCAGGGCCTAAAAAAGCTATAGCATTAATTAAGTAGCATCCAGGAATCTGGTTGTTTCTTCCACAATTACCTTAGTCAGTACACTAAAGTTCTGACTCATGAACTCTTCTGCCCATACCTAAAATGAACACTTAAGTATTGCCCTAAATAGAGATGGTTACTTCAATTAAGGCCTTCCCATTTTATACTAACAACAAAATGTACTTCCTTTATTCCAGGATCTCTATAGAGTTCCTGCAAAATATATATGTGGAAATATAAAAGAAGAGACAATATTAAGAAAAATTATTTACATGTTTGTTTATAATTTTGAACTTGAATCAGTAATGGAACTTACCTTAGCCCATTTTATTTTCTCCAACAAGTCCTCTAAATTTCTCTTAACTGGAACATAATGTTTCCAAGGTTTTAATCCAATATAAAAGTGTTCATAGTACTGGGAATCTTGCTTCAATACCAGGCTGTCACCCAGCAAGAGGTATGGAAACCTGTAAGCTGCTACAGTGCCATCTACATTCACTTGGTATTTGTACTACAGGGCGAAGACAGAGGAAAAAAAAAAGGTGAAATGTTTTCGGAATGGGAACCCTGACTGTATAAAATACTACTTTAACAGGCAAGAAATAATCATGTTTATTAATTTTTATCTTCAAACTTGTTTTAGCATTAAGCGCATGTAGTTTCGTGGTCTTCTGGATAACACAATGGAAAAAGGATTTATTTTCAACACCAGGCTGACACTCAAGAACCTTTCTGTCACATGAACTGCCTGATGGATATCCTATTGAAGTGTCCTGGGATAAAGCAAGGGCTACAGCAGGGAAGGAAATATAACTGATCGGTATTTCCATTCAAACAGAGTAAATTTATTCTGACTTAAAATTAACATGATTATGTAGAATAATCTGAAACATGTATTATTATATAAAATAAGCTGCAACATTATACTAAAAGTAACCATGAATGTACTGCTTTGGCAGATGTTCTTGGCTGTTACAGCATTTCTGAAATATCAATCTCTGGAACAGAATTTCAATTGCTATATATTATAATGGCTTTATAGAGGACTCTGTTCCCCTTTTTTTTATATACCTCTGTTTCAGTGGAATTTGTGTGTTAAAGTACAATGAAAACATTCATCTATTCTTCTAACTCGTTATCACAAGGACTCTTTCTGACATCCATCATGTATTTGCAATGGATATAAGCTGTGTCCGTTGTTTTCCTATTTACCCCAAATAAAAGAAAGCCTGATGGAGAGAAATCCAATTTCTCAATCTATTAAAAAATAAAAATAAGACAAGATGTGACCTCTCTAAAGGTCTTTCCTGGCTTTCTTCACAGGTGTGTCACACTAGGACATTAATTACAGGTGGTTTATCTACCCTGCATAGACCCATGCTCCCAGTGCAGCATCATTGTTTTGTTTACTGAAAAGAATTTACAAAAGTAAGCCTTGTCTTTTCAGTTGGTAAGAACTTAACAGAAAAATTAATCCAAAACTGTAATTTGATTGCTACCTTAAAGAAGTCAAAGAAGCCCATCAGCTGAGCCTTCCCCAGCTCTTTTTCTTTTTCTCTGAAGAAGAAATACCCTGTTATTCCAGCATCCAGTAGTTCTGGGTTTTCCTTGGATAACTTGACAAGATGGAGACGTTCTTCTCGGCTGTCTCGACCTCTGAATAAAGCCCGCTCCGTTTTGTTTTCCCAGAAGGGGCCTATGAGCAGTGAGTGACAAGGCAAGAGCAAACAGCAGTGAAATGTTCAGGATCCATTTAATGCAAATAAGGAACTTGGTCTGACAGTGGTATTACACTCAGAGACATGATAAGACAGGCATGGTTTCCCATAACCACTTATTAATCACAGGGTTAAACTCCCAATTCTGGTTTGAATTTTGGGATGAGAAACTCATAAAAGGAAAATCAGAGAATTGCTTTTCCACTCAACAATTTTGTATTTCAATAACTTCAACTATCTTGAAAGCTACATAAGGGATTTTTATAAAATATGTAAGGAAAATACTAATAATAAAAGTAATTCTCCATTCATAAAGCCTGCCACAATAAGCACATTTTTTTAGTAAAATCCACTTCTGTTACCCAGCAATTTAGTTAGGCCTTGAAGAACCACTTAATGATGCCTTAAAAAAGAAAATAAATGGCAATGTTGTGTCCTCTAGATACTTAGCAAGAGCTTGAAAGACTTACTCTCTGCTTACTGCCTGCTTTTTAAAACATTCACTGTGTCCTTCCTCACCTTTCTGCTGAAAATTTCCCTAAAGGACCTACTAAGTGAAGTATTCTCTTATTGTCTCCTCATTGGAAAAGCAGCTGTACTAAATCAGTAAACACACAATGCCTCTGATTACTTAATTGAAATATTTAATTTAAAAACTAATAAAGAAAAGAGAAACTGAGAACTAATTAAATAAAAAGAAATAACTTTCCACTGCAGTTTTACTCCTTAGGTATTGCTTATGACATTTGTTTGATCCTTAAGTATTCTTTAATTTCCTGAGGGGGAGGAAGACACCTGTCAGTGAAGTTGACTCTTCTGTCCAAGTCAGAAAAGCAATTCAGGAGATCTCACTCCGAGGTGTGTTTTCATATAGACAGTGTTTTCTCATTTGAAAGAGGCTGCAGCACAGTATCAGCTTAATTCTTTCAGGATTCAAATTCATCTTTTGCAGACAGAACACTGGGCCACAACACAGTCAGGAAAAGGGTTACTATTTGATTAGAAGAAACATATTTGAGTCCTTTACTGAGGAGAAAGGCCTTTTAGTTACATTTAGTTTTCCTTTGCCAGGTCACAGCAGGTATCTTCTGGATACCTTTAAGTTAAAATTCACGTTTATTGCAAACTGGCTTCTTAAATTTTGTTTCTAAGTAACACACCTACTTAGAGGCAGTGTTGAAAAGTGTTTGCACTTAGCCTGTAAAGACTAAGCTGCTTATATTCAGAGATGTCCTAGGGCACTTTGAACTGAAGACTTTGACACATTATTTGAATGCAACTTGCTTCTTCGATGGAAATCAGAAATTCTTTTTAAATGCCCGGTCTCTAATTCACCTGTATTTCCTTGAATGGAAAGGAGATCATTTGTGACTCCACGCAGGGTTTCCAGAGTGGAGTGGGTTACATCATACGTTGGCAGGACGATGTCTCTGGAATCCACAGAGCCACACCAGGAGATGACAGGTACAGGACCAGGGGTATCATTAGCTTTCCGATTCTCAACTGGCCAGTCTCCAACATTGAGATAAAACTCCACATCAGGAAGACGAACCTAAATGTACACCCAAGAGAGGATAATAACACAGAGAGGATGTTTGTCACTCTTACATATATTCCTCAGTTCTCTCACGTCACGCAGACTCAGCGCACCTACAGCATAGTTCATAGGTTTAGCTGTGCCTAAGTTATGAATTCCAAGTTTCTGCCCTGCAAGAGAGTACAAAAGGAACACCCAGAGGGTCAGGAAACAGCTCACAGTTGGGCCTTAGCCCCTGCAGCTTTCCGAGCATTTTCATTACTGCCAAGGCCAGCCCCCACACATTACCCCTAACACACAGCTTTGTCCTGATGGAAAAATGAAAGTCAAATCTTACTTCAGGAATTTTAAATCCAAAGATACAACAACAATTGCAGTACTGCCATATTTAAATTTAAATATGTTTAGCCTGCAGAAGAGATGACTGAGACGGGATCTTATCAATGCTTACAAATATCTTAAGGGCAGGTGTCAAGAGGATGAGGCCAGACTCTTCCCAATGGTTCTCAGAGACAGGACAAGGGGAAACAGGCATATACCTAAACACAGGAAGTTCCATCTGAATATGAGGAGAAACTTCCTTACTGTGTGGATGACGGAGCCATGGAACAGACTGCCCGGACAGGCTGCGGATATTCCAAACCCACCCTGGAGGTGATCCTGTGCAACCTGTTCTGGGTGAACCTGCTTTGGCAGGGGAGTTGGACTAGGTGTTCTCCAGAGGTCCCTTCCCACCCCAACCACTCTGTGATTCTGTGATACTGCCTTAACAGTCTGACATGATCCCAACTGATACCTTTCTGGCCAGTGACAGCAACATTTCATCGGAGAACATTTTGAAGTCTGTGTACTTCCCCAGGGAGCGCCGGTAGATGTGATTATTGAGGATAGCGTAATGAACAATAGCACCTCTTGTCTGGCTGAACTTCGCTGGGATTTCCTTAAGCATTCGCTGCAGGTCAATGGTGGGAAACGAAATGAAGTCTTCTGTAATCTGAGGTTCTTGGGATGGACAGGACATAATGTCCTGCCAGACCTCAGGGTCTTCTTCAGGACAGTCACAATATTCATGATAAACTGGTCCTGTGGAAAACAAAGCATGCAGAGTCTGCATTTGTGATTCTACAGCAAACATAATTTATACATTACAGTGGCTTGGCATCTTTTATTCCATGTTTTCTACAGTTTTCCCCGGAAATCATCCTTCCTATAATTTCTGGAATTTTGCAGTGTAACTGAGAATACAGCAACATTCTTCTCTTTTCAGAAACACAAGACTTCGTGTTATCAGGGTAAAATTATTCTGCTAATTGAAGCCCCATTACTGTGAGCCTGCCCAGCACATGGGGGATTCAGAACTGTTTGAGCTGTCCACAGCTACCACAGTCCAGGTCTTGCACTTTCACATACAGCCTAATTCAGAACTCTGACACATTACATTACATCAAAAAATAGCCTTACCTTTCAAAATATAAGGTGATTGAGCCACATGCTGATCACCATAAAGTATCTCAATTTTTAAGCCTTTTGTGACACTTCCATACATCCGATAACGCATAAGGAATGTACCATCGTTTCTATCCAAGGGCCGAGGGGTGTAAATTCTTGTGACTTCTTTTGGAGAAAGTGCTTTAATTACCACTTTAAACTGTGTTCTCCCTGGAAAGAGGAAAATAAAACCAGATAAAAGCACTTTAAGCTATTAGAATCACATCTAGTAAATAAAGGGAAAAGCAAACTCTACTGAATTAAGACCATGGAATTTAATTTATTTTTTCACTACAATTTTTTAATTATACCAAATTGGCAAAACTAATTTCCAGTGATGAAATACACTACCAAATACTCTTGGTCATTGCATACCTCTAAATGGAAAACCTGCAGGTGAAGATAAAAAGTTAAATATTTGATTACAAGAGAGAAGGAAAGGCTAACAGTAATTTGAAGCAAAGATTAGGTTTAATTAGAAGTTTTCAAGTTAGTGCTCTGAGGAACAACAATTTCCTCTAGAGTAAGAAAGACAGGAAACCAAGGTAAAGTAACAGCAGAAAAGAATACTTGCCAGCTTGTGGAAAGGCAGTTGCAGCATGCAGGAGTCACATACAAATTGTTCACCTTTGGGCTGCTGCTGACTGTCTTGAACATTTAAAGTCCCAGCTACTGAAAAGCAGGGATAAGAGAATGATAGTAGAGATGTTCCCTGGACATCTGCCTGACCTGTGCTTAAAGATCACCAGCATTTCATCATTAATGCACTAAGACTTTTTAACTGGATATGGAATAATTTATGGACGAGTATGAAAAACATAAATCTGTTATGTTCTTTATTCTATCACAAGTGGTCATTTATTCCACTTTATTCATTAAAAAAAGAGGGGGACAAATTATTCACGAAGTGTGACAGCCTAAATATTGTGAATCAAACACATACAGTGAATGCTACTACCAAGTAGTATTTAAAAATAAATGAAACTGAAAAGTCCAGATAAAATCAAGACGTTACTAAAATTTGAATGTGTCCCAACAGTACTAAACGATTAATTTTATACTTTGCATCCACAGACAAACACACCAATGTGGTAAGTACCAGTCTTCTAATGATCAGTCATGTCTTCCTTAGATCACTGGATCCTGACATTCAGTTCAAATCAATTGTGCAAGAGTATTCAGATTAAATGGCTCTCCTGAAGGAATGAACATCTCTGCCTCTAAAGGTCACTGCAAGTCACAACCACCATCTTTAACTTGCTTCAAAGTAGCTGACTTTAACCAAGCACCCTCTCCCTGTGACTATCATCTAGTATTATTTGGATGAAGAAGTATTCAAATCCAGTGCATGTCATGAGCATCATAGAGAAAACAGTTTGCTGTTGGCATCATGTCTTTGTCTCCTTGTACCCATTTTATTAAACAGCATTTTTACTGGGTACCGTGATTTCTCCCTGGAGAAAAGTAAGTTTTCAGCTGTCATAAAAATGAATGAATATTGAGAAACCACAAGTCAAATATTACTGAATTTCATATCCTTGTCCTCACCTACAGAAAATGATTATGTGGGTCTTTTTCCCTGCTGGTTATGTACATCCTGCTCTAGATATGAGGAGCCCTGGATCTACCCAAAGGATATGTTTATTTTAGTTTGGTGGCACTTTAAATGCAGGAATCCTTTGAAAAGGGAAGTGACTGATAACAAAGCTCTCTGGGAAAAAGCTAACTCCACTGAAAGGGAAGGGGAAGAAAAAAGAGATTGAGTATTTCATGTTGGGGGCAACAGACTTCTTGTTTATAATTCACAACATTCATTGTGTAATGGGGCCAAGGCCTACAAGTTCTACTGGGGTATTTAATTCTAATAGCTTTTTGCTGATTTTTATTTTTTAAGTGGAGGAAGTTACCATGGTACTTTCACTCATGTTTTTTTGTTTCTCTCAGTCCAAAGGAATTATAAAAGAAAAATGTGTCCTTGTTGAATCAGCACCACTAGTACTTCTCTGTTACCCCGAAAACATGTCTGGGACAGCATTTTAAGTACAAAATAATTTCCCAGTACTGAAGAGAGACTAAAATATAGACACCGTCAAAATGGGATACTTTAAGAAATCCAGATAATGATATTTGCTTTATGCATCTTTTTCCTCCTGTGCAGTTTGCAAAAGAGGTACGCCATGCATGAAGAACAAGTGACAAAATGCAGGAAAAGAGGGAAAAGATAACAAGATACTGATTCAGGAAAATTGCTAGAGAAGAACAAAAAACCTAGTCACCTTATTTCTGACATATATGCTGAAGAGAAATTAAAAGATCTGAAGATTTTTTGATTCAACTGTTTTATTGAAATCGTTGCTGGTTACTTTCACAGATGGAAATGACAAAATCGATGGAGTCACTGAAGAGACATTCAAATTATTAACATAGACTTTCAGGGAGTGAGATGCAAGAGCATATATCCAGGAACAAACAAATACAGGTCCTATGTGTGACCCTCAGAAAAGCACAGGCATCATGCTCAACCAAAGACCCGAAGGGAGGGGCTGCAGGGCCCACGTACGAAGGTGAGTGAACCTAGGAGTGCAACTCTGTTTGGCAGCACTGGAACGAGAGTTGGAAGAAGCTTGCTCTACTCTTTGAAAGCATTTGGTGAAACCTGCAAGAACACCTGGGAGGCCTTGAAAAATACTTGTCAGCAGAGTGTGTAGATCATCTGAACAACAGTTAAGAGCTGATTTTGTCACTGTCAGTAGTACATAAAGACATGGTTGGCAGTTGTTAAACCTACGGTAAAACCCAGTAGGAAAGAAGGACAAGGTGTATCCAAGCACCCAAAGAAAAAAAACCTATGCAGTTTACACTAAAAGGAAGTTCTGTATTTTCAGCAGGGATTTTTTAATCTTTGAAACAATTTTTCTAGGGAAAGAATTAATTCTGCATTGTTTGACATCTTCCTACAAAGGCAGGTCAAAGACTTACCGCCTCTGGGTTGAAATTCCAGTGTAATGCACGATGATGCCTATCAATTCTGGTGAACAGACTTGGCATTCAGAAAACAAATCTGGATTTAAAATCTATTAATTATGCTATACAAGTTGTATAATGGATTCCAGTAAGTACTGACCCATTTGACTGAAATTCTAATGCACACAAAAACCAATTTAACAGATATGGACAAATTTCACAATAAGAAGCCCTAACCATAGCTCTTCTGGTCTGATCACAGTGTTCTTGTTTTGCAATGGAGGTGATAAATGTGCATTTTTTGCTATCTCATTAGGGATATTTTGAGTTGTATTTAGTTTATATTGGAGAGTGATGCCTGAATAAATATTATTAATTGTAATTCTTAATGACATTTTACTGATAGAATTTGAACATTTTAAATCACTCGAGAACAGAAGTTTATAGCCAGGTCTCTATGAATACATTAAACAGTGCTCATGCACTGGAATATGAGCAGGTCTTCTGTTAATTTTTAAAAGGATCCTTGGCACAGCAGTTAGCACAGGCTGAGGCAACAGATCTTCCCTGCTGGCAGCACACATGCTCTGTCTGACTGGAGGCCACAGCAGGGCATGGGATGAATGAAGATCACTCCATGCCAGATGGCACTGGGACCTGGAAACTTTTCTGGGACACTGAATTTATTAACATAAATATGAACACACACGAACACACTGCGATCAAAACTAGGTTTTCAGTATCCATGTCCTACCAGTTTATCTTGGAAGATGTAAACTAGCATGAGAATCCAACTGAACTTCACACCTTTTCACCTTTAGCAACCTGTTGCTTGAACCCAAGGCACTCCCTGTGCAGCTGATACCAGCCTCCACTTCACTGGCAGTGAGCGTGCAGTCACATTCTTGACTGCAATTACAAAAGTGCTCTGACAACCAGCATCAAGCTGCAAGAGCAGATGGAGAAAGTCCAGACCTGAAATATCTGAAGTGTCCACGGTTCTGCCAGACTGAAGACATACCCTGTATAATATATGTCTACTCTTTGATTCTGCAAGCAGCAGCTTTCTAACTAACAAGACATGAAGAGGCCATGCATACTTGGTAGCTGCCCTCTCAGTAACATCTCTGTGAACAGTAAATAATACACAGCAAAGTAAGTAGCTTCTACCCCGTATAAATTAGCAACACAGGATTTCCTCTTGGGCTATCTCAGGGCTATCTTCATTATAGAATCTGTGACACAAAAGTTATTTTTATTCCAAATTTAGACTATTAAGTGCATGGAGTTAACTTTGCAGCAGCAAACAGTTGGCTGGCATCATACCATGGCCTGCGAGAACAAACCCAATTCCCACCCTCAGGAGAAGTGTCATGGGATGGTTTGTGCTTGTGCTGAGTAAACAACAGATGAAAATTACTCCTTAACGGAGCAGCAGTAGGATAAGAGAGCCCAGAGGGCTCTGCTGACCGAGACAGAAATTTTAAGCAACTGGTGTGTGTGCGGCATTAAAAATAATTGCGTTATCACTCCCGGCGGTGTACTGGGATTTTACGTCCACTACCTCCAGGAGCACTGGTTCCTTTCGAGCTTGCTGGTTCTCTGTTGTAATTCCATACTATTTAGAGTAGACTACCGGTGAGAGCAGAGGAGGCACTAGGCAGCACCAGAAGAAAGAAGGGCCTGACCATGTGCTTCGCTTGCCATCGGACCTGCTTGTCCCGGGCGGTGCGGGACCGGGTGCGGGGGCAGCCCGGGAACAGCGATGGCACAGCGAGCACACGGAACGGGGAAAGAAAGGAAGGAAGGAAGGAAGGAAGGAAGCAAGGAGGAGGGGAAGAAGGGAAGGGATGGGCAGCCCCGGCCAGATCCTGCGGTAAAACCGCAGCCCGGGGCAGGGTCCCCGCCCGCACCCCTGCCCACCCCGGAGCACACGGACGGTACCTGGCGGAGAGCGGGTGAAGTTGTGTCCGGCCGCGCTGACCGCCTGGATGTAGAAGTACCGCACGGGCACCGTGACCCCCGCCTCCAGCCCGGGGCCCCACACCAGGCTCCGCTCGGCGCTGACGGGCTCCGCCGCCTCCGCCGGCAGCAGCAGCAGCAGCAGCGGCCCCGCGGCGCCCAGCACCAGCAGCAGCAGCGGCCCGCAGCCCCCCATCGCCCCTCGGCCCCTCATCGCCCCTCGGCCCCCCATGGCCCCGCGGCCCCCAGCGCGCCGCTTGAGCTGGGGCCGGGGCCTGCTCCGGCCGTGCGCGGCCCCCGCCCGCTCCCCGCCCCGCGGGGCGGCCCGACGGGGCCGGGGCCGGGGAGAGCCGGAGGGAGGCGCGGGGAGGGCCGGGCTGTCCCCGGGCGGCTGAATCCGGCGCCGCCTTTCCCCGTTCTCCTCCTCCTCCGAACCGTCCCGCTGTGTCCACAGGGAGGTCGGGGGGTGAGGGGCTGCCCCGGCCCAGCCCAGCCCAGCCCAGCCCAGCCCGTGTGCGCCGGGCCGCGCCGGCGGCGGGACCTGCCCTGCCCGTGGGGCTCCGGCACGGGAGCGGGCTCGGCGCCGTGCGCTTCCCGAGAGCCGCGGAAAACACAGCACAGCCCTGCGAGAGCGAGGAGCGGGCTCGGACCGCTGGTCTCCGCTCGCCTGTCCCGAGAGGTTCTTCTTCCCCGACTATGGGCGCTTTGCGGGACGCGCTGAAGAGCGGATGATCGGGGAGTGTGTCGCCCCTCCCTCAAATAACACGTTACCTGTGGTTTAGGGTATAACTCAGCCGGCAACTGAACAGCTAGCCTGGAATTTAAAGAGGAAAAAAAATAGTCTTTATAGCTTATTGTTACTGCCTTGTGTCAGCTGAAGTACAGAGATTGCTGTAAAAGGAAAAAAAAAACTCCAAACCTCTGACATAATTTAAAATTCCTCACTGTTTCTAGGGTTTCCCATAGCAACTGTATTTAAAGCGAAGGACAGAGCAGGGACCCTGTTAGGACTTACTGACACATTGTTCCCTGTCACTGGGCTCAGCTCCGTGTCCCACAGAGGAGGCTCAGGCATGCACCCATGCCCAGGTGCTCCTGAGGTCTGTGGGTTAGATGCTACCGGTGACCCTCATCAGTGCTGTGATGCTTGGTGATGGGGAAAAAGGGGTAACACAATCCTCGAGCAAATGTAACAACAAAGTAATTTCATGGGTTTAAAATGCTGGGATACAAGTAAAGAGTGTAAAACTCAAACAATTTGTCTCCTAAGGTTCTTTTATCATTTTTACCATTTGCTGCTACTAGGAAGTATTTCAAGGTATGAGTAGATGGGAGGGCTTACAAGGCTGGAGGAGAATTAAATCAAGCTTCCGGGCAAGCCTGGATTTTCACATGCAATGAGCATGTGAAGCAATGAGAGCACAAATGAATTCTGCCTGGTTTTGAATAACATGAACTTCAAGTCTCTGTGCATACAGACCATGAAAAACAGGTTCCTTGAAGGGGGAATTACCAAGTCTGGTTTCCTCCTTGCTTTTGTCTTTAGTCTCCTCAATTCCCTCACTTCAGATAGCCACAGATCTCCACTGACATGCCATGTGTGATACTCCCAACAGGTGAGAGAAAACTTGTGTAGTGTTGCAGGGTACAGGGCAGGGCTGAGGTCAGGCAGGGACATCAATCTGCAGATCAGGATCGGTCCCTGTGAGGGAAACTGGGGTCAGACACCACTCTGGGATAGCTGCCTGTCCTGGGGATGTCACCCTGCAGATAGGACCAGACTCAACAGGGAGGGCTGGCCAGGAAGGGCAGTGGAGAGGTGGAGACCAATGATCTGTGCCATCAGTGGGGCAGGGACTGATGGCTCCAGGCTGGGCTGAAATGGTGTCTTGACCCACGGGCAGGGAGAGCGGGGGGAGCCCTGAGGAGGTGGGGGGCTCAGGGCCTGATGGTGCTCTTGGGCCCCTGTCCCTGGTAAGGAGCCGCCCCTGTTCTGGTATGGGCTGGGACCAGCTGCTGGGACCAGCTCTGAGAGAATGGTCCTGGGGGTCCTGGTGAGCAGGGAGAGGGACATGGGCCATCAAGGAGCCCTGGCAGTAACAATGGCCAACAGCAGCCTGGGCTATATGAACACGGGCAGAGCCAGAGGTCGAGGGGAGTCATTATCCACCTCCACTTCAGCACTTGTTAGATCACATCTAGACCCTGCACCTCCACTTCAGCACTTGTTAGATCACATCTAGATCCTGCATCCAGCCTTGTGCTCCACAGTACAAGACATCAATAAACTGGATCAGTTCCAGGGGAAGCCACTGAGATGGCAGAGCTGCAGCATCGGCCCTGTGAGGAGAGGCTGGGGCAGCTGGACTTGTTAAGCCTGTTAAGAGATACCTTCGATGAGGGGGTGGACCTTACAGAAGCCCCCAGGAAGATCATGAGATGGTGCAGGGCAGAAGGATGAAAGACAACTGGCATGAGTTGAAAGAAGAGGTGGTCACCCTGTAACATGTCCATGTTGCAGACTGAGGTGCAGGTTGCCCAGAGAGACTGTCCAGTCTCTACCTTCAGAGATTTTCAAGCCTCAACTGGATGAAGCCTTGAGAAGCCAAGCCCTGACCTCGAAGTGAATCTGCTGTGGACAGAAGGCTGGACCAGAGACCTTCTGAGGTCACGCCCACCCTGAGTTATCCTTTGATGAAACGATGAGATTTCTGTCCCTTCTTTCAAATGTCATCAAGATGGTAGAATGCTCAAAGATCATCTGGGTACATGCATGACCTACTGGAAGGACAGAGGTCTAGACAGAAAAACCACCTTAGTTCATAAACCATGTTTCCTTCTGAAGCCAGGCTGAGGGACTGCAGCACTGAGCTCAGGTACCACAAATACTGGCTGTAGTAATTAAGGCTGAAAGACTGTGATGAGTCTCACACACCATTACATGGCACGTGGCAGCCAGGCTTCTCTCAGGCCTAACTGCAGCTGAAGGGATTTTCACATGCAGCTCATCACCTTGTAAAACTACTCATCAAACACTACCCTTGGCCCCTACAAGGCATATTGGCACCTCAAGGCAAGTTTCAGGCATATGGCTCTCTAAGGGCTTAATATGACTACTGTAAAGATTCTACCTCTGACAGGAAACTCTTTATGTGCTGGAGACTCATCAGCTGGCAGGACAGGAGAAGGCAGCACATCCTTCCTGTGCAGGAGGCAGGCCTGAGCCCAGCAGCTGATGTGACTGCTGGCTACAGCTGCAAGATGGACCAAGACTGTCTGCCCTGCTCAATCCATGGCTTTGTTGGCCATCAGCACCCTGATGATGCTGGCAACCATATTAAGATGCTGGATTTTTTTTTTTTTAATAGGCTACTGCATTCACAGCAAGTGAAAAACAAATACAGTACCAATACGTTTTTTCACATGAGTGCAGAATTTATTTCAAATAAATAGTTTTAAATATGAAAATCCTATAAATTATCAATATTTATGGAATATATCTTTGCCAAAGAACATCTTGGAAGAGTGGAAGTGTCAAAATTGCTAAAATGAAAGGAACTGATTACTATTCAAAAGGTATTTCTCCCTATGTTTTCATGCAATTGACTGTTAGAACACTATTATTCAGTGTAAATTTTAGTTTACAGATCCTCAACAGGCTGTGGTCTTCCACAACCGATTTACAATCAAAAGCAGCTTTTACTTGCTTACATTAAATCATCAAATCAAGCCACCCGATTTCCTGTCATACACAGCATAGCAAATGAAAAAAAAATTATGCCTGCAAGGTGAGAACGTAATCCAAGTACTGTTGAATGGGTAGAAAATATTTACAAATAAAAATGTTCTAAACCATCCACCTCTAGTCAAGAAAAACTGTATGACCATTTACTTCCTTTGTAAACATTTCTTTTATTATTCTTTACCTTATATAGGCTGGTATCCCAAATTTTTGGATTAATGTATTTTGCAGAAATGTACAAGAGCAGAAATTCCGCACAGATACTCAGCTGGTTTTATTGTCTTACTTTACAGAATCCTGTACACAGAGAATAGAAACATTTACAGAAAAATGTAATCTCCTTAGACTACCACATTTTACAAGCCTGCAATTATACAGTAGTAATTTCCTTACAGCATTGCCTATGTCAGCATATTCTTATATCCTTGTGAAACAGGCATGTGGTAGAGATCAATTCTGACTATAAATATACAGTTTATGTTAGTCCTTCTATGTACAACAAAAGACAAATTACCCCAGCATAAAGTAATAATACTTATATATCAGTACAGATTGGAACTACAGAGCCACTTCTTTAACGAAGCTTACAGTATGAAAAAATAAGGATACCTCTTACCTACTGTAATATTTTCATCTTTTAGTTTCTTGTGGAGTAGTCAGTGATACAAGCATAGCTTGTTTTGTTTAAAATATATTATTTTAAAACATCAGCATACTGTCCTTTGAGTTAGAAAAATATAGTTATGTCCTACAGAAATTATTGGATTAAAAAGCATATAAAAATATGGACCATCACTTCAGACCATATGTGAAATTAGATATAAAGTAGAAGAAAATGTATAATTATTTTAAAATATATCTTCTGGCTCAGTGAGCCACTTCTAATTTTTCATAAAAAGAGAACAAAGCTAAGTTAGAAATTTAATGGCCAGGGACAAGTTTTGGCTACTGAGTAATAATACTACATTATTGTTGTGGCTGAAGAAGAGCCAATGGAACATGTTTACAGCCATTCAGTTTGGAGGATAAAGAGTACTGTGGTCACAGCAGGAACAGATGAAAAATACCAAACAGGGATGGTAATTTAGCAAAGGGCAAAGAGCCTTTCTTACTGTTTTTTTTTTTTACCTTGCATGTAGAAAGCTACCAGTTTGTACAGTGTAGTGGTGCCCCAGCCAAGTGCCCTCTCAGGCTGCCCCTGGTGCTGCTGCCCTGAAGGAGCCCAGTGGCTGCAGCTGCCTCATCCCCAGACCAGCCAAGCAGAGACAGCTGCAGAACTTCAGGATCTAACAAGTTGTTTTGGTTATCTTCCCACTACTAAGACAACTTAAGATTCTACCTATGAGGTTAATATAGGAAATCAATGGGCTAAATCTTTTTATATTTTGAATTATTAAAAGCATCTGACTATTAATCCAAATTAACCTGTTTCTAAGTCAAAGGCAGAAATCTGGCCAATCATGTCAACTGTGACCGAAGCTGTGCCAGTTATGAATCTTCCATGTCTGGAAAGCAGATTTCCATGCTCAGTTGTCTTTCTTTCGGTCAGTTTTTAGTGCTGTACCCTGTGTTGAGCTTTTTCTCCTACACTAGAAATACTTCTGCAACTCACATTGCTCACTGCTCTTGCAATGCTGAAAAGTCCTGGTGTGGAATCTGCCTCAGCAGCACAGCAGAACAAAGGCCACCAGGGACATTGCTGCTACACTTCCCAGGAATGCAGAAAAAGAGCATTAATACAGAATATGCTGTAAAAATTTAAGAGGTTCCATTTTGTGAGGATATTTGTTCAGTGAGATGGATTAGCGTTATCATGCTTGATAATGAGGAAGATCAGAGAAACAGCAAATTATCAGCAAAGCAACTTCTTGGTTTTTCTGTTAAGTTCTGTAAGAAAAAGCAGCTCAAGCTAGAATTTATCCATTCCAGCACTGCATAGCTGGCAGGAACCTAACTACTGCTTGCTGACTCAGAGGAAAGCCATTCCTGGACTTACACTGCCCAAAACTCCACAGCTGTTTACCTTCTATTTTTTGGGGAAGGGATTTTTTAACATTGTTTTCCCCTGCTAAGAGAAACAGGAATGGTGAAGCCACACATTTAATACAAAAGTCAAATGCTCAGCTAATATGACATACTAACTCCCTTGAAACTAAGGAAGCTGTACCAATTTATAGCAGCACAAGAACAGGCTGAACATATTTGACATGTTTTTGCCTGCCCAGAAACTACCACGCTATCATGCCCTCTTAGTACCATGGTCCCTTCATAGCTCTGATTCTTTATCTATCTCATCTAGGTAATATTCATCATCGGTGGTGGTATCACTGTCTGAGTCCGAATAAGCAGCTGGGTCTTCCACGTAGGTATCAGTCAGCTCTCGGGGGGACGAAGCAGCTGATGACATTTTGCTCCCAGCAGAACTGGAGCTCAGAAGCTCAGCCCGGTTTATAGAAGAGTTCTCTGTATCTCTGAAAGTGCCAGGGTTATTAAGAAGACATGGTCTCCATAATCGCCCTTCTGTGAGTGATCTCTTGATATTTTCCAGGAAAGCCAGCTGTTGCTCTTTGCCAAATATACCAAAGTCCACAGATGGATACATTAAATTTCTAGTGCTGTAACATTTCTCATCGTCTGACGCCCAGTTTTCATTCTCATCACAAGACAACAGCTCTGAGTAAGATTTAAATCTCTTTCCATGTCTGCCATCTTTGGGTAGAATATTGCTTCCTGAGGCAGAGGTCTCAAGGGAATCTCGAGCACAAGTGCTCTCAGAGAGGTGACGCTCACGCTGACTTTTCGCATGGCTCTTGCGCAACTGATAGCTATTGAGGTTAGCATTTTCTAAGCCAGTGGGCTGAGAGGTATTTTGATGCTGACCAAGCACTGTCTGGGAAGTCAGGTTTTGCTCTGGACATGTGTCTGCCTGCAAGCAGTTATTTACATAGGTGTTTGAGTTTTTGTCAGTTAAAAGTGGTGAGGGAGGAGCGCAGGCATGACTGCTAGCTCTTCCTTTCTCTTCATCCAGCGGGTATGAGGTAGTAGCACCGGGACTGATGGGCTGGCTTTTGCTTTCTAACCCGAGATCAAGCATTTGGGATTTCTTGTTTCTTGTCATTCCTGCTTTATCTGGGAATAGGGTTGTGAGTCTTGGCCTATTTTCCACTTTCACTGCAGTTTTTTGAGGACTGATGGCTTCCTTCTGGGTGTATAAACTTGCAAAAGGCCTCCTTCTTGTGTTAACAAGCAAAGAAGGATCATCCTGATTTTCAGTCATCTTATTCTCAGCTGTTCTTGGTCTTGGCATATTCTTATCAGAGTTCAGACTGTGATTCTGATTTTCATTGTCCAACTCCAGGAATGTCTGGTGGGAATCCATTGAAATCAATGAATCAAGGGACATGTTGACCTCTAAAGAAGTGGCACTTCCATCATTCTGTGAAAAAATGTTACTTATGTGTGGTTTGGGGGGTAAATTTTTACTTGAAAATTTACGACTTGTTTTGTAAACAGCTGCCAATTTATTTTTAATTGAAGGTCTGTTTTTCCTTTTTTCTATATCTTTGACTTTGTCTCTTGTGCAGTCGGAGAGAAGCTTGTTCTCATCTTCTGCACTCTGTGTTATCTTCTTATCTTGTGTAGCCCTGGGAACTTTAATGTTCAGGTTGCCTTCACAGTGCCTCTCTGATTCCTGAAAACTGCTGTAAACTTCACCCATATGAGAACCCTGAAAGTTTTGCTCTTTTTTAATTTTTGAATTCTTTACTTCATCTGTGTCTGTGCTAGCCACTTCGTCTAGCTGAAGTAATGGATCAGCACTGGAAGCTGTGCTTACCTCAGATGTTTTGCTCTGAGACTCTGGAAGCACTTTGCTACAAAAGTTTAAACCATTTTCTTTTTTTCTTGAACTGTCAGCCCTTGATTGCAGTCCATTAAATTTATTATTACACAGAGGGGTGGTTCGGTGTAGGAAATTCACTCTCTGTTTAACTTGGGTACTATCCCTGTACATGTCTTCCACGGGAGTAAGTGGCACATCAGCATGTGCTGTGTTACCACTCCTTCCAAGGGAACTCTTCTCTCCGGAGTGGAGGAGTAAACTGTTCAGGTTTTTCCTGTTGTTCACTTTTGGGGGCTGAGAGCAACTTTCAGAGCTTTCCTTCTGTATAATATTTTTATATGTTGAAGTAGAATATAAATGATTCTCTAAATGTCTGCCTGGCTTGGGAGGGGTCAATGAAGTGGGCATTAGTGGTGTGGCTCTTTGTAAAATTTCCTTCTTTTCTTTCAGATGTATTTCTGCCTTTTGGCTGCTTGAAGCATCAGAAATGGCCTTACCTGACTTAGCCACTATTGCAGTGGATTGTGGGCCACCAAAAGAAATTTCTTTTGTCACCACATCAGAAAGCACATTTTCTGTTAATGAAAGATATGCTGAATTATCTTTCTTGTTAGTTACCACACTCACTGACTTTTCAGAGCTAGGGGATAAGTGAGAATTCTCCTCTTCACTATCAACAGCAGTTCTTAAATTCTGAGGTGTGATCAGAACTGAAGATACTTGATCAGAAGAATATGAAGGCACCTCTTTTTCTGAAGTAGTAGGGAAAAAACCATTTGCTAAACTCACATGATCTTCATTTTTCTTGTTTTGTATTCTTGGTGACTGACCATTTTCTTTGGGACAAGGTAAATCTGCATCCTCTGAATTATCTCTAAAGAGGCTACAAAATGTTCTTGAATGCCTCCGTGGTAGTGTGTAATAAATTGAAACTAATTCATGATACTTGACATGATCTTCATCAACACAAACTGTAAATGTGCTTGTGGTTTTATATTTCTGCAAAAAATTTCCCCCCTCCTTATAATCTGAAAACACAGAGGATTCTCTTCTACTTAGATGTTTACATCTGTCTGTCAGATCAACTGATGAACTACTACTTATTGAATCATTAATACTTTTGGCTAAAGGACTGTCTTTGTTACCTGTAGCAGCATTTAATGATGCTGATGTTAAAAAGGAACATTTTGGGTCTAAACAAGACACATCTCTTTGACTAGAATAAAAGGTGTTAGCTCTATGTGGCGTTTCAGACCTTACACAATCGTATGTTGTTCTACTTTCTCTAGGTAAAGAGATGGGTGCATCTGACATAATACTACCTGCAATGCTAGCTGATTTTCTAGGCAAAGTGTAATAAATAACAAGGGGGTCAGAAGATTTGGAGCTGTTTCTGCCAGGGGAGCCAGTAATACTGCAGCTACTGGTATGTCTTGGCGAGCTGTCTTGCTTGTGAAACCTTCCGATACAAGGTGAAGTACTCCTCATTTTTCCAGTTCCTTTTTCAAGGCAAAAATAACTTAAACTATTTTCAGAGGTATTGGGGTCTCCATCAAAACTATACATATAACTATTTCCAGAATTTCCATTATTTCCATTTTGTGGAGAACTAGCAGTGAATTGTCCATTACAGTCCTTAGTAACTAAAGTGCTTGCATTTTGCAGTGTTTTCTGTGAAATCTCTTTGCTAACACCTGTTCTGCTCACTTGAGCTGTTTTTCCATCTTCTGCTTGAGATTCAGTAACTCTGCAATTTACTGAAGAGCTAGTTAGTGTTCCTAAGCATTTAGAATTGTCTTTATAAGACAGTGCTTGTGGAGAGTTTTTTGAGAAATTAGATGAGCACTCAGGAGGACAAGACAACATGCCTTGACAGTTTGCTAATTTTTCAGTGGATAGAGCAGAAGTAACATTCAGTAGTGAGGACTGTCTCTTTGGAGTAGCTTCATTAAGGGCTTCTGCACTCCAGTTACCATGTTTGATGCTCTCTCTTTGTGCTGCATAATGCAGATCATGTTCCCGTTCTTTCTGACTTGGAAGAAAAGGTTCTTTCCTGCTCTTATCAGCTGGCAACATACAGGGAGGTTGACTGAACACGCTGTTGGGTGGGCAATCATTTTCCTTCATTTCCAAATTTCTTTTATCACCATTTGATAGATAAATGTTTGCAGTATCTCCTCTGGCAGTGGCTTGGGTTTGTCTCTTTGATGTCTTTGTGTTAAAGAGAGATACATCTCTTTGCCACATGGCAGAAGCAGGGCTATTAGAGGAAAAACTCCGTGCGTTGATGTAGCTTGTATCTGCTTGTTGAGGAACTGACTGTAACAGCATGTCTCCATCTGGCTGTTTCATACATTCAGCTTTTTCCAGGTGTGCAAAATCTGCCTTAGTACTCCTTTGGGTAATGACAACTGAATTCCTGTTCAGTCCTGTAGGTTTTGGTTGGTCCTTTGAACTGGGAAAGACTGACTCATCAGTTCTGATACCAGATGAAGAAACAGAAGAGTTATGACTTAGCCAAGGCTGACAGCTGTCAGTGAATTCTGAAAAAGTTCTGTTTGCAGTTCTTGTCATCCTTTTGATATTTGTATTTTCTGGAGAGTACATGTGAAAATCGTTCTGCAGGTGCTGTGAACCAAATTTGGCATTCTTTGTATATGCCCACTGCTCATTTAAATTAGCCATAAACACGTCAAAGCTGGCATCAGGGGAAACAAACACTTCATCACTGCAACACTGAGGAATATCAGCCCAAGAAGGATACCTGTCTTTTCTTCCATAAGAAGAATTTTTTCGGTTTGCATACAACTTGCCATGAGAAGAGGTATCTCTGTAGAAGGATCTAGAGAGATTATTTTCTGATTTGTACAAAGGATAGTTTTCCCAGTTATCAAAGGGCAACGGAGAAGTAGCTTCGTCAGGGCAACTAACTCTACTAAAGCAATTACTGCTTGAAATAGATCTTCTATAGCGGTGTTTTGAGTGGTAACTTGAGTATTTCTTAGTTTCTTGTAAAGAGCTGGGATATCTACCTTGGTCTGTAGCATGAAACTCCATCAGTGATTGAGTTCTAAACATTTTTTCTGGAGTTTGTTCAGAAGAGTCTGGTGTGTTGTTCCATACAATGGAAGACAGAGGAATTCTCTTTGGGTTTTGTCGACCAAACCTTGGTACAAAACCATTCTTGCTCTCCCTTGCCAGTGGATGTTGGAAACTAGATGCTGATAGCTGATCAGAAGATACTGATGATGGACATCTCTGAAGGGAACACACAGAGTAACTTCTGCCAGCTGTATCCCTGTTCATACAACTCTTGTGCCTAAATCCACTGTCATGTGTTATGGAAGGGGGATATAAGCTCCCTTCTGAAGACCGTCCAAAAGAAACCGAAGACAGCCTCCTACGGTGCAGACGAGGATTTCCATCGATTGCATCACCATAACTGCAATCGTCTTGAAAGGCTGTTTGGTGCCAGTTTATATATGCACTGTGTAACTTCCTTGGTCTGATGAAAATCTTGTGTTCATCTTTGGCCCTTAGTGTTCTCAGTCCATCTGGGAAAAATGTGCTAGGCATGTCACTCCAGTCATTTCTCTGTTGCCCCCTACTAGGAGTCTGCCCCTTTGAAGGAGGGAATGCACTACTACTTTGGACATTTGATGCGCTGCTTGTAGAACCTGCCCTGTCCAAAGGGTCTTGGGTTTGTTCCTGGGCCAGCTGGTCATCCAGATCACTTAGAACTGCACCAGAAAAAAAAAAAAAAGATACTTGTATTTGTTTTCTTTAATAACCTTCTGACTATTTATGTTAAAAAGTTTCACATACTACATTAATAATCAGAACTGGCTTTAAAAGAATTCAAAACCCTTCCCAAACTACACATTCTTCCTCCATAGGACCTTTCAGCAGTCACCCATTATGACTACAAGAAAAAAAATGTTCTCCGCCATGACTGCTCTTTATGTAAATGTTAGTCTTCATGCTATTCAAAAGAAGAACAGAACAATTTGAAGTCTGAGTTCTCACTCACACATTGTGTGTGTGTGTGTGTGTGTGTAAACCTTCCAAATATAGTTTGTAAGCAAAAAAATCCCTGAAAAGAATTCACTAGGCAAACATGGACCTTTCTGTGTGTTCGCAAAGCACAGTTATGACATAACTGTAAGAAAACAGAATCCTGCAAACCATCAAACAAGCATATTCAGTAGTCTGGCATGTCAACTGTTTGTTTCACTCATAAAAGAAGTTCTCTTCTGAATTGTAGTCTATTACACTTAGTTGAGCACTGAAAATGGCATTTTCTGGGTAAGAATGGGTAATTAAATAGTTAGGAACCTGTGATTCAATCTAGCAACAAATATATATTTATATACATATATATAGGCAACCTCATGAACTGGAATTAAACATTATATAGCTCAATTAACCAAGATATTCAGCCAGAAGACTGACAGCAATGTATTAAAACTATTTTTATTGTCAAAACAAATTATGCCTTTGCTAATTGTCTTCTTCTGGTATTTTGAAAATACCACACATAATATACAATGGATATGACTGTTTTGTTATAGAATTTCCTGATCCACTTAAATACATAAGGCTGACCGATCAGTCATTACAGATCTGGGCTAACAGTACAAAAACATTAAGAAAGCATTGATAAGTATGTATAGTTGGAATAAAATGTGATCCAAAGGTACCAAAATTCTCCGTTTTTCTGTTTCTCTTCAACACAAAAAAGAGAAGACTCCTGAGAAACTCAGCTTAGAACAAGGAAAAAGATGAGCTGTTTCTGAGTCTTCCATTGGGAGGACATGAGCCAAGCTAAAAAAGAACCTGCAACTCTTTATAGCTCTCTGGGGCTATAATGACTCCCAGAAAGCAAACTGAATGCCATAATGCATCTTGCTTCTGTGGTTTGTGGCTTTACAGTTTATAAAACCAGGCCCAGTAATTTATCATTATCAAAATTATGCATGCAGGAAACTGGGACAGAATTCTCACAGAACCACGTCTGCATCTAAAGGGTGCAGAGACAGCAGAGAGAACTGTACACAGTTACATGTGATTCTTCTGAACTGTATCAGTATGAGATAAAATGCATTCTAAGAGTGATCAGTGACATCTCTCGAAGTCAGTGCTGGAGTAGACATTCTGCGGACAGATGAAGAGAACAAAAAGTAGCCACTCTGCTAGAAATGAGCCATGTCTATAAAGCCTGTGCTTTTGCAGAAAATTCTGTCAATCCACAGTAGCTTCTGGTAACAATACCATCAGAACAAGTAAGGACACACACTTACCACTGAAAATCTCCTTCTCTAGCTGTTCATTCCATTCCAGTGTACTTTTCTCCATTGTTTCATTTTGGTTTGTATCAAAAGAATGACCACTTGTTACAGTTGACATTGGGGAATTACACATTTCAGCCTGTTAAAAATTGTAAAGTAACCTGGTTTCAGTTCTACATGTGGGTTCAAATCACATTTCACATGTCACATCACAAGTTGTGCCACAAGTCCCAAAGGCGAGCAAACTCTGTCAGTCTATTAAATAATGTATTATTAAAATACACAACTGAGGGTTGTAAATTGCATGCATTTTATAGACTTCTACACATATAATAAGGAGAATTACTCATCTTGTCCTCATAACGTAGCATGTTTTGGATAAGGGCATAGTTCACTTATTTTATCCAAATGCATCCTTATTGCACTGTATTCCTTATTGCATTGTATCTCTCAATTTAGTTTTCCCCAATCACTTCTTCCTTGACCAGTGTATTTTAAAATTCACACACTGACCTCCCAACAGAGATTTAATAATTTAACACTACAGTCCATTTTCTTATTGGAAGACAGCACTTACTGGTAAAAGTGGGGAAAATGTCATCCCATTCCCTGTCTGTGCTGGATCACATGTTAAACTGGAGAGGTTCTATCCCACCCATATTTCTCTCAGCTCACAGTCTCAGATGGTAGAAGTGCAGACAGTTGTTTAAATGCTGAACTATTTTAGCTGAAACTCTTCCTCCTTTTTTTCAAAAAAACCCACTCTACTACTTTGTCGTTCACCATATTCATAATACTTTACTAGTCTAGCTATAATATAGCTTTATATAATATGTTTATATAACACGCAGGATTCTCTGATAAGATCTTTGCTCAGTCATATATTAATATAGATTATCCCTTTGTTTTTGAAATATGAGAGAAGGGAGGAGGCCAGTTTACATCCTCTGTGCCTTTGATTATACACTGTATACCTTCTTAGGCCCCTCTGTGGTTATACCACCCAATTGAAGATGAGAAAAAACATGTTAGTAATACAGGGTAATAAAGTAATTAAAATAGAAAATATAATCCTTGGAAGAAAATCTGTTATTTCAACAGCATGCACTTAAATTACGTCAGAAATAAAGCTGTTGTTTTATCCTTAAAATGAGCTTGTGCTTATAAAATGGAACATACATCCAAAAAAAAAAATCCTACTTCAAAATTTACATTTACATGGTAACTGTGCATGGAAATGTTGCAGAAGAGGCTCTAGCCTACTGCCTGCCCAAGCCAGCTGCTCTTTTTCATCCTTGTACAAATGAAATGAAACAAAGTAAATACACAAGATTATTGTTTAGTGTGAGTTTTGATCTATTTACAGGTTGGTTACACTTGCCAAGATATGTGAGCATCTTGACCTAGGAAAAGATCCACGCAATTATTCTGTCACTATGAGAGAACTGAAATCTGGCAGAGCTAGACGAAGGGCCTTGCTAGGAAAGCTTTGGACTTTTATAGCTAACAGGCAAGCTCATTCTAATACATGCAACAAGTTCACAACACAGACATTTTTCTCAGCATTTAAAACAAGAACTTCAAGAATACTATTTAAACAGATATTACAGCAACAGCCTAAACCATGGGGACTAGTTTTTGAAAAATCTGTATTTAAGCATTGCAGACAATAAATTAATAAGCTACTTACCGTTGCCATTTCTTCCACTTTTGAGGATGGGCTAGTAGAACTGTCATATCTGTAGGCAGAGGGATTTAAACATTGACTTTGAAAAGGAACTTGATGTAATTTCATCAGGTAGTGAATATCCAGCAGCTTCTCATTTTAACAACTATTGAGAAGCATCTGAAGAAAACTAGCTTTATGAAGAATTAATCCTAACTGCCCCCCCCCCCCCGCCAGAATCTTGCAAAAAATAGAGTGCTGGGAAAATGTACCATTCAGTTTGGCCTTGTCAGCTTGCAAATTTCATAACTGCACAGCCAAAATGAACTCAACCTACTGACATCTCTGTGTCTGCAACAGCCATAAAGTAGTTTCAATCCAGCATTATGGTAAGATGGTATTCACTCTTTTTCCAAACAACAATAACTTAGTAGGTACTACTCATAGCCTAAGTTATATACTTGTAAATCTCTGAGTGGTTTGCATCTGCAATTCTATTGTTTTTCTCTTCCATTTCGCCCTGCTCAGATGCAGACCTGTGCTCTGTCCCTGCAAAGGAGGAGAGACAGACAGCAGATTGTTTTTGTGTGAACTTTGGAACTTGCTGCTATTCACCCAAAACAGCCTTTATTTACCAATTTTTAAGACATTGCAGAAGGCTCATCTGTTTTCCTAAGCTATTTAAGACTGCAAGGGCTTGGCAGAGAACTGGCTCGAGCGTCCATGAGTAATGCAGTGGTTAGAACATGCCGAGAAGCCCTGAACATAAAAAGTACTCTGTTCGCTGGGGTGACTTGCAGACAAATACAAAATAAACTAAAGAAACAAGAACAGGACTTGACTTACACTGAGTCTTTTCAAGTCTGCACATCCTTATTTTACAACTAAGCAAACCCCGTCCCTTCAAAAGCCCTGAAGGAAATGTTGTTCAGCCTGTGCTTACTGCCAGTTCTTCCTTGTCTCAGAAACTGTTTTTTCCCAGGAAGTTAGTTCTTGAGAGAAAATGAAATAGGGAAAGATGGTTCTGCTCAGTCCTGTTTGTCTCAAAGCCTTTTTGAATGACCTTGTTCTTAGGCTCTTAAAAGCTCCCTGTGCTCAGGTAGACTACTTTATTGTGCTTCAACAGCAAGTATAAACCGGCTCGTTGGCAAGTTCTTTGTGGCCCAGCCTTTCCTCCTGAAGTGCTTTGTCATTTGTTTGCAATGTGCTTGCAGGCAGGGAAGAACAGTTGAAAGGTGCAATTTGTTTTTGCTTCTGTAATTGTGAACTGTAAAACCAGGATTCCTCTCTGACATGGGGTCCAACTGAAACCAAACAAGCCTGTTGACTTCAGCGGGCTTAGGATTTGGCTAGACAGTCTGGTTCTGAAATTCCTAATTTTTCCTTGTAGCTCTGAACAGAAATAGCCATTAAATCAGTGGGTTACCTCTCCCTTTGAATGAAGTTTACAGAACTAGAACTCAGAAATGTGTGTAGCTTTTCCTTTAAACTTAAATAAAGTTAAATATGCTTTAATGCTTTTAAAACAAATTAAAAACAAAACTTATGTTTCAGAGCTTTTACAATGATTTCCTGCAATTTAAGTTCAGTAAAATCCTGTGGCTTAGCAAGTTACCTTAGTTTTACTTATATGAATAATAAAAATGCAAAAGCTTTGTTAGAAGGTTTCTTCTTCAGCTTTACTGTGCAAAGCCACTTTGGCAAAGCTCAAGAGTGCAAAGCTCTCCTCACTTGATGTTGTATTAATTGCTCCTTGCAATGAACCTACATGAAGTAGACATGTTAAATTAGAAATGTCAGTTAGAAATGTCTTCTGATAGTCTAGGCAAAACTTAAATTTTCATTTGCATCTCTGCACTATTCTAAATTAATCCGTGTCTTTATTGTCACCGCTCTCTCACAAGTAACTGGTCACTGCATCCTGCTTTATTTTTCTCCCTGCTAACTTATACAAACAAGGTTATTTTAATCTTTCCCTATGCCAATCTCTTCATTTCCCAAACTGCCTCATTACTTTCTACAAACATTTTTAAGTTTTCCAACATTTCAAAATTAAAGTTTTGCTTACTTTCAGAGAAATACTGCTTAATTTTAGGAAATGGTAATTCAGTTTCTTTTTTGGTTAATGATATCCAGCAATGTTTACATTATTTTGCAGATAATGCATGCACACATATTTGTAAATATTGTCTATTATTCATAAACAGGAAAGAAACTAAATTGATGTTCAAGTCCAGAAATATTTGCCATCTGGAAAGTACTACTCAGTATGGAAAACAAGAAATTCTATTTTAGACTTTTCCACTTACATACATATGTATCTTTTTAATAACAATCAAATGTAAGATTAAAAGTAAAAGATGACTATCACTACTGGTAACAATAATAAAAATCCATGAATTGAAATCTGCTGCGAATTAGTATTTCCACAGAGGCAAGGCACCTGTCTTCCCCAGGCTACCTCCAAGCTGTCTAATGTCAGTATAATCCATTTTCTTCAATACTGTTCTTATCAGTACTACATAAGAAGCCAACTAAAAACCCAACGCATAACTCACATATACTGAAAACACAATTAAACAGCATTTTTGCCCAGGATGAATCACACTTACATATTAGAAAACAAAAAGGATGAATTCAAGAACACTGACACTTTTGAACCAAAAATGATCAAACATTTCATTGCCTTCAGACTACAGTTACAAACCTTTTATTAGCATCTTCTGTATCTCCATGTAAGTGCCCTTCTTCCTGCAGCATCCATAATTTATTCTCACAGTAAAACAGCACTGCAGCTGACGAAAGTGTCTCTCCAGAACTTAAAGGACCCTCCAACCAACCATTAATGTTCAGCTGTTGAAAAGCTTCTGCCAGTTAGGCTTACTTACAAGGATTTACAGTGCTGTGTCCTATAGTGTTTCACTAGCTCTCCGAAATAACTCTACCTGGTGAGAGGCAGATTATTTCAGTGCTTTGCCTATGCATAAAGCAAACCACATGCCACGGCAACACCTAGAAGAGGGTGGGGGAAGTTTTCAACAGAGAGGCGTGACTAGAAAATGTAGCAATCAGCTCAGTTACACGTCAGGATTGACTTGTTTATTTTTCAAGTTATGCTCGGTCAGAAATCAAAGGCATCTGAACCTGAGATACGATAGATTTTCCATGGAAAACCCAGATAAACACACAGGAAAAATGCTGATGTAATGAGTAGGCACGGTTTGGTTTTTTTGCCTTCCTAAATTAAGAAATAATTTCAAGTGCTTAGATTGTACAGCAAAGCCTAGACCTTCATGTGTGCATTGGCTACCTCACTGTTCACAAGGAAAAAGCACCCTTGAAATCTGATTCTCAGTTACACAAGTGTCCCTTTATTCTTCAGGGAAGACTGTGGCCCAACATTTATGTGTTCCAGGATGAGGGGAATTATAAGGTCACAAGAAAGAGGAAGGAGAAGATGACAGGTATGGAGCAGTGTTAGCACTGCATATTCTTTTTCTGTGTTGTGTTGTTATGTAAGAGAATAGTTTTACCAGTGAACATCCACAAAGCTAACCTCACAGCCTCTACTCAAACCCCTCCTTAAATCTTCTGCTTTGATACAAACACTCCACAATAGCAAGCTGCTCTGTTACAAAACCTACATATCAGACTAATCATAATTTCTTTAGAGGCTTACATTCCCTCTCATTGTTTATTACAGCTGTTCCTTGTCTTAACCATCATGCCAGCATGGAGCCCCAGGCACAGACTAGAATACCAAACTGAGACTCACTGAGTGAAAATCAGCTTTTTATACCAAAGATCTTGCACCCTTATACTTAGATTTCACAGCACTGCACAATGCAGCTCTACCTGTGATGGTCAGTCCCAAGCATTACCCTAAGATGCACAGAAGAATAGTAAGACTTCATTCACGTGTGGCTGATATATGGCCATACAGGACAAAAGCTAAGAGAGAACAGGCAGCCTAACCAGCCTGACTGTAGCTACCCCCCACCCCATTCCCTGAACAGCAGCTTTAACCTTGGGAATGGCAAAGGAGAAGGATGCTCTTCAAACATCAGCTCCAGACCTGCGTATGAGACCATCTTTGGTTCTGATCCAGCTGAAACCAAAGCACTGACAAAGCACAGAAGGCAAAAGCATCGAGAGCTGCCCGGTTTGCCTGGCTGGAGCTAAAGCTGCAGGGCTGCCTCTAAGCTGCCTCTGGGCTAGAAACGGTGGGAATTCATGCAGCAGAGCTACCTGGGGCTGGTACTCTCTGCCATGACTTGGGCAAGCTACTCTTTCCTATTGTATCACAGCCATAGGGCACCAGGTCCCCATGCACCTTACACTGTGTCCTCTTGAGAGGGAATTAAATAAGGATGCAGCTGCTCCTAAGTCTACGGTCGTTCATATACTTTAAGCCTTTATGCAAAACCTAAACAAAATAGATTTAGCCAAGAGACTCTGCCTATTACTTGTGACTTAGTCTTCTTTCTTCTGACACAATACAGGTAATCTCTCATTACATGACCAAGTAAAATCCCAATCTTCCCAATGAGGTGAAAAGCAAGAGACTGGAAAAATAATTTAACAAAGTTTTCTAAGCAAAACACAGAACAATTCATAGACTTTTTTAAAGCTGGAAGTAATGTATGTTCTGATTATAGCTCACCGTGGTTGCTTCTGAGTCTGGGTTTTCCTGGATTTTCTAAAGGAGGAAAGCCAAGCAAACGGTGATCTGAACCCCAGAAAGGAAGCTGAAGTGTTCTTTTGTGCTTGAGGATTTGTGCGGGATGACATTTTTATTTCTTTATGATCTAAAAACATGATAAAAAGTAGATTTGTTTGAAGTTCTTAATAAATACAGTATCAAAATATACATAAATGTTATATCTTCATAAACAATTTTCTTTTGCTTACCTTTTATGTCTGGAAAATCCAGTTTTGACATTTTTGGACAGACTATGTGACATGCTGGTTTATAATGACTAACTAGAAGACAGAGAAAGATAAACAGGTCTAATGTTTCAGAAGGTATTACTGGTTTTGGGTGATACACGTGAGATACATGAGGCTGATTTTCAGAAAGTAATCAGCACTCAATCACTCAAAAATCGTAACTGTTTTAAAATACAAGCAAATCAAACATTTGAAAATTGAGGCACCCGCAATCATTGCTCACTTTATTTTCATGTTTGTAAGAAATATAAATATGACAATCCAGAATATACAATGACTTAACAGACTGTAACATAACTACATAACACTAACTCAGACTAATGTGTCCTCTGTATCATAGAATTCCTTACAATGGGATTCCTGTGGCCACTGGAGTACCTTTTTTTTTTCTGCTACAAACTGCATATCAGAACTGTATGTTCAATGCAAGATATTGTGAATGATTTCTTTGGGAAGGTTATGACTTGCTTTCTTCAAATGGAACATAAGCTCAGTCTGCCTGTAAAAGCAGCTGGCATTTGGTGTGAAGGTGAGGATGAGTTATTGCTCATAGATCAGGGAAAGAAGCTGCAGGGTCTGCTACACACCACAGGGAACTGGAGAATATAAGGAAGCAAGACTTCACTCAGAAATAAGGCATTGCATTTTCTTTTCCATTTAAAACAACACATGCCTGAAACAACACAACAGCCTGAAAATGGCTTATCCAATGACTGTAGGAGAAAGCAAACCCAGAAATGAAAGGTAAGTGTCATTTATAAAAATAGCAAGGGGCAGCATTTGGGACATCATCCAAAATGAAGTGAATAATTCATGTCATGTGATTTAAATCCTGTGTATAATACATGGTTTTCCCTTCAGTGACAATCACTGTGTACTTCAAAATGCTGCATTCTTTATCCCTTTCAGAGCCTAACCTCTTGGTGGCATTGACTTGACAATGCAGGTGACATCAGGAGAGTCCTAATAGCACTCTGCCATAGCCAGGATGGTCTAGGGATGTAGACACAGCAAGGCTTGCAGGTAGTAGTACCTTTTATTTGGCCAACTTATGCAGTTGGAAATATCAGACAAGCCTCTGAGGCATACAACCCCTTCTTCAGATCTGAAATAGAAACAGGAGCTTTCAAAGTTAAATATGAGATAACAATTACACAGTTTAGTTAGCTAACACATCAATCAGGCCACCTCTGAAAGAGAAAAATTTGTAGGTAGCTGTGTTATAGAGGCGATGTTGGGGAAAAATGGTCAGGAAAGACTGAGATCTGTTCTCTATAGGTCCGTAGTATCAGGGAAATTTTTATGGTTTTATTTTTCTTTTGAAATACATGACTCTGCTTCCAGTTGCTATGAAGCACAAATAGGAAGAGCTCAATGAAAAACATGCAGAAGTGTAAATGGAATAAAAGCATATATTATGCACGAAAACTATCTGGATGGAAGATGAAAGACAGTACAGAATACCATGCTTTTTACAGAGACATCATGTTCCTTGTGCATGTTCATTTTGGGTGGGCATCAGAACCTGTGAAATGAGATCTCAAGAAATTGCTTGCTGGTCAGGCCAACTTTTCAGGCTTCGACACTCGCCCTGATAATAAGCAATGACATACCTTTAGCCCAGTGTTACCAGAAAAAGTTTTCCACTGGTATATTCAAACCTTTCTCACCCAAACCCATCTACTTATTCCAAAAGTCATTTAGGAGCTGCTTTTATTTTTTTTAAGAAAACTAGGTAAAACCAAATGTTTTTGTGCTGGTTTTGGCTTGTATAGTAGCTCCATAGTAGCTATATGGGCTATATTCTGGATTTGTGCTGGAAGCAGGTTGGTAACACCAGGATGCTGTAGTTACTGCTGAGCAGCACTTACACAGTTAAGGCCTTTCCTGCCTCTCAACCCACCCTACAAGCAAGTAGGCTCAGGGTGCACACAGAGTTGGGAGGGGACATAGCTGGGACAGCTGACCCCAGCTGACCCAAGGGACATTCCAGACCCTACGGCACCGTGCTCAGCACAGAAAGCTGATGGGAGAAGAAGGAAGGGAGGATGTTCAGAGTGATAGCGTTTTTCTTCCAAGCAACCATTGTGCGTGATGAAGCCCAGCTTCCCTGGGGACAGCTGAACACAGGAAGTGGTAACTTAATTCCTTGGTTTGCTTCCTCATGTGCAAGGCTTTTCCTTTCCCTGTTAAACTGTCTTTATCTCAATCCACGAGTTCTCTCACTTTTCAGCCTCCTGCCCATCCTGATGGGGGTCAAGTGAATGAGCAGCTGGGTGGTGCTTAGTTGATGGCTGGGGTTAAACCACAAGAGTCCTTTAGGATGCCCAGTGCGGGGCTCGAAGTGTTTGAGATAACAACAGATTTCAGTGGAATGTACTAGACTGAATTTATCACTGTTCTTGCTGTTCAGCTGTTAATTGACAGGCTCCTGTGCTTGCCATGGGGCTTGCTTGCCAGACTGTGTATTAGGGGCTAGTGCTCCTTGGTGGAATGGTTACGTGCCATGGTTATGGTGCCCCTCTGAAGGGATTGTGGCCAAGAATAAGTCCATAGAAGATACACCTCGAAGCATCTGTGGCTGTGCACGTGGTCATGCTGGAGAACCTCAAAGTGTGTGGCCATGGATAAGACCACGACAGAACAAGTACTCCCCTACAGGGACTGCAGCCATGGGTAAAGCCATGTTGGAGCAGGTGCATTTCTGAAGGCATTGTGGCCCATGGAGGAGGCCATGAGGGAAAGGTGCACCTCAGATGCACTGGGGCTGTGGATAAGTTCATGCCACAGCAAGTATATCCCTGGAGAGACTGTGGCTCTACTTGGAGCAGGTATACCCCTGACAGACTGCAGTACATGGGCAAGTCCAAGCCAGAGCAGGGGCAAGGGGAAGGCAGTGGGGTGGTTAATGGGGATATACTGGATTAATAAAGAAATTTTTTACAGTGGGGACAATTAATCACTGGAACAGCCTCCTCAGGGACATTGTAGAGTCCCCATCACTGGAGGTTTACAAGATGTGACTGCAAATGGTGCTAACTAATCTCATCCAGGTTCCCTTTCCTATGAAAAGTTGGACCTGAAGATCATCTGAAGTCCTTCCAACCTGGGCCATACCATGATTCTAACTATGGCATAACAATATCAGGGATTTTCTCTTGTGAATCCCAGCTCTGCGTTTAACAGAATCTGCTTAAAGAAACATACCCATTTCGAAAATATGTCTTTGGTAAAACCACAATATGAGAAGAAGCTCAGTGCAATTTCAGAAACTCCTTAACTATTACACTCCATACGCTTTAAGACATTGGCTTGGTGATAAGGAAATGGACAAAAACAACTCACTGGTGTTTTTGCTCTTCCTCAGCTGATGCTCTAATGGTGGTTTTAACATTCTATTGACATCAATGTAATTCTGAAATTTTCTTCTTTTTATTTCTTCAAACCATTCTCCAGTCACTCCCTGCAGCCCTTTTTCGGACTTCTTTCTCTTAAGAAGTTTGCTAAAAAGGAAAAAAAAAATATTTCAAGCCATTTTAGATATTACAGGTCCATCATTAGGAACTCTTCCTATTGTTCATTAAAGTATTTACAGTATATCTCTACATATAATGACTTTTACAAAGTCAGCAAGACATGATACTTTCACAGCAACCACATAAAAGTTTCAGTGACAGCAACATTCTACAGTTTAACAAATGAGATTATGTGACCAGGTTAAGTGGATGACTCATATGCTGGCATTATTCTCTTCCTTGAGGAAGTGCATCTTTTTTCCTTGCAAGAATAAGGCAATTCATAAGCATTCTAAAACTAACTGAAAGTAAGATTAGTTGATCCAATAATCAAATAAGAAGAAATAATACTCTAAATAAAGCAATTTTTGAGATATTTATTCACTCATTTAAGTAGAAGCAATAACAAGGTTATTTTTATTTTCAAGAGGAAGATCACTGACGCCCTGACAGTGAGGTGTCCACTACACATTTTCTATGCAAAGGAGAACAGTAAATTGTGAATTCAGCTAATAGATATTCATGCAACATGTTCAACAAGTTTATCACATTTTCCTCTTTCCTTGATGCATAGTGATTCTGCCTGTGTTCAATACGAATGGAGGCAACTAATAATGAACATGAATATTCTACCACACTGAGGTGCAGCCTGAGCAAGCTACACACATGTGGCTGCAGCTGAAGAAGATAATTAGTAGCAAGTTCAGCTTTTAGACCAAGAGGTCACAGGAATAAATTGTTTAGCTGGACATAAAAAAACAAGGTACAGTTGCAGAGGAGTGGGAATAGTGCAAGGGACATGCAAAGTTAGTTGTTTTCAAATTACATTACACTAGTGTCGAAAGTATAGATGCAAATACAGCAAATCCACACCCCAACTGATTCCGATGGCAACAAAACAAGACTTCGTGCACAGCCTGGAGATGTAATACCAATGTCTGAGCAAGGCTTTCATGTAAATCTGCCTCCTTAATCAGTGGTAAAAATCTGTGTCTAGGAATACAGATGCTCTCAGAGAACATAAGTTATTTCAGTTATCAATGTAAATAAAAACTCATCTGAGACAATACTACTTCAAAAACAAACTTAAAATTCGACATCTAGTCTAGAAATGCATATATTTTGATCTGGAATTTATAGAGTTCATTGTCCATACTAGTCCCTACCATGCATCTGGTGGCATCTGACGGACAGGAAGGCTGGAGGGAGACATTTTTGGGAAATGAGTATTTCCCTTGAAGAAGATTACACAGCCACATGCACGAGTACTAGCCATTCCAAATAAACTTATTACAAAGGCAAAAATGTTAACCATCGCAGATATTACCGCACCACGGGAGTGACTAAACACCGTAAATGCATTGTGCAGCCTGGAACACAGCCTAGCACTGATGCGAAACAGGAGGGGATGAACAATGCACTCTCAAGAGCCAACTCCATGACCTCACTCCTGTGGCCTTACCAAAGGGGATCCAAGACACTGGGAGGAGTAAAAGCACAGAGAGGAAGGCATGAGCTGCTCGGGGAGTGGCTGCAGCCACGGGGCCTGCCCGGGAAGCAAGGCCGTGGCAGCTCTGCTGCAGTGCCGAAAGCGGAGAGCATCTGCTAGGCCGCACCCCCGCGGGCCTTCAGAAGGCAGCCGGGCCGAGCGGCCGCTCCTGCGGGAAGAGGCGCCGGGATCGCCGCTCCCGGGGCAGCGGCCGGCGGGGCCCTGGCGCCCCCCAGCGGCGGCCGCGTCCCGGGGCAGCGCTGCCAACCCGAGCGAGCGCCCGCGGCGGGGAAGCGCCGGCACCGGCACCGAAACAGACACTCGCTGCACATTCACTGTACGGGATATGTTTTCAATTCCATTTTCATGAATGAAGTTCACTCAGGAAATGAATTTTCATTTCACATGAAGTTGCCAGCTCACAATTATCCCTAAATACTTAGATTCCAGAAATGTGCAAAACTAGGACACAGAAGACAGAAGAAAGTGAAAAAGGAATTAATCTTCTCTAGTTTTTCCTCCCAGACTGTACATTTAATAGGCAGAAGTACTTAAAACACAAAGATACCACTTCTGCACATGATCTTGATATGTGCCCTGAAGTTCCACAGCAAAGGGGAAGTATGAAAACCACGCGAGCACTCTGACCATGCTGCACGAACGTACCTTGCACTGAGAAATGAAGTCTTGCACAAACACTGACTTTAATGCTTAAGTACGGCAAAGTCTTTACTGGTGCATGCTTGACATTATCTGTAGTTCTTATCCGTGAATGTGCTGCTTTTGAATTGTGCTGTCATCCCTAACTCATCAAATAAACCCTTTAAACTGCTTGTGCCTATTTATATTTATGGACACACGCAGGCCCATGTATGGAACCCTGTGTACATAGTTACTTACTTGAGTGACAAATAATAGTAATATGATACACGATACGTAACTGCAATATCTCATGACTATTATTTCTCCTTCGCAATGACTCCCAGCCAAACCACATCATTTCCCTACATACTTGCTCTGTCAAGTTTACATGCCCCCTCATGATACTAATGAATGACATTTGTGAGCCAGAAGGAAAGCCCGTCTCAAGAAACAATTACAGCAGGAGATGGTATCTGCACTCAGTATTGCAATGAACCTGCCTCTGAGGCAGCCTTATTGTTACTCGGATTACATATTATGTATTGAGACACTGCTCCATAGCAGTGTCAAAACATCTATTGCCCTCTAAACCGAATGTACTAATCCTGCTTCCCAGTCTGCTCCATCTATCCTTACTCCTCATTTGTCTACAGCTGCTTTTGTACATTTGGAGCTACTACCTTTTGAGTGGAGACAACATCATTGTTACTGGGAAAAGTACCTATAAACTGTTGTGGGATTGAAAGCAAGTCCATTCCCAGGATTACTTACAGGAGACTGCTCCACAAACCAGAGCAGGCAGCAATCCTAAGTGACCTCACAGGCTCATTACCTTTTCCCATCTATTATTCTGCACAGCATCTAAACTAATGAATCACTCAGGAACAATTTCTTCACACTGTTTTTAAAAACATCTCTTCCTTATTGGCACAAGGATGTCCCAGTATTTCTTACAGACATCTCCAGGGAAAAGTTAACCTCAAGGTTTGTATGCACTAGACTTTCATGTGGGTTATCATAAATGCTGTTAATAGATGTGTAGCATCCCCTACCACTTCCTGTTAGGATAATAAGGAGCTTTAAATGCTACTGTAAGAGGAAAGGTATTTTCTTTACCAACTTCACCCTGAATACAAAGAAGAACATGTGTTCAAGGTAGTAGAAACTGGGTGGCCAAATAGGACATCTGGGAACAATGCTGGTTTTTGCAGGGGACGGAGAACTCAATCCCATTATTGCTAAAGCAGAAATTATGATTCCTATTGAATTTAGCAGAGCAGGATTTGGCCCTAAATGACTCTTACCACACACTTCATAAGAGAACAAATAAACAGCAACTACGAAGAATGAGGAATGGCACCAGGTGAACAATAAGCAGATCCAAACTGCTCATTGGATCAAAGCCCGCAGTGTCTGAAAAGACAAGACTGAAAGGATTGCAGATAAAAGCAGTGTTGAAAGCATTAGATAAAAACTTCAGCAGGGCAGATAACTTGCAGAAACAATAACCTAAACCAAGCTTTTCTCTTTACTCTGTTCACACTCCTTGCTTCGTCAGGAAGAAAAAGCAAGAGATGTTAAAAAACAGTGCCCAAAGAACCTGGTTTTCCTAATTTTTTTTACTTCAACTTATCCCCTTCCCACTGCTTTATACATTATGTTCCACTAGTGAACTGTACAACTCCATCATTTCTATGACCAGCTATTTTTCTAGAAAACTCTGACTGTTGTCACAGCCATGAATCGCTCCAAAACACATATGCAAGAATATTTTCTTACTTATAGTTTCTTCTAATTTTATGAAAATAATTTAAAGACATACTTCCAAGTTGTCATCTTATTTGGAAAAAAAGGGGGGAAAAAGTACTACTGACAAAGGCAAAGGCTACCACAGCTGAAGTACTTTGAAAAAAATTATTATCTGTCATTTCCTAGAAACATATAATAGCAATAACAACAACATTCTGGTTTCCAAGGTGCCAGAGAAGCTCCTGTGACAGGTTAATCCTACCAGGAAGAAAACCAATGACACTCAGAGTTAACACACTCTTTCCTAGTACATCAGACACGCAACAGGTGTGTCTTTATTCTTAGTAGACGGTACACATTTACTCATATTAAAGCATCTTTTATTTATTTTTCTTTCTTACTATTGTGTGTATGGCTAATGAAAATGAACCAAGTCAGCCTCATTATTACATGTAAGACACATTATGCACAAGTAGATGAATCACAGAGGAAAAATTGCTCCTGTGTTTTGGTTGCACAGAGTACAAGACAGTGTGAAAAGATCTAACTGAAAACACATTTTTTTATTTGATATTTGTAAAATTAAACATTTCTGCAGTAATTCTCTGAAAAATCAAGGTCTCCTCTATTTCAATAAACAAAATGTTTTGGCAATAATGCTTGAATCTAACCTGCTAGGTCGTTGTCAATCAACCACACACATTTAATTTTCTCTTCCCATGAAATACTAGTTTTCTATCTAAATCTTCATCTTTTTCATCCTTCTGTCATTTTTGTTATGATGTATTCAATTTATAATGCCCATTAACTCACTAAGTTGCCCTCAGATGTATTTATCTGAGTATGTAACCAATAAAACTGAAGATGTGCATAGGCAAAGAGGATGGGCCACAACAATGAATAACAAAGAGTGTGTGGGTTCAGTGTTTGTTACTGACCAGGACCCAAAGACCAATAAACCCATTGGAAGGACTTTCACTCTCCTGAACAGGCATCAGGTCATGCTGAGGCAGGGAGTCCCCTAGTGGTGACACCTCTGCACGGAAAGGAGCAACTGGAAGTGCCAAGAAATACTCACCTGAAGGCCAGGGGTGCCCAGCACTGAACTGTATGGGATATGTTTTCAATTCCATTTTCATGAATGAAGTTCATTCATGAAATGAATTTTCATTTCACATGAAGTTGCCAGCTCACAATTATCCCTAAATACTTAGATTCCAGAAATGTGCAAAACTAGGACACAGAAATCAGAAGAAAGTGAAAAAGGAATTAATCTTCTCTAGTTTTTCCTCCCAGACTGTACATTTAATAGGCAGAAGTACTTAAAACACAAAGATACCACTTCTGCACATGATCTTGATATGTGCCCTGAAGTATCCTTTCAAACAGCAAGTAGGGCTACATAAACAGATACCTGCAAACAGAAATATAATTTTGTCCTTAGAACACTTTTCTGAGAATAGGTATCGGATTCACACATTAAGTCCTGCTGTGTGTGTCAGGGATACAGTCAGAGAATATGTGAGTTAAAGGCAGAATATCTTTTCTGCCCTTGCTAAAGTTCTGCTTTAGTAACTCTGCTGAGTTGTCTGCTCATGGGGAAAACCCTTCCATTTCCACCTCTCCTCTTCTCAATTAAAAAGTAGAATAAATCACAAAATCTGACATTATTACACTATCTCTATTCAGCAAATTTATTCTTTTAAATTAAAGCTGATCATCTGCTTTGAGATAGCCTAATCCAGTGACATTGTGTACATTCATTACGCACAATCCACAAAGACAGAGGAACTATGAGCACACCTGAAACATTGTCACTGGATTCCCAGTCTACATCGAATACTTCTACTCTCTAAGTCACAATGTCTTTTGTGTCTACAATTCTACAACTTAAGCACCCTCTGTACAGTGACCAAAAGTTACTTCTCTTTTCTCCAAAACATTAACTTCTCATATTAAACTATGTGAAATTAATATACTTACACTAGCTGCTGCTTTCCTTCATCAAGTCCAACACTCCTTTCCCCCTGAAACTTTTGTCTGCTTTCCTGAGCAAGAGCATAGAATGACATTTTCCTTTGAAATGGAAAACTAGAAAATGTTCTAAGGGCAAGAACAAAGGTTAACTCTCATGCTGACTACGTAACTCCTCTGTTCTGGCAGCTCAGGAATCAGAAGCTCTCAGTTAAAGCTCTGAAATCAGAAGCTCAGTGAGTGTCTTCAAAAAGTTAAGTTTTCAAAACAGAGCATTGAAAATTGAGATCACAGGAGCTGAGGATGATCTCAGCTGAGGGTGCATCTCAAGGTGCAATAATGCCTCAAAACATTACTTTTAACTTGAAACTATTTCTTTAGCAGCAACCCTGGGTTTACAGTGAAAACATCATTTCAGCCCTGCTGGAAAAACCAGAAAAGTCTGTATGTACAGATCTTTTAGCACTTACACATACTTAGAAAATGAAAGCTTTTAGTCCTTTGGGCAGCTGGTCATGAAGAGTGAATGAGATGGAATACTGCTAGGAATGTCACAGCTATTGGTGACTTTCCAGTGTGGGCTGACTCCCTGCCATTCCCTTCACAATGCATGCAAAACGGGAAAGATCTATTCTGTGAATGTTTTATCGATCAGTTACAATGTCTCTGGAGGCTACAAATGACAGTCGAGAAAAAAAGGTGTTACTTTACTATGCTGTTAATACTTGCAAGCTACCTACCAATCTTATATGGTAATCCATGATGCAATGGAAAGAAAAGACACCTATCATCTTTAAAGTGTGTCACATTGCTTTGGATGGTAGTAATTAATGTTTCTAATGAGATTACTTCATTAATACAAATTTCTATTAATATGAATTCATGCTAATAGGGGCAATGGATTAATTCTCAATGTAAAGATTCTGATTTGTTTGCAGTCATAGATGTAGTCTCAGTCCAAAAACACTGCATGCCAGGAATAAGTTTTGAGCTCCTGAATTTCTGTCCCAGAAATATTTCTTACATGGAAATATAAGATGTATTCCATGTGGGCCACATAATGGGTTGAAAGGCTGAGGATCAGGTCTCTCAATAAATCTGAAGCTAATGATTAACAGCAGGCATATTTACTCTTCCAGGGTAGAGCTGCTAGTTGACTACAATCAACTTTTATAAATACTGATAGCAAACAAAGAGAAGGTCGTCTATTGCAAGTAATTTACAGCTCAGTCATGTATTATAAACTTAACTGCCTTACAAAGTCATAAAATGCAGATGCTATTCCTCATGTTATTGTTTGACTTCCTTTATGCAAAGCCTTTCCTAAAAAACAACATAAGAAAAAAAACCCCAAGAAACAAAAAACAAAACACAGGCCACATAAGATCTGTGCAAGAGGGGAATTGGTTTCAGATTAGGAGCAAATCCTCACCTCTACAAGCAGGTTTGTGTATGATGGCCCATGGGTCTGGACAGAGCTCTAAAACTGAGCGGCTCCAAACAGGCTTAGCCATTTGCTTGTACAGAGCTAAGCCTGAAGCCTAGGGTTCTCAAAATAATTGTGCAGAGTCTCACATCGAGCAGAGTTTACAGTTCTGGACAACAGAAGTAAGACAGGTCAGTGTACCTGCACACAGTTTATGTGTTACTGCAACACTACAAAAGCCTCATTTACATTGCTTTAAATTAAGGAAAGAGGTCATAAGAATTAATATAAGCTTTAAAAGTTGACACAGTGGGTGTTTTTAATCTGGAAATGTAATGCTTATATACATGCATGTAATATATACCTACACAGAGAAGCTCTGCTATAGTACCTTAGGCTCTCATAATTTATCACAACTCTTCCACTGGAAATAGAAATACTATAGTATAATAACTTTAAAATATGATATTTACATGTATATAATTTTACATACATTAAAGAACACACATATACACATATTAATATGTATTTAAGAACACACAAGTCTATAATGTGGAAAAAACCAGACTACAGAGCACCCCAAACACATTGCTGCAGCTTTTCCTGACTGCAGCTTTCTGCACTCAGACCCCTACTGATCTAAAAATCCAAAGACATGGCTAGCAGAAGTGTTCCTTGATTATTCCGGCAGCAAAGTAAATTCCATGTAATTTATGTGCTATAAAGTGTAAACAGACTGTACTTTTCATCATTTACTTTTAGCTTTTGTTTTGTGGTTTTCATGTGTTTGTTCACAGTTAATATGGTACCAGTACATGGATTTATTTATTTCTGAGGTAAGACTAAGGAAAAGGAGATAGTTTCTGTCGGGAGTTTAAAATGCAGACATTTAAATACAGTTTATTATAGCTAACAGTGTTAACATAATAATTTAGTTGCAAAGAAGGATTAGAAATACATTTCATATGAACTTTTAGATGCAGAAGCCCTCAGAACAAGTCCCATTTTTCCCTACCTGCTTTAATGAATTTCTTGCACAAAATACATACATAGTGAATTTTTTCAGACTGTAAGGTCCAAGGAAATAAGCAATTTTTCAATTTAAAACAAGCACATGAAAGACCAAACTGAGATCAGGCCTTAGTTTATATATTCCTGGGTTAAATTTCTGGAACAGAAAAGAAAATAGGGTCTCTGTGCCCAAAACCCAAAACTCCAGTGGGCAAAACTTCACCCTATTTGAAAACTAGATTCAGAGAGCAAAAACATTTTAAAGGATAATTAAATTCAGTATACACAAACCACAGACAAAACCTAAATTTAAAAGAAGAAAAGGAGATGGACACGCACAACAATTTTCAAATGCCATCAAAACAGTATCTGACAGAAACCAGTGAACATCAGCTGGAGTCCTGAGACACAGCCCAAGTAGCTTTGCTCCCAGCTGTTGGCCAGGCCTTGCCAAGAGTCAAGTCTGCAGGAGGTGCAAGTGCTACATGTCTGGATGGGCACAGGAGTTTGAAGTACATCGGGGACTAAATCCAGCAAAACTCCAATGCCTTAGGCTTCACTATGGAAAGCAGGTGCTGCAGTCTTTGACAGGCCTACATGACACACGTAACCTGAGCACACCACTGGAGCACAGCTGTGCTGCGCTGGTACGTGTGGGGAGGTATCCAGCCACTCTGAACATGAATCAGATGTGTTTCTGTGAAACGCTTTTTTGAATTTCTGGCATAACCAATTTATTATTTCTGAAATACATGCAAGGACTTGAAGGTGTTGGGACACAGTGTGTAGAAGCTGTCAGCATGAGAAAATCATTCTCTTCTCCTCATACAGGCACCTCAATGTCTCTCTGCTTGCTTAGTATAAGCTAAGTATAAAGCTGTCTTCTTCCACCTAATGGCAATTTCCAATTCCAACTAATGTCAATTACTAATTTAACTTCTGCACTTGAATTGTGGAGGAGAGAGGGGGTGTTGAGAATATAGAGACATTACTATTGGAAAGGTCAAACCTGGGAAGTGTGCAGACTTCCTACAAGGTGCACAAGACTGTAATTGGGTCACAAGTCCATGGAAAACCTAAAAAAATTGGACTGCTCTGCATTAGCTATTCCAGAATAACACCCTGTATTGACTGTCTACTCATTAGTTAGTGCTTGCTTGCTCTGCTGTGTCTGACCTATTTATTCTTGAAGCCTGGTCAATTTATCTATATAGACAGAGTTCAATAAATTCTACTTTTACCATTAAGCTTGGACTTAGAGAATGTCTGCCTATGACTTAACAGTAAGTTTTTGCTTAAATCTTATTTTTGGCAGCCCTAGTGACATCAGAAAGTGAGCTCAAATAATAACAATAATAATATTTTTGATTTTCACTTTTACACTGTTTGGTGACTTGAAAATGCACACATTAGTCTCAATAGTCTGAAAGACCTGGCACAAGGCCTGCGTTTGAATGAGCATGGGTGAAAGTGCCCTGAGAATATCCTTCCCACTGCTGTGGGTTTGGCTTCCTAGGCCCCGGCCCAGCTTGGGAAGAGGAGAGCTGGGTGTCCTTAGAGAAAGGGGTTGTGAAGACAACAGCCACTGGCCTCAGCAAGGGTGAGCCCTCCTTCCCCGGGAGCTGCGTTTAGGCGCAGGCTGTCCCACTGGGCCCTGCTCCAGTTACAGCCCCAGATGCATCCCCAGCTCTGTCTGTGTACGGACACTGCCTCAACCCTGGGCTAACACCCCAACTTGGCCTCAAGCCCTGCCACCTCACCCCTGGCCTGCCTGGCCATCACAGGGCCGTGGCTGACCCTGGTCACTGCCACCAGGTCTGATCCTGACATGACTTCTTGGCTTGACCATGGCCCTGCACCATCATCCCCACCCTGCCCCGTGACCACCAGGCTGTGGCGGACCTGGCTGCCCTCAGCAGGCCTGACCCCAACCCTGAGCATGACTCAGCCCCACAGCTGGGCCCCGGCCCTGCCACGCCACCACAGCCATGGCTGGGGCTGCCCATCTGTGTCACCGGGGACAGGCGCTGGTGGCCAGGCCCTGCCCTGCCAGCCCCATGGGGAGCAACCGTGGGGAGCCACCATGGCCCCGTAAGCTAATGAAAGAAGAAGTACATTCAGTGCCCTGCAGACAGGCTCTTCCAAATGTAACACCTCAAAAGGTTCTTCCTTCTGCCACCACACACACCACAGGAAACCCCCTGCCCTCAAACGTCAAGTGCAAATCTTTAGAGGAAAGGATTGACACTGAAATTAGTTCACTATGAAAGAACAAGACCAACGAGCTGGCAGCAATTCTGGTCCGGACCCTACTCTGTAAATGTAAAACGAGTTACACCACGGACTTTGATCTAGTTAGCCCAGATGCACAGAGTTAAAAAGCAACAGAGAAAATGGCACACAGTGCCTACCTGCCCCTGGCCATTTTTATTTGCTCTTCCTCACCCTGTGTGAAGCCCCAGTCCGTGAGTCTAGACCCCACCACAAGAGAGGACTATTGAAAAACACAAGGAGGAAAAAACTTGATCTGCAACTTACCAATTACATTTGGTTACAGTACCCCCACTCAAACAAGGGGAGTCCCAAAATGGGATTCTTATGACAGTAATTGTTTACCAAACTGAGTAAAGGTTTTTAAATCCCGGTCTTCCCTGCCATTTTTGCTTCTATTTGGACTTCTTTAGCATATTAGCCCTTCAGGGCTCCAAGGACCTATTTTCATAAGTGTTGACAAACCACTAAACACGCAGGTGGCACAGTATCAGTGGCAAGTAATAATAGTATCTCCTCCACAAACAAGACACAATGGAACACTTGCGCTCTGAAACATTCCCGGGCGGAGTATCTCTTATGAAAGAATTTCTTTATTAATGCTTTGTTCAGGGAGGGAGCTCCACTGGAACAACAATATACCCAAGTAATGCTGTCCTGGTATCCCATCTGCTCTCCTCACCCATGCAGCTCATGTATTTTGGAGCTTATTTTAAAAATTCTTCGTAATTATGAGGAGCTGAGTCCCAAAT
Source organism: Monarcha castaneiventris obscurior (assembly GCA_026261815.1). Taxonomy (NCBI): domain Eukaryota; kingdom Metazoa; phylum Chordata; class Aves; order Passeriformes; family Monarchidae; genus Monarcha; species Monarcha castaneiventris. The sequence continues at coordinate 3,170,034 of JAMPIT010000350.1, read as the reverse complement.
CCAGATCTCTAACACCCAATAAGTTATTCTTAGTCTCCAAGAAGGTAAACAGGACTACTTTTGTGAATATGACAAAATAAAGCCTGCAATGGCAGACCCCTCAAACTGCAAGCAAGGCAATATAATAAAGCACCAAGTATGAATACGCTCAAATACCTACGAAACTGAGTAGGTCTGCACTCCTGCAACAAATGTCTTCCTAAGGTTATGAGTATGGTGAAAAAAATACATTTCCAACACAAGATTTTATTCCCACCTTCAATTGCCAGACCTGTGAGAGAAAATGTTGGTCAAGAGAATACAGTAAGGAATTACTTGCAACAAATGGACTCAGTAAATGATCTGCCGTGAGGCAGTAAGAACAGTTGTGTAATAAATAATAGCGTCCAAATGATTTATCACAGAGACTGTCCAGTCTAAGGAGGGGATTCATCTTTCCCACAACACTCATCTGTTGCTAATGAGTCAGCAAGAGTGGAGCACTGAGTGGTGCTGACTGTACCTCCCAATTAATTTAATATGCTTTTCATCTTTAAATTTGAGTGTAAATTAAAATAAACCTTTGTTTTGCTGCCACCTTTTCTCATTAGCATCTGCAAAATAAATCTACTAAACCACCACGCCTCCCACCAAAAGCATAAACCAACCTGGAAAACAGCAAAACAAATTAAATTAAATGGAATGAGTGCTCTTCTCTCCTGAAAGCTTAATTTCCCTTTCCTCTTTTTTTCAGTTCCTATTCATTGACAGTGGCTCACGTACTAGATATGTTCTAGAGCTGGCAATTAATTTTTTGCCATTCTTCCTACTGAAGAAAAGAAAAAAAATCCTTACATAATACATGCATAGTTTTAAAAACATGATCTAGAAAGTAAATTGCTATTAGGGGAGGTAGATTCATTTCCCTATTCTGTGGCTCAGTCTCTCAGTTATTTTCAATGTCTCATTTGAAAGTGAAGATAACAGTATTTCCCTTTTTCTCAAGAACTAATAAACAAAACCAGCACAAGACTATTGTACGCAGTCATAATAGGAGCATTATATAAAACAGCCAAGTCTCCTAAATAGAAATTAATTATTAAAGAATACAGAGCTCTTGTGCCCTTTTAGATGCATTTTCTATTTATCCATAGCTCTTCTATTGTATCTTGCAACTGTTAATTTTTGGACAACCTGCAACTGTACCAGTTACCTGTTCCCATGCCACATTCCCCTACCTGCTGCCTCTTTTATGTAGCTGGCTCCATGTCTCCTGGCTCTTCTCATCTCAGCTGCTTTCCCTGGGCCTTGATGCAGTCCGAGGGGTGGAGGTGCATCTCAACACCCAGAGCTCACACACTGAGACATCAGAGACCCAAAGCTGACTGGAATGACACCTGCTTGGGCACTGTCCGTCTCTCCACACTCTGCAGGGGGAGGAGCTGCCTTGGAGATAAAAGGCAGTAGCTCCACCTCTGAATCCCATAGCTTCATGCCCTAATGCTGCTGAGCCTTCCGACAGCGACTGCCAGTTCCTCTGCCACCTGCCAAGCTCTGAAGTGCTGTCCTGAAGAGATGGAAGGCAGGCAGCCTCTCTTCACCCAGCCCATTTGCTTCATCGACAAAGGACAGAAAAGCACCTACAGGTTTGTTTAGCTTTTGGGACCTGGAGCAAATATAAGCTGTCAATTCTTTTTTCACTTCTGTCCCCAGCAGCTGCAGAACAAAGCTTAAGAAGAGTGCACCCTGAAGTCTTGAAACCATAAGTCAAATAGTATCTTGAATGTTTTTATGTTGTGATTTTCAGGCCTATTTCATTACATATGGAAAGTTGATCTGTGGTATTAATAACTGCACAAGCATTCATTGTGTTCTTATGGAAACTGAGTTGTTGGGGAGCCATCTGAACATGATACTGCACTGTGAACATACTGTATTCCTCCCTATCTTCTCCTGGGCATCTAATTGTAACTGAAATATTTGTGACAAGGAACCTCCTTCCACGAGCATCTGTAAAATCATCAGTTTCATTAACCAGGCTTACTAAAATAGCATTGCATGACTTGAGTTGGTCTTCTGCCTTAATACTGCAAATACTATTATGGAACAATGCATGTATTTTGATATACAAACCTTAAAATCTATCTCTCTTCCATGCTAACACTTATGATAAATGAAATTTTCTTTGAATTGGTATTATGAATGAAACTGGATTGGATGAGCAAAGAAACCTGAAGGCGAGGGTTATCCAAGTTCAAAACGAATATGTATTTTTTCTTTTAAATTATTAAATAAGTGATTAATACGTTTCTGAACTATTTTCAGTTTTTATAGCAGTGAACAGCCACATGAGTTATACTACAGCTGACTGTTGCTGCTTCTCTGAACTTGTTTCAAGGAAGAAGGAGGCAGATACGGCTGCCACAGTTTGCCGTGGGTGCTCAAAGGTACTGCTGAGAGGAGCCACGAGAGGGCACTGGAAGGAGAAAACAGGCCAAAAACTGCAGTCCTGGGAACCAGCAGGCAGGACTCAACAGGAGCTCGGCTCCCTGCCCGGAGGGAGAATAATTTAAGGTCCAACAGGACACAGAGCTCATTTCTGTATAAAAGCGAAAGCTATCCTGAGAGGTGTCCCAGGCCAGGCTTAGAGGTCTGAAGCCTGCCAAGGCAGCCAAGAAAGGGCCAAGGGTACCCGGAGAACGTGCTGGGGCATCAGGAGCAACAGGAAGGGACAGCACCAAGCAGAGCTGAGAACTACAGAAATGTGCACAACTGACAACCTAACTCACACGTTCCTGCTCTACACAAAGGCTACAAAGAGAAAGGGAGATGAGAGAGGTTGTATAAAGCAACCTTTTCCCAGAAAATATCTCCATTATGCACTTAATTTCTGTCTGGATGAAGAGAGATCCAGTGGTCCTACCCAGTCAAGGTAAGGAACAAGGAAAGAAAAAAAATGTTTTTGTCAGGAAACAATTGCAAGCTCAACACATTTGAGGAAGTCAGAATAAACCACAGAGAATGTCGGAATTCATCTTTGACCTTATTTCTTATTTCATCTTTTAACATTTTTCAATGTAACAAATGCAGCTTCTTCCCGCTTTATGGATTCCACAGTTATATCTGGGAATGAATTTCAATTCTCCATTGATCTTTTAAGAGACTGGCAGACAGCTACATGCTCGCTTGTATGACATCAAACAGTATGGACAAGATCAGCACAGTCATTAGAACTTGACTTTGGTCCGCCAGCAAATGCTTCATTCCCTCTGTCAATCCAGTCTAGATTGGTCTATACAGGAACATGCTATATTATAAATACAGATGGTCACTGAAAAAACTTGACCAGTTTGTTATTGACCACTGGTTGTTGTTGATTTGCTCCCTGGTCCTGCCCAGCTCCAACTAGCTCTTTCCAAAACCACGCTCAAGAGCAGTTCAAAGGGTTCAAACTCACTTCACTAACTTTGTGCAAAAACAGTAGTCTTAATGAAATTGCTCCTTCCATTCCACAGCATCTCTAATATACCTTGTTTGATTGACAGCATAAATCAAATAACTTCAAAATCACACTTAGAAAATATCCCAGGAGTGGGCTGCCACAGTTCTCAGGCATTTTTTAAAACTTTTAAACTGAAAAAAATGTCTATGAAGTTAATTATCGAAATAATAGTAATAAAAATGACGAGGAGGCAGGCATATGGGACAAAGAGGAACAAATACAATTTTGTTTAGAGCCTCTGAAGCTCACTGTGGTCATATAGGAACTGCAAGATTTGGCCCTCCAGGGTGATCACTGTTATTACTTTGATTATAGTAGCACAGGACAACACCACACAGACTGGAATCTGTCTGCTCCTGATGGAAGTCTTCTGGCCTGAAGAGATTACAGTCTAAATAACACCAGTAGACAAGCGGAGTGAGAAAGAAAGTACTTTTATTAGGTCCAAGAGAGATTAAGAAACTTGCCCAAGGACACATACCTTTGACAGATCCAGGGTTTAACCTAGATTTTCCTTATGGTGCCTTGGTCATAAACCTTCTGCTCAACTTGTGAATGACTCTTCAGCTGAGATTTAAATAGACTACATCTCAGTAAAGCATAACCAGAAACATCCTGTTATACGACATTTATTTTGACAGCTTTCACACAGAGAACATTCTTCTATTTTCTATTAACAAAGTCCTTAGTGCATAGAAGAAGAAACAAATACAAATTTGGGGGCACGTGAAAGCCTCATGCTCAAGAGCAGGCTACTGCTTCACAAGACTCTCTACACAATTGGATGCTTCAATGCATTTGCTTCAGCTTTAGTCCTAAAAACTTTAGAGTTTTAAACTTACAGCTCTCCAGCTATGTAATTCCCTACATCCAGCAAAATCTTCCTCCTTTTTTGGGGGGGAGGGTGTCATAATAAGGCACACAGAACAGAAATTAATCAGAAAAAGAGAAGGAATACCAAATTATGGAAGAAAGAAATCGCCAAACTTAACTCAGTCCAGGTTTCACATGCCACCGAAAACTAAGACGAGTTTTAGATGTAAGTCAGTGTTGACACATAATATTTAACTATGCCCATCATAAAATCCACTTTACTGAAATAAAAAACACACAGTACAAAAATCCACTTGAAGCAAATATTACTCATTAACATTCCTTCTACCTCTTGCACGAAAGCACTACTTGCGAAAAGGGCTCACTTGCAAATCTAAGAGGACACTGCCTCTCACTTTCACAATGTGCCAAAAGTGATACCTGCGGGAAGAAATGATAACCTTCAATAATAAACGGCTCATTTCCCAGCATAATTTCTATTAATTCTTCGACCTTCGCTTTCACTATCAACACATATAGCTTTGATGATTACGCAAAGGGGAAATATGCGCTAGAAGCAAGGTCGAAGTGTCCCATATCTCCACAAGGCAGAGAGAATTCAATTAAGTCACTTTCAAGAGCCTTGTGAACTACCTTTCAGGCAGGTGAGCGCCTGGCTTTGTTTCCAAAAGCTGCCAGGATCGATTCAAAAGCCGCAGAGCTGCCACGTTTCCCTGCAAGGTCCGGCACAACCTCCCTGTCGCCGTGGTCTCCCGGGTACCGGTGTTTAGCCCACACCCCATGCCAGCGGCACGGTGAAGCACAGAAGCGGCCTCCTCCTCCTCCCCGGGGAAGGAGAGGTGCCACGGGGAGCCGCAGCCGTGACTCAGAGCCGCCTCTGTCACAACATGCATTTCCCAAAGGTCCCGATGCTTCAGGTGCCCGGCCGGACGGCTCCGGCGGCAGCCGGCGCTGGCGGGAGGCTCCGGCGCTCCCCGATGCGCCGGCAGGAGCGCCGGGAGCTCAGCTCTCCCTGCCCCGCAGCACCGCTCCCCGCGCCACCTTGGCCGGGGCAGACCCTGTCCCGCGGGGCGCCCGCCCGCCCGCCGCCCCTCTTCCCGCTCTTCCCGTCGGGATGAAGCGGCCGCGGCTCCGCCGGGCTCGGGCCGTGCGCCCTCCGCAAACCCCGTTCCGTGCCCTCCGCCTCCGCGGGGGCGCGATGGGCACGGACAGTGCGGGGGTGAAAGCCGGTACCTGACTCTGTCCTTCTCTGCCCGCCGGAGCTCCGCGTCCCTCTGCAGCACCTGGAAAATCGCCCTGGCTTCCTCCTCGTTCAGAAAACTGAGATCTGGCCCCAGAGGCGCTGCGGTCATGGCTTTGCTTATCGGCGGGCGGGCGGGCGGAGGCGGGCGGGCAGCGCTGACCCCCTCGCAGCGTGCAGCCGCACCAGCATGGCCGGGCGCCGGGCGGACCGCGCACGCCGGCACCGCGGGACGCGCCCGTCCCGGAACGCCGACAGCCGCGGCGGCCGCCGCTCGGAACCGCCCTGGCGCGGGCTGGGAGACTCCCTCCGGAGCGATCGCGGCGCAGCCCGGCGGGGCGGAGCGGGGCAGGGCAGGGCAGGGCAGGGAAGGGAAGGGAGGAACGGGGAGGCGGCACCGCTGTCGGGGCCGGAGCCGGAGCCGGAGCCGGAGCCGGAGCCGGAGTCGGCATTGGCATTGGCATTGGCATTGGCATTGGCATTGGCATTGGCATTGGCATTGGCATTGGCATTGGCATTGGAGTCGCCGCTCGCCCCTCGCTCGTGTCCCGCCGCTCGCCCACGGCTGAGTCGGGTGATGCGCTGAGCGCTCGGCGCGGTGCCTGCTTCGGCGCTGTCCGCGGAGCACACGCCCGCACAGGGGGCCGCTGCGGCTCCCCACGGCGCTGGCGGCGCGGTCCCCGCCCGGCAGCCCCGCCACGTCTGTGCCCGGCTCCCCGCGGCACTCGAGCGCGGCCCCGCCGCTCTGCCCCGGCGCTCGGCCCCCGGCAGCCCCTCCGCGGAGCACGCCGCCTCCCGCCGCTGCAGGGGGACGTGCCCGTAGTCTTGCGGAGTGGATACAAAGCGGCAACTTTTCCGCAAGTTGCCAGTGTTTTCCTGTGTTTGCTGTTTACTCTGCTTTAAAGTTTTCCTGAAGAAATAGTACAGAACATAAGTTCTTGACCTGGGAGTTATAATCACATCTCGGAAGTAATTTCATTCTGATTCCATTGTAGTGGCTCTAACGCAACTCAGCTCTGTGCTGGTGGGAGCACCACGAATTGCTGTGTTTCTCCAAAGTATGTGTCTGACTAGCACGCTGTACTAGTTGAGTACGTTGTAAAATGTCCTTTCAAATTTTTCCATCAAAAAAGAGCTTTATTCAGGGCTGAACTGCAGATGGAGAAAGAGAATTATGGTGAACTATTTCAGGCCGAGAAATTTGGGGCCGTTCAGCCTGGAAAAGAGAAGGTTTGTTGTGGAGACCTTGTAAAAACCTTCCAATATCTGAAGTGGGCCTACAGGGAAGCCAGGGGAGGACTCTTCGTTAGGAACTGTAGTGGTAGGACAAGGAGTAATGGGTACAAATTGAAAGAGGTGAAATTTAGGTTAGATATTAGGAAGAATTTTTTTAGTGTGAGAGTGGTGAGGTACTGGAACAGGTTGCTCAGGGAGGTTGTGGATGCCCCAATACTGGCAGTGTTCAAGGCCAGGTTGGACAGGGCCTTGAGCAACCTGGTCTGGTGGGAGGTGTCCCTGCCCATGGCAGGGGGAGTTGAGACTAGATGATCTTTAACGTCCCTTCCAAACCCTTAATATTCTCTGGTTCCATGAAAGAAAACACCATTTTTGCCATGGCAAAGCGAGTCAGTGGAAAAAGGCAGGGCAGTGTGCAGCAGGAGCTGGGCTGTGGTGCACACAGCCACCTTCCCACCCTGCAGCAGGCTGACGTGGGGCTGCGGGACAATGTTTCCCCACTAGGAAGTTGAGTGGTGCAAGCGGAAATAAGGGCCTCAGAGCACAGCAGGAATAGTAGGTTGCAGGAGGCTCCTTGTTTTGGCAGAGCTTCTGGCATAATTTGTCTGACCCAATGAGGAACTTACCTGATTCCTGATAACCAAACAACAAAAGCAAGGCTATGAGAGAATTGATGAAAATGTAAGAAAGCAAACTATGAAGAATTATGATGTGGAGAGGGTGTGTCTCTGACAGAGAAAAGAAGGTGAATTTTTAAAAGTGTATGAGAGGTGCTTCTGGGTAAAGTCCAAGCATGTTGTTTCTCAAGGTGCAAGAGCCAAAGGTGTCCCTGGTGCACTAGAAGAACTTCCTTCTAAGAGTAAAAGTCCTGTCGTTCCCATTCTGTTGCACTGAGCATTATAGAGTGATTGTTTCACCAGCAGAAGCTGAGTGCATGGAGTTCTCCTAGGGAGTCTCCCAGGCAATGAATTAGACATCACTCTCCCTTTCTAACTGGGACCTGCAGGATATGGGAAGCAGTTGCTCACTGTGCTTCTTTTTGCATCATCCTGGAGCTGCTCCCACAGCTGGGGCAGAACATGGTAACGTTTTTTTCTGCACATCCATTGCAATGAAGCTCATCAATGCCCACACTTCCCTTAAAAAACAGTGTTTCATCTTATTGATGAGTTGTGGTCTTTCAACCTCTTGTGCAAACTCGTAAGATGTCCCTGCTTTTGTAGGAGATTGGACTTGATGACCTTTAAATTCCCTCCCAAACCAAACAATTCTGTGATTCTATGGTGAAAAAGAAATACATACGTACAGAATATATAGGAAGGCCATGCATTTTCTTATGGTTTTGCAAAGCAAGTTATGTAATACAGTTCTTACAAATTAAGGGTGACATTTCCCCACAAATTTGGTGACTATCTATAATTGTATTTGTCCTGTCTGTAAGTCAAAAATGGAATCGTATTTCTAAGTTTCTGTCAGTCTTTTTCTCCATTTCTAGAAATCTGATTAATGGTACTTTTTTCTTCCCATCATTGAAATACTTGTTGGCAGATTTTTAGTGCAGAGGGAAGGAGGGATAAGATGTTTATTTACTGTATAAGCAATGTATAGTCTTCTGGATAATAAGAAAGAAATGTTTTTAGTTGTGTAAAAAGCAATGGAATTGTTTGGAAGAGTGACAAGTACATACACTAGTGGCTTTAGAGGGAGGCTGCAAGACTTCACAGGGATAATTATTCCAATGGCTTTTATCCAGAATATTTAGAGATTTGGGCATAGCCATTTGTATAATGAGAAGACCTTCATTTTGCACGGCACCGTTGGTATGTCACATTACAAAATGTGTGTTGGACCATGACTAGAAAGAGCTCCTATCTGTGGAGTCCTTTACCAGAAATTTATTTTGTGAAAAATAACCACTTTTCCAAATGTCTTTTCATTACTCCACCTCACTTAGAAAACACTTCCATGTATGTGTTCTGTGCTTCCACAGCCTGTGTTCCACTATTTAGAGTCTCTTGCACCTTATGTGCTTTAATTTCTGCTCCGTAAACCTAAGATAAGATACATGCTTTAAATTGTTTCCAAGGTTTTTAGCTAACAGCTGTTCCAGGAAGATATAGAAGTGTTTCTTTTAAATAAGTAGTGTTTTCCGGTTTAAAAACCTGAAACAGAGGGCCAAAATAGCATATGAGAGGCTGCAGACATGAGACATCATTAGTAATGTTAATTGCGAATGCCACTAAAGAGGATGCTGACACACACACCTTAATTATAGGGCAAATTCTTCAAAAATTGCATTTCACAAATACTGCTGTGCTAATGGGTGGTGCTAACTCCACTTATTCTCAGTGGAGGAATTCAAAGCATACATTTCTGGGAAGCCAGAAGGATTGATTCTAAAAGTTGGTCTGTACCTAGGGGAATAGAGAGGAATGTGCAGAAGGGTTGGTTAAATCTTGTAGCAATTGGCCTTGAAGCTCGTATCAGCCTTGAGGCTCGAAAGAACTGTAAAGTCTTGTCTGTTCCTGTTGCTCTAATTACTGTGTAAATTGTCAGCCAGATTAGTGAAGGGTGGTTTAATTAACTCCCTGTGTTAAGTGAGAATGGCTTCATGACAAGGCAAAGAATAAATACGAAGCGTCTTTCATTTAAAATGTATTAAATCTGCTAATTGTTTTTGAAATAAATATTTCTAACACTAGGCTAGGTGAAAAATACTTGGATCATAGTACTCATAAGGACAAAAGCAGTGCCTCTCCTCTGTTTAACAAGCCCATGTTTTATACCTCAGTTTATTCTAATAGTCATTATGCGTTGATGCATGTTAACATCTGGAGATCCATCTGAGTTTCAGGGGACATAGAGGCTTGCAGTGTATGGTTCCCATTGCCACAGGTCAGCATTTCCACTGAGCAGTGGGTGTCCTCCAGGATCTTTCACGGGGCCCTCAACTCCCATTTCAAAGGAGCTTTGGACTTTCATTTAGGCATTTCAGCTGTGAAGCGGTGCACTTTGAAAATTGCCTGGACATCAACATCCAAATGCTGTTTGTGTTTCTGTAGCTGTCTGTGTGCTATGCAGCCTCTTGCGAGGCAAGGAGGGGGCCAAGGCCAAGCTGAGCAGGCTGCAGGGCATAGACCATCACTGACCACCCTGTAAACGCCACAAGCAGCAGATCAGCTCCCACAGGGACAGCCAGTCTCCAAGGAACATGCGTTCACAAGTCACATCTTGCAGCCTGTGTCACTGCAGACTACTCCTTTTCACAATCTCCTCCAGCACTTCCTCTTGCTGAGTCTGTCATTCACCTGCTTCTTTTTTCCTCCCCATCCCTGGAGTGTGGGCTTCTCCCTTCCCCCACGTTTAGACTCTGCTCTGCCCACACGGAACATTCCTCACTTTACAAGTACTGCTTGCTGCTGCTGCCTCTTGCTCCAAAGCCTTCCTACACCTTACATGGTCAATATGGACTCCTTAATTTGTTTCCTGTACAGGGTTGTTTCTCCTGGAATAGACTTGTTGATCCCTTAGAATGATGTAAAGACATCATAGCAAAATATGATCTGTTTTTTGCCAATCAGAAGAAAGGTAAGAGTGATGTCCCAAAAGTATATTAGCATTGCATAGCAGCAAGGAAAGGTGGTCATGAGAAAGACCTCTGAAATGGTGGCTGCAGTCTGACCCTGGCACTTCATGACACTGCTGTGTATTTGGTGCTGCTTTGGAAAATGACTCCATGACACCCCTTTGTTTGCTTTTTCCTTTTCTGTCTGTCCTTCTTCCTCCCTTATTTTTAGGATTCAGTTAATCACTAATTTAATTTGTAATACTCATTGGGACTGCACTTTCTCTGGATTGGAGAGAATATTGTGAGTAGGATCCCTCACAGGGCAAGACAGATTGGGCTTGTAGGGGGCTGCTGCAGAGGGCTGTGGCCCGGAGAGGCATATGAAGCAGGTTGTTACCTTTACAACTCTGGAGTATAAAACCACTGCTTGAAATGGGAGGCTGAACACATTTGGTTGAAATTATGCAGGGTTTCTGCTTTATTATAGGTCTGATGTCTTGACTGTCAGAGCCATAAGTTGGCTAGTACTGCATGTAACATCTGCTCTCTTGGCAGAAACTAGGTAACCTTCTCTTCCTCCTTAACTAATATGTGCATAAACATAATCACCAGAGGCCAATACCTGGGACACAGCAGAATTATGCATTTAATATATTTAGGTCATATGCCAGTGCATGCAACTTATTAAGACAGGCTTGAGTAAAGGTATAAAGAACCAGGCATGACTAAACAATAAGGAAGAGATGTCGACAGAAGCAAGAAGGCAACCTTCAAAACACTGAAGTCATATCCAAATGAGGAAAATAAAAAAATTCATAAATCCTGCTTGATAACATATTGGAAAAAAAAAAAAAGAAAAAGGATAGGAGCAAATATTTGAACAAAGACAGCAAAGTTGATGCAATCTGCTTGTACTTCTGAAGATATTTCATATTACCATCATCAACAGCTTCCAAGGAAACCTAGTAGTCATGAGATTGAATAAAAAGTCATTTTATGGGTAAATAACAGGTTACAACTTTGGAAACACAGGGTAAGAGGACAGGTTACTTATTATAGTGGAAGAAGGTCACTGGTAACAACTGGTCAGAACCACTGGTAACCACTGATTTTCCCAAAGCTCTGTGCACGCTCTTAGGTGACCTGGAAAAGAAGTGAGCAGTGAGGTGAGCAGGTTTGCAGGTGTGGTGGGAAAGTTTGTGATATGAAGATATTCATGGTAATAAGGACAAAGGCATACTGTGAGGGACCACAAGAGGCTTTTTTATGACAGAATGACTGGGGAAAAAATCCTGGCTTCACATGCAAGCAGCTTTCACCAGTAAGCAATGGACTCTGAGCTGACTATTATCATTTGGATTCAAGGTCTTTATGATATGCATAGCTTGTGAAAGCATCAGAAAAGGAACCCAAATATTGGAATTTATTAGAAAAGGAAAAAAAATTATACTTTTCTTACAGCTTATATATGAATATGGAATTCTGTATGGAACATAGATTATATTACATATTCCTATTCCATATGAACATAGACTTCTGAATAGATATTCTGAATATAAATTCATATATATTCTCCATATAAATGACGGAATTAGAATATGGAGTTCTATATATTCTATATTTCTATGTAGCATGGAAATGGTGGAAAGGAATTAACTTGGGCGTTTCTTCAACTACAAGAATAAGAGGTCATCAAATTGATCTAACAGAACTGGCTGTAATAAGGAGTATGTGTTTCATGTGGCTGCAGAGGGCTCCTTGTCTTAGATAAGAAGTTCCTCAGGATTTATTTTCTTTTATGCCTTCTGATCAGCTGTTCTGCTAATGTGATCATGACCAGCTGCCAAGACATTTCTTTGGAGTGGCTGTCCTCAAATAGTTTTTGGATATTTACTACTAAAAGTTGAATCCTTAGGAGCCAACAGATCCCCTCCTGATACCAGACTGTTCTTCATCATCAGAGTCTTAAAAACTTTGCAGTTCACCAGCAACTGCTAAAAGAAGGGTGTCAGAGTTGAAGCAGTGATGTCAAGATATGAAGGCATACAGATGGATAGATGAGGCTGCTCTGTATGATGGGACAACTTTATAGGATTGGGAGTAAACCAATTCAAATGACCTGTGTATTTTTGTATCCAAACTGCTTTCAGGAATTAGATCCAAACTCAAATCTTCTCTAGTTGTGCCTTAATTTCTTATCAGGTCAGCTTTCATGCTTATGCTGGATTCAGATTTATGTGAACCAGCACATGAGAAACATAGGCAAGGCATGCAAATTCAAGTCAAATCTTTTATGACAGTGAAGACATAGCTCAAATGTCCCTGTGCTTCCCTCTGCATGTGTTGTTACATAAAAGCTAGCCCAAATCTGACTGCTGCATCTGACCTGGTTTTGGCTGGGATAGATAGATAATTTTCTTCTTAGTAGCTGATATCTTGTTGTGCACTGGATTTAGTATGATAACACTAGTATGATGACACTGATGTCTTTAGGTTTCTAAGTAGTGTTTCTACCAAGGACTTTTCAGCTTCTTGTTCCCTGCCAGCAAGAAGGCTGCAGGGGCACAAGTTGGGAGGAGACAGAACCAGGGCAGCTGACCCCAAAGACCAAGGGGATATTCAGTACCACATGACATCATGCTGTTTATAAATTCGGGCAAAAGATGGCCAGGGGCTGCTTTTGGGAAATGACTGGGCATCACTTGGTAAGTGGTGAGCAGCTGCATTGTGTATCCCTTGTATATTCTAGTATATTCTAATTCCTATTATTATGGTAATTAACACTTTTATTATTTACTTCCTCTTCTGTCCCATTAAACTGTTTTTATCTCAGCCCACAAGTTTTCTCACTTTTACTCTTCTGATTCTGTGCCTCTGGAAGTCAGCTTACTTGCTGGATGGGGTTAGACCAGAACACAGTCATAAAGTCATCTATAGTCCCTGGAACTGCTATAGTTGTGTAGGTTGATATATTTGTTTTTTCACAACAAAAGCCCCCCAAAACCCTAATACAATTTTATAGCAGCCAGCAGGGCTTTACCACAGATACCTGGCTGCCTTCAATGATGCCTGTTTTACGGAAGAAAGGCAAGCAATTGATACTGGCTATTTTGACTTTAGCAAGTCTATCAAGACCGTGTTTGGTTGTATCTTTGTAACCATGTTTCAGAGATATGGACCAGGTGGGTTGACTACGAGGTTGATGAAACAAATGATTGGACCATCAGGCTCAAAGAGTTCTGGTTAGTAGCTGTAAGTCTAACTGGTAGCCAGTTGGGAGTGGCGCTCTTCTGCATTAGATTGTGGCCCTGGTGGTATTTAACTTCTTCACTAATGACCTGAATGATGAAATGGAATGCATCCTCATTAGCAGGTGACATTAAATTGTGGGGAAAAGATGGTGTGCTGTAGGGCAGGGCAGTTATTCAGGGGAATCTTTACAGGTTAGAGAAATAGCCTGACAGAAACTTCTTGAAGTTCAAAAAGGCAAATTTAAAAAACCAACCAACCAAACAAAAAAGCCAGTTAAAAAAGGCAAGTAAAGTTTCATCAAAGCTCTGTGATACAATGCCACCATATAATTTGACAGGCTAGAACAGAGTCTTCTGGGAAAGGAGCTGGGGGTCATGGTGAACAACCCAAACATGAGCCAGCAATGTGCCCTTGCAGCAGCAAAGCCTAACTGCATGCTGGGCTGCATTATTAAGGGTGTAGCCAGCAGGCCAGGGAAAGTGACTTCCTTGTGAAGTCAAGAGGCTGCACCTGGAATGTTGTGTCCAGTTTTGGACTCCCAAATACAGGAAACATTAGCATAGAGGGACAAGTCCAGTAGAGGAGCATAAAGCTGACCAGGGGGCTGCAGCCTGTGACACATGAGTAGAGGCTGAGACAAATGGGTTTGTCCAGTCTGAAGAAAAGGTTAAAAGGATTTACTTGTGTACAACTTTTTAGTGGATGGTTACAGATCTCCTTGGAGGTCCAATACAAAAGGAAAAATAATAATGGACATAAATTCCATGAAAAAAATCTTATTCACCATTATTAAATATTTATATATATATACATATCCTGGATTTATTTGGGTTGAAAGGGACTTTTAAAGAACATTTCCAGCCATGGGAAGGGACATCTTTCACTAGATCAAGTTGCTCAAAACCTCACCCTGCCTGACCTTGAACACTTCCAAAGGAATCATAGCTGATCCAACACTATAACAGCTTGTCTAGGAACAACAGATACGTAAAACTGGGGAAGGCACTGAGCATCTAACATCAGAGTTAACCCTGCTTTAAGAGGGGATTCAACCTGACAAGGTCCCAGAGTCCACCTAGATTACTTTACACTTCTGTGATTCCAAGTGGTTATAGCATATATTTCACACTTAACTCTTCAAACAAACATTTGCAGAGACACAGAATGCTTCTGTGTAGTGACTGTAAGATGTAAAAGTAAGCCATCATAAGGAAGTTTGTTTCATGGGATATATCAGCTCATCTTTTACTAAAGACTAATAACCAGATTATCAGAGATAGTCACTACCAGCAACTGTGATTGGTGTCCTTGGAACTCAATGATTTCCAGTGCTGGGTGGAGAAGGTAATAAATTTTACAAAAATTATTACTTCAATCTTCATTTAATAAAGAAAATTAAAATAAATGAAACACAATAAAATTTTTTCACAATCTGTAATAAAATTGCATAACAGAAAATCTAATGATATCTTTAATAAAATTGTTTTTGAGCTAAAATCATATCATACTCTGTTTAAACCTTGAAGCAAGTACAATTATTAATGCCCCAGAGAAAACTCTGGCTTTATTTACATGCCCTGTTTTGGAGAACAAGGTACAGCAGCTATGATATAGCTAAATCAGAATGCCTCTGTGAATATGCCAGGGGAAATTAATACAAATTGTGGCATGAAAATGCCTTTCATTCCAGCTAAGCAGCAGATTGTCTTGAACTTAATTATATGACAGATAATTCTGTGATCATTTTTAGCACGTAACTCCAAGAATCCTTTTATTGCAAGCGGATCACAAGAATAACACAAAATCCTTACTTTATTGTGTTTGCATAAATACCCCTAACAGCGGAGGGGAAGGAGTAGCCCATTCAGATCTTTCTTTTAAATACCAGTTACTATTGGTTGGTCAGCTGTGAATATAGTAGATCAGAAGAATAAAGAGTATTATTGAGTGAAAAACATTTTACCTTTGCTCTGTGTATAGCAAGCAAATTCCATCTGAAGGATTAGGTAAAATATACATTTGTGCTTTAGTTCAACTGACTAATGTATCCTCTTCTACAAATATTGATGATGAGTCTAAATACCTTCATTTGCCAAAGAAAGTAATCACTTTACTAAATGTAAACACTGGTGCTGCAGACAGCTCCCTTTAAATGAATTAGCCTAATTACTTCTATTTTCAATTAAGAAGACCAAATGGTTATAGCACACAATTTATCTCATTCTAAAGTAGACATTTAAATAGGTCAGATGAATCATGCCTTAAAAGAGGCTGTTTCTCTCCATTGAGTATAAAGGGAGTCTGGCATGCCTAGCTCCAAATTGTAAACTGTGTATATCTAAAGTTAGGTGAGAGGAATCTCATCCCACCTGTTTGTGCACTTAATAAAAGAAGAATACCAATACAGTATAAAATTGAACAAACTGTCCCCAGGCTTTGAAACGAGTTGTTTTAATCTTGAAGCAATCTGGCTCTTAATTTAGGGTTTGATTTAACTCCCACTGAAGTCTGTAGCTGTATGTTTTAAGGGGAATTTAATGAGTCTTGTCAATTACTTCTGTTTGCTCTCTCATCAAGTATACTTAATTAAATTCCTTGAGAAATGGACACCCAGTGCTTAATGAGAAATTATATTGTATAAATACAAGTTATATTTTGAACAGAATCTTTTTGTAAATTAGTTTTTTCCCCTTCCATCTTATAAATTAAATATGTAGGCAGTATAGATAAATCCTTACTGATAACTGTCTTTAATAATTCTAATTCAAGTAACATCAGGAAATACGTATGTTTTTTCCTTCCACAGGATTATTAGCTCTTTATTTAATATATGTAATATATTAAATAAAGTCCAGCAGGGTGTTGTCGCTTTGTTTCAGTGACAACTCTGAAACTTGCTTTGCACTGTCACTTTTGCAGAGCTCCTCAGTGCTGGACCCCAGACAAAAACAGCCTTATTGTACTATTTATAACAGAATGCAATGGCGTTGTAGGTGGCAAGTCTGATAGAATCTTTTGGGCACTACTACCCGAGATGGAAACAAATGGCTATCCAAATGAAACTACTGAAAATTTACTGTTTAGCCAGGTGTGGTTCCAGTCCTGATGTTAATGTGGGGAACTGAGGAAACAGTGGGCATGCATTACATGACTGTGACCATGACATGTAACACAGGGGACTTTGCTGGCACTAATGGGAGAGATGAAGCCAGAAGATTTGTGTTCTCTTTTCTCCTTGATGAATTCATGCTAAATACCTAACTGGCTTCACAGTTCATTTATCTGCATGTGCAACTGGTACGGAGGTCTTGAAGGAGGAGAGAGAGGGAGCCCTGTGAAAGGAAGGAGCTAGCACCTGGGTGAGATTTACAAACCCTGAAGTTAAACTCTACACTTCCATTATCTAATTCAGTTTATATTTCTACCTGTAAATCTTCTTAAGAGTAACATGTTTGAGAAGAGAGAACATAACCAGGAGGTGCAGGAGGGAGAGGAGGCTGCCTTGCTTTGGCTCTTTGCTGAGAACACTGTAAAGTGTGTTACAAGTTCCCCAGACAACCCTTGTTTGGCAACAAAGCTGCAAAGGCAAAAGAGGTCAGCTTGGAAGGATTTAAACATAATAAAAACTGAAGTAGCAAGCTGTATATTAATAACAGGATTAAATTAAAATAACTGGATCAGTACAGAGTGGCTGAAAGCAAAGGACTCTCTTCAGAGAGTCCTGCACCTGGCAGTGAAAGAAGAGGATTGAAGTAGGTGGAGAAATAGAAGCAACTTCAATACATTAGAAACAATGATGCAAATTGAATGCTTATTCTCTTATTTAGCCTATCCCATTTTTGTGGTATGAGATTTTCTGCTAAACAAGCAGCTCTCCTGTAAACTAGCTCTGCTGTTCCATTCCTAGCTTTCATCCACACAATATCCTGGCTACCTTTGTTGTGGCACCTAATCCAGCCACTTTTGAATAGTTAGCCTGTGTAAGCCTGTAAGTGAGAACTGTGTGCTCTGCAGAGTTCTTTAGTGGGGAGCACTGGAGATGATAGCTAGTAATGTTAGCAGGGTAACTTCAGCCCCTTTGGTGCTCTCCTTCTGGGTAAATCTGTGCTTGAATTGTTCTAATTGTGGCAACCTGTATTTAAAAACATTTGGCGCAGACTAAGTAAAACCCTGGGTCCTGAAGGGATGCAGAATTAAGAAGTTTTTCCGGTTCCAATTGAAGTAACTACATTGCATTGGTAGTTTTCTTGCAAATTATCACTTTGTTAATGGACCATATAGGCTTTGTATTTCAAAGAATGTGAAAAAAACTGAAAAGAATGTGAAGTTTCTGTGCATTAAAAAGTGACTGTGATATGAAATTACTTATTATACATTACTTATTTTTTCATGAGGAATAAGGAAAAACTGAGAAATTGTATCAATACTCCACAGGAAAGGCATTAGAGGCTACACACACACACATACATACATATATATATGTAAAAATTAGTTGTATTCAAGTATAAAGTCAAATTATATTGATATAACTGCAGCATTTTCTGGTATTTGTTGGTTTGATGACCAGTGGCATGCTGAAAAATTTATATATGTTCTCATTTTTCTGTAATACCATCCATAAGTTTTGCCTTACACTGATTGATTTCACCAGATGAAAGAATCACATGCAAGTTTTATAACACTATAAAGATAGGATGAGCCTGATTTCTTTAATTACTAGCACAAAAATGCTAGTAAAAGTATTTTTTGATGGCACAAGAGATGTCAAACTAACTTAATCAGTTTTAACTTCTTGTTCTATTTACAAGCTCACAAGAACTACATAGAAGCTTCTTTCTTAAGAGCAAAAGAAAAAGAACAAAGATGGCAAAGCCTTAGTAATGGCTTGGCTTTAAAGGCAAGGGGATTTATGAGATGTATGTGTTCAGTAAACAATCAGATTTATGTACTCATCTGGATTTGACAGTGGAAATGTTGCAACAGACATTTACCAAATCAGTGAAATTGCACAACAACGATTTTGTGCCATATATAGAATGGAAATTCCATCTACACTCCTGGGCTAATTTGCAAGGACTTGCCTACCCTGCAGGCCCTTGTATACCAGACTTACTGCAGTATAGAGATCCATAGATAGTGTTGCTAATCTTCTATTGGTTAAAAATTCCCAGTCATTCTCTTCTCTTCTCCTCAGCTGTGGGCTTCGGGAGTCGGTGGGCCCTGAGTTGTGGTCACAGTCTCTCACTACCAGAATTACCTTTCCCCAGTTGAAGCTGATTGAGCACAGTTACTGAGCTGGCTTTATTATTTTTTTCCTTATCTTGTCCGTTCTGCCAAATTTCCTGGTGGCTCACAGATTGTGCATTCTTTATGTCCACTATCAGTGGTACATTCTTCTTCCCATGCTTTTGTAATCCCCCCCTGGATCTGAGATCACTGAATCTTGTTAAGCCCTAAACCTTAACAATGCAATCCTACTGACAACTAATTTGTCCTTCCAACAGATATCACTTAGAGCTTGTTAGCTGCAACCTGTTTCATGGATTAAATTTCCTTTCTTGTTGATTAGGCTTAAAATGACACAAAGACCAAACATCAAAGAACATCCTTTCTTAAGAAAATTTTATATATTCCACATTTTGCAACACTGGGACAACTGACAGCCTGTTTTGGGGATCAGTTGCTGCCCCAGGAAATAGAAAATGGCATTTATAGAACTGACTATGGTATTCTGGCAGAACGGCCTACCTAAGTGTTGTAGTACATTGAAAAGCCACATATTGCATTACCTGGGTGACACACTATTACTCAACAACAGCAGCAGCTACCAGCAGCTCCCGGCTGGACAAATAATTAATATGGAGGCAGTTAGGAACTGCCTATCACCCTTAACTACTCTCCCCTGTATGGACAGCCTCTGGTAATAGTATCTACATTTTGTGTGATCTTAGATTTCATGATCTTGTAAGGAGCTGGATATGCTGTCCAGGGGATGGGGATGAGAGGATTGGTAATGTAAAAGCAGACAGTTTCGAAGGAGGAGGTGAGTCCTGCTACCGAGAACAGCAAAAGTTTTTCTTCTCTCCTTAATTTTCTTGGCACTGTGATGCTTGGTAGAAGATGCTCAAAAAGGAGGCAGAAATAATTATTTGCCCTTGCAATTAACCCTTGTCATGCATGATTAAGTCAGAGTACCAGAAATACTTTTTCATTCAAACATCTCCTCATTCAGGATGAGAGGCAAAACCAGTTCTTCCTCCATGTCCTGATGGTGCCACGTGTACCTGTTTTCCATCAGCCCTGATGGCAAAGAACAGACCTGTATTCATTCAGGACAACAAAAAGACTTTGTCAGCCAAGGCAAAAGCATTTTGTGTGCTGCAGTGGCTGACCTTGAGCTGCCACCTAGTCCCTTGCTCACTTCTCCCAAGAGGGGTGGGGGAGAGACTTGGAAGAGCAAAAGCTGAAAACTCGGATTGAGATAAAGAGTTTAATAGATGAAGAAAAGCTATTTGTGGAAGCAAAGCAGAATAAGGAATTAATTCATTACTTCCCCTTAGCAGAAGGTGTCCAGCTACTTCCTGGGAAGCAGGAACTCACCACTCGTAACAGTTACTTGTGGTGACAAATGCTTTAACCACAAACATCTCTCCTTCCCATTGATTTCATAGTTGAGCACAATGATGTATGACATGGAAAATCCCTTCAGTCAATCAGGATCATCTGTCCTGGTTGTGTCCCCTCCCAGCTTCCTGTGCACCTCTGGATTATTTGCTGGTGGGGCAAAACAGAGGCAAAAAAAAAAAAAAAAAAAAAGACCCTGGGGCTATGCAAACGCTGCTCAGCAACATCCAAAACACTGGTGTGTTACTAATACAGTCTCAGTCCCAAACACAAAACACAGTAAGCTATGAAGAAAGTTAACTCCATCCCAGCCAGACCCAGTGCAAGGGCTGATCATGTTCTGCAGCTGCTGCAAGAGCTGTAGCGAGAGGAGAGGAGCCCCTGTGCCAGCAGACATACCTAAGGAGGAGCCTGGTATGTCTGGGGATGGTGTATCACTGTAAACCTACAAATCAATTAAAAATCCATGGCTTGTTAGATGTCTGATTGATGCAGCCCGTGTTCTCTCATTTTCTCAAGCAGAGTAAGTTATAAATGTATCTGTGTATCTGTTTTGTTTGCATTCCAAATTCAGCACATCATGCACTACACCTCGATGGACCCAAGCCATGTTCCACTGCTGGAAAAAGGCATGGAGGAAGCTGGCAGGGAAGCACAGGGCCAACGGTGTGTGGAGGAGCCCAGCTCCGGGCACGGCTTCCCAGGCAGGGCCAACAGAGGTGTTGTGGCCAGGACCAGGAGTGGCTCCATAGCAGGAGCGGGGTGCGGCCCCCGGCATGGCTCCAGAGGTGAGGTAGGCACAAACACATGAGGTCCAGGGTGGGGTGGAAGAGCAGCCTGTGTGCTGGCAAAATGCCCAGGTCCTGGCTCCGTGCCCAGAAAATGACAAAAGAGGGAACCAGGAAAGCACCAACCAAATGACATTCTTACCTGGGAAACCTAATTATGGCTCCAGCGTGGGCTGTGGTGATACCTTGCTGGTGCAAGGTGAGGGTGGAAGCAACAGTGAACGCCAAGGGTGGAACAAAACAGGCTATGAGGAAGGCAAATGTGTGGAGAGATTGAGTAAGAGATTAGGAAAATGCCAACTAAGCACAGTCTGATGTTAAAGCAAAATTTTAAATTGGAACTTGCAGCATCCAGACCCAATAATCACCGGCATCAGTGACTAGAAGGGAGAGCTGATGAAATGGATGAGACAGCTGCAGATACCACTTGCACAGAGAGGCAAAGCCTACTAGTGCATGGCTGACCCAGCAACATACTTGCAATAACTTTGAACTGGGAAAATACTTTTGACTAGGTCATTGATTTGTGTCATGAAGGTAAAGTATTGACCTAGTTCTGCAAGGCTTCAGCTCCACTCTAGTGGATGATCAGACCAGAGTGACTTTTAGAATAGGGAGGGGGAATTCATTTGGTTGCATGGGAATCACACAACATAGGTGTATGAAAGCAACCAGGAGATTAGAAAGAGCATTGGAGACCTCTAGTACTGTGACCTGAAGGGAACTCAAAAGAAAGAGCAAGTCTTAGTCACTGGCTTACAGCCCACTTCAAATCTTTTACTGAATTTTTAATTCATATTACTTAATGACATATAATTCTCTGTTATTGCTCTCTTAGAATGACATACTTCTCATTTACCAAAAATTAGTAAGCATCAAATTGTTTTCATGCCTATATTCCACTACAAGAATACATCAGTAAATTCTATACTTGTAATTCAACATGGATCAAAAATTTTGAACTCAGACCGATCCAGAAAAATAACTTAGGCTTCTGACTGTAGAGGTTATCCCCCTGCTGTTGTGTATTACTATTGTATTTAAGAAACAGGACTTTGGGTAGATGATTTGCACAACGAGGATATGCAGAGATAAAGCAGGCATTTTCCTTCCAGTGAAAATGATCCAACAAAATAATCCTGAATACACTCTAACTGCCTGAGTTAAGGGTAAAAGCAGTTTACGTACACTGAGGTATTTGCAAACTGGCTGAGTAGCTTGTTAAATGGAGATCTACTTAACCATACACTTAGTATCAATAATTTGTTAGTAACTTTATGAAAGAAGACTGTTTTCCAGTGCACAGTGACTACAAATTGGAAGCATTATTAATAACAATACCAGTGTATTACATTCATGTGGTGATAACCTAAACTATTCTTCAAAGTACAAGGTAATGGAGCCATTGAGGATTTTTCTTATCTTCTGTTTAGTCCTCGGTCCCCTGAATATTACTGTTTCATCCACTCCTAAACTGTCTTCCTGATAAAAAGATAAACGCCGTATTTCTAGTGCACCTGCATATGTTTACAGTAATGCTAGAGTTTCTAGATGATTTGAATCTATTTATTCAGTGTTCTTCGAGTCAAATTGCTAGTGAGTCTTTTTCCATAATGTTTATGTGTATCTGTAGGAGGAGTTTGTTTCTCTGCTATTATTACACATAGAAGCCTTTGCACAATAATAATGAAATAAATTAATTTCACTAAATGGGACATTAAGGCAGGTATCCATTTAAACATTTGTGAATGGTGACACTTCAACAGCTGTAGAGCTTCAACATATCAATCTACATATCCTAGTATGTAGCTTTACTGTGGATATTGTAAGTGGCAAATGAGATAAAAAACTACTGTGGTATCTTAGAAAACACAGTGCAACTTTATTGCTTTAATCTGAAGCTCTTGGAATACCAAAATGACAACTTACTAAATAAGTGCATAAATAAATGTAAAATTATTTAAAAACAAACCAGCATATGCCATTGAGTTTGAAGGATCCATTATCTAAGAAAGAAAAATTTGGTTTTGTTTATTTTGAAACTCAGGAGAAGAGAGGAATGTATATATTACCAGTTCTCATCTCCTTAGAAGTCCCAAAATTAGACCTTGAGTCAGAAGAAAAGTCTGTAAAGGCAAGCAGATGTATATGACAAACAAAGCTTTTATGTCTTTACTGTGCACTGAAAAACTCTTGTCAAACAGAAAAATCTGTTCTCCCTTCTTTTTTCTTTCATTTTTCTTTTTACTTTTTACTTTCTTTTTTCTTTTCTCTTTTCTTTTTTGTTTCTGTATTTATGTGCTGCAGAGACAAAATGATGCAGCTAAGTGATCAGGATAATAAAACATGAGCTTATGTTCAGATAATGGTCTCCTACTTCTGATGAGAATCATGACGTAAATCCAAGAAATTTATTTTGAAGTAAATCTAAACCATTACTGGAGCAAACTTTACACCTTGTTAAGGTTAATCCTAGACCTCATACTGTGCAAGGAGATCAGACTTCAAGGTTTCCAGGGCAGCTTCTCTCTCTTTAACAGGAAAAGGTTAAACTGACACAGTAATGTCAAATGAGACTATTGAGATATTTCAAAAGTAATACACTGTGAATGCTACTTGCACATTTAAGCTGCTAGAGGCAACAGAAATGGTGATAAATTTACAGTGGAGACCTTTAAAAATCTGCAGCTCATAGTTAACTTACCTGTTCACAAGAGTTTTAATACTCTGAGTACAGCTGCTTCCTGGCAGAAGTGCAGAAGAGTCTCTGTGAACACATGCTCCTCCTCCACACTTCCTTGTAGTGTGGTGCCCAGCTGCTGAAAATCAGGAAAATGCACTGAATCCCATATTTTTGTCTGCAAGCAGAGTTTGAGACCAGGTACTGCAAGCAACCATTTGCCTGAACTCCTTGGATACATGCTTTGTACAGTAGAGATGTGATTTGATAGTTCACAATATAGCTAGCCTGTAATTCCCTTCAAGGATGCAATTTGCTATGTTTATCACAGGATTAACTGGGAGGAGCTGCTGACTCCCTTGAAGGCAGGGAGGCCATGCAGAGAGACCTGGACAAATTGGAGGACTGGGCAATCACCAACCAGATGGAGTTCAAGAAGGGAAATTGCTGGATTCTTCACCTGGGGTGGGGCACCCCTGGATGTATGGACAGACTGGGCAATGAGATGCTGGAGAGCAGAGCTGCAGAAAGGCACCTGGGGGTCCTGGTCAGTGGCAAGTTGGACACGAGTCAGCAGTGCCCTGGCAGCCAGGAGGGCCAGCCCTGTCCTGGGGGCATCAGGCACAGCATCGGCAGCTGGGCAAGGGAGGGGATTGTCCTGCTCTGCTCTGCACTGGGGCAGCCTCACCTCCAGTGCTGGGGGCAGATTTGGGTGCCACAACATAAAAAAGACATTAAACTATTGGAGTGTCCAAAGAAGGGCAATGAAAATGGTGAAGGGCCTGGAGGGAGAAGCCAGAACAAGGAGTGGCTGAGGTCACTTGGGGTGTTCAGCCTGGAGGAGACTGAGGAGAGACCTCATTGCAGTTACAACTTCCTTGTGAGGGGAAGAGGAGGGGCAGGCACTGATCTCTGCTCTGTGGTGCCCAGTGACAGAACCCGAGGGAATGGCCTGAATCTGTGTCAGGGGAGGTTTAGGTTGGGTATTAGGAAAAGGTTCTTCACCCAGAGGGTGGCTGGGCACTGGAACAGGCTCCCCAGGGAAGTGGTCACTGCACCAGCCTGACGGAGTTCAAGAAGTGTTTGGACAATGCTCTCAGGCACCTGGTGTGACTCCTGGGGAGAGTGCTGTGCAGGGCCAGGAGTTGGACTCGATGTGGTTCTCTGATTCTGTGATTTACAAAGGGTTTTCTGGCTGTCTAGAAAGAGCATGTTTTTCCATGGCTTATTTTTCACTACATTTTTCGAAATTTGAATTGATGTTCATGTCCTTCATGAATTACAATGTATCTCCAAGGTCTTTATTTTGCAAAGCACATTTTTCCAATCCATACTGTCTTAGAACTGACACAGAATGTTTTCATGCTGTAGAAAGATCTTGGGCGACCTAAAAAAATGCAATTATCTATTCCAACCTATTGCAGTTACCTTGCCTGCCTCAGAATCTTGACGACTCTAAACAGCTTTTAAAAATCCATCTATAACATCAAACTGCTTTTCCTGCTGCATTTGTTGCCTATTGAACCCCTCCCTGGAGCAGCAGTAATTGGATTTATTGCAGAAAGGCCTCCATGAACAGGAAGTTTCTTGTTAATATTACTGCAAGGAATGAGGTGGAGTGATTTGAATGAAGATGCAAAAGAGTTGTTATCAAGAGTGAAGATCAAAGAGGAGGTGACGAATGGGTGGTTTCGGTTGTTACTGCTTTTGAGAGGTGGCTGAAGGGAAAACAAAGCAAAACACACACATAAATTGTTGTCAGTCAGTTAAAGCTATTGGTCTGCATTCTTAGTACACCAAGTTCACTTGCTCTGCAGTGTTTAATACAATTCCACATTAAGGAAAACAAACCTTTTTTATTCTTTTCTGTAAGAACATAAATAGTAGCTCAAATGCCCCTTCCTTTTCCCCAAATTTAAACTGAAATCCCTCACTGTGTATTCTGGATTTTCTCCTCTGATCTCTGGTTTCTTTTCGAGCATGACTCTTGTTATCTTTGAATCTCATACAGCAGCATAATATGACATATTATGCTGATACATATTATGCCAATTTTTTGTGGCCCAAGAGGCAGTAAGCACAGATTTATAATGAAACAGAATAACAGTAATAACTGGTAGGAAAAAATAGAAGCTTTTTGTCAATCCAGATTTGAATCCATATTGTTTTCTTCTGAACCTGTAGATACTGTCCCAGGCAGAGAGGCAATGCCAGGTGAAAGAAAACATTCTTGCCAGGATGTGCTTCTGTGAACACTCAATGTGATTAGATGTGCTTGTTAAAGTTTTATTTATCCCTAAAAGAAGCTACCTTCTTTCCATGTCTGGAGCATTGCAATCAGAATAAAACCTAAGCCTCATGTACATATACAGCTCCACTGAGGACTAGATTTCAGGTTTTCACAGTATTTGTGTTGCTGTATTTAAAAGGAAGCAAGCGTTCTGGGGCTCCTTCTCAGAGAGGCTAAGCTACTCGGATGTTCTCTGCTTTGTTTACCCTTTCTGTGCAGTGAAAGTTTACTGTTTCCCTGATGTTACAAGGCTGGATGCTTTGGAAACCGCAAAATGACTGATAGAGACTGATGCGAATGAATGCATGAATGCAGTTTTCCTCTGTGCCAGATGAGGAAAGCCAGAGCACAGCGTATTGCCTTTGAAATTTACTGAGTGACACAGCAGTATAAATTCTTCACAGACTGTTTACAGTCTGGGGCAGAAAGTTTTGAGTACTGTTACCATTAAATCTCTACATGCAGCCATCTGGCTGGACAACATGCACACACACAAGAAAATGGTGCACAGCAGTAGCACCGGGGATTTTGTTAGTTTTGCTTTCAGTTGCTCCTGTTTGTGCCTCACAGGACAGCTTCCAGCTACACAGATAGTAAATGCCTAAATAAGAATCCTATGATAGGAACAGTTTCATCATAACACCCAAATTTTATGATAAGTAAAAAACCAACTTGGCAGCCATCATTGGTACATACAAAGTTGGAACAGTTTTCCTCATGTATAATTTCACCTTCAATTACATTGACTTTTAATTGTTGTTTTATTACTTAGCTAGTAATTCTACAGTCTTCGCAGGAAATCCTTTGACACAATAGAACATACTGTGGAACAGTGAGCCAGGAGTGCAGAGTGACAGGGAGGCAGGCGAGGACAGTGTCCTCCTCCCTGGAAAGGCACAATCCCACAGTGCCTGAGCAGGGCAAGCAGAGCAGGTCCTGTGGTGGTCACCTAGCTCAGCCACATGCCAGTGACTGCCAGACACACAAGTTTGTGGTGATCCAAGGATCAAGGCCAAGCCATGTCCCCTCTGGAAGCTGTGAATCTGAGCTCTGTGGTAGGAAGTTTTTTCTGCCAAACCCTATTGAGTGACAGAGCCTGTTAG
This sequence comes from Monarcha castaneiventris obscurior, assembly GCA_026261815.1. Lineage (NCBI taxonomy): Eukaryota > Metazoa > Chordata > Aves > Passeriformes > Monarchidae > Monarcha > Monarcha castaneiventris. The sequence goes on along the minus strand of JAMPIT010000350.1, from coordinate 3,142,938 downwards.
CTTAGACTGGTTGGCTGTGACTGTCAAGCTCCTGAATTTGGCAGGAGCCAATCCTCTGTAGAGCTGTGTAGAGCTTTTATGGGTTTTGTGGGTTTTTTTATGAGTTGTTAAACCTGTCTAATTTAAGTCTGAAACAGAGATGCTAATTTCATTAAAGAATACTGAACATTTTCTGAACTGGATCCAAAAAGTAGCCACTGAAAGATGTTAGATTTGTTTAGGCTTTTAGTTTGCCTGTGAATCAACCACATTGGCTGAAACAACCTGTTTCCTGAGTGTTGTTATTGATGGTAAAATGATTTAAAGGATTGCTAAATGAAGTAAAACTGGAACACTAGACTCAGTGAAGCTTTTTATGTCCATGTCTTCACATGCCTCTTACTGAGTCTTTACATTTGACGAGCATTAAACTCTTTGGGGAGGGATAGAGGGCAGTCAGTTCCAGCATGAAGGTACTTTAATGTCCTGTCTACATGTCACGTTCCCATTATAGTGAGTGGAAATCCAGTCAATACAGCTAATGGACTCTAGAGGGGGATTCAGATGTCTCTTTCAAAATGAGTCAAACAGCTCTACAGTTTCCAAGTGGGATTGAACATAAGCATTCAATGTTCTAGGGTATAGAAGGACAAGGCTGGCAAAGATAATGATGGGTATATAGGAGATTTGTGCCCTTCTGGAGAAGCAGCTGGAGCTCAGGCAGGATGCCTTACAGCACCTCAGATGGTAACCAAGCAATTGAACAAAGCCCCTCCATTTAGACGCCTATATATGCATATATCTATGAACTGGAGCTGAATCCCACACCTGAGATTTTAGTGTTAAGAAATTTTAAATCATTATGTTCATTTGCCAAACAACAGTAGCCAGAATCTCCCATGAAAAATGTTATTTTTCTTAACAGTGTTTCTGGTTTTGCTTTTTCCTATGTTCTTACAACCAGTGTAAGTACAGAAATGTTATTGTTTTAGAAATCCAGCTATTCAGGCACATGGCTGTACTCCATCATCATGAACTGGCCTTTGGTAGGGAACTGTAGGCAAATCTGCACAACTTCATCATCACACCCTGAAAGAAACCCTTCTACCCTTTCCTTGCATTTGTGATTCTGAAGATGGGGGGATTTAGCACAGCAACTTTTCTGTCTCCAGTTTTTAAATGCTGCAATCATTCTGGGGTTTGGAGGTCACGTGGCTACTCGTGCTGTAGTGACACTATCCTTTTCACCTGAGCCTTGTCAGCACCTTCTACTTGAGATATCTAACGAAACTGAAATAATAGAGCCTGAAAAATAAATTTATGTTTTATGAGACTTTGGAGTTATATAAGGGATGGATGTGGTTTGACAGCTTTACAGTTCATGCAGCTGTCATCCACACAGGTCCACACAGGACTCCTACAAGTACAGGGACTGTCAGCAGGAATGGCTGAATGGTAGGGACATGGGCATGGGCCCAGTCTCACCTCTGGCAGCAAAAACAGGCACTACCAGCGTAGTTTATCTTCAGTTTCCTTCTGCCTTCTCACATTGCCTCTCTGGGACTGACTTCCAACCTATGTCTCTTCTCTCAAATTTGTCTCATGACCCATTACTTTGAAATATCAGTCTAATAAGTCTCACATTTGAAACAAATTTAACTTCTACAGCCAGAAATGAGCAGATAGATAGGGCAGGCTGGGTGGCTTACACTTCCCAGCCACAAAAAGAGGTGTTATTAAATCATCATAAATAGAAAGGAAATGTACACTTCAGAGTTGAGCAACACACCTGGTGAATAAACTAGAGAATCAAAATAATAAACTACGGCTCTTTCTCCAAATGCAAGAATAATCAAGCCTATAAAAACAAGGATAATAAGGCATAAAGTGCCTGTTGCATCAAGGTGCTATGCCTTTTTTTACATATCTGACAAATGAAATATATTGCATTATGCTAATGATCTGGGAAAAACCATACATTAATTGTCTCCTGAAATGATTCTGAAATACAGAATGACCAAGAACTGTGCTAAATGAAAAAGATTTTTTTCTATAGAATGCCTTTATAATTTAAGGACGGCATTTAAGTATGTAATTTTTACATTAAGCTTCAGTAGCACCACAGTGTGTACTATTCTGTTTGGGTAATGGCATTCTTCCAAAATGTGTGATCATCTGAAAGGTTAACTCATCTTTTGTAATTTCATTTGTCAAGTCTGTGTCTGAGTCAGGAAATCAGCTCAGTTGCGAAAGACCTGTCACGCATGTTCAAGATTAAATGTGTATTTATGGAGTTCCCTGCAATGGAATAACTGCCTGTGCCCTGGGACTGTACAGAGATCCCAGCTGTCATGAAAAGGCAGGCTTGATTATTTAATGGTCCTTCTCAGGGTGGTGTGTCTGTTATGATCCCAGTTTATTACTCATTTTAATTTCTCCAGGTCTGTCACGGCCCCTAGTGGCTCAGAGACACCCAGACACCACCGTGGCACCAACAGCCCGGAGAAGGGCGAAGTGCTGCAGGGCAAACTGTGGGAAGGGGTGAAGTGATGGGGCCTGCGGAGCATGGGTGTGTTCAACAGCTCTGTGAGCCAAAACAAGTTCCAGCCAATCACACCATGTATTTCTTGCAAGATTGGTCATGCTTATAATTTTCAATAAAAACACTTGTTGACCTAAAGGAAAGATGTTTTGATTTTGTATTTGTTTTAACATTCATCTTTTGTCTTTATTAAAAGAAATCTACATATTGTAACATTTTGAAGAGGCAGGTGATTTAATTTAAAGATTGAAAGTCTGATACAGTAAGTAATTAATTTTAAAAATTACTTTCTGTTTCATAGGTTATCTTGTCTGACAATCTGAGTGAAAGCTTTTCTTCTTGTCCATGGAATTGTTCTTGTTGGCCAGAGCTTACATCACAGCTTTCCCAATGTTCAGGTGGGCTTTCATTGGCAAAAAGTTCATTCCATGGGCCCTGCAGACTAAATCATGAATATTAGCAGTCCTCTAGAAAACAAAAAGTCCTTTGGCATTCCAGAACAAATGTGTTTATGCCATCTTTAGCTTTTGAAGTGTCTACCTAAACCCAAATTCCTGTAATTTATATGTTTGGTAAAAGCATTTCTGTTTTATCAGTTCCCCACGAAGAGACCATAATGTCATCTGCAAATTCATGTTTTTTTCATTGTTGGGAAACAGCTGTTCATTACTAAGAGGAAAATACAAGCTCTCAATCACACCACACAATATTCTTCATAATAACTGACTGTTTATCCATCACAACCAATCCCTTTGCTCCGACCAGGAATTACTGAAACAGTGTTTCTACTGTGGTTTTGAAAATCCAGTTTTACTTTGAACTTCAGAAATATAATTTCTTGATAGCCTTTTATTATAGGGCTACTCAATACAGCAAAACCCAGTTCTATGGGCTTTCATTTTTCTATACCCTGTCTCTTTTATTCATTATTCTCCATCACAACTACTGTGACTCCTTTTTAGAGTTGCTTACCCTGGGTCTGCATAAGAGTGTTGAAATTTCTGTTCTAAACAGAGAGCATTGATTTTTTTTTTTTTTTCAGCCAGCAGTACTCAGACTAATACTTCTTAGCTAAGCTGAAAAGGGGTCCTGAGACCATGGGCAGGAGTTGGGAGAGACCCTGGGGGAGGCTTAGCAGGGACAGCAGGGTCCAGTAGTGCCCTCAGGGCCCTCATATCTACTCTAACACCCATTTCTGCTCTGAACAATTCTGGCCATCACACCTAAAAATGCTCATTTAAAGGTATTTTTCTTTTTCCAAGTAGGATTACTATTCTTCTATGTCATATTGTATGACACACTTTGGACAGATAAAAATGTCATAATAATTTCTTACAGGAACGTTACCCCTATTAAAAATAACTTATAAATCTGACTGCCATTTCCATATTTTTTTTCCAAAATGTTCTGAATCTACACTGTAGTACTGCAAATATTACATTGAAGATTCATCCTTTCACTGTGGGTGTCTCATTCAGAGATGCTCAGACAGAATATTCTCACATGGTTTCTCTCAAATCTCCTGAAACACAGCAAGTAAGCCTTGGAAGATAAGAGTTTTGAGAGCCTCTTGGTTGAGGAAATTCTCCTAGCATGTGGTTGTTTCATTGAGAAGGGCTTTAGTGGTATTTCATTGACAGCTGGTACTTCTGGGGTCACTTCCTTTGGTTTGCTGACTACTTCTTTAGGTACATGATCAAAATTATATGGAGAAATGGAAAGTAAGCAGGTTAGCATAAAACAATCAATATTGTTGTTTATAACATGAATAGACATATTTATAATGTGAATGCCAAAGTTTAACTCAAACACGTACAATGATAATTTTTTAAAAATTAGTATTATAAAATAAAATAAACCCTTATCTTAAATTCCTGTAGAGATTCGCCGACGACATGTTTACCTGGAGTATGTGGTCTGTGAACGAGAGTCTGTGTGGCTGAATGAGGCACCAGAAGAAAAGGTACAGCAGGAGTGCAGGGAGTGATGCACGTGCAACAAGTCAACAGATTATGACCAACCATGAAATGCAAGAAAGAATACAGGTAAGAATGGGGGACTGGCAAGATTTGGGTGTCAGGCCAACTGTACTAAATCCTTGATGTGAAGAAAGCCCCACGAGACAGATAGAGAGCAACAGCAGTGTGATACAACTCAGCTTGGCCCTGAGGTTTTCTCAAGACAGAATATGAAGGACACCAAAGATTGCACACCACTGTCCCCATTCAGGATGAACCCAGACAAAGTGACGAGGGCTTGACTGTCAGGGCACGGCAAGGTCTGGCTGCTCTGTAAGAGCCAGGATTTCAGGCTGGTATGGCAGCCCCTGTGTGAGGGAGCAGGGCATGCTCATGGGTGGCAGCTGTGGTCAACCAAGAGTCCAACTCATCAAACATGGCCGAGGCAGGTCCAAGGTCAAGCTGGAAAAATCAATTCCCTGGTCGGGGAGAGGATGAGGTCTGGTGAACATAATCAGGGTCAGATACAGTCACTGATGACCACATCTGATGACTGGGCATGTCCACAGCGACAAAGCAGTCCGAGGTCAATCCAGGAAGTGATTCTGCAGCTCAAGAGTCCCAGCCAGTGGGGTCTATGGCCAAGGACAGGCAAGTCTGTGGCTGAGCCGGGGACCAACATGACATATGACATAACTCAGACACGGCCTGAAGCTGCAGGGTGGAGCTGTGCCGGGGTGTAGGAGGAGGACTGAGGTGAGGCTGGCCAGGGCCATTACGGTCTATGAGTGCCCTCAGGGCCCTGACCTTGAGACCTGGTGCCCCTTGTCCTCCTCACTATAAGTTACTCTTTCCAAACACACAGATGTTCATGCTTATGAGTAGGAAAAATTGAGTATGCATGAAAGTGAAATCTATGGAGAATGACTGTTCCTGAAATAGGTTCTGATTAAAGTAAAAAATTGCTGCCTTCTCTGTGGTCATGTATAGGGCCTTGTTACTTTTATCATTACAGCTATACTCCTTTCATTTCTTCAAATTACAAGAAAACAACTGTGCTTGAATCATTTATTTGTCATCTCTCTCGCTCAATCTCTCTCAGAAGGACCTCTAGTTTTGCCACAGTTTTAGGGATAGTACTATTAAAAGACAACTGAAATACACACATTTTAAATGTCTTATTATAAATTCCAAAAGGTAGAATTTGTTCTTGTATAAAAGGGAAACTTTTACAAACCCCTTTAGGTCTCTCAGGCAAGCCCCTCAGGGTGAGAAGACAGCAGAGAAATTAGAGGGGCAGTTCCAGAGCCCTTGCAGGCTCCCAGACCTCCACCCTGGAGCTCCGTCCAGCATTTTACCTTGTACTGTGGGACACAGGACAAGGCCCTTTTGACTTTCTGTTTTCCTTTCTTTGCATGTGGAACTCTTGGCTAATGAGCAAATTAATTATTAAAAAGCATCAGCATGCTTCCATGCTTGTCAGATACTTTTCAAAGCATTCATGACAGCAGAATAAAAAGCTGTTGCAGTAACAGGACAGCAAGATATTATTTTCCTTTTTGTTTTCATTGAGGATTTCTGTCTGTCATGACTCACAGACCACTGCTGCTGTTCTGTTATGAAAGAGGTGAGCCCTGTAGGCAAAACACAGACCAGGTGAGCAAAGACAGCATGTTCAAACACAACACTTTTACTGTACATTTACTTAGGAAAAGAGTAAACTTATTCCAGTGCTGCAACAGCAGGAACTCTACACAGGAGGGTTTTTGCTTGTTTGTTTTTCTATTACAGGCAGACATAAAACACTTAAATTGGCAGCTGAGCCCTGCGAAAATCTGACTGTGCTAGACTGGGACTTTATTTGGTATGTTGAGGTACTGTGCTGTAACTGTGGGAAACATGAGCCACCCCTTGAAGCCCATCAGTCGGGGTGGATCAGCATCTCCTGCAAGCAGCTTTTTATGAGGTAGTTCTGGACAAAAGCACTTTTGTTTCAAGAATAAAACCTTCAGTATCCTTCCTTATTCATCTGCACAGCAATAAACCCCTAGAGAAAACCATTGCATTCAAAGCTGTACCTGGGAGGAGAGATCTCACTGGGGTGTATTTAAGGGAGGTTTTTCCATTCCCTCCTGAAATTAGTAACTTCATGGATTTTAAAGGGAAAACAAACATTTCTATGATCACAGGTTTCCCTGATCTCGGGGAGGAGGGAAAACATCTTTCAATGATACACTCAACATATGTATGGCAAAAGTGGAGCTAATTAAGAGACACTCCCTTTTCCCTTGGCATTCTGGAATTCCAAACCCTCATCACAGACAGTAATTATTTTGGGAGTCTTTCACGGTTCCCCTCATCATCGTGTTTACTTCCTTCTTGTGCCATTGCATAAATATGTTTGTAATTTTCTCTTCCTGATGTGGCACAATAATTCCACAGCCTGTTTTTGTTTTTAATTCTGTGTGCTGATGAAGTGCTAAAACTGACTCAGCAAATTGTTTCTGACCGCTGAGCTACTGCAGAGTAGGGAGGGGTTAAGGATTGGTGAACGTAAAGACAGCGTAATTTAAATCTGCAGGTTGGTTAAATCTAGTTCCTTTGAGAGATTTGTGCCTCATATAGACACCAGCCTTACACTATGCAGTGTAAAACAACTCTTTCTGTTTGCAGTTTCCCTGTGACTTTCTGCCAACCCTTTGCATAGTTCAAGGCTCTGAGCCAAGGCCATTAAGACTGACTACAGCTGTATCATGAAGGGTCAAAGCACATGTCAGCGCTTAAATCCAGCACCTTAAACACGAGCCCCACTCCATGTCTTTCAATTGAGTTTTGATTTTTCCAAATCTGTCAGTTTTTCCCTGTATCGAATGAGCAAATAAAGCATTAACAGACTTGCCACAGAACTCTTCCTCCTGATTCCAGCTTCAGAGTACTCCCTCCAGCTCTGGGGTCCTCAGCACAAGAAAGACATGGACCTGCTGGAACAAGTCCAGAGGAGGCCCTGAAGATGATCAGAGTGACAGAGCACCTCTCCTATGAAGACAGGCTTGAGAGAGCTGTTTATTCTGGAGAAGAAAAGGCTCCAGGGAGACCTCATAACAGCCCTCCAGTATCTCAAATGGACCTACGACACCAAGCTGAGTGGTGCGGCTGACACACCTCAGGGATGGGATGCCATCCAGAGGGACCTGGACAAGCTTGAGAACTGGACCTGTAGGACTTTCATGAGGTTTAAGAAAACCAAGTTTAAGGTGCTCCACGTGGGTCTGGGCAACTCCTGGTATCAACACGGATACAGGCTGGAAACAGATGGAGAGCAGCCTTGCTGAGAAGGACTTGGGGGTGCTGGTGGGTGAGAGGCTGGACGTGATCCAGCCATGGGCACTCACAGCCCAGAAAGCCAAACATGTCCTGGGCTGCATCCAAAGCAGCGTGGGCAGCAAGGCCAGGGAGGGGATTCTGCCCCTCTGCTCTGCTCTGCTGAGACCCCACCTGCAGGGCTGCATCCAGCTCTGGGCTCCCAGCACAGGAAGGACATGGAGCTGTTGGAGTGAATCCAGAGGAGGGACACCAGGATGTTTAGAGGGCTGGAGCACCTCTGTGTGAGGAAAGGCTGAATTAGGTTTGTTCAGTCTGGAAAAGAGGCGGCTTTGGGGTGACCTAACTGCAGCCTTCCAGTACCTGAAGGGGGCCTGCAAGAAAGCTGGAGAGGGGCTTTTTACAAGAGCATGTAGTGATAAAACAAGGGGCAATGGATTGTAACTAAAAGAAGGCAGTTTTAAATTAGACATTTGGAAGAAATTCTTTGCTGTCAGGTGGGTGAGACACTGGAACAGGTCGCCAAGAGCAGCTGTGGATCTCTGGGCATCCCTGGAAGCGATCCCTGTCCAAGGCCAGGTTGGATGAGGCTCTGAGCACCCTGGTGCAGTGAATGGTGCCCCTACCCACAGCAGAGGGGCTGGAACTTGATAATCTTTAAGGCCCTTTCCAACCCAATCCATTCTATGATTCTGTGATTCCCCCCACACCACCACACTGCCGAGGACAAAATTTACGCCAGCACTATGCACATACCCCTTTTTTATTACGGCTTTATTTTCTTTTCTTTCTTTCCCTTTGATAATCGCTATCACAGCGTATTTCCCTTGCTGCGGCACGAGCTCATTCCTCTGGGTTACACCACACGAGCTGCGGTGTTTCCCCACCCCTCGCACACGCCCTCCCCGCGGGCTCCGGCAGGCCGGGGCCGGGCCGGGCCGGGCCGGTCCCTCCCCTCGGGGCGGTGCGGTGCCAGTGACGCGCTCCGGCTGCGCCCGGCCCGGCCCCGCTCCGCCCCGGCCCGGCCCTGCGCGACCCACGCGGGCGGAGGGGCAGCATGGGCCGGCCCGGCAGCGGCACCACGGCCGCCATGGACCCCGTGCGCAGCTTCGAGCGCTGGAAGAAGAAATACACCCGGCGGACGAAGAGGCTGCGGCTGCAGCGCAAGGAGAGGAAGCGGCCCGAGTGGCAGGTGGAGCGGGAGAACATCGGGCGCCTGGTGCAGCGCTACCCCGAGGTACGGCCGGGCCGCGGGGCGGGCGGGCACGGCGGTCCGCAGAAAAGCGGCTCCTCTCCTCGTGTGGACAGAACTGGGAGGAGGAGGGATGGCATCTGTGGGGGCCGGGCAGGGGTGGGGAGCCCCCCTGGTTGGCAGGGCTGTTGGCGGTGCCTGTAGGTAAGAGGTGTGTTGGGTGATGCTGCTCTGTAGCAGGCAGAGGGCTTTTACCGTCACCAGGTAGGGATGATGCTCTCTTCTTTTTCCCCAGGCAGAGGAGGAGGGGCCAGTAGCTGCAGTTCCAGTGATTTTGGTGGAGGTGACTGGACAGGCTGTTTAGCCGGGGGTAGTGGGACCCTCGGGCGGGGGAGTTCGTGGTTAGGAGGGCAGCGAGGAGGAGGAGGAGGAGGAGGAGGAGGAGGAGGCTGAAGCAGATGGTGGGAACGGCTGTAACCAGTGGCACTTGGCCCTTCTCACCAGGCAATGTGGATGTCTTCATGTTGGGGATGAACGCGTTTGTCACCATAGAAGATGCAGGACGGGCAAACATCATACTAGAAGAGTGTGTTGTTTAAGCTCAAGTCAAGAAATAGGTATTTGAATACCAGAAGTGAAGTGTTGATGCCGTTACCCAGATTCCCTTGAATTCTTGTGGGAGGCAGTCGGCTTTGAAATCGCACTGATCAGTGGAAAGCGGTGTAATTGTGAATAACGGGTTAGATGTGCTCTACCTGTGGTGCTGGTCTGCCTTCTGCCAACTTTGCTGAGTTTGCAGGGCAGTTGTACTTGGTTATGCAGCACTCGGCACGGCTGGTATTAATGTCATTTTGGTGGTTGTAATTGATTGAGCAGAAAGTAATGACAAGAGGTATAGAACACATCTGTTGCCATGAAGAGATCGTTAGCTCCATTAGTTAAGATTGGACAAGTTAGTATTCTTGAGCTTCACTGGATCATTTGCTTTGCTGTTTGAAAGCAAATGGCATGTCCTAGCCTTGGCTGTGTGAATGTCTGTGGATGTTCCTGTGTCACTAATGTGACTGCACATGCATCTCTTTCTGGACATGGGTGATAATGCCACTGTGGGGCTTAGGGTAGCATAGGTAGGGATGGGGTAGTGGAAGGTTGTGTGTGTTTTTAGAAGTTGAAGGAAAGAGGGTAGTAGCATTCAGATATGTCTGTCAGAATTGAGACAGGGTAAACGTATGCTTGTATTAGGATAGTTCTGGGGACTCTTGGTCTCAGCTCTATTGGAGTTTTGCTGTCCTTTTGCTCTGCTATTCTCCTGCCTGTGAACATACGGTTGAATGCCCATCTAACTTTCTATCTTCAGTCCTTCAGATATTCTTTTTTGGTTCTTGGCAAGGTTTTCCACTTGGTCTCCAGTGTTTCTTCTGTATTACCCTAGATCTGTGGGAGTGGGAATTGTGAAGAGGTGCCATGTGCTTGGATCTTCAGGGGTCTCCAGCGAGTTCTGCACAATGCAGATCCCTTAGGGACAAGGGAAGTAGAAAGCTCTTGGGTAAGCTCTTCTCTGTGAAGAGCAGTGACTGGGGTCTCTGGCACACAGGCTGTGCGTGGGTTAGATGTATGTGTGCATGGAATAGTGGTAGAATGGCTGTTGGATGCAAGATGGTCCAGCTTGTCCTCTTGTCCATCATTTCGTGTGTGAGAATGACTGCAGTGAATAAACAAGACAAAATTAATAATGAAGAGACAACCAATATACATCTTTACTGGATTTTTTTCCCATTTGTTGACAGATGGCAAGTGTGTAGCAGCATAGATGGAAAATGTGAAATTTAGTTCCATGTGTCCAAATCATGGGACCATTTTCTGTGTTATGTGTTCATAGATGAGCTGTTTTCTGTTGATTCAATGACTTTGTTGCCTGACTGTCAGGCCATTGATGGACATGGTCTTTTCCATCCATTTGTGCTTATGAAAAGCATTAACAGCCTAACTGATATGCTGTGGAGCTGTTTGTGAAAAATCCTTTCTAGTCTGCTCTGTGTCAAATTAGTTGAGTTGGATCAGAATAGCATTTGAAGTATCTGAAATGAGCTGGCTGCTCTCATATGGAGTTGATTAGAGAGAGCTCACAGGTTCCCAGCAGATGAGCAGAGGTAGTAACTTTGGACAGGGAAACAAACTTAAGTGGAACTTGGTGGTGTTTTCCACTGGTGCATGTAGCTGTGGAATAGGATCAGAAGACCTACCTCAGACATCAGTCCTTCTTATGCCTGCCATTTGGACATGACTTAAAAATATACCAGTACCTTCAGAGTTTAAGGGTACTACAACATAACATTCTTCTGCTCCTGGAACTTTGTAGGGCAGAGAAATAATATAGGAAACTTCATGACATGGCCTTTCCTAACATTCCTTGCTCTTTTACTACTGTCCACGTTACTTTTCCTTGGACATCTTTAAAAGAGCTAGGCTTATTCATGAAATGATTTTTAAATTGACTTAGAGAAGTTAATTGTAGAAGACCAGAACAATATTTGTCTTCTTTTTTGATTAATATATCTGTTCTTACTGGGTCACCTAGAGTTAAAAAGAAGTTGAATTCTGAAATACTTTAATTGTTTAGAACAATTTCAGATTGCTGCAATAGCCCATTTGATGTATCACAAACCTGTAAAAATCTATCCCTTAAGTTGCAGATATAATCGATTGCATGAATTCTTTTTTGATGTTAGTGAAATACTTTTCCCTCCTGTAGGCTTCCTGTTTTCCTATGCAGACAGTTTCTTGGCTGAAATTAAACAGCAACTGTATACATCATTGAGTTGTAAATATTTAGCATGCAAAATAATAAGAGTGGGAATTAGCCCAATATTTCATGTGATATATAGTATCTTCAAAATTAGCAACTGAATTTGGAAATACTTGTCAGAAATTCCAATATGTGAAAGTCAACAGAAGACCTTTTTTTAAATGGTGATTCTGGTAGGATTTTTTCCCTCCTCCAAAATCATGTTTGACAAAAGTTTAATTGGTCTGTTAGGACACAGTGAAAGCTTGAAATCTACCTTGCAAGAGCATTGCCTTGAAATGTGTCAAAACCAGGTTTTAATAAAGGTGTTACTACCTTTTACCTGTTTTTACCTTTTATTTATAGAGATTAAATTCATGTATTAAGTTACTTGTCTTCATTTTACTGGAGAGAACTAGGCTGAAAAGAGTAGTGTTGTTTATTTAGATACTTTAAACAGCAATGACCTCTCAGTTTACTGTAATAGGCAGAGCCTGTAAAGGGTTTGGTACTTAAGTAGACACAGGGCTGATCTGACAGCTCAGTAGGTCTTCATCTGAGGCTTTCTCTGGAGTTGTTAACTCAAGATGTCAGGAGGGTCTGAAAACTATTTTGCTTGGTCCCTGATTTGGGAGATTTCTGTTCAGCAGTTCGTTAGAGATAAACAATACTTATTAGAAATGCATGAGTCGTGAGCTCCCCGTTTGACATTTAGAAATCTCAGTTTATGGATCTTAGCATGGATTCAAAGCTGTATAGTCTACCTTCTTTTTCAGCTCAAGCTTTATAAATACAGTAGTCTCTATTCTTTTTTCCTGATTTTTGTGGGGTTTTTTTGTCCTCCTGCTATTAGTTGTGAGCTTTGCCAGTGAAAGCTGTTCACATCTGCTGGAACAACCTTCAAAATATTACATTTTTTCCAAGAGCTCTACTTGACACCTCATCTTTGTAAATCACTGAGCAAGCTCATGGATTCAAATACATGCTATTCGGGTCTCTGTGTGTGTGTGTGTGTAATTAACAGCTCTCAAATATGGGTGCATACAGAGAACTAAATTAGTAGGTATCAGGGCAATGAACTGCTTTTTTAGTATTTTTTTTTTTTACCGTGTAGGACAGCTCTAAAAAATTAAATACACCAAGTGCTAGAGGTTGATGAATCTGATGAGCTTCAGGACGTAGGTGAACTCTTCTTTTCCCAGTCAGGTAGATGTAATATTGCTGCAGCTCTGGGTGCCCAAATACACCCTGCAGCGAGGATGGACATGGTGTTTATGTTAACATCAACTTGTAGAATGCTATTCAGTTCCTCTCTTATGGTTAGATTGTAAGCGTTGATTAAAATTATTTTGTTTCAGATAAATGCAAGTGAAATCCAAAGATTTTCAGATTTTCCGTTGTCAAAGAAAACCCTTAAAGGTAAGTATAGAAGTTTTCTTTGGGAAATAATATAAGCAAAAGGGAATGTGGTGTTTATCTGCATCTGAACATTCGTTTTCTTTAAACTAAGTTTTAGGTAAGTATTGCCATGTACAGCATTTTCTAAACAGAGCAATGCAGTCCTGGGCCAGACAAAATGAAATAAAGTTTTTTTTCTTTCTTTTTTTTGTTCCTCTTGCCCTCCCACACTCTCCCTTCTCTTCCCACTCTGCAAATCCTAGGATTGCAAGAAGCTCAGTATCGTGTGGTAACAGAGATACAGAGGCAAACCATAGGTTTGGCTTTACAAGGGAAAGATGTACTTGGAGCTGCAAAGACTGGATCAGGCAAAACCTTGGCTTTTATTGTTCCAGTAAGTAATTTACATCCTTCTGTTTGTACCCAAACCAAATTGTCTGTGAAGTATTGATGTCAGCTTAGGTTAATAGATTCTGAGGAAAAAGTTACAATTCAACTGGTCTGAGTGTTTCAGGAAAGCCAAGATACTTAGGAATTGAATAAAGCTGCTTGACCTTCTGAAAGAAGTGTATTTTTTGTGCTAGGAGTATTCTGAGACTTAAAAGTTTCGTTTTGATCCTTACATTAGTAGACCTTGTGTGGTTTAGGAAGTGCTTTGTTTTTCTCTCAAGAATGTTTTCCTGGTGCAACTCTAGTTTTCCAATTTTTTTGTCATTTGAAAACTAGGTGTATGAAACAGATTGGTGGATTTTCTTCAGTTCCTTAGATTTTCTTAGATGAGTGGTTTTCACTCCCTTAAAATGTTACAATTTCGACCTTATATAGCAAAGTTAACCTTAGTGATTGTGGACTTCCATTTCCTTGTCTTTTGTGAACTCCTTAGAAATCACTTGTAGGTGCAAGCAGAAAAGTGGGATGAAAAACCCCGTCATGGATGTACATGTCTGTCAGTTTTACTCAAAGCATCAGAGACATGTGCTTAAAGTGTACACAGAAGTGGATACAAACCCCATCATGTTGTGATTAGATGAAGGGGAATAAGTTTTTTAATGGAGTTGCTCTGTTTTAAACATTACTTGCATTTTTGTAAGCATAAAATTCTTTGGAGCCTATTTAGTCAGTAACTGGGAAGAATAGTAGGTGCTTTGAATACCCTCTCTAGTAAAAAAGATTTATGCTTTATGCTGCTTTAAAAAAAAAATCTTACTAGTAGAGAATAAAAAAATGTAGGTGGCTTCAAAAGTCTTGTGAATTTGAGAAACAAATGAGATTACTCCATTAGTTAATCTAAGAGTAGAAGTACTTTGTTATACAAACCTTATTTTAAAGCAGTTTTAGAGAAGAGGGCTAAGAGAGGAGCTGAAGAGATGAAGAGTGGAAAAAAATTAATTGTGCAAGTATGCTTAGCAGCTCTCAGTATTTCAGAAGGCTTCAGATATTCATACCTGTGAAGTCCCTGTGTTAGGATTAGCTGACTAATATGGTGTTTCTGCAGTATGAATTCATAAGAGGAGGAATAATCCTGCTGTGGGCTGTATGGCAGCTTTAGTTGGAATGCTCTGTATGTAACGTGTGGATAGTCCTGCTTCAAGTCTGTAAGCCAGAATTAAAACATCAATAATTAATGTTCTTCCAGGTGCTCGTTCTGTTCCTGGTTCCCACAAAACCTTAGGAGCAGAGAAATTTCTCATATTTTTCGACACTGATTTCTACTGTCATATAAATGGCCTAATTTCCAGAATTCAGCAGAGTAGGATTAATTGTGCAGTGAAGTGTTTCTGAGTTGCCACCCATTACTGTCTGTCATAGGTTGGTACTGGAGAATTTTGCTGCAGCAAGTATCATTACCATTAGTTAGAATTTATAGGTTGTCAAACTATGTAAAATGTGCACTGATGTTTCTTCACGTCATTATTTTAATTAATGTGGCTTTGTCTTGTGTTTTTTTTTTTATGACACTTTTTGTTACCAATTTGTTGTTGCACGTTTTTCTTCAGAGATGTTTGTGATGATAACGTGGTAATTGCTTGCAGGCTTTGGAACTCCTCTATCGCCAGCAGTGGACTTCAGCTGATGGCCTGGGGGTTTTGATAGTATCACCTACCCGGGAGCTGGCGTATCAAACCTTCAAGGTTCTGAGGAAAGTGGGGAAGAATCATGAGTTCTCAGCTGGCCTTATCATTGGAGGAAAGGTGTGTGTCCTCTCTTGGAGTTTGCTGTATGGAAGCATAGTTGAGTGCTGTATTAAGTGCTAGTTTAGGAAGGAAACCCTGGGCTCGAAAAGTCAAGGAGGAGAGTATTAATTGGAAGCCTATCAGTGACCCATTTCTTGTGTGTATTCTGTGTCTTTTGAACCTTTTGCATATTTAAAATCAGTGTCCATGACTGGATGGACCTTCCTGCCAAGTCTTCCAGGACTATCCTCTTAATTTAGATTATTCTGAAATACTTTTTCATCGAGCCACAGGTGTAAGCATGCCGAAGAAATGGTGCCGTATCTGTGGGAAGAGGAAAGGCTGCTCCTTGACTGTTCTTTCTAAAAGCTATTAATAGGTTAAACTGACCTGTCCATCTCTGGTACTGGACTTCTAGTCTGAACAACTAGAGCCGAACTGTTTTAACTCCTTTTCAGGATCTGAAAGAAGAGTCTGAAAGAATCCACCACATAAATATGTTAATTTGCACTCCAGGACGGCTTTTACAACACATGGATGAAACTTCATATTTCTATGCATCTGATCTGCAAATGTTGAGTAAGTTTTTTAAGTACTTGAAAGTAGTCAGGAATATATTGTAGCAGCTCATAATTGTGTGCAGCACTTCCTTGCATAAAAAGTTTATTCTTGTTGTGGTATGTAGATGAAATGGCATTTGAGCTCATACATATTCAAATTAAATTAGAAAACAGCAAAATCCCTTTCTTGTGTGTACTTTCTCTGAAGCAGTTGCTGAGCATGACTTCTTTAGGATGATAAGAACAAGCAGGGGATTTAGTAAGGAACCCAAACCCCAGTGTAGTGTCCCCTATAATCCTTTGTATTTGTCTTTACTAATGCTAAACTTCCCTTTCTGGCTATGGCTCTTGTGTCTTTTCTGACATGATAATTAACTAGCTATACAGAATATCCACTGCAGTG
The DNA here is from genome assembly GCA_026261815.1 of Monarcha castaneiventris obscurior. Lineage (NCBI taxonomy): Eukaryota > Metazoa > Chordata > Aves > Passeriformes > Monarchidae > Monarcha > Monarcha castaneiventris. The sequence continues at coordinate 3,126,626 of JAMPIT010000350.1, read as the reverse complement.
TGTGTATTTTGGACCAGTTCTAGAAAACATTTTTGTTTGTGTTTTATGACAGATTTCTGCTCCTTTTATTCTTTTGTTTGCATTGTTAACGTTGTTTGTTTTCATCCTTCCAGCCTGAACAAAAATTTTCAGTGTAATGAAAAGGTTTGCCTGCTACTAAGAACTGCATTATCTTTAGCATAGCTTGAGGACCTTAGAAGCAATTAAGAAGCTAATGAAGCTGATAAAATGTGAAATTGCTACACTTAGTACAATTCATGGCAGTTAGACAAGAATTGCATTAAATGTAGGCTCTTTTAAAGCTTTGTCTCTGTGCTACTTGGTTTTTACCCTGTATTTCAATGGTAAATTCAGCTCAGGTACAGGAGAGTGTTTTGCTCTGTCACCAATAGAACAACACTGTTTTACATTCTGTGCTTTTATTTCAGTAATAGGACAGGGAGTCTGTTTGCAAATTGCCAAACTGTTTACTTGAGATGCTGATCTTTTTGCTTCGGCATGTGAAATTGAGGGCTATAGTGCATAGATTGTGGGAAATGCTATGATTTCTATTGCAGGTGTGTTTTAAAAACATGTTTTATGAAGTACAGGAATATCTAAAGAGAATCCTGTCATGTACAGTAGTTAATTTAATCTCTGCATTTTAAGTACGGATGGAATTTTGTGCTATATGGATTTAAAGTAGGGTTTTGTTTAATAACTGAATCTAAAACCAGATTTTCTCAAATTTATCCTTCAATCCAGTTCTTGATGAAGCTGACAGAATTCTAGACATGGGGTTTGCTGATACAATGAATGCAATCATAGAAAATCTACCTAAGAAACGCCAGACCTTGCTTTTTTCTGCAACACAAACAAAATCCGTGAAGGATCTTGCACGGCTGAGTCTGAAAGATCCGGAATATGTGTGGGTTCATGAGAAAGCCAAATTCAGGTATGTTGGGATTTTTTTTTCTGGGGAGGGTTAGATAGTGATCCTACTTAACTGCTTCTTGACAGTTCCCTGAATCAGAGGTTGTGTTGTGCATCTGTCACTGGATCAGTGTCTGATCCTGCTGTGTGCCTTCCTGAAAGCAAGGAATTTCCAAATAAGAGGGGACTAGTTCTGACTGAATTACAGGGAGATTACAGGGAGGCCGAACCTGTGCTTGTCTTGTCTCCTCAGGCAGCTTCTCAGACTGAAAATTTTTTTCCTCAGGAGGAAGCCTCAGAGTGGATTATAGCCAGAGTCGGGTCTAAGAGCACGCAGTTCTGAATTACTCCTTTTTGTGTTTGGCTTCCTTGTCTCCTGCATGTGTGTACTGACTGTGTGAAACCACGACATGTGTGCACAAATACAGTCTGTCTGTGTGCCATTTATAAATCTGGCTTTCCAAGGACATGCTTTCCTGTTGGGAAAGTGCAGAATGAGAGTCTTGTTTGTATGTTCAGTATTAGGACCCCGAGAAAAAGCATGTGGTGTTAGTCCCTGTGCAGTAACTCCTGTGGCTTCTTGATGTGCTGCGTTTTCTGTGCATGTTTAGGGCTCTGGCCCTGTGTACACAAAATAAATTTGTCCTGCCCTACATTTTGGAGCAGGATGGGAGCCCCTTGCTGGAAGGGAAGTATGTGGTGTGCCATGCTCAAAAAATTTAATATATCACAAAATGTGTGTTGCTGTTTGGCACATTATTTTCTTTTGAAATCCAAATGAAGGATGTTATTTTGCATTTCTGTGGGCTCGATCATCTGAGTGTCAAATTACTTACGAACATGGGTGATTCTTTTTCTGCTCTTCTATGAAACATGCATGTAGTTTCATATGTAAGATGCAGGAGAAAGTTGAAGCACAGAGATGAAAATGGCTTTCCTGGGGGCAAATAAGAAATCATCAGGAGATGATGGCAGAACCACATTGAATCTTGAGGAAGTTTTTACTGTTTGATTTGATTATTTCTGTATTGTACTGCAAATACTTATTTTTAATCAGTAGTGCTATCAAAGGTATCTTAAATAAGCATGATTGCCAGTAAAAGAAGTGTGGTTAATACCCTCTTAGCAGGAGAGAATGTACAAGCCTTATATGTAGTCTCTGTTTTGGGGACTATCTATTTTACTGATCTTCTGTGTTCAGTGAGGTCTATTTTAAAGTACATCTAATTCTTTAAAATATTTGGGAGTGCAACTAGATAACAAACCAAATAAAAAAAAAGGAAAGTATTAATTTGCTTCAGTATTTACTGCCTTAGGTTATTGCCTTATTAAAGCAATTTCTGCTGAAAGATTTAGAAAGCAAAAAGTACTGTGGCATAATTCAAATTAAATAACAGAATAAAAACTGGAGAAGTCTCCTGTAGTTTCATCCTCCCAAGTGACCACCTTTAGAAAGGTAATTTTGAATACCCATGGTCTATTTAGGGTGAAGCAGAGGGACTGTAAGAGACGAGCATTTAGATGTGTTTCAAGGGCAAATATCCCAAAGAAGATTTTGTTGTTTTATTTCTGTTTTTAAGAACCGAAATGTGAGTTCAGATGACAATTCAGAGCTTTAGAAAGTTACTTTGTGTGTCAGTGTAACCACTTGAAGTACATCAATGCTCTTTTTCTGTACGTGATTAGACTCTGCTTTGACATTGCCTTAAGCACAAATGATGCTTTAATAGGACTAATAGACAAAATTGCAGTTTAAGTAAGGCAATTTGAATGTCACTGCTTAGACATGGAAAGAGTTTGCCTTGCTGGTAGTAACAGAATTTAGAAGTAATGTCAAAAGACATCTGTCCCTCCCCACTGGCTTTTAATAAGGGAATTGATGTAGCTTTCAAGTGAAGCTGCTCTGAGTTGTTCCTCAAAGTGGGAGAGCTTTCCAGCCTGACTTTTTTTCTTTTCTCCTTTTTCTGAGTATGTATAAGACACACTTGGCCTAAAAGAAAGGTGAGACGTTTCTGTGATTTATCTAAATGTACTTTTTGGGTGTGTTTTTGTTTTGTTTTTTTTTCTTTTCTTCTTTAGTACCCCAGCAACTTTGGATCAGAACTATGTTGTCTGTGAGCTTCAGCAAAAAGTAAACATGTTATACTCTTTCCTGAGAACTCATTTGAAAAAGAAGACCATTGTGTTTTTTGCAAGCTGTAAAGAGGTATGTTTTTTTCCTGCCTCCTTCTCCCCAGCATTTTAAAACTAATAAAATGAAGATACTAATGTAGATGTCAATGCACCAGAGAGGTGAGATTGTAGACTTAATTTGCAGCAGGAAATTGGAGGAGCAAAACGCCACCTACTGCTGCATGTCATGCAGGGCCTGGCTTCTGGGCAGTTCAGTGACCCAGGCTCAATGCAGGAAGGTTCTGGAGACCTGGGTATTCTCAGCCATTTTTGTGGTCTGCTGTTAAAAATGAATGCTAAAAATTAATGTCAGTAAGGCCCAGCTATTTCAGTTCTGTCTTGTGGCATGTTTCATAGTTAGCTTACAAAGTATTTCAGTAGTTGTGCTTGCTTTCCTTACAAGCTTTTAAATCCGCCTGTTTGAGAAAGTGTGATTGTGAAATAGTACAGGCAAAGGTTTTTCTTACACAGCAAGTAATCCTTCAGACACCTACTTGTATAAGTGTCCTGGGACCATTCTGTTGGAGTTATTTGCACGTGTTTGTGTGGCACAGGTATTTGTGCCAGATACATAACTACTGCATGTATCAACTATTTTACAATGCAGGTATTGCTTGCTAGTATAATACAATGCTAGTATTTTACAATAATAGACCATTTTATGATGGCCAGTAAATATTCATTGCAATTCTTTCACCTGTGCAAGAGGTTGCAGTATTTTTGTTGTTCTGCATTTGACTGGTGAGTACACTGAAGTGGTTGGCTTAGTTGTACAGAAATTGTCCGAGCCGCAGCTGTTCTTGCAGTATACACAGTTTCATTGATTACTTTCTTAAAAAGATACTATGTAGCTGCCTGCTGTAAAATAATGCTGCATCTTGGGTACTGTAGGTTTTATAGGAGAAACTGTTGAAACTTGAAATAATGAACTGAGACTGTAACTGATTTGAGTTGCAAGTATAAAACACAACACCCCTCCAGTACTGTCTAAAGCAAGTGCTTCTGATGGACTTTGGTGCTTTGGTCCCTTGCATGCAGCCTAACTACTCATGTCCCAAGTTCTTGCTGTTACCTACTCTAGTTTCCTTTAGGAAATGCCATCAAAAGGCATGCCAATCTTTTGCCACAGTTGGTTTCGTCTTTTAGTACCTGGGTGTGTAATAAGATCTCAAAATAACATTTTTTTTTTTCTGATGTGGAGAAAAGTTTATTTAATTTGATGTATTATGTTATATACCCTATATATGATCTTAACGACTTTAACATTGCGTGGTAATTCTTTTCCCCCCTGATTTGTTGGGTAGGTCCAATATCTGTTCAGAGTGTTCTGTAAACTTCAGCCTGGTCTTCCTGTCCTGGCACTCCATGGCAAGCAGCAGCAGATGAAGAGAATGGAAGTTTACACTTGTTTTGTTCGGAAAAAGGCAGCAGTGCTCTTTGCTACAGATATCGCAGCTCGTGGCCTGGGTAGGTACCCAAAGAAGCAACAGCTGAACCTGTTGAGGTTTTATCAGACTTTATACTCTGTAGACCAACCCAGTTTGTGAAAAATTAAGCTGTAGTTTGCTTAGGAGCTCTTTAGAGTATCACAAAAGAGATTCTTCTTTGACTTCTGCTGTTTCTTTACTGAAGAGGCCCACTTCATCTGTGCTTTTCTTCTTACCCCAGAAAAACATACGTTGTATGGAAATAGCGATGTTTTTGTTTACTACATGGTGTAAGGCAAGATTCCAGCAGTTTTAAGTATTTCTGCTGTGCCTATATCCTGTGGGTTATTCCAAAGGAGACAAAAATTATTAACCTTCTGGTATGTGGAAATGGAAACCTGAAATTGTAATGTCTGATGTTTGAGTGGCATTGTTGGCCTGTGTTGATAAGGAGACCGAAAAATAAATGAGGGTAAAAAGATTTTTTTTTCTTTTAATTTTTGGAGGCATTTAAGTACAACACAAGACTTTTCAGGAGTCCAGTCATTCTTTGAGACAGCCAACTCCGTTGTCCAAAAAGTGAGGTTTTGTCACTATGTTACAAAAGGAAAGAAGGTGCTCTAAGAACTGAAGTCAGGAATGAAAACTGTTTCTCATACCTGCCATACTGCTGTATTCTCATTAGTGGCTATCTAATTTGGGTATGGTTAGCTTGGTTTAGAGTGTGGGTATGCTTGTGGAATACAGTATAGCTGCAGACTTAGTTAGGAAGTCACACTTCAGTGCAAAGCGTGCTGCTGCTGGGTGAAGTGCAGCAGTTCGGAAATGCTTGTTATTAATACCATTCACAGTCAAGGCTGACTTTTGTCAGGCTTGGTCACCCCTTCCCATCTTTGAGAGGGGCTATGGTATTTCTGTATGTGACAGCTGAAGTAGTACAGTCTCACCATAGCTAACTTCAGACCCCAGGGGTGTAGGATGTTAACAGCGTGGGTGAAAAGTGGGTCAGATACTGTTACATAATTGTTAACCAAAGTGGAGTTTTGTCATCTGTGTGACACAAAGCATGTCTGTTCTTGTCAAGTGTGAAATTATGTTCCATTCATTGCACTGTCGTAATTTAGGAAATGAACACACAATTAATTTTACTTTCTTTGATGAAGAGAATGATTGTTTATGTATGCAAATACATTATTTCAGAGGTTGCACCTAATGTGTGTAAATGGGTCCAAGTGATGGTTCTTACAGGAATTTCTGCTCTTGAATAGGAGGATTTTGAGTCCAGTGAACTTACTTGATGTATTTTTTCTTTACACAGATTTTCCAGCAGTGAATTGGGTCATTCAGTTTGATTGTCCAGAAGATGCAAACACATACATCCACAGAGTGGGAAGAACAGCCAGGTTTGTTTTCAGTTTTCATTAGTATTTTAATGTTTAAAACTAGATCACTGTAGGGACAGATCATTGGCTAAAGACTCACTTGAAAAAAATTAAGATATAAATTAGAAATAAAAAGGCTGTTATCACTGAAAGACCCTTTTGATTAGTAACGAGTAATGATTTAACGAAATAATTTCTTAGTGAGCTTCAGAGACTTGTTACAGCGGACAAGAATATCTCTAATCGTTCCATCTGATCAGGGAAGATTAATAGTGAGGAAATAGGAAACCTTTTTCACTTGGCAGGATTACCTCAGAGGCTGAGTTGAGCATGTCTGTGGGTGGAAAAGCTTGTTTTGCCACTGACATTTATAGATAAATAAGTTTTTAGACTGTGGATCAAATTTCTGTGTGTCATTGAAGACTCTTCAAAAGAATGGAAATATTTCTTCCTTATTTTAATTTGGGAGGAAGGAATCAAATGTTAATTACAGGTTAAATTTTTAATTTTCTAAGTCTTTTGTGGAATTACATTCTTAAGCATAGCTTTAGTTAAAAAATATTTGTGGCTGAGCCTTTATGATGGAAGGGAGTTACCCAGATGGACTGTTGAAAACCAGGTCCTTCATCTCTGAAGTAGATTTTTAAGTGAAACAGAAGCTGTTACTGCATGTAATTCAGTAGATTAAAAACCTTGTGCAATTATCTGAAGGATGAAATGCAAGACCTGACATTATATCTTGTCTCTAATTTAATTTGTTTGTAGTAGAGCTTGCAATATAGGCAGTTGTCAAACCTAATGACAGAGCAGTTGCTTAGAATAGGATTTCAACACCATAGGAATTTGAGATCTGTGTTCCTAGATCAGAAGGCTGTAAATATTGGTGACTGTACAATGAGAGTGCTCTTCCAGCACTCTTTCAAAATGTAGAAGTTTTAGCCATGTTTTCTTTGTAATTGGTACCATTTCTGCCTTATTCTGTCTATGTGCTCTCTGTTTTCTGATCTTTTGTAGTAAAGGAATGATAAATTTTTAAATGACTTTGAAAAAGACCTGTCAATGAACAAAGTCAGTGAATGTTATATGTAATTAGATAAAACATGTAGCTATTTTGCTAATTTAAGATTTAGATGTAATCTTATGCCTACCAATTGAGAGAAAAGCCTACAGGCTTGGTTAGAATTCTGTAATATTTTCTTTTTTTGTCTGTCTTTTTTTTTTTCAGTCCTGTGTGGCTTCCACAAAAGGCTTGTAATTTTGTCTTCATGGCATACTGTCATCATGGAAGGAAAACAATGTATTTGGCATTGTTTAATTGGCAGTGTTTAGGATACTGGTTGAGCTCTTTCTGAGCTGTGTCACTGAGTTAAAGCACCTCCCTGGAGTTGTAATCCTCAGACCTTTTCCCAGTTCTCATTAGGAGCTGAGAAGAGCAATTTTAAGTAGGTTTAGCATGAGGAAACAGCTCTAAAGAGCTACAAGGACAAACAACTCCCCTTTGTCATAATGCTTTTATTCAAATGTGACTCTGAGAGGACTTTAGCCTGGCAACCTTCAGGGTCTGTCTTCAGTGGCCTCTTAAATACAGCCTTCTGTGATTGCTCAAGGGACAGATTTAGACAGCAAATTGGGGCAGAGTGTCTGTCTCAGGGGCTGTGGGCTGTGCTGGATCCCTCACTGGGATGTAGTTTACATTTCCTTCTATGCAAATTTTTCAGTAGGGAGACCTCACAGAAATTAGGAGTACATCTGAGCAAGTTGTGTGAGCTGGAGGGTGTTGACTGACAGTGAAAGCAAATTCCTTCTGTAGAAAAAGCTTCATGGGTATTTTCTGTTTCCTAATCTGATACAAAGATCAGCAGGTTCTGCCTATACTGGGCATTAATTTTGAAGAAACATACAGGCTCTCTCCATCCTTAAGGTAGAGCAGTCCTGGAAGGAAATTTGTTTAGGAAACTTAATAGCATGAAATAAATCTTTGAAAATAAAACAAGGGAGATGTCTAATAATTTTAAGTAAATACTGTGCAATAAGTAAATATGCTAATGCAGTTTTTCATGTGGGTAATTGAGAACGTATTTCTCTTTGAAATCTGAGTGTTGAGTGGGAAGCTTCACTTGTTTTCAATAGCTACAGTTTGTATGAGAAGCTTGTGTTTCTTCTAGAAACTTGATAAAAATTAACTGAACTGCAATTTAGTAGTCCTCATTAATGAGGTTAGAGATAATTACAAATTTTCATGGGTTATGAGAATATAATTGCATAGAATGAAAGCTAAATTACATATCTTAGCTAATTAAGGGGCTATGTTAAACTGTAATTAAAACTGGTATGCCAAATACTGTTTACTTTTGAAGTCAAATTATTTTGTGATACAGAAGTAAATATGAAAGGAGAGAAATTATGTTTGGGATGGGGCTGGAAAAACTTTGACAAGCAGTCATGGATGTTTTCCCACATCTGTCTTACAATTTTGCAAAGCCTGATGTAAGGTGAGAGGTAACAGTTTATTTTTAAGTGGATAAGGCCACTGTGTTCCTTAAGAAACATTTCCCTAGCATTTTACCTTGCTGAAGAACATAAATTGCAGCTCCTGCATTTTTGATTTATGGTAAAGTAGGATCAAGAAAATCTGGATGTTGTCCAGTAATGCTTTTACTTTATAGTGGAACTGACATGTATTGAGTGGGTTTTTTTTTAATAAACTTGAAAGGTATGCTCCAATTGGAGTGATTGGAAGCTGTTTCTTCCAATTGCATTCAAAGTCTTAACTAGCTCAGTGACAGAATTTCTAAAATACTGACAAATATCATGGGCAGTCCAGTAAGTACTTTTGGTGTTATTTTTGATCCACAATTTCTTAGATAAGTCAGTGGTTTAAAACACTACATTATGGTGTTTTCTGTGGGTTTTAGTTTCAAAAACCTAAATAAAAACTGCTTATGGCAATTGCCTGCAAAACTAATTTCTTCTGGCTTTTAATTGATGCCTTCTTTTCTGTAACGTATGAAGCCTACACTTGAAGGTATTCTTTGATGAATTTTGTGAAACAAGTTACAGTGCCACTAGGGGACAGCAGAAGACAATAATAATTTTTAAAGCACCCTGATGCTCACTTTTTTCCCCAACTGTTTTTCCAAACATAATGTCTAAGTTCTGTGGCGTGAAGAAAGGGTATAGGCATATTTTTCTTGCAGTCATGATTGCATTGGTGAGACAAGACACCAAAAAGTCTATTTTATCTTTTTATTCATGCGTAAATACCTTAATTTTGGATGTACCTCTATCCTGGCGAGTCTCAGTAATTACTTTCTTTCTTTCCTGGCATTACATTCATCCCTCCACTTAATGTTTAAATTTTTTTAGCTTCAGAAGCGACTATTAAAAGCTGCTGCTTGAGTTTAGTGATCTTTCTGTCATGAGTCTTTTTTTAAAGACACTGACACTGGAATGTTAAACAGAATAAATTTTTTTGCTCTGCAGTTTTTATCTGTGATTAGTCCAGAGCTATATGTAAGATCTAGGTCTGCCTGGCTTAGACTTCTGATATTTAATCCAGCCTAGCTGATTAGATTTCTTAGGTGCTTACAGTGACTTTGGAAAGTAATTGTAATTTTGTTGTTGTCATTAAACATAGTGTGCACACAGGCATGCAAGTTCTGTCTAGCTGTTTCTAGCTTTTTTTCTTTTAGTAAATTATATTTCTGAAAACAAATGGAATGTTAATACTCCATCTTCCCAAAGTGGAATACTGTGTTACCTGCCATCTTTGCAGTGGCTGGTATGATTAGACCCAAAGAGGTATGACTAAAGACTTTTAAGAAGAATGTGTTTTTTGATGCTTTGTGAGTACTGGAGAACACACACGCCTATCAAATAATGGACAGGTGAAAGGGGCAGGTCATAGAAAGATCTTATTCTGCCTGTAATACTCTGTAGTGTAAGCTCTGAAGCTCATTAATGTTCATTGGGTCTCTCCTTAAATAATTGCGCATTATATGTGTGAAAGTGAGACTAATAAGCCTTAAGAGTAATGTGGCAATAAAGCATTTAAAAATGTGAGTGAGTTAACAGTACCTTTTTCAATGGTGGAAGCTTGATTTTTATTTCTTTTTTTTAATGGGACACGTATTTCAGGGATATGTGTCTTGGGTCCTGAATAGTCAGGACAGCCAAGATGACAACTCCTTGTTTTGATTATTTTTCTATTTTTATTTTAAGACCCACTGTAGCACTGTTAATGTTGTTTAAAAATAAATGCCATATTAAGGACCATCTCATATTATATTGCAGTCAAGTCATCATCCTAACTCAAGTAAAAATAGCTGCCAGTGGAGGTCACAAGACATTGTTGACACCACATTTAACTTGGAATTCACATTATTAAATTCTCTAAAATTAAACACTGTATCCTAGCTACACTCTTGACAGTGGCCTCTGATGCTGCAGTTGTACTGACTGGCACTGTGTTATCTGCTAGAATTCTCTTCCTAATGGAATGGTAGGAATGTTCCTGTGCACTGAACAATTAAGTGGCCAAGGTTATTGGCTGCTGACGTGAAGCTATGCCATAAGCTGGAGTAACAAAATAAATAAGCTCATGTATTTTAACTCAGCAGAGTGGACACAGCTGCTGTGGGAGATGGATTGCTTCCAGTGTAGGCTGGAGGAGACAACAACCTCCCAAGGCCTTTTGAAATCGATTTATTGTAAGACTAACTTGATAAGGTTGGTGAGCCACTACCTGTTCCTGTCCATTATTTCTTGTGACCAAGACTGGCAAGCAGGGACACTGACCCGGTCTGACTGAATGAAGGAGATTGTGGTTCTATGGTAAGAGTAAAACCCAGTTGTTTCCCTGAACTTGCCAATTGGTATAAAAGGGGTTCTTTCTAGACAGAAAAATTAAAAAGATATTAATGGTCACTGGAAAAGAAAAAATAAACGGAATAAATCTCTGACTTCATAGCAAAATTTACTGATAATTTTTGGGGCGTCCTGAATTACAATCTGTGCTGTGGAGTAATAGAAATGGACAAAGCATTAGAAGTGATCTAAAGCAACACCAACAAATGAAGCCAGTTCACATTTTGTTGTTTAAATGCTCTGTGGGATGTCAGACTGTTCACAATCCATGGGAAGAAGCTCTTCTTCCTGAATCGAGGACTCAGCAGTGAGCACTGGCTGTCTGCTGCATTTGGTCAGCTGTGAATAGTCAAGAGACTTTCTGGTCTCTTGTAATTTTTGTTGGGCTGCTTTGGTAAGACTTGCTGTAAATGGCAGAGCACAATTTCAGATTGCATTGCACACAGGTCTCTTGTTAAAGGTTTGTTGTTTTAACAGAAATACGTATTACAAAAAGAGGCCATTGATCATGTAGCTGGGATAGAAATTTCAATATGCATTTATTTTCTGTGCTCATTTGTCATTTAAAAAAACAGAATAACAAATCACTGTATTATGAAAGAAACCCAGCAGTGTAGAAGGTATGATAAATGGTAGATAAAACTCTTCTTGTTACTGGGCCTGGAAAAATAATGTTTTCTTGGTTTGAAGCTTAGATTTCACCAGTCCTCATTGACTGGAAATAAAGTTTTGCTTGAATTGAGCCTGGTATTGGAGACCTAAAACTGTTATTTTGTTTAAGAAACATGTTTAGAAATAGTAGCTTATATAGTCACATTTAATGGTTGAGTTTTAAAATTAAACATCAATTACTGTATTTCTGTAGAACCCCTGAGGGGTAGATAAGGATGTTAGTTTCTCTTTGTTAAAGGGTAGTATGTGGGTGAACTGGTTTATTTGTTATGTGTATCAAATTGAAACTGATCTGCTCAGAATAAAACTATCCATTCTGATATGTTTTGGATATATTTTTATAGATGTCTTACATTGTTCCATTACACAAAAATGTGCGACACAGACAAATGCCTGTGTCAGTTAAATGTTTTTCCCTTCACTACTGTAGTTGTTAATAAAAAAATTGAAAACAGTTAAAAAATTAAATATAACCTACATGCTGGAAATAGTAGAACTTGGCTCACTCTAACTTTTTTCCTGATCCATCTTATGTTATGCATGATTGTTAGGTTATTAGCTAATAATTCAGTGCCATTTCTTGCAGTCTTTGCAGGGGCAAATCTTTGCTCTAGAAAGAGGAGTCTGTGCTGCTTTTTGTATTTTTGCTCACCAATTTTTGTACATGATGAAATTGTCTTGTTCTTGATTCTTCATGGAAACCAAAATTATGTGCGAGGATTTAAAGAACGTTATTTTTGTGAAATCAAGTGGTCCAGATTATTTCTGTTCTGAGAAGGGTGTGAATGGTGTGTAGTGAATAAATGATTGCCTTACATGGTGAATAATTTAGCTTCACAGTGGAAGCAGCTATTCAGTGGTTTTGTATTTATAGTTTTGCAACTATGTATGCTAAACAAAGGGTCTGTTAGAAGAAGAATGAAAATACATAATTAGAGTGTATCATCATGCACATGCAAAATCAGGCACATTTATTGGGATTGGTTCTGATGCTATTCCAAATGCTTAACTCATTGCCCTTAATGTTTTGAGGAGAGCAGTCTCTTGCTTGCTTCTGGTAAACCTCTAGCAGATTTGGTGTGAGTGAGAAAGAGTTGAGCAGTTGATCTGGCTTCGCTGGTGCCCAGTTTCCTTTCTCTGAAAGGATTTACTGTGGAGAGTTTCTGCACCACTGAAGTATCTGAGGGTGGCCTGTTGGCTTGGAATGCAATACCTCTGGGAATGGGCTTTGATTTAAGCTGACAAGTTTTGCAGAGACCGTACTTCCCTCTATGTCTTTTGACAGATGAGATGACAGCATGTGTTGGTGCTATCTGTGCTGGCCCAGTTAGGCTAAAATTAGATCTTTAATCAAGTCAACCTAGTAAAGTCCCATTCAAGTTACAGATTAACAAAACCCCACAAAATACTTTTCTTTTGAGAATGGTGGTAAATGTGTGACATCCAGAGTATAAAAAAAATTATACTTATGGTTCCTGCATGTTCATGTCTGGTAAATATCTTCAAAAATATTATCACGTCCTGTATATTGCATTTTCTGTAACGGGAAATATTCCAGTTCAGGGAAGCTGTTATGCAAGTATCTATATCCTCAACCCTCCTCCCCCAAATTTTATGATTATCTCATCATCTCAGTTTTCTCTTTTAGTTTTTAAAATAGATTATTTTTTCTTGCCAAACAAAGCGGAAATACTGCCTTTAACTCTGGAAATTTGGCATCAACTTATGTCTTCTGAAATACAAATGTTAGGGAAACATGTTGTAATACATCTGTTTGAGACAACCTGTGTAACATTTCCTGTAAAGTCTGCATATCCATTCACCTTATCCTTACAGTTCCCTTTCCATAGCTTCTTTCATACTGGATATTTGCTTTTGCATTGGAGCACTGGTGCCTGATGACCATCGTGAGATGGTTCCCATTCCTATTTTATGCATTATGATCACAGCTTGTCTGTCACTGACAGTAAAGTGTGGTGCATTTGCCTGAACTGTATGTTCATGGCAAGGAGGTAGAAGAACTCTGAATGTAGGTAGAACAAGCTCAACTCTAGCTCCGTGGCCAGGTGGAATTCATTAACAACCACAATATGCTTTCATTTATTGCCTTTGTGATAATGGTAATGTTTGCTTTAGTAGTATTGCCTAGGGGCATATGCAGCCATTGACTGGATCTGATCAAGGATGGGTTAGGATAGGTTCAGATCAGGCAACAACTGAGTGTCTGTTTGGCCTGCATGAAAACCATTTTTTTTCTCATCCTGTCTTCAATGGACTATTGCCATTCTGTTTCTTCATGCTTGATACCAGCTGTCGGCTCAGGGTGATTTTTAGCAGAAGTTTAAGATAGATTCTGTCATGGTGCATAAACTATCCTCTTAATTTTAATGTGGTTGTTTTTTTTTTTTTTTAAATCAAGTGAAGCTATTTGGCAGCACTTTGTGTTTCTTTGCTAAGGAAATGGGGTTCTTAACATTTTTAAACCATTTTTTCTACTTGTAATTAGCCAGTACCACATTGTCCTAGGTAATTTATCTCACTTCCTTTTTGTCTGCCTTTGGCACTTGCCCTTGATTGTAGACATCTTTCTTTTTCTCATCTGCAGTCACTGTAAATACAACCCTTTGCTTTTTAGCACTAATGATTTTCACAGCTTCCTGCTTGAAAGTCATGATTGAGTTGCAGAGAAGTTGCTTGCCTTTTTCAAAAGTATTGAAGTCAGTAGACACTAGAAAATAAGGCAGATATGAACTAGAAGTGATTTTTTTTCCCCCCAAAGACTTTCTGCAAGTAAGAGGCAATTTTCCATGGACTTGGAATAAATTGTATCTTGTACCCTTAGAGACTGTTAAAATCAGTGCAAAGATGAGTCCCTTCTCTGGTTTCTTGATCGCCTTGAGGAGATGACAAGATATCATCAATTACTACACAGTCCAAGAAAGTTTGATTACTTTGAGGTTTTTAATTTGCTTTTCTTCAGCAGAGTCAAAGTGCATACTTAGTGAATAATTAATCACCAGAGTGAATTAGCATTTTAGGACAGATGACAGGTTTTGGTGATGATGGACAAGTTGAAGGCTGCACCCAGCAAGAATGGGGAGAACTTCTCCTAATACTGTCTCATCTGCAGAAATAGTTTTCTGCTGAAGAATTACAGTAACCAAGGTTGTTTCTTCACTGCTTTATCATCTATAAAGGTTTAAAGGTTTTATCTGTGTGCTGAAAAAAGAGATGTTCCTTTGTTTGCTTTAGTGGAGAACTTTATTCCTGTGGGATACTAAGAGATGTTCTTTTCTCCTATGTTTTGTAATGGAAACAAATTTTGATCAGATCTAACTTCTTGTTATTGTTTATACCAGTTTTTAGTAGCTTGTGCTTTCCTAAGTTTGCCAATATGGAAGCTTTTAGCATGAAATATGCAGAAGGAACACCTTGGAAAACTTCAGTTTTCCACTGAAGCCTCTCTTCTTGAGATTATCTTTAACACCATATTTTTCTGATTAACACATTATGAGGTTGTTTTTTGTTTCGAGAAATAAGATAATACTCTGCCCAACTAAAACTCATTTTTTATAGGCTGCATTTTGCTTTCTTTATCTAAATGTGCCCTGAACAGATACACATCTTCCCAGATGGTATTTAAGATAGTGTTTTTTTTCTGTGATGTTTTCATTTTCATGTTTAGCTCTAAAGAACAGTGTTATTATTAAACTGTTTGTTTTAATTAATTAAGTCACGATTACAGTATGAAGTGGGCAAAGACTGTTCCTCCTTAACTTCAAATATTTTTAAACTATTTGCATTTAAAAGAGAATGTTTCCAAAACATGTAAGGAAAAGGATTGCACTGCATCACTAATTACCAGATGTCTTTCAGTCCCTTTGAATTTCTGAAGGCATAGCTCTGAGAAATATGTGTTGCTCTTTTTTTTTCTTAATAGGTGGCAGAAGATGAGAAAGTATAGGTGCTTGAAAACTTCTCTCTTCTTTGTCTATTTTTTCATGTGATTGTTTCTTTACTTAGCTGTGGTGCTACCACAAAAAGTACTGCAACAAGGCTTTGCAAGACTTAGTGTAAACATTGAAATAGTCGTTGTCCATAGATAGCAGATATAATGCTTGGCTTTTTTTGTCAATTACCTATGGAATGTGCCTTTAGGATTTGTACTTTCTGAAAAGATAACTGACTCAGTATATAGTGAGTTTAGCACTAATAACGTGAGCTCAACTTTTAAGGGGCAGAATAAAGGTTTATCTGATCCTGCATCCACTTTCAGAGTGACCTTGTGGATACTGCTGGAAAGCTATAAAAGCAAAACAAATGTAGAATGATTTTTTCTGTACTATATCATTGCAGATTCTGGTGTTGTGGCTTTTAAAGAGGATATCTGCACTCTCTGTCCCTTGATGAGTATTTCTTCTGTGATTTCTCAGACTCTGGCCTTTCACAGTGTTTTGCACACTGAATAAAAGAGATATGATAAAGAAACAGTTTGATAATGCCAAGTCAGGCACTCTGGGATAAGAAATACCACAAGCAACAAAACTACACAAATCATTTCATGCCTTTGGCTAACTTTAAGGAATCTGAAAAAATCATCATTTGTACAGGTTTATATAGTACAATCAAGACTTTTCTTGACAAATGATGAAGGTTGTTAAGAGATTTAACAGACATTCTTTGCAGATATCAGATCATTCACGTAGCTCTTGTTGGGATCCTTTCCCTTTCATATCATCTGCTTTGGAGAGAAGAGCAGAACTATGTTACTCTGTACTCTGAATTGGTTAGACTGGTATTGGCAGCAACATTATCCATCTCTTCCTGTCCGGTAGATAAAAGAGAATATTTTCATCCTTCTTTCCAGCAGTGCTCTGAGAGCTCAGGTTCTTTTGATGAATAATTGGCTGTCTTGGTAGTATGATCATCAATTTTTACAATAAAATGCGAAGTCCTCCAAGGTTCAGTGTCTTTCCAGGATTTCATTGCTTGTTCAGGTAGTGGCAGTGTCCAACAGGCACCCACCTTGGAGATGTATCATTTGGAATTTGGTTGGGTTGAAATACATAGAACTTTCTTAAAAGGTGCACTTGGTCTATGTAAGCAAGTTATTCCCAACCTTAATTTTTGTATAAATGGTACAACCATTCATGGCATGTTTGGTCAGCAGTGACAACATGCTTGGTAAAGATAATAAATTGCCTTAAGCCAAACATTTGTATTGCTTTAGAATTATTTTTTAAGAAATATTGTGCAAGCTGCTATTTCTATATTGAGAACATTTTGGATCTACTAATGAAATGGATTAAAATCAAGTCATTATATTTTTTTTGTACGGTACCAAAGTACGCTTATCAGTCCATGTATAATCAGTAAATTTAAATGAAGTTGGCATGCAACAGATATTCTGCTTTTGTATCAGTTTTATTTCTGTGTAAAATTTCAAAATCTAGAATGTAAAGGTTAAAATTTCATGATGATAACATTTACTAGACCCTTGTAAATTGTCTTTAGAAGTCGGTCTCCAAACCTATCAGATATAGTATTGAGGAAAAAAAAAATCCCAGACATCCAAGAGCATTTTGTTGTGATTTTTCAAATTCATCAAATGAAAGCAGAAAGCTGTAATAAAAGCTGTCAGGCTGTTTTAACTGCAGATTTTGTTGCTACTTCCATTGCTTACTGTGCTGTGACAGATAGTGTCACAGTTTATAGTTTTCAAACAATTCTGCAGTACTGTTTTTGCCAAGTGATAACTATTTATCCTTGGAGAAGTGTGGGCTCCCTGTATTCCACTTGAAATGATTTTTATCAGTTAATATTATGATTCTTGTTCGGTGTGCCTGAGACCAGCCTTCTGTGCTTCCTTGCCTCCCTAAAGAAGGGAGTTTAAAGCTGCTCTACAAAACAACTTACCAGTCTTGTTTTGCTTTGTCCTACACGTTGCTCTCATCAATTGGTTATGAGTTGAATTCTGTCCAGTTCTGGCATACTTCTGAAATTCAGTTGAAATGTTTTTTCTTGGTAATGTAGGACTGTGCAATATTTTCCTATCAATCCGTACTCTTAAGAACTATTTGTAAATATAAACAAGGAAAACAGTGTAAGTGCTGCAGTAGGTACAGACTTAGTGCATGCAAGCTCATCATTACCTGCTTCTTCAGTAGAACTTAAACCCATTGCACTGTTTGTTTACTAATGCTGTTTTTTTCTACATGAACGTCCTGAAGTCAGTGAATGTGCCAAAAGCAGGAGCTGATATTTTCTTGCACAAAAAGAAAATGATCAAGAAGATGCTTTAAACAAAAATTAGCTGATTTTTTTAATGTCTTTTCTAACCATGTATCTTGAGTAATTACCAGCTCATCTACATTTGATACACTTGTTAAGTGCACTGAAAAGTGAATGCTTGATATGTTCTTATGGGATCAGTCTGATTGTATCTTTTCTTTTGCACCTGGAAACTGCTTCTGTAAATGAAAAAGCTCCTGTTTTTATGCTTTTCCTTCAGTGATGTCTCTGTGACCCGTTAGCCTTTACTGAACATATAAGAAGGAGTTGTTATTTGAGACCAAGGCACTTACCCTTTCATAACCTTCCCCATCTTTGGCTTGCAGAATATGCAAAGAGAATCAAGTTTTTACCAAGTGTTAACCCTTGCCTGTTGCCAAAGGGTGAATGCAAGTAGTTGGATTTTCTAGTACTGTAATCAAAGTACACTTTGATCAAATGTCATTTGTTTGTCACTAAGTGAGGGTAGATGAGAGTCACTGATCTGAATCCACGTCTTAGCCCCAGATGTTTAGAGCTCTAGGCGTAGTTTTATAATCAGCTCAAGTGGGGATAGTGGCAAGTCACTTAACTGGTTTGCCTCTTCTTTTCCCTTTGTTAAGTGAGAATTTTTGTCTGTTCTTTGGACTGCTTATAAGGAATCAAATGTAAATTCTCATTGGCTATTGAAAACATCAGCAAAAAATGTGATTTTTTCATGTTTGCTTGAGGTTTCTTTTTTTCCCTTCTGATCAGGTACAAAGAAGGTGGTGAAGCTTTGTTAGTATTGCTTCCTTCAGAAGAAAAAGGCATGGTGGAGCAGCTGGCACAGAGGAAAGTACCTATCAGTGAAATCAAGTAAGTGGCTAATGGCCTGTCTGTTATTCAGCCTTCTTTCAGCAAGAGTAATGTGTGCTGAGTCTATGACAATTTTGATAAAGTGCTTTAATTGCCTGGAGCTGGACAAATCAGAGAAATGAATTAGTTTTGGTAGTGTTGTAGAAGGAAAAGACCTTGAGAGGTTACCTATTTTATTGCTGTACCCAAAGGCAGGATGAGCTGCACAAATCATTCTTATCAGATGCCAATTAATATATTCACAGTTTCCCAAAGAGACCTCATCCGTACTCAGCAGTTACTACCATTAGCATTTTTTTCTTCAAGTGTCTGATAAGACTTGTAAGTAATTTAAATGAAATATTTCTTCTGTCTTGTGCCAAGAATATATGGAAAATGATGTATTCTCTTACTCTTTGCAGCTACCTTTTATGTAATTGAACATGATAATGCTTTCTTTCTCTTTTGCAGATTAAACAATTACAATTTCTTTAATCTGTCCCTGTACGTTTTTATTGCTGTTATCATTTTTTTTTCTCTTACCTGTTTTTTCTTTAGTTCTAGACTATTTCTCCAATTTGTCATGACCTTTCTGAATCAGTTAGTTGAAGGACAGGATGTAAAAAATGGTTATTTTACACAGTAAAGAGAGTGTTCCAAGGGAAACCTGTAAAGAGCTATGCTATCTGTACAAATAGAACTGATGTTGAAGGAGTTGCAGAAGCATATAACAATACCAGGTAAAAATAAAAAAGCATGTTTCCATTTTCTGTTAAATGCAGAGTAATGGATATGTAGGAAACACAAAAACCCTAACGGTAAAAATATTAGAAAAATAGACTACCACTCGAAGAATTGATGGTAGTTTCTTATTTAGCAGCTGTAGGTAGGAAGGAGTTTACTGTTCTCTGAGCCTGTCAGTCTGATTTTGAATTAAAAGAGAAAAGAGAATGTGAAGGAAATATGGAAGAAGAATTGAAAACAAGCCAAAAAATGTGGTATGAGCCTGACTTCATTTTTAGCACTTAGAAAGTTCAGATCACACCATGCCAAAAATCGTACAGTAGAGATAAATGGGAGAAGGATGACAAGGTAGAAAATGTAAGTTTCTGTATGAGTGGGTGTGAGCAAAGCTAGGACTGTTTTACTTTGAAAAGCTGTGGTTTGCATGTGAAGATCTGGATATCTAAGCAAAGAAGATAATTAACTATGCAGAATTTGTCTGTAGAACAATTGTTTTTGAGAAGAAATCAAATTAGGCTCAGACTATAGATGGTTATTTACACCTCATTGCTTAAATCTTCAGATTTGCTCAAAATTTACAAGTTGCCATCTCTTTGGAGAATAGAAACAGATAATAGCAACAATGCATGTAGCACTTGCTGGATTTAAGGTTTAGTTTTATTTAAGTATTTTTGTTGTATAGGATATGCCATTTCAAAGGCTTTTCTGAGCTGTAGTGACTGCTGTTTCTTTGTAAGAAACTGAGTACACAGCAACTGGGGAAGTAAATCCACCTCTTCTGGTCAAACACATGGATCAAATCCATGGAGGATGTGCATGAACTTCAAACATAAACAATTTCTGCTAAAACAGTGAAATAAGGACTAGCATGCAGTCCAACAACTACTTAATGACAAACACAAACAAAACCCCACTAAGTGAATGTGGATAATATCAGTAAAGAAACTGAATTCTGGTATTTTCTTTTCCCTTAAGCATCATAGTGCTTTAAAAGGATCTGTTGTATAACCACTGCAGTAAATCATCTCTTTTTCCAAACTTCATCATTTTCCTTCTTAAAATGATAGTTATTCAAGTAATTTATCTTGCTTTTATATTTAGTAGATTTCTGATCTCATGCACATTATAAATATTCCCCCTTTCCTTGTCAGCTAAGCTTTTAACTTCTTAAGTAGTGATGTTAATTGTTTGAACAGCTTATCAAAGAAAATGATAAAAAAGCCTCTTTAGCCTGTATTTATCCATGTAAATAGAAATCCGTGTTTTTGTACTGGGATAATAATCCAAATTTAATTGGGCAAATATTTTACCCCAAATAAATGCGTATTATATTTGTAATCCAAGTTAGGTGGCTCTCTGGAGAGATATTCATGGCTGCATCTCTTAACATATTGTTGCTAGTCTGATGTTACTTGAATGGAAAATTCTGCCTTTTTTTTTTTAACACTACCCCAAAAATTCATTCTTGTAGCAAGCCCTTGGGACATTTGTATAATAAACACATTTAAGTAATATTCTTAATTGGAATAATTATTAGAAAAGTCAGGGCTTTTGATTGATAACATATTTTAACAGCCTGCCCTGAGATCCAGTTTTTCAATCTGCAGAACAAAACTTTAATAGAATTTGTAACATCATAATGAACAGGAATGCTTTCACCTAGAATTGTCTGCCTAGTGTGTTAAGATTTAAAACGTGTAGCGTTGTACTTGTAAGTGGCTAATTAAAATCCTTAAAAAGTTATCCTTGTAATTACTTGTGGATTGCAAACCAATTTAATTCTAGAACTTTTGAACTACAAATTTTCTCATGCTGTTTACTTCTAGCCAGTTTCCCAATTAATACAACCCCTATGTGTTTTTTAAGTTTATATATTGTTTAAGAAGTTACATCAACCCATGGTTCCAGGTCTTCTGGTGAAGTCTTCTGTTGTTTGTCTTATTCACCTAATTATAGATTCTCAAGAATTCTTACTTGGGAATTAGAAGATAATGAGCATTGCTTACTGTCCACGGAGTGTAACTCGTCAAGTTTCTGAAATTCACTCTGAAAGCTTTTTTTCAAAAGCTTCTTTCTGAAACATTGTCAATTCATGTGTTTGTTTTGCTGTTCTTGTTAACCTGTTGTCTGGTATAGTGGTCAGAAGAGCTGTGTAACTTTCCTTATTTTGTACGTTTTGATTAGCAAACTATTTTTAATGTTCTTTTATTTCATTCAGGCAGACTTTTTGAAACAGTTCCATAATTTGAAAGTAGAGAGAGGAAGAACTTTTCTATTTTCCTGGATACCTATTCAAAAGACTAGGGTTTCGGCTCCTTTCTTAATTTTCAGTTTTAAATCTAAGCTGCATGTCGAGGTTTTAAGTAAACTAGTCCCTTCTAATCAGCACAAGCTGCCAATTTACAGATCGTGCTTTTAACAGTACATAACTTCTTCAAACAGAGCAAGAGAAAGTGCAAAATATGCAGTAATAAATGCCATATCTTAGAGCATTCAAATATGGCAAAAAGGTACTCTGAAAGGATTAAATAGTATGTACATTTTTGTAAGGCATCTGTAGTCTCCTAGTTTTTCGTGCAAGCTGTAAATGGAAATTATTTTTGATAGTATTTTGAGGTTACTTTGTTGCATCCAACTTTGTTGGGTAAAAAGATAAGAGGTGCTTCCTCAGGTGTTACCATAACAGATGATGTGTGTAGAAAATTTTACCAAAGGAAGTGCAAGTATACAGATACCCATGATGTAATATTGCTTGCTTTAATACTGTGGCAAAAAAAAGAGTATTTTTTGAAGAAAACAGCAATAACAACAACAAAAAACCACCTTTTTTTTTTCTTTCTCACAGTGGATAATACACATTAATACTATTAATATAGGGTACTCTTAATACAAGGAATCTGCTAAAACTCACTGCCTCCCAGTTGCCATAGTTACTGTAAGACAATCCATGGGTGTCACAAATCAGTGGGGTTATGTACCTGTGTGTGATCTGCTGGTGTGAGCCTTCCTTAGGTCCCAGCCCTCCCTGCTCCCTCCAGCCTTCAGGTTGCCTGGTGTAACCATAGGGAGCCACGTTCCAGACTGAGAGCATGGTGCAAAACCTGCTGCTGCTGCTTGGAAGCTGAGTGGAGTATGGAAACTGTTTTGCTCCATTAGGGCAGCAGGGTCTTTTAGGTGGCTGTTGATCATTTTTGCTTAAATTCTGCTTTGGAGAGGAGTG
The DNA here is from genome assembly GCA_026261815.1 of Monarcha castaneiventris obscurior. Classification (NCBI taxonomy): domain Eukaryota; kingdom Metazoa; phylum Chordata; class Aves; order Passeriformes; family Monarchidae; genus Monarcha; species Monarcha castaneiventris. Next base: position 3,104,124 of record JAMPIT010000350.1, on the reverse strand, counting down.
GGGAAAAGACAATGTCTAGTGAAAACAATGCTTATATCCTAGTATTAAAACCAGAGGGGAAATCAAGCTGTGTATCAGCCGGGAAATTTGGAGATTGCTGTGTGATCAGTTCATAAGGCCAAGCAAGTGGAGTTTGTGTTTCCATCATGGCACAGTTAAGTGTGGCCATTTATACAACTGGTAGGCAAAACTGTAGCTTCAGAAAGTTGTACTACTTCTGAAAGGTAAGATACGTGATCACAGAGTAAGAAATAACCGGCCTTCTTAAAATGGCAGACAGTGTTACAAAAATCCCCTTCTAGCCTTTGTATAGTTGGTTTTAGCTCACTGGTCCTTAGCCATTTAGGCAAGCTTATAAATTATGATAATTCGTTTAAGTGTTTATCTTATAGGTTTGTCTCTCCTAATAGTCACATGTATACAATTTATTGTAAAGAGTTTTATTCGTTCAGAAGGAAATAACATACAAACTCATTAAAGCCAAAGTCCAATTTAACAATGACCAGCTTTCTCATTTTTTGAATCCCAGCAGTTGAGGAAGAGAACAGTAGGTGACTGTTATGGTACGGTGTTGGAGAAGAGAGAATCCAGTACTATTCCTCTTTTTTTGATATTCGGGTGTTGCAAATTTGCTCATTCATTAACAAACACACAAGCTCAAAATGTGCCTGGGGTACCATGTTCTTAGTTGACATTGCTTAGATTAATACCCCATTATCTTGCCATGCTCTTAAATGTGAAGTATCTTGTGGGTTTTTGTCTTTTTCAAACTCTTTTCTTGCAAATTTCAATCAAATTACTCAAAATTTGTATGCAGTCTACAAAATGTTGCTATATTTTTTCTAGAATTGTTGTCTATTATGCTTGGAGCCTCAATGACATATAGTCTCTTGTAAATAATGAATCATATTCCTGCAATAATCAAGTCATAGAAAATAATGAGTAATAGCATTTCCAGGTGAGAATTGGAACTTGGTAAGGATTTTGAGTTTGACAGTGGCAGCAGGGAGTAGTTGGCAGTCTCAGCTTTGCTCCAAGGCCATTTTTGCATTAAAGATTTCACATAGACCATGTTTCCCTATTTATGAGAATGTACAACTGCCAGATGCTTTCCTGACACCAGATATGACATCTGCTGTTTCTTTCCCATTCTTAAAACCTGCTAATCCTGCTATGGAGGATAATCAAACTGATTAATCGTATTTTGCTTCTGACTAAGCTATGTTAGCTGTTGTGTATTCGTTTATTTTCTTTAGGTCCTTACTAATTGGTTTTTTTTGGTATCAAGAAAAAGTTAATTATTTAACTTCCTTTTTGCTCCCTTTGAATATGAGCACTGTATTTGCCTGGCCTGTCTGATATGATTTTTTTTCCTTCATCTCAGATGAGTTCTTAGGATTAGATAAAACTATGACTCAAATTGCTTTTACTTTCTCTAGTTGCTATGGAGCAAATTTCGTTTGACCCAGCTGATTTATCTGAGTGCTTGGTCTCCCATGATTTGTGATTCTGGTGTGAGCTTGCACTGTGCTATAGCTGTTGTTAGCTGACTGATTGCAGCTGCCACTTTGAGTGAAGGCAAGGAGAAAAGGCACTGGCTAATTTAAGGGCTTTGAGGTCCTCTCTTAACAGCTTTCCCATAACTTAGCAGCAATCCAACTTTTCTGAAATGTCTTAGCACTGTTGTTCATTTTAATTTTTTTACAGTTCATGCTATTCCTTCTTTACTTTTTGTATTATTATATTCCAAAGATTTGTTGGTCAGTTTGTCCCCCACTCAATTTTTCATGCTTCTTTTTTTCTTTCTTATGTCTTTACACTTTTAGAGCCAATCGTGTGCTGGCTGGAAACTGGAACTCAAGTTTTTTAATCTTTCACTAAAACTGCAGCTAAACAGTGCTTGTGTACACTGTAGTTTTGCCCTGGCAAAACAGAGTGAAGAAATTGAAAGGGAGTGAAGTGTGATACCTCTTTTCATATTTAGTGAGAACAACCTCCCACCATGTTTGCTAGGTTGTATGATACACTAGAGTGGCAGTAGCAGCTCAGAAGTAGATGAGAAGAGATGTGGGCAAATAAACCTGCAATTATGTAGGTATCACTGGAATAAGTTTAAAAATTCAGAATCTGGGAGAGGACCTGTATATCTTTTTAGTAGGTTTAATGGCATTTTCTATAGTACAGTCAGTATTCTTTATTTACTTGAGAAGCTCTTAAATCTGTTTAATCTCAATGTCCTTTAGTATTGCTCACCTGGCTATTCTTTCTAAGAAGTACTTAAATTTCAGTATTCCTGGCACAGTGTATTTTATTTAAGCTTTCAAAAAGAGCTGACAATTTCCATATGAAGACTTTTATTTCAGCATAAAGTAGTACTGTAATTCATTATGCTGTTTTTGTATTTTTGCAGTATTTTTATAAAATCAAGAAGTTCTTTTCTGCTGGTTTCTGCTTTGCTTTGTAAGAAGTTTCACCACCTTCAGTGAAAACTGTCTCTGAATAAAACAGCTGCTATTTGTCTTTTCTGCATTATTTGTTTGAGGAGTGTAATCTTCATCCTCAATATGGTTCCGTTCTGTGCTGTTCCAGTGGTAATAGCTCTGTGCATAATAAAACAATGCAAAATATGCAAAGATACTCCAGAGAACTTAATAGGTGCTTATTTTAGCATGTTCTGATAATTAAAACTTGTCTTTCTTTTTTTTTTTTTTAAATTAGAATTAATCCTGAAAAACTTACAGACATCCAAAAGAGGATGCAAGCTTTCTTAGCTCAAGATCAGGAGTTAAAAGAGAAAGCTCAAAGGGTAAGTCATCTGCTACGCTGTGATTCTTGGGGCGTGTTAGTTGAATAGAACTGCTGATTGAATAACTGACCGACTCATACAAGCCCTAGAAGCAGTGTTTGGAACTGAAGAACCACCAGAGAAGATTGAGCACTTGAAGAATTTCCTGTATTAGAAGAGAAACATAAATTAGAGGGAACCAGAGTCTTCTGAGTGATGCCTAGTGACAGGAGAGGAGGCAACAGGCACAAATTGCTATACAAAAAGCTCCATTTAAATCCAGGAAAAGCCTTTATTGTGAGGGTGGTTGAACACTAGAACAGGCTGTACAGCAAAGCTGTGCATTCTCCAAATGGTGGCTATTAAAAACTGGGTTCCTTCCTGAGCAGCCTGCCCTAGCTGACCTTGGCTTGAGCAGGCGCTTGGATTAGATGGTCTCCGAAGTTTCTTCTCAACTTCAACTGCCCTGAGAGTAGAAAATTTCAAAATAATACTACTAATAAAAAAGCTTACTTAAAAGTAGCAGATCACATTACTTGACTTAAAAATTAGAAATACAAAACCATGTAGGCCTAACATGTCCACCGTGATCACTTTTTATTGTTGTATATCCTGAATATATGTGACAATTTGTCCTGTCTCAGGGTAAAATCTAATGAATTGAATAAAACATTTTGACTTCTGTTTGGATTTAAATGAGCAGCAAAATAGCCATGTAAAATGGAGAATTATATGAATGGGTTTATGAAGTGGATTTCTTTATTGTGCTGGTTAATGCTGGGAGACTTCACGGACAATATGTGAATTTCACCAAGTTTTTATCAGGTTTGGGGAAAACTGGAAGGGAAACTTCAAATGACTAAGTAGGCTCCTGGATGAGAATGAGCTTGGTTGTAAAAGACACTTTCTGTGAAAGGTGACCTGTGAAACATTTCTGGAAATTGCGCTGCCTCTTGCCATCATTAAACATGTTTGCTGACCTTTCCCTGGTTTTATAATATTTTTAGGCCATGAACTCTTTGGAATAGAGCTTACTACTTGTTTTATTGAAGCACTGCAACATGTTGGTTTTCTGAGGCTGGTTGGTTTGTTGTTGTTGTTGTGTGTGTGGTTTTTTGGTCTTTTTTGTTTGTTGTTGTTTTGTTTGTTTTGTTTTTGAACTGTGTATATCATTAGCCTGACTACACAAAATCAAATGCTCAAATTGAGAGGCAGGGAAACACAGTTGGAAGGATAATAGGCAAATCTTTCATGTCGTTTTTCCTTACATTTGTAGGTCAAATTAAAAGAGTACAACCAAAGGCCACATGGTGAGAAATCCAGAAATGCCAAAGCCTGAGAAATACATGATTGCAGAGATTCTGGATTAGTGTTAATAACTTTTTATTTGTATGAGCTAGTGTGGGGATTAGTAACACTCAAAGATATACTAGTAAACCTGAGTAGCAGGGTGAAATGAAAAGAGGATTGTGAAAGCTGAGAGAAACCAAGAATTTCAACCTTTCTGTTGAACTGGCACATAAAACGAGTCAATTTGAAATATTTAAAACACTTGAGATTCATCTCAGCTAGCTGTAGCTGTCTTCTGTGAGTTAGTCTGTCTGAACTTTCGTTTATAGCTGATAGGGTGGACTAAGCACTTCTACAATGCCTCCTGACACAGATACCTTAAAAACCCTTTGACATGGATGGATGAGTGGTGGTTTCTTTGTGCTGCAGAGGTAGGCTATGTGATGTGACCTAGCTTGGATGCCTGCAGTAGGGGTGCTTAGTGAGTCAGAGGAATGCCATGCTTACTTTCCTAAACAAGGAGATTTAAATCAAAGTGCCTGGGGAACTCAGTGGGAGCTTTGTGAATAAAATGTCTAAGGCAATGTTCCAAGGGAATGCTTTTGAAAACTATTTTTGGCTTTCAGGTATTCCAGGTTTTTGTGGTGCATAAAGCGTTGCTTGTAGCAATGTGGGATGTCAGTGTCAGCTTCATCCTGGCACTGCACAGGCCAGAGGCACTGGTGACGTGTCCCCAGCACCTCCAGCTGCCACGGGAAGTTGCAGCTACACCAATTTATGGCAGAAGTGACAGAGCAGCTGGCTGGGGGAGGACGAGAGTAGGAGAAATCCAGCATCATCTTACTTGGAATGAAAACACTAACAAACCTCTGTTTCTGGCTTTGGCTTTTTAATATCTCTGAAAAGGGAGAGAAGGATCATTCTGATTTGAGCAGAAGAAAGTGATGATAAAGTTTCAAAGTAGCCCAAGAATAAAATCAAACACAGGCTGTCTGTCAGTGTTACAGATAAAAAATTTGTTTTGAAAAATTCTAATTGCCATGTAATTGCCCTTTCAAGCCATTTTCCTTGAAGTTTTTAATTTATGGATAGCAGAGCAGTGTCATTGTTGCAGACATGCTGTAAATACATTCAGTTTCTGAAAAACTTGAAGTATGGACAAGTGGTTTGTTACGGAGGTGTCCCTCCTCAGTAAAGTTTAGCTACGAATGTTCAGACAAACTGTGCAAATGTGCCCAGGTAGTCTTACATGTCAGTGTGAATAAAACATTAAAATTTATGCAAATGAAATCCTGACCTTGGATCCTTATCTGAAATGCTGGATTTCTCAGAGGCATAGGTGTTATGTTGTCTAGCCTGTCTGTTGCAAGCTGCCAAGTTCTTGACATTTATAGTGTAAGAAATAAATAAATTCCCTACCTGAATGGATGAGATAGCAGTGAAATAGCACAGCTATGCACAGAAGTTCAGATAGGATGGTAGTCTGCCATTGTGTGTTGAGGGCATGAGGTCTGAGTTATTATGTCCTCTAAGCCCGTTGATTTACTTCAAGGTGCTTTTACTTTGTTTGAAAATAGAAAGTTCTCGATTGCTAATTGCATCAGCAAACTTCATGGTTCATTGGTAGGACATGGTTCCCTTGCTATTACTTGGAAAGACAGTTTGAATCAGATTGGGGCTCCTTTGAAAGCTTTGCAGTTCTTCTCGTGGACTGATGCTGCCTTTTGGCATTTCTTGTAATTTTAATATTTAATATGTCAGTTCAGCTAGTTCTGGAAAACAGTTAAAAAAAAAATCATTTTTTTTCTTGCTAATTCAAATGTTACTGTGGTACTGAAGTGATGTCTGTCCATTAAATTCTTCATCACACCCAGAGGGATGTGCAGGGTGTTACAGCCTGAGATTCCAGTCACACCCTGTTAGTTCTGAATTTTGTCAAAACAGCACATCAACTGAATTGTGTGCATTTTAGTACTTACAACAGTTATCCAAGAAATAGATAAATAAATCAAAATTTAAAGATAGTAAATTCATAGAGCATGGTACTTTTTCCTTATGTATTTCCAGTACTTGTACAATAACCTCCAGGGGTTTTGGGGACCTGTAGCTATTATTGCAGTAGAACTGTAATATGTTTGTGATGCCCAACCATAACATTTTCCATAGAAATTAATGCATATATTATTTTTGCAATGTTCAGTTATTTAAAAAAAGCCTTGAAGGTTATATCAAACAGCAAATATGACAGAGGACAGCAACAATTGATAAAATAGCAGGGAAAAAGTTCAGACTGACTAAACTTGTTCTCACTCAGATCCAGTGTGTGCACAGACTAACGAAGTCTTAAGAGAAAATAAAATCCAACTGAGATGACAGAATTTTTGACAGAGATTGAAGTGAACACACTGAAATCAAATAAAAAAATCAAAGTAAACAGCATGATTTCTCTTCTTGTAAAGTAGAACAAGTCTTCTATGCATTTGTTTGGTGTTTCATTCTTAGTCATTTTAGGGCTTGATAAGCATGCAAAAGGTGAGTTCTTTCTGGCTTTTATAGTTTGTTAATTTCTAGACCATGTGTACCACTTACTAGTAAAGTAAGTGGATGGCTTTATAAGTTATCCAACAGACATAATGAGATTTCAACCCGGTAGCAAGTAGTGAGTGACTCATGTAGATGTTCAGATCTGCAAATCTCAGATTCACAGGAAGGATACTTCTTTTTTAACCTGCTTTTTTCCATCTGTCACTGCAGAGAAAAAAGAGGCTTTCATTGATTTTTGTCACTTGGTAGACAACAGTAGATTAATGAGATCTGTCAAATCTGAAGCTTTTTCTTAAACATTCTAATTACCTTTGTAAAATGATTAATAATTTAATGTGAGCAAAGAAGCGTTTTTTTCCACATCTCAATATTGGTAGAAGCTGAGTGAATTGAGCTCACACTTTCCACAGCTAAAATTAATTGTAAGACATAACCAGGAAGGAAGCTTTACCCAAAAAACCCTTAGCAATAGGAAAAACAAGCAAATGAAAATTTACTTTTATAGTGAAGTAATGGGCAGCTTGAAAAGTATATCTCTTAGGTCTACATACTTACAATTAATAGTTTTTATTTCCATTTACCGAGGAGAAAAGAATGAGTTTATAACATTGCTTAATTTACTGTCTTATCTTTCATTTCACCTTTGGAAGTGTTTTTTCTCTTACGAGTATTTAAAGAATCCCTGTGAGACATCAATGCTCCTGGCTGTTGGGTCTTTGCTCCTCTATCCGAGGTTAACAAGAAATAGGTTTTTTTTTTTAAATTCCACATGAATTATTAATAGAGTAGTTTTCTCCAACAGATGCCTGTACATAGCAGAACAAGGGTGTGATTAGAGGATGCTGGAATGTAACTCTCTGAGCGTAGCTTGCTGCTGTTATTAGTGTTTGATGGTTTAAGCCTCACAGTAGGAGTTTTGGCATGTGTTAGAAATTAGGTTATGAAGAACAGACATCCAAGGATCTTTTCTGATACTTGAAATATTCCAGTATTTATGCTGCTGCTGCTAGGTAGAACTAGACTATGTAAAAGAAGCATGAGAAGAATAAGAATCTTTCCTTCTGGGAAGGACGGCATGAAAATGCAATACAAGATTAAGTTATTCTCTTATGCAGTGCTTCCAGTTTTTTTTGAGAAAATCTTCGATTAATTGATATTTCAGCCTTGGACTGGTCTTAGTTGTATAGTGAATTTGTCTTGGTCAGCTGAGTTGCATTCATTGTCTTTGTGCACGTGATGAGCTGATGGTAAATGTAAGGTAATATGACTCATCTTAGACCACAGTGAAAGGCAGCTATATTGAGTTAAATAACTTTCTGCTCATGGCTAAGATTAAGTCAGGACACCTTAGGTTGATAGCAACAAAGTCTGTTCTAAGTTCCACATAATTCAAATATCAGAATAGCATAACAACATTCAGAAAAGCTAGGAGAAAAAAAGCAAATCAAATCAAAACAGAGTTGACTGACTAATCTGACTAATCTGACTAATCTGTCCTATTTTCTTTCTAGGAAAATATAACATGACGTACTGTTGGGAAATTTAGCCAATTCAGCCAATGTGAATGTAATGCAATATTTGAGTACTTGAAGTTGCATCACTTCTGTAGTAGCAATAAATTTTGTCTGATGGATATTTGGAAAAGAATTTCAGTCTGAAATCAGTGTTAGACCACCTAATAGTAAAATACTATTTTGCTTTTAGAGCAACAATATAATGTTTGTTTCTTGTATTGGTAATTGAATGGTGTCTTTTTTTTGTTGAATACTTTTATTTTTCTTTCAGTGTTTTGTATCCTACTTGCGTTCAGTGTACTTAATGAAGAACAAGGATGTATTTGATGTTTTCAAATTGCCTCTAGCAGAATATGCCCTGTAAGTATGGTCAACGTAAAATATGAAAACTGTATAATGAGAAGTTTTGCAGTCTTTAAATAGCTGTTTTGATTGTGTTAACACACAGCATCGGACAGTCTTCTAGTGTATTTAGTTTCGTATTCATGCTGAGTTTTTGCATATTTTCAAGGGCATTCTAAATGGAAATTATGTGTAAATACAATATATTGCGGTACAGAGAAATAACTTAGAGGATGAGGTACATTTGCTATATACACTAGAAGACACTGCTTCTGAAGTAAAAGGATAGAGAATAATATTTTGGTGTTTTTTCCCCCCCCCAGACTTGCTCTTCAGCCTCATAGCTAAATACCAACCTGTAAAGTGTATTATTTAACAAGAAATCGGAGTATCTAAAGATGGTGTATTGCAGTCTAATTTTGAGTGTGGTTGGGACATTTCTCCTTAGCCATAAATTACTTTTCAGAAGATTCAGTGCATTTGGTAAAGATGAAACATCTGCACTAGACTGAATAGCATCTATTTGGCTATGTCTGTTTTTGTACATATATGTGAATCATTCCATGTTTTGTATGGGAGGGAAATTAATTTTGACAGGTTGACTTTAGAGGTGACAGCCCCCTGAAAGTGTTTTAAAATGTGGAGTGTTTGAAATCTCATGGGACATAGGGTAGTCATAAGGGAGCAGGAAGGTGTTCACAGGTACACAGTAAATTGATTTGATATGTGTGGAATTTCCAACGGAGAAGGCTATCTTGTTAGGATGTGGCATAAGGAACTAAAATGTGACAAATTGCTGGACTCTGGAACACCTGGTCTTCCTGTGCTGTGCTGCCATTAACATGATATACGTAAGCCTATTATAAAAGATGCTTTTTAACTTCATGGATTGAGATTTTGAAAAAGGAGAACTAGCATAAGCTCAAAAATCTTCGCTCCATGCAATGCCTGCCCCTTCTCCTGTGTTGTTTGTCAGCGTTTTTAAAATCTGTTGTAGGTCGTACTGTGCTATGAATGTAAGGAATAGCAGCAGAAGATAAGGGCTAAGAGGGATAACCACACAAATGCAATCAGTGTAAGAAACCAACTAGCAGATGGTGGTAATGCTGAATTTTCAGAATCCCAGTGCTCCTTTCTGGATGTCAGCATGGTGTGCCATCTAGTATCTGCAGTAGTCTGCAGTTCTGTTCTTCTCAGGGCTGTGTGCCAGGATTTGGACCTTCCTCAAAATAATTCCGAGTCCCAGCTTTGAAAGCTACTAATGTCATTCCTGTAATAAAATGCAAGAAACCAGTCAGTTGTTTGGGGAGAGTAGGAGAGGTTTAGGCAAGGTTGTGAAATATGTGGCAATATAATCAAAAGTCAGAGGATAATAAATCTGGGAGATAATTTGGAGATTCTGTTCTAGTTTGTTGGCACTCTTCTTCCCCTCTCTCCAGACTGCTAGTCTACCTAAATACACCCTGCAGTTCCCTAGCTTTCAATTCAGTGCACAGCCACTTATACATGGATCAGTCATCTTCATTTATATGAAAGTCCCTCAAAGTCTGGAATGTTTGAATTTTGCATCAAGAAGCAACCTTGGTTTACATTCTGCACGTAAACTTATGGCAAAACCTGAAATGAGAATCCTTTCTTCCCTTTACCTTCTGTGTGCATTTTCTGAAAAGTACTTCAGCCTTTCTGTGGAGATTTACTGCTAGCTTGATAGATGTTCCTCCACTAAAAATCCTGCAGAGAAAATAGGCTGCTTAATGCCCCTGTCAGGTTTGCATTGCAGGCTGTTGCCCACGTTCCCTATTGCTCTGCTGCTTGGCATGTCTGTGCACCGAGATTCTCTTAAACTCTGTTGATTGAATCTGCAGAAAAGCAAGTCTTACTAATGTGTTATATAAGATCATGTATATATATTATATATATAAAACAAAAAATATAAAAAATATGTGTGCATGTCTGTATGAGCATATAGACAGAAACATTCATCTATTCTAGCAGTTGATCACTTTTAAGCCATGGTACATTACTGTTCTCTCCAGTATCCTCATTATAAATTGCTATCAAGAATAATTTGCTGGAGGAAGACTTGTGTAGGCCTTGTGTTAACATAGGCAGCCTTTAAGTCTCATGAAGAAGAAATTAAAAGGAGAAATTTGTCTTTTGATTGCAAAGGACAGCTTTGAAAACATAAGAAAATATAAACAAACAACAGGGTGAAAAGGAATAATTACTTAGTCTGGTCTCCTGGCGAGGAGGCAGTGTTTTGAAATATTTTCCTTCTCAGGCACTTTATTTTGCTAACAGCTAACACATACATATACACTGTTCTCCAGGGGCAGATCTTAACAGGTGAGTGTGCTGGACAGGCAAGTTAGTCACAGTTCTAAGGGGCTGCCAAGGAAGGTAATTTCCTCTGTGGCTGTCGTCATGTCTTTCAGGAGAAATGCAGCCTATGTTTCTGTTTCCACCTGTATTGGTACACAGAGAGTAAATGAAACAAGTTGAAACCAAATTATTGGGAAAATGTCTGATACCCATACCTTAGTATCCAGATAGTTTTGCAAGTATTGCTTGCAGATCAGTATGAAAAAGCAGTAGGTAGCTGCAGGTGCTGTCAGGACTGAAATGGGTGGTAGCAGAATACATGTTCCATCTGTCCATGTCTGTCTGTGCTTTCACTAACCAGGGAAAGCACCCACTGCACTCTCATCCCCATCCCTGGCCTGACCTTACTGCATGGTCAGGGCAGAAGGTTTCATTTGTTACTGTGCTCTGACTGCTGTGAGTGAGTGCAGGGCTGTCTGTTTCGTCCTCAAGCTCTGCCTGTTGCAGGCTTTGCACATCTTGTCATCCTTTGTTGGTTCTTGGCTCTCCTTCTTGCTGTCCTTATACTTCCTTTTCTACATGCCAGTCTCCTAACTAAAAACATGGCTCCTAATTACTTTTCCCCTGTTGTTTCCAGTCTTCATGCACCTGTAACCAGACTTCTTATTTCTCTTGCTGTTACCTGGTTAATCTCAGCCTCGTATGTTATTGCTCATACAGACCCCAGCATTCCCTCCAGTCACCTCCAGAGTCTGGGTGTTTCTTGTTGAACTCCCCCTCAGCCATCTGGAGATCCAGCTGTCCCTTCCTGAGCTTCTGTAACTACTTCTGTAAACTTTTGCCACACAGCTTTCTGAATAAGTCTCCTCTGCAGTCTCCTCTTTCAAAGTCCAGGGTCATTATTCTCTTAGTCATCATCCTCATTTCTTTGAGGATCTTGAGCTATCTTTTCTCATTCTGCAGCCAAGCTGGCTATTGACCTTCACTCACCTTAGAAGTGAATGTGCTTGCATATGCATGAGTAGCAGTTCCAGTAGAGTGCCTATCAGAGTTGGCTAAGCCAGCTAACTTGGAGAAAAGGTTTTTAATGCACTCTAGAAAACCTTGTTGCTTGTGCTCTGCTGTGTTGCCCTCTGAGCAGGTGTCAGGGTGGCTCAGGTAGCAAGGAGCACCAGGGTTTGGAACTGCAGTGTGGAGCTTCCTTTTCCTTTTGTAAGGAAGACCACATCCTGGTTTTCTAAATTACTAGATTGCAACATGACATCGTCTTTGTTCTCCTTCTCTTTGGTCCTGACGCATAAACTCTTGAATAGCTTGGCCCTCCTTATTATCAATAGAGTACCAGGCATTTGAGCTCCTTAATGTAGAGGAATAAAGCTGGCTGGTAAAGTAAATAGCACAGCAAAAGCAATTTCTCTGTTCATTTTGGTTATTAATCAGACCATCTGGAAAGCCTGTTAGTTCAGATTTGTGTCATTTCAGTTGATGTGATTTCTCCTGTTTTCAAACGGTTGCTCATCCTGTCTTCTGAAAACATTTTAAATGTTAAATGTGGATGTAGTATATATTGCAAGGCAAGTAATACATATTTGTTTTCTTGAAATAGCTTCTGGGAGTATTTAACCTTTTTCAACCAATTTTAAATCTTTGTCTGAACCTGTTCTCCAGTAAAAGTAATCTCTGCTGTGTTTTTATGTGTTCAAATCATTCTGAAGTTCACTAATGGAATATGTCTGTATTTAGTAAATGTAGTAAGTTAATGTTAGACTGAATCAGAAACTTGTGTAAAATTGTGCAGCAGTACAGCAGATGTGACCTCAGATTCTTCACTGCTGGCTCGTATTTTAAAAAGGACTAGCAATCTTCTAGGAGCAGATTAGGAGCATTTGTCACACTTAAAAATGTAAAGATTTTACTGGTCTTATATTTTTTTTTTTTTGCAGCAGTAGATTTTGCTTCGAGTGTCTAAGATTTGGTCTTTCTAAAGAGTTGAGAGATGTCCAGCTTTTCTCTCATTCCAGTAGAGGCAAAGTAAAGTAACCATGTTAATGTAAACACACTCAAGGTCTTTGTATAAGCACAATTAATAAACCTTAGGGGAGGCAGTACTTTTAAGTCTGTTACACTGTTCATTTAAATACATTAAAAATGTTTATTTATGTTTGACCTTCATTGTTCGCTAGAAACAAAAGTGGTATTCTCCTTAAAGCCATACAGTGTTGTTTCTTTGCAGTTTTACTCTTTTAATTTATTTACTGAAAGTCTTTGTGAACTTGTTACTAAATTAAGAAAGGTACTTGAGCATTGTAGACCATTCGTTTAGTTACTTCTATGCATTCCCTTATCAGTGTCAGGGAATGCTGGTGTCTGGCCACCTTGATTTCATTAGAGGAGTAGAATTGTAAGGTGTACTTTGACTTATAGTAGCAGAACACACCCTTGGTTTCAGTATTGCCTTTAGAAGCTGATTTCAAATGTCTTTCTAGAAGAGCTTGCTCTTAAGAAGTCCTTGTGTTCACCAAAATATGAAACAGGATTATTTGGTTTGTCAGCTGAATTTATGTTGCCATTTAAAGGTTACCATAGGCTGAGGACTACATTGTAGTGTTAGTGTGTTTTTAGTGTTGTCTGTTAGGATTTATGAAATCTCACTAAATAACTTACCTAATTTTTGTCTTTATCAGAAAACCCTGCACATTTCTTGTTCCAGATGAGTGTGTGAAATGGTAGCACTAAAGTAAAAGCATAGCTGTAACTTCAGTCAGAGTACAATTGTGGTCTGTGTGGCATCTAATGAATTATTGAAAACTAATAATGCCCTTTCTAGTTTATGAAAACTGGTTCATACCTTGAATTGTTTCAGGATGACTGAACTGTGGATTTGGTGAATGATTAAGAGATAGTTTCTAAAGAAATCATCAAATCTTAAAATATGGGGAAGCTTTTAGCGGTAGTAGAATGTCCCAAATGTTTGTCCCAGATTTTTCTCCATTTGGAATATACTATAAAAAGAGTCAATAATGAGCCAAAATGCTGACATTTGTTTGAGAAGTTATGTAATTAAAAGTATTGGGGGATTATTTGCACACACTTTGGCTAAGCTTGTCTACTATTATTGTCTTACCAAATAAATTTGACCTTCTCTCTCCTTTATGTCTGTATTCTTTTGGTTCAAAAGTATTTTGAATTCTGATAGCACTGGTCTTTTTTGGTAGGCTTCTTAAGCAGCGTAGAAAAATCTGGCAAGACTAACTGACAAATAATTTTATTCAATTACTTTAGTTAAAAATCAGTGCAGTACAGCAGTCTGGAAAGTGGAATTTAATATTTGAATGAAAAAAAAATCTCTGGTGGAGTCTTGTCCACATCATGGGCTGCTCTTTCTCTCTGTTTTGTAACTTTTGCTGAATAGAGAATAGTTTTTCACCTTGTCAGACTTTTCTCTGCATGTGCGTTCCTGATCTTTGATGCTAGCTCGGGAGGTGTAGAAGAAAAGCTCTGATAAAATCAGAGTTTTCAACCCTGTGTACCTTGTGCCTGTCTGCTTGAGAAAGAGAAGTGAACAGTGTGTGGTTGCCATACAGTATTGCTGCTTGCAGTGCTTTGTCAACACTTGACAGCAATACTTTATGTAGAATAATGTGAAATCCAGACAAGCAAAAAAGCGTTTCTCTTGCAAAGGATTTGATTTTTGCAACTTCGATCCCCTTGCTAAAGAGATTGAATGCAGCAATCTCTTGATGTGTGTTTTACTGTGCCTGGTGTTAAGGCCCAATTCCAGGTTTGAATGGCTTCCAGCTGCTGCAGTGAAGCATTGCATCTGCTGGTTGGTTATTTCCATTACAGTTAGTCAATAGGCCAAACTTTAACACATCATTTCATTGCAAAGGTAATTAGTGTTTGCTGTCAAACAGTGAAACAAGTTTAAGATTGCTAGTTGCTCCAATTTCAGTTCCCAATGGTGTTGAGTTATCCTCTCAGCAATGCACTGTCAGTTAATGTGCAAAATACACTGGGTAAAAACTTCCTTTGATCCTTTATCATAAAAATCTGTTTGCTTTGTTGTTGCTGTTAATTGCACGTGGAACAGTGCTGAATTATTAGAAACACTAAACCAAAATCTTTACATTAAAAGGAAACTTTATTTGTTGCAAGATTTGTTCTTTACCCTAATAATGTGGATTGCTTTTTGGGTTTATGTCTACTACTGTGGCTTGGTACCAAAAGTGCCCTGTTTAACCACAGGTGTGGTTACATTTTGGGTTTTTTTGTTATTTAAGCAGGGCTTTACTTTAGTGCCCTTTTGACTGCCCTGTCCCACTGGCTACTATTAAAAGTTCAAGGCTCTCCAGGGCCTACAGTGCACTCTTGCTGCTCTGCGGTATCTTTTGGGTGCTTCATGGACTGTTTATAATGACATTTCTGCCAGGTGGTATGGATTAGATAGTTCTCCTGTGCTATAACTCGGGTTCCTTTCAAAGCCTGCGTAGTGAAAAGAAGCAATAATGCTGTCTACTTGAACATCATTGAGAGGAGAGGTGGTGTATAGCTGTGCATGTTCTGAGTTGAAGGAGGCTGGTCTTTTACAGGTGTGGGTGCCTGTGTATATTTGTAGCCAATATAGTTGGTTAAATCTTTTATTCCTTTGTTAAGTGTATGTACAAACACCAAGTACTATGTTCAGTTCTGTATCATGGGTTCCTTGCACCAATACCAGTGTCACCTCACATTTTTTATTCACCTAATCAGAAGGCTTATGATCTCTGAAAGAGTTGCCTTTTTTTTTTTTTTTTTAAATTGGATTTGACAGGGTCAGGTGTAATAACAGTGGACAATGACAAAGTTTACTGAAGTCAAATGGACTGTTGGAGTCAAGGTATCTGTTCACATGCAGTGCTCTCCAGTATTGTTGCTAGACAGGATTTTTTGCTTTTTCTGCAATTTTTGTCCCTTCATGGACAAAGCTTTTTCGTATAACTTTGAATTTTCATGAATAACTGGGTAAAACAATAGTTGCTGGCTCTGTTAGTTACATATGCCATGGAGGTAAAGCCTTGCTGTAGAGAGGGGGAAGCATTTCTCCCCTTTAAGGGAGAAATGTCTTTCCCTAGCTTTTTCTGCAGTTAGTCATTCATCCACACCATGTTTGTTTTCCTGATCTCTCAGTCATTGTGAGGTCAGGGGAGATAATGTTCCAGGTGTACTTGCAGTAGTGAAGGACACTTGACAGATCAGTCATCTCAGTTCCTGACATTAAATTAAATAAATATTTTCAATGCCAGATTACATTGGTGTTTCTTCCACCATGTTTTATTGTGAATCATAGATATCTAATTGGCTCTTATCTACAATTTATCAGCTTCTGTGTTTGTTTTCCTTCCTGGGAGGCTTCTAATTGAGAGTTCTCAGTTATTTAATTTTGCTTCCTCTTCCAATGTTCATGTGTATTTTTCATGCTAGATTTTTCTAAATGTGTTGATCAAAATGTATCAATATGAATTATTGTAATTGAAACATAATCACTTGAGCCATCAACGGGGGCTTCTAATTTAGTCAAATGTTGTGTATCTACCTTTTAAGTTAATTTATTGTTTAATTCCGTGCTTTAGATCACTTGGTCTTGCAATGGCACCTCGTGTGAGATTTCTTCAAAGAGTTCGGAAGCAGCTGGAGGCAGCCAATGGGACAGACCACTTGGAGGGGACAGAGCAAAATGAAAATACCCTCACCTTGGTAAACGAGGAAACAGTGGAGAAACGTGGAACTAATTTCAGTGGAAAAACATCCGTTAACAAAACAAAGGAAGAGCAGAGAAGAAAAGAAATGGAGGAACATTCTTCTTCCAGTGGAAGTGCTGAGGAGAGTGGTGAGTCTGAGGATGAATCGAAAGAGCTGTCTGAGGAGGACAAGGGAAAAGAAGCTCCTGTACCTAACAGGGTACCAAACTCGGACTCCATGCAGTTCTTTGAATATGATGATGATGATAACGATGATGACGATGATACTGAAGGTCTTGATTTGCTGACAGTGAAACAACGGGATGTTTTTGGTGTGGAAGCTAAAGATAATCCAGCACCGGTAAGTGCACTTTATAGTAAGGCTCATGAATCTGAATCATTTTTTATTGGACTTGCTCCAAGGAAGGAGGAGAGGAAAAGAGGAAATTCTGCTCATAGCAGAATACTTGCTTGAAGTTGGATGCGTTGTGCATATGTATCAGATGCCATAAATACTCCCAAAAGACAAGTGGTGTGACTTAGCTTTTATCATTTTATGCAGTTAGCATAAAGTACTTTTACTTGCATAATGAATATACTTGTATTTGCTTTAATTTATGAATAATGTGACTTGAAGACCTGGGAAATTTTGACAGTTTTAATTCTTATCACTTCCTAATTTGCTTGTACCTCTCTAAATAGCTGCCACTTTCAGTAATAATTTTGATGCTGAACCATGGTTTATAGCACTGGGAGCCGAATTGCAATGCATGATGAGCTACTTCCTGACAGAAATCATAGCAGGACGATCTTTACAAGAATGTAACCTTCAAGCAATGACTTTAAATTTCAACAGGACCGTTGCTTTTAAAAATTGAGCCAGTATCAAACAGAGAGAGGACGTGCACATATTTCTTGTAAAGCATGGTTATAAAGGTTTATTGAAAGTATTCATGTAAATCTTTCATTTCCTTGGCGAGTAGCTTTATAATTTGGATTTCTTTGTCCTTGGTGTGCTGAGAAATATTTATTTCTTTTAATCTTTAGATACAGTGTTACAGTAAGGGTGGTTCTGTTTTTTTTTTTTGGTAAATCTTTTGCTATCTAGCAACTGTATTTCTGTGGTAAAAAGATACAAGTGAAATAGCCATCTGGTTTGGCAAGGTGTTTTTCTGAATTTAGATGCATTCAAGGGGTACCTCCTGTTAAGCAAAGTATTTATTTTTCCAACTGGTATTTAAAATCTTTCTTTTCCTGGGCTGTTACTTAACAACACAGGGCACTTGCCACGACCTTGAAGCTAATCAGCCCACTAGCTTCATTAATAAGCAGCATGTTTCCTGTAGTATGTAGTGCAGTGTATGAACTAGTTTTATCAGCTATGATTGTGAAAGATGAGCAGTTGCACACTAATCTGACTGCTGTGTGCACTCTCTGCTCTGCTATGAGGAGGCTGACACAGGTTGCAGTCTCATCTGAGAGCTGTGCAAACAGAGTTAACTTCCTGTTCCTCTTATTCTAAGCCTGAACAGTTCTGCCCAGGCATGGTCACTCCCTGGCAGTAGCTTATATTAATTTAAAAATTTCAGTTTTGTGTAGAAAAGAGTTCTGTGTTTTAAAAGCAAAGTGAAGTAAAAGATCTGTGTGTTGTTTAAAGAATGATCATCTCATGTCTTTCTTATTGCTTCCACAATTTTGCATGCTGAAATACACAGACAATTTCATGCTGTTTTTAATACGTTGGAAAGTTTTGTTCAGGAAATGGTAAAAGGTGAAAGTTTGAGGTAAAAGATTGAACAGAAGAAATTGTATTAAAAGTGTGAGTGATTTAGAAAGTAATTTGTAACCACACTGGGTAACTTTTTTTAAGAGTTTTCCAGCGTTAAACATTTATACCTTAGTTCAGGCAATTCAGACGTTTTCTGTGATACAATGTGGATTAACTGCAGTAAGGGTTAGTAGCCCACATTTGGTGTGCAAGTGTGGAAGACCTTATGTCACATAAAAAAGCTCCTCTACATGGGGGCATAATAACAAAATATTTAGTTACTCTTCTGAGCAGCTGAGAACAAGAAAAATGAATAGTTTCAAGATCTGTATCATTAAGAACTTAAATTATATTTAAATAAACCCTGCAAAAATGCCTGCGGTAGTGAAATATGTGGTTTTTAGAAAATAAAAATGCAGAGCATACTCTGTTTAACTTGATCAATGCATACAGTAGTGTGGGGTTTATTACCATATTATACTGTGGAAATTACTGATGAATTGTGGAACGCTTTAAATGTAAGGATTCTATTTTTAGTAAGAATGAGAGAATAAAGGTTTCTATCACTAACCATATTAACTTTTGAAGTTTTATTGTAGAAATGCAGCATAGTAGAAATCACACAAAAAGACTTTGGCGTAGTGCATTTTTTATTTCACGTATCTCAGCACCTCATTTCTGGATGTTTAAACAAAATTGATAATGTGCAACACTTTTTGTATTTTTTCCCATTTCTTTATTTTCTGGATAGAAGTTCTGAAGTGATTATTATTGCATTAAGATGGATCAGTTCATATTTAAAGAATTAGTATTTTGGGATGTGAGAAGTACTGAGCAGTGTGAATGCAGTTTTCCTGTTGCTGTGTGTTGCAGTGTCCTTCTGGGGAGGACTCGGGAACCAGTTTACTGCATTTCTAGGATGAGGCAGTGCACTGATTAATAGTATGAAAGGCTGCATCAGTTAGGAGAGTTTTTAAAAAAATCTGTTCTGTGTGCTAAATAAGATAGGAGTCCTTTGCAAACACTGGTATGTGGTCATCTAATTGGGGTTTATGAATATGCCCACAAAGATTGAATTTAGTTTGCATTTATGCTTTTAATGTGTGTAATTGATTTTGCAATTTCACTATTCTTGCTTTAGGCTTCTCACTGACAGCAGAGCAGTCCTGCTGTAATTATTGAGCTCCAGGACATTTTTTGTAAATGGGAACATTAAGTTCAGTTTCAGTTCTTGAATTGCTGTTGTTAGAAACACCATTGCTTCCTCATCTCTGTCTCTACTCTAGTCCCTCCAATGCAAGAAGGAGCAAGGGAAGTATTTGGGCTGGGTCTTAGTATCCTGTGTGATGTTGTAGTGCCCTGACCTTTGATTACAGTGGGGCTGGCTCATCCATCTTTGTACCAAGGGAAAGGAACTGGTCAAAAAGAGTAGGGGTTATTTAAACTGATGATGTACTAGGAGGGGATTTGCAGGATTTTTGTAGAACAGTTTGTTTTTGATGAATGTACGTGGTACTCAGCCTAACAGTGGAAGAGGTTATGGTGTGAAGTATGACACATCTAGTGTTAATCCTTCTAACAGTGTGACTTGTGGCTCAATTTCACTCTTTCCCTTTCTTGGTGTATGTCCCTTGGCTATATGGGTACTCTGTCATTTTGTGGCAACACATATGAAAGAAAAATTTGTTCTCTGCATTGCTGTATAAAAGGAGAAACCTTGGATAAGGTGAAAGACCTTGGCAGATACTGCAATTTTGTTGAGCTTCCTAGCTCATTTTTTTAAGAGATAGTCACTGGCTGCTGTATTTATGAATTTTACTTTGATATGTCAGGATTTTTAGCTGGTGGTATAACTCATGGGACTTATTTAGATAAGTACAGTGTTGTTATGCATAAAAAGAAGGTCAGCTATATGCATAGAGCCATTAGCAGATAGGCAATATTTAGCTGTTGTGTTAACATTATGGAAATTACTCTTTTAAAGTGCATTTAACAGTATTAGCAGTATTGATGTTGCAAAGACTGTAAGTACTCCCTGGTTACGAACTTTGTTTCTAATGCTAATCTTATGAAATTACTTTTTGCATTTGGCAATTCACAGGCTATACTTGTTCAACTTCTATCATTATTTATTTTGAGAACTGAGATTAAACCTATAATATTTTTTCTTGGTTTTGTTTATACTTTAATTTTAGTCAGCCTGTCAAACATATTGCATACCGTCAGACTTCTCTTCTGCTCTTGAATTTTCTGTTTTAGCGTGGCAAATACTATGTTACTGAGTTCTTAGGATTGCTCTGGCTTCCTCCCTGCTCCCCCATCCCTTGTTTTATGGACTCTTAAAACTTCTCAAGGGTATTCAGCAATCACTGCTTGGAACACTGCAGCAAGCAAAAGCATCCAGGGGGCTGCCTTGAATAGCACTTGCAGATTGCTGGGAATTAATCTGGACTCTTGAAGAGCCTGCTGTTTGAATATTGTGGCTACGGAAGGAAATTATTTTATGTGCTGTGATTCTGTCTGAGCTACCTGCCTTGCTTTGCAATCCATTATTATTACATGCAATGACATTTTCTTTACTTCTCAAACACATAAAACAAACACTGTAAACTGACATGTTATCACCTGGGTATGTATATATTGATAAAAGCAGGAAAGTAGAGACAAAGGTAAATCTCCCTAACTACTGATGATGCACGAGTCTATACCAAGAAGCAGAGAGTGGTAGCTCCTTGGAATGTGGACTTTGCACATTCCATAGATCAAGGAAACGTCATTTAATATGCACCAAAATGAGAACATAGTCCCCTGGAATTTTTTTCTGTGATGTTGAGAAGAAAGCCTGTTACACTCCAGAGAAACCGAAATTAATTTTCAGAGATGTAATTTATCTCTATTGCTTCTCTTACATTATCTTTTTTTTCTGAATGGGATTTCTGTCCTCCTGTTACATGTTATGAGAGAGCTTTTCACCACTCTTACGTTTATATACTGCTTTTTTTGGCATGCAACACCTTCTTGTTCTTCTCACCACCTCTTACTAGCTATTATTCTGGTGCTTTCATATTAATATATTTTAAACAGTTGCCTTTGTCCCCTTGAAGCTTTTCAGGGGACAGCAAGATAAAAAATACCCAAAGGATGGAAGAAGCCAGCAAGCTAGCTGGCTCAGGTAGTGTCATTTCCCTTAGAGGCAGCCTGCTTTGCTCCTGCTGTAGCAGTGTGTTGTGTCCAAGAGAAGAAAGCTGCTCCAGGCGGCCTGCTGGCTCTAAAGAGAGCATTATTCCTTGGAGATGTGTTCCAAAGCTAGCAGTCTGGCAGAGAAAGTAGAGAAGTTACTTATTTGTAAGTTAAATAAAAGTCAATACTGTGATGCATTACGTACCATAAAATCTCCTTCCTAAAGAATGTAAGTGCTTTAGGTTCTCAGCCCAGTAACAGAGTGGTTATGTATTTCTAGTTGAACTACAGCAAGTAATGATTTATATGAAGAACAAAGTATTTGCATACAAGTGGACTAGGCTTATATTTGGATGTTAGCCAAGTGCTTCAAGAAGTGCTTCCAGATTCCACTGTTAGAAAAAATTATCAGCTGTGAATGAAGATGAAACCTGCTGATGGTACCTCAAGCCTGTTTATGCAGAGCAGCCACCACAGAACACATTCTACGAAGTGAATGGAAAATTTTAAAGAAATCCCATTTTTTTAAATGCAATTTCAGTAACTTCAATATAAATAAAACTAGTTTTTTAAGGATTTTATGATGTCCAGTTTTATGTTCTATGTAGTTTTTAAAAGTCTTCTTATTCAGGAGTGCTTCTGTGAGCTACAAAAAGAACAGACCAAAACCCTTTCCTTGTGTTCTTGAACAGCTTTTGCTTTTTGGATTTGCAGAAAAGTTCATTCCCCTGGCTCTACAATTTATGAGTAGAACATTCATACTTGCTTGCTAGATTAAACTGTCCAACAGAGGCTTTTCAGGCAGTCCCTTGTAAAAACCCATTACGTACATTAAACTCCTGTAGATCAGTCATTGTTTTAGTCTGTCTCTGTTGCTTTCTCAGGTTAGCTGCTTTAGCACCCTTTTGTCGGCTCTACATACATATTCAGATTTCTCTCTAAAGATTTCCATTTCAATTGCACTGTTACCGGCTTACTAAGAACTTCTGTAGTGTATGAAAAATTCACTGTAAATATTTAGGTTTCTCATACCTGTAAGACAGCACTCCAGGTATTTGTGCTAATGCCTGTGATGCTTAGGTTAATTAAAAAAATCTACAATTAGAAATCTCTTGAGTTACTGGTAAGCTGTAGATGGCTGCTATTTATCTCTTAAAGGATATCTGCTCAAGACACTCATCCTAAATACTTCAATAATTTTGAAAACCTGGATAAAAATATGGAGTTTTTATGAGTATTTATGAATTTTATTTGATATAGCTGCCCTTGTCACAGGTATTAGCTTCCTGTATCATAGGCTATGGAATACATAATTCTGATGTGCTAGGCTTTGCTTCTGTGGAAAATTTGACATGTTTGGGTGCTTTTGAACCACTCTGAATGATGGTACTTTTGATATCGTCCATCCTCTTGGTGTTTGTTACTCTTGTAAATAGGAATCGCATGTACAAAGATGGTAGATGAGTAGGAGGCCTGCTTTGAACATTTTTGTTAAAGATATTTGAAAGAAGCCTTATTTGAGTTGGGACAGGCTTCCCCACATCTGGTGGGAGTTATTCACAAGTCAGTGGCTTTTCCAGCTGGTTGGAATGTACTGCTTACCATCTAGAGCAAGGGATGTTGACAAGTTAGTAGCCACTGCAGCACACTTCTGAACTAGGCAGTGCCACCTTTTTGTTTCAGTTACTGAAGCCATGAGTTATGCCACCTGAAACAGCCTCACAAGTTGCCTTCGCTCTGTGGGACCTGCTGAAGTACCACATCATTTACTGTCCTAAGAAGAGGAGGCTGTTTGGCAGCGTGTTTCTGTGGCTCACTTCACTGAAGTACTTTGAAACTCGTGTTTAACAATCTGCGTTTTGAACCTGGACTGGAAGGGACACTAAGCAAGCTCCCAGATGGTACAAAACTGTGGGGAGCTGCTGACTGCCTCCAAGGTAGGGAGGCTGTGCAGAGACCTCGACAAATGAGAGGGCTCAGCAATCACCAACCAGATGAAGTTCAAGAAGGGAAAGTGCAGGATACTGCACCTGGGGTGGGGCACCCCTGGATGTATGGACAGACTGGGGAATGAGATGCTGGAGAGCAGAGCTGCAGAAAGGCACCTGGGGGTCCTGGTCAGTGGCAAGTTGGACATGACTCAGCAGTGCCCTGGCAGCCAGGAGGGGCAGCCCTGTCCTGGGGGCATCAGGCACAGCATCACCACTGGGCAAGGGAGGGGATTGTCCTGCTCTGCTCTGCACTGGGGCAGCCTCACCTCCAGTGCTGGGGGCAGATTTGGGTGCCACAACATAAAAAAGACATTAAACTATTGGAGAGTGTCCAAAGGAGGGCAACGAAGATGATGAAGGGCCTGGAGGGGAAGCCATACAGAGAGTGGCTGAGGTCACTTGGGGTGTTCAGCCTGGAGGAGACTGAGGAGAGACCTCATTGCAGTTACAACTTCCTTGTGAGGGGAAGAGGAGGGGCAGGCACTGATCTCTTCTCTGTGGTGCCCAGTGAGAAAACCTGAGGGAATGGCCTGGATCTGTTTCAGGGGAGGTTTATTAGGTTTGAAATTAGGACAAGGTTCTTCACCGAGAGGATGGTTGGATACTGAAACAGGCCCCCCAGGGAAGTGGTCACAGCACCAAGCCTGGCAGAGTTCAAGAAGTGTTTGGACAATGCTCTCAGGCACATGGTGTGACTCTTGAGGATGGTCCTGTGTGGGGCCAGGAGTTGGACTTTGATCCTTGAGGGTCCCTCCAACTCAGCAAATTCTGTGATTATATAATCTCTCCAGGTCATTGATGGTTCGTGCTGTACAGAGTGCTCTGAGCAGGCTGGACTATTACTTACATGCTCAGGTTTCAGTGTCTGGTGCAAATACAGGCTGAAATGAGGCATGTGCTTTATCTCACAGTTAAATAGACTCAAAATGACTTAGAGAGATGCGTGGTCTTGTATGTCATGAAATGTTAGAGTACTGTATGACTTGAAATAATTCACTAAAATTTTATTCATTTAATACTTCTAGTAGGTTGCTCAAGCCTGCAGCAATACCCTCAGTTTTAATTGTTCTTTATCGCTGATTTATAGCTTTGTTTAATATATTGCAGCAGTTTCATAGGTAAGGGTGAATGAGCCAAATACTCCGCATTAAATCTGCCTAGTTTTAATCAATATTCTCTGAATCCGTAGGATTTGTTAATTATTAAAATGTCACAGTTTCCTTTAAAGTCATTAGTCCCTGAATGGTTGCTGAGCGATGGCATTGGAAGTATTTATAACTATGACATAATTTTGGATGAGTGTTCTAGAAGTTGAATGCTAAAATTGTAAAATACTACTAGAATTTATACAGCACAAATTTTTAGAGGAAATGCTGCTTCCTGAAATAGTAATAGTGCAGACCAACTAAGAAGTATGTATCTGGAGTCTTCTGACTATGTCAGCACAGTTAAAATGACGAGAATTGTTCTTTATTGTGTAGTGTCTTCTCTGATACAGACATCTGCTACTGTCAGCATTGCTTAACAAACTACTCATGCACATTTTAAACAATATTACGAGTCACATTTCTAAATCTGTGTCTGAGCTGTGTAATTTTCAGATAGAATTGTTTGATAATTTGAAAATAAAATTTGTGGGTGATGATTCATCAGCTGTTAGCCAAAGTGAGTCCTGGAGTAATTCGTTACAGTATCACTGACATTCTGCAGATCGTAATTTAATGGCCATTTTAAAAAGGAAAAATGGGTGCGGTGTGTTGTTTGGGAATAGTGACCTACTGACTGACCAGGAGCTAGGAAATCTCCTTGGTTGCATGGAGCAGATATTCCATGTTTCTGTGAGACTGTGGTTTGTCCCAGCTGTGAGGAATTGTGCTGTTGGCATCCCAACTCAGGTGTAGTCTCTCACCTTCTGTAGCCTGGTCTCTCTGCTCCCTATCTTGGATAAAGCAACAGCTGCATCCTTTGGGGATAAAATTCTCTGAAAGGAGCATTACTTTGAATGAGTGAAAGGAAATTAAACCAATTAAGACTGCAGCCTCTAGTTTTATTTCACTAAAAACAAATTAAATGTCTTTGGGCTAGCCTGGTGGGGAAGTCTTAGAGGTCTTCTCATTCTTTATTACTGCACTGTTCTGTGGTGGTTTTCCACTTATTTCAGTGCAGGGTGGTTTCTGTCCTTTGCCTGAGCTATGTGTGTGTTTGTTCCTCTTGGTAGAAATCTTCATCTAGCTGATGCCCACTGACTGGATCAAGATAAATTGCTTTGCCTGCTCCTTATGGCCCATATGTTCTGTATGGACCTCTGTGAAGTAAGAGGGTTGTGCTTGACAAGAGAGATGGCTGGCAAACATGCCTGAAGAAAATGGGGGGCATTAGTAAATCCCTCAGAAAAGCATACAGATGGGTGTCCTTGAGTGGGAAAACTCCTGGGAAAACAAAATGACACGGGTGACTGTTTGACGAGCTAAATGGCGGTATAATTTCCCTCAAATTTGTCCCCTATGTGACCAAGCCACAAAGCATTTTTAAAAACTGTCTTTCATGGTGTTTTTCTGTGTAATATTGACTGTGCTTCTTGCAGAGAGACTGTGCATGTGGGCCACTGGAGAAGAAAAGTCAATGTCAAGCCATGAAGCCACTAGTATTGTGGTTTTTAAAATTAGTTTTACCTACTAGCAGAGTAGAAGAGGAATGTGTCTGAGGTACTTGTGCAGTGAAGATCTTGCTATGGGTGCTCTGGGAAGGGAACACAAAACGATACCTGTTTGAAATAGCTAGTACTGACACCGTTTTGAACTGGAGTTGCTGAAAGTGCCTTTCTTGTTTCCGTAATCTCCACACTGAGCAAAATTAATATTAGTTGATGTTTTGTTTTTGTTGACTCTTACCTGAATCAGGGTGGGAGAGTCAGAAAATGCCAGCTGTGTGGCAGCAGCTTTACACCAGCTTTGCAACAGAGACCACATCTTGCAGAGCATAAAATGACAGTATGTGTTTCTGTCTCCATAGGTCTGTATGCATATACGTCCTGCATATACCTCTAACTTCTGGGAAAAATACTATTTTTGCAGTCACTATTTCTCCTCTGTAAATACATACAATTCTAGTCTGAGTCCTGTGTCTGTATTTCTGGGTGATGTTCTTGCATTTGACTATTTCAGGTCTCATTTATGCAAAGCAGGGGTCCTTCTGGGGAGGTCACAAATCCCAATGTTAGTCCCAGATTGTTTTTTTTTTCTAAATGGAAGGCAAGAGAAGAGCAAGCTGATAATACTACAATGTGTATTAGCAGCTGCATTAAGCCTTTCCATTTGAGGCTTGTTTGCATTAAGGTGCACTGAATACCAAAATGTACTTCAGCCGTAGCTGTTCACATGCTTGTAAAGCAGTAGGCACGTGTCCTGCTGGATTCTGTTATATCCCAAGCACAGGAACTCACTTATGTGGGCTTGCAGAAATGGGTAATTTCTCAGTTTTTGAGAATAGCCTGCTGACCTAGAATTACATCATTTCTGCTAAAGAACTCCCTGTGAACTGTTGCTGTCATTTCCTGTGATGTCTACTTGGTGTGAGACTGGGTATGGGAAGAGGGCAACGTCCAAGGAGTCCCATGAAAGTTTACATGTCCTGGCTCTCAGATGAGTACTGTATTTGCAAGACAGGTTTTTTCACTGTGTTTTCTCATGTCCTGTTTCTTGAGGTTTTCACTTCAGGTTCAAATTTGAGACTGACTTGACATGTAGATAGGAAGCATAATTGCAGACCAAAGTTAAAACTTTGAGTCGCTGTTTTCATGGTGTTTTAACTGGCATTTGTGGAATAATGTTACAGTCTCAGATAAAATAGCAGGGGTTTTTATTTGTTTTTAGCAGCTGTGGGCTATGATAATTTGTTACTTTCTCTAGCTATTATGCCAGTAGTTTCTCCAACAATGTTGCCTGAAAAGTAAAAATAGGTTCTTGTTCATTTATTTATTTTTTTGTTGGTCACAAAAAGATGAAACTTTTTTAAAATAAGTATACTGTTGGGAATATGTTTAGATGCATGCTGTGTGCCTGAATGATGTAGTAACAGGAAAATAAGGCCTGGTAGCAGAAATCAGGAAGTGCTATCAATGATAGGCTGTGGTAGGTTAGTGAATGTTGATGCAAAATATATTTTGATCAGCGGACTGAAAAGAAATACTCATCTCCAGCTTTGGGACACAAATTTTGAGTGGGAGTTTCTAGCACATGTAGCTCTTACACCAGTTTAGAAACAGTGTTTGAAGATGGAGGCACATTGTGAAGGAAAGCTTTTTAAGTAGCTGTCACTGAAGCTATTGGGACAAATGTCAAGAGGGGATTGAAGGGAGAAAGGAGAAAAAGGTCAGAGACCGGAGCTGAAAGGCGGTAGTTTTGTATGAGTGTGACAAATCCATGAAGCATCTTTAGAACCTGACCCTTGGTGTGCTCACAGGATACTGTCTGCAAGTTCCTGTCTCTTAATATCATGTTTTGTAAAAACTTACAGCACCTCTTTTGCCACTGATATTCGAATATGTGTTAGTGTGTTGCTCACTACCACAGTTTTCAATATTGAATATTCTACTAATATGTGGTTTCTTTTTCTACAGCTTTTTAGTGCTACAGTAGTTGCATTTTATAGATGTAAAAGGAAGTGGTCATCTGGTCTGACTTCCCTGGATATTATAACCATGTTGTGTTACTCAATCTGTATTGAATGCAAAAATTTAATTTTGTATGAGTGCACCTTCCAAAAGGCGTCCCTTTTTGATCTGGAGAGATGAAGAGGTTAAAAATCTGCCATGAGTAGTTACTTTTTCCAGTGGTTTAACTCATTTGTTCATGTTGTATTGAAGATGAAGGTATGGGTATGAAGAATAAAGACAACAGGGGACATAATAAGAGGACAGCAGCAGAGAATAAAGATATTCCAGCAAATATTCCTTTGGCCTGCAAGGGAGACTTTATTTTAGCACAGAGAAGAATG
This sequence comes from Monarcha castaneiventris obscurior, assembly GCA_026261815.1. Classification (NCBI taxonomy): domain Eukaryota; kingdom Metazoa; phylum Chordata; class Aves; order Passeriformes; family Monarchidae; genus Monarcha; species Monarcha castaneiventris. Next base: position 3,075,676 of record JAMPIT010000350.1, on the reverse strand, counting down.
TGAGAAGAAAATGTGATACTGTTATGGAGGAGGTGAATGACATGATATAAATTGAAAATGCAGTGCGCAAATGCAGATTAAGGCAGCTTTTAGCTTATGGACAGTTTGTTGCTGAATGTTAGCAAAAGTAATTTGGAAGGCATCCCATAGTTCCTTAGGTGTGGAAAGGACAGTGTGGGAGCTGAAGGTTGTATGTATTGACTGAGTGAACTTCAATCAAATTTCTGCTTCTTATTGGTTCAAGTATTATAATTATCTTAACAAAGCAAGCCTTAAAAGAAAGTGAAAAACTTTATGTACCACATCTGCAGGTAATTTTTCTCTCTTTGGTTGCAAGATCAGCATTTACTGTAAGCCAAGGAAATGTTACGTTTTCATGAACCAGTTTTGTTCTTGTGGCTCTACTTTCACAATCCCTTTTAAACATGGGAAATTTAAAACATAAATTACTTTGACTTCTCTACATTTTCAAGAAGTATTTTATTCTTTTTAATACAGATGAATTTTTCAGTAGGTCATTGAAGATAATCAATCTTGAAATTTCTCTGTTACTGCTAATCTTCTTTTATGCTTGGAAAAATAACATGCATATTTTATTTTTCCTTTGAACACTTTTTAAGCACTTACGAGCAATAATACTCTTCTAAAACATTTAATGATGTAATGTACAATAGCTGCTAGTGATTAAAACCAGGACAGTTATAATGGAATATTTACTGGTTAAATTGAAAAGAGACTAACCAGTAAATAGTGGTATGAGAAACATTAAATTCTTCTAGTGGAAAAACATTGGAGAATTGGAATGTAATTTTAGCTTGAGTCTTTTATCAAGCATGAGCATCTCATTGAAATGTAAGTGTTGGTGTGTTGTTTTCTTTTTTTCTTTAGTTAGTGGAATAATAGTTAAAAGGTATTTCAAATTATGCTGTTGTTACATACTCAACTTAATGTAGCATGTGTGCTGTGGTTTCCAGAATGGATAGAGCTGTCCTGGCATCCACACTGTGCTGGTGTTGGGGTAGGAGGCAGTTGATGTCGTTGAAAACTGATCACACTTGTCCTGCTTCTGTGGGTCTTCAGCTAGATTAATTCCTTGCCTGTGTGTTGGTTCAGGCATCTCTGATCTCCTTTGCCTCGCAGTCTGTTCTCTGGTGTTGGAACTTCTGGACTGTAGTATCTACAGAGCCCGGCAATTCCTCAGGTATTTTCTTGAAAAAAAGGATGTGAAGTACATCAGAAGAGATTTTATTTTATGTTATGATTTTCTGTCTGTCTGGACCTTAGGAGGGAATCTAGGGAAGGATACTTTGCCTGCTGGTGCAAGATGCTGGCTAGCATGTTGATGCAGCAAGTGGTGGGAGGCAGGAGCAGGGTGGGCTGTGGGAGCTGTGGCTGCAGGCTGCTGCTGCAGTGAGAGGCTCCAGTGGGCAGGGCTGGGGCTTGGCCCAGGGACTCATGGCTGCTGCCTCAGGGCCTGGGCTCTAAGGGCTCAGACTGGCACTTGCCCTCTGCCACTGAAGGGGTCGAGCTACCCTGACAGTAGACATCTGTGCTTCCTTGTGTCTCATCTCTGTCTGCTGTGCCTTAGCTTTTTTCAGGAGCAGAATGCTGCAGCATTCGGAATCCTGAAGGAATTTGTTACCTAATTCCTGATGGGTTATGGTAACTCTGAAGGTGCGCACCCAGTGAGATAAAGGGGCATTAATGGCAAGGAGTTAAGCTTTTAAAGTGGAGGAATTGTATTTACACTGCTGCTTCCTCTCTCTCAAGTCTGAAGGAAATAAGGAAACTAGGTGAAATAAAAAAAATTAGCAAAAGCATTTTTTGTGCACATACAACTGTGTCTAAAGACTTTACAACTGAAGAATTATTAGCTCTTCTTTTCAGTTTCTCATCTTAGCAATGCAGTGCTTCTAAAAGACATACTCCCAACTAAATTTGTTCTCATTGTTGCAGCAGGAAGGCTCAAATCTACAGTAAAGTATTTTTTCAAGATTTAATATAAATTCATAGGGATGTTTAGTATGTATTTGGGAGGTTAATGCTTGTATTAACTATTCTAACTTTTAAATCTGAGTTACTGATTTTATGGTTTAACCCCAGCTGGCAGCTAAGCACCACGTAGCCATTCGCTCACTCCACCTCAGTGGAACATGGGAGAGAATCAGAAGAGTAAAAGTGAGAAAACCTCCTGTGTTGAGATAGATGATAGTTTAATAGGTAAAGCAAAAGCTGTGCACACAACTAAATCAAACCAAAGAGCTAATTCACCACTCCCCTTGGGCAGGCAGGTGTTCAGCCATGCCCAGGAGAGCAGGGCTCCATAATGCATAGCAGTGACTTGGGAAGACAAAGGCCATCACTGCAAATGTCCCCTCTTCCTTCTTGGTCACTGAGCTTTATATGCTGAGCATGATGCCATCTGGTTTTTGGAATATCGCTTTGGTCACTTGGGGTCAGCTGTCCTGGCTGTTCCCCCTCCCAACTCCTTTTACACTCCCAACCCACTCACTGGTGGGGTGGGGTGAGAGGGAGGAAAGGCCTTAACTCTGTGCAAACCATTCTCAGCAGTGACTGGAACATCCCTGTGTTACCAACACTTACTTGCAGTACAAATCCAAAAAATAACCCCATTCTGCCTACTGTGGAAAAAATTAATTCTACTCCAGTCAAAAGCAGCACACTAGGCTAAAAATGTTGCCACAAAATCAGTGAAATAGTGAATATTTAATTTCCGAAAGCCACAACTACTAAATCTGTTTCAGGAGTGAACCCAAACTTCATAGTCTTAATTCTCTTACACTTTTCATCAATTCCAGTAGAATTTCATCCTCCTTGAAATGTGGTGGGCAGACATTTGTGATTCACACAAAATGTGCCATATGTTGCTGAAAGCTGTAAGTGTATTTGCAAAGAGGTGCGAAGCTCGCGAAGCTCTCAAAGCTCAGTACTGCCTTTACAAATGTCACTGGCCAGAGTTTACCTTGAGAATGTTTCATGAGGTGGCTCAACATAAGAACAAACCAGTTGTTAAAATAGGGGTGACACGAAGGTTTTCACAAGTATAGTTCTATGTTTGAGCATGATGATATTACTGTATGGTGACTCAAGTTCTTGAGTCATGAGAGATTATGTAGTGGTTAAGGACATTTAAGGTGATGGGAGAAACCAGGTTATTTCTAACTATAAAGCTGTAACTTGTTTGTTTTCCTCTGTTGGTTTGTTTACTCTGAGAAAATTCTATGAGCTCAATTTCTATGCTGTGTAAAAATAATTTTTTTTGTTTACACATAGGTTACTTAAAATTCATTGAGCAGTTCTGTGTACTTTAATGTCTGGTATTGTGAGCTGGGTCTTTGCAAAATGGTGGAAAACTTCTGAAGGTGAAAGCTCAAGTCTCATGGTAACCTATAATGGGAGTTTGAACAGTGCATTCAGGCTTTTTAAACTTACCTTTTTTATTTACTATTTTTGTATATAACAAAGAAAAGCTTTAGGTTTTATCTTTGGAGTTCTCTGAAATCTTTCTGTCCTGCCTAAATCAGTGACTTACGACTGAGACTCACTGTCTTGAGACAAACTTCTGCCGTTCTCCTGTGTTCAGACAAGGGGCTGAAATCTATCAACAAGAGCAGTTTAGGGCTGTTTATCATCTGCTTCTTCCAGCTGTCCTTCCTGGGATCTTGCTGGAGTCTATACCTACTGTACACACCCTGTTCACAGCCTAAAAGGACTTGGTGCAAAATGGAAATTCAGTGTTTGTGCTGTGGTACCCGGGACATCTGAATATCAAACTCTGTCTGATGGAATTGCATTGTTCTCCTGTTTTAATAGAATTGCAAGTATAATACAGTTGAAATTCATAGTTGTCATTAAGGATAAGATCAGCAAGTGGATCAGAGATGAACTGGAATTGATTCTCTTTTCACTTGAGTTAACTTACTGATTTACTAAGACACCAACCACTCAGGATTCAGTGCATGACTGAAGTTGTGTTACACATTGGGGTTGTCTTAAATTTCTTTTAAAAAGTAGATATGTGTCTTATGTACATAAAATATTTAATCCTCATGTGATTTGTATGTATAAAGTATATATGAATACAGTGTATAAAGGTACACTGTATTCTAGAAAATAAAATTTCTATATGTTTAATTGCATATATATGTAATTCATATATGTGTGTATATATATGAAAAAGATGCAACTCAAATGTTTGTCTACAGCATCTTTCCTAAGAAACCTCACTGCTGAGTTCCTGAACACAGCACATTTTATATGGATTTAATTTTGCTAATGCAAATGGCAAGAGTCTGATGATTAAGATTTTAGTTTTTATGGTATTTCTTACAGTCTCAGCTAGGAGTACCAACTCTTAACAGGAATTATTTAATGTTTTATTTTATGATTACCTGGAGGATGCCCTGTTTCAGAAGGCAATTAGCAAAGGCTGCAGAATCAGGGTATATCCTACTCTCAGGCAACTTTGCTTTTGAAGATATTTCGTGTGATGGTTATGGAATAAACTAATTTTTGTACATGAGCTGTGCCTCACTTTGTGTTCTCTCTTACTTCCTTTTTGTTGTTTCTGTCAGTGCTGATTCTGTCACAGATGCAGGAATTAGTTGACATGGGAGAGAGAATTTCTCACTAGTCAGTCTTCTTTGTGCAGAAAGATAAATTTGTACATTTTGCCAGTCTTGTATTTAGTCTGAATGTTGGTCATCAGATTTTCAGGAAACAGAGTGAGTTGATACCATATTGAGGTCATTTTTATATATAATCAAGGCTGAATGCGAAGGTTTTCCTATTCAGTCTGAGCAGTGGTAGAAGTTCCTGAACTGCTCTGCAGAAATATTGTAACATAAACAATCCACGGTATCTTCTGGGGTAGACTGAGAAGTGGAGGATATGGAGGCTGTATGTAGTAGTGAGTAGCTAGGCTTGAAGAAAACCAAGTCATCCCTTTTGGGTAATTCTACCAACATGATTTCCTTCAGTGTATGTGGTTATGGTTGGTAGCTGGAACTTCTGCAGGTACCCACTGTGTGCCAGGAGCAGCAGAAGTGATGTAAGTGTTGCTGAGCGTTAGCTCTGATTACTCACAGGGTGGGAAGGGATTTGAGTTTTTTGGTTTTGTTTTGTTCTAGGCAAATTTCAGAGAAGGTATTGCTCAAGCAAAAGGCATATACAGTAATAATATAAGAAAAAGTATGTAGGGATAGTAGACTTTAAGGGAGAAGGCAAAACCACACTGATATGCAAAGAGAAATGGGAGCTTACCAGTGGCAATTAGATTTCTTTAGTTCTTTGGGGACGTGAGCTAATTTAAAATGTGTGAATTGTTAGTGCTTCACCTTCTTATTCCTTACTTTGTGTTGGATATGCTAATGGCAGTTAAGCCAGTGAAAATCTACTTTGTTTTATCAGAAAGCTGCTGCAGTTGTTAGACATTACTTTGTGAACATCTGTCACTTTTAATATTGAGTTGGCAACCCCCCAAATTGATAATGAATAAATGAATTCTAAGATCTGAATGGGCTGGGCTTGTATTGGAAAGCTTTGGTGGCTAGCTGCATATACAGCAGGCAGCACTTCTAAATACTGGGTCTAGACTAATTAGGTTATTCTAATAGATGGGGTGTTTATGAAAGCACTTAAAACTTCAGTTGAAAGAATCTTCAAACAAACAACAACAACAAACCCTATCCAAGAACTCCCTCTTGAGCTTCAAATCGAGAAGTATTGCTAATCCCAGCTGTGTAATCAGAGTAATGTGCCAGCTGTCCCAGACCTGGATTTGACAGCTGACTGCTGTAGGCAGTGACAAGTTGTAGACAACTGTAGAGACAATTTTTGATAATGTCTGGGGTGGGGGGGAGGATGCACAAAATACCTTTTTTTTAAAAATGGTTATTCAGCACAGAATGAGGAAACACTGAGACCACAGCAGCATCCCTTACTCTCCACACAGGTATTGGCAAACTGAGCGTGTCAAAGTTCTGCATTAAATAAGTGTGTTTTTTTGGGAGATGAACTGTTCAGTTCTTGAAGCTACAAAAGAGGTTATTACTTTTTCCAGTGTTTTAAAGGCATTGAGATACATGGCTTAAGGTGGATGAAATTTTTTTGGTAGACACAGAGGTGAAAAAAGGTAACTGCTTGAGAAGGAGAGAAAATTTGCTTCGGGAAGTGTTAAAGACCTTTCTGCATGGCCTAGAGCAGGTCAGCAAATTCTTCTAGCCCTTCTGCAAAGTATTTAATGTATGTGCTAATGCTTGAATGGTTATTTCTCTTAAGTGCATTCATACAGATCATTAGAGGGATGAAGCATCTCTCCTGTGAGGAAAGGCTGAGAGAATTGGGATTGCTCAGCTTGGAGAAGAGAAGGCATGGTGTGACCTAACTGTGACCTTTTAGTACCTTAAGGGGGACTACAAGAAAGCTGGAGAGAGACTATTTACAGGAGCATGTAGTGACAAGACAAAGGGGAATGGATTCAAACTGAAAGAGGGTAGGTTTAGATTGGGTATTAGGAAAAAAATCTTTACCATGAGGGTGGTGAGACAGTGGAACAGGTTTTCCAGAGAAGTTGTGGCTGCCCCATCCCTGGATGCATGCAAGGCCAGTCTGAGTGGGGCTCTGAGCAACCTGGTCTAGTGAAAGGTGGCCCATGGACAAGAGGAAATGGGCTCAAGTTGCACCAGTGGAGGTTTAGATTAGAGATTAGGAAAAAATTCTTCCTGGAAAGGATTGTCAAACATTGGAACAGGCTGCTCAAGGAAATGGTGGAGTCACCATCCCTGGAGGCATTTAGAAGGCATCTAGATGTGGCACTTGGGGACGTGGTTTAGTGGTAGACCTGGCAGTACTGGGTTGGTGGTTGTACTTGATGTTCAAGGTCTTTTCCAACCGAAATGATTCTGTGGTTCTATAAATCACGTTCATAAATCAGCTCTGTGACACAGGCTGCAGTACTGCAACTTACATAGCAAATAAAGATAATACCTTAGTCTTGGCAACTGGTATACTCATAAATTAGAAAACTGATCTGATCTTCACATGTATGCTTAAACAGTGAGGCTGACAGACTGCTGCACATGAACTGACTTTTGCTAGAATCTTTAGCACTCAAGCAACGTATGCTCGTATGTGAGTAGCTTGAAATTTGCAAGCTTCTCTCTCTCTCTAAACAGTGTCAACTGCCCAGAAAGGACTCAGGACTTTCTCAGAAGGTGTTTATTTTTGGTGCATGAACTTGCACCTTAGCCTTGTTCAGCTCATCTGACCTGTGCCCCATGCTTTTGAAATAGAATTGATACTTGCATCTGAAACAGGAAAGTTTAAAGGTGATATCTAAAATACAAGGATACCAAAAGTGTGCTTATTCTCATCTCAGAAGTGCTTCTCAGTGGCTGTGGTAGCAGCCAGCTTGAAGTAGCTATGGGTGCATTTCCTTGCATTCACTTGAATGTGAAGATGTACGTCAAACAACTCAAAAGTTTTAAAGCACTTTGCTTGTCCAGGTTTTTAGCAAATAATTGAGTTTGTAATTTTGTAGTTTATGAAGACTCCATGAGTATACTTGTCTTGGCAATATGTCCCAAGAGATCCTGTATTATTTCTTGAATGACAATCTAAATGCTGCACTCAGCCACTCCTAATGAGTGGGCTGAGATTGTGACTGGCAAACGAAGCTGTTGCTGACAGCCTGTTCCCTTTAGGTTTGTCTAGGGCAGTAAATAAAAGGTGCATAATTTGCATAAGCCTATTAAGTGGTATTCTCAAGGGGAATAACAATAATTTCTAATGCTGTTTTCAGTGCTGATAGTTGATCCAGTTAAAAATTAGATATTGAAAAGGATTCCAGTGAAAGGAAAAGGTGGAATGGTTTGTGTCTGTGCCACAGCAGGGTCAGGAAAATGCAGAAAATATGAGTCCTTCTGTGAGCAGTGAGTGCCCAGTCTCATATGTTGTCTGGAAAAAAGCTATACCTGTACAGTTGTTTGAAGAATAAGGTAATTTCAGAGATTTAAATGCAGGTGGAAAGAGATTAATGAGCACAGTGTAAATTCCATGTGACTATCTGTTTTAAGCTAAAAGTATACAGATGCTTGTTTTTCTGCATGAAATGAACCAAAATGAATCACAATGAAATTGAACATATGTTATTTGCACTGGCTTGTTTGAATCTGTTTCACAACAAATATTTATTGGAACCACTTAAATATGTGTGGAAAAAACCCCACTTTTGTGGTCTATGATGTTTCCTGGAGTGGCAGATTAAAAAAGTTCATTATCTTTGTAAATCAGAAAGCTTCTGTATCCTGTCTCTTTAGAAAGGGACTTGCAGAGTAACTTGATTTGGTAAAAGTGTGTGAAAAGACAAAAGTAAACTTTTCTTTAAATCTTTATAGCATTGTTTTTAGTTTCTCATTTAGGTTTCCCTTACACAAGTCCTCACATTGTGTTATCTTACAGTTCAAGAGGGTAACACAGTGGTGTGGTTGATCAAAACTTTAGTGTGATTCTGTCTCCCAAAAGTAAAAATGATTTGTTGATAAGCCCAGTTACAAAATAAGTGTATCAAAGTCCTCTGTCTTTGTTCTGAGATGAAAAACGAGTGTATCCTGGATAACGGGAATGGCAATATGTGCTCCAAATACGGCTTTAACTTTTGTCTGGGACACTTCAGAAACAAATGTTCAATTTTTGTTGTCTATTAACACAAATGTATTAACAGGTTTTTAGTACAAGCAGTTTTTAAAAATGTTGACTGGTGTAGAAAAGTGAGGTCTAGAGAAGAAAGAGAAGATTTGTACTATATTAAGCCCTTTCATTATTCTAAAAAAATATTTGTCATAGCTTAAAAAGCAGATTTTAATTTGCAGAATAGTTGAAGCGTTATGCAAAGTCAACACTGGATTATGTTCCTAGGGTTTGAGACTATTATTTTAATAATGCTATGTAATTAAAATGGCAAATGGAAAATTAGAACTCAGCATTTAGGGGTAGTTTTATTGATATATTCCATGATATATTTTATGCGCTTATCCAACCTGCAAGTGTGCATAACTTCTTAGACTTTTGACTATTTCTTGAAACTTAAATTAGTGAAAGCTCTTTCAAAAGACATTATGAAGCACTACTAGTAGGTATTGACTTTGTGATAATGACTCCAAGTATAATTATCTTTGGTCTTTTCACACATTGTGAAATATTTACATAAGGGTCACAGAAATCTTCAGCAAGTACAATGTATATTTGTTGAGTACTTTCTGGTTTGAAAATGTGGTGCTTTTATGCCCAGAATTAACACATCAGGTTATTGTTGCAGCAAGTTTTCAGTTCAGTGCCAGTAAAGCTGTGGCTTTGATTAGATGTTGCAATGCAGTCAGTAGGATTGTAGTTTGTCATTTGAGACTGCCTTGGTTTCAGCATGGAAATTCTTGCAGCAGGAGGAGCTCTAGGCTCTGCCAGTGTGCCAGCCTAGCTAAGGTTTGCCTGCTGTCTTAAATGGAAGCGTTGTTCAGATGAAGGCTGTCATTCTTTTAAGCCCTTGGTTGATCTCTACGGGAGTTCTCAGAGCTGCACAATGTCAAGGTAAAATTTCTTTAAAAGTGAGTATTTTGAGAACAGTCAGTTTGGTGGTCAAGCAATGCCTGGAACAATGTCCCCCACTGCTGGCTACTTTCAAGAGGTGGCTGGACAGCGTGCTAGATAATCTCTTGTTGGCTCCTTTTCCCATGAGAGGCTGGACCAGATGATCTTTTGAAGTCCTTCCTGATTCTGTTTTGATGTGGTTATGTGGCAGATTGGTAATACTCCTGATGAACAAGTATGCACACTGAGGAGCATCAGGAGTATCCAAAAATGTAGTCAGGGCACCCAGGCGTCTGCTGTTCAGTGCAATGACTTCAGGTTGCAGCAAAGCCATCACTGCTGGATGCCTCACATGCTCGACAGTCAGCTTCTGATTTCTGGTCTGGCACTTCAGGGTAAAGCAGTGCACTTCGATGAGCCAAAAACCATATGGTTACACTTTGCAAAAATTCTCAAGCTGCTGTTTGAACTGCTTTATACATTATTGTGGCATGAACATGGCAGGCAGCACAGCCAATCTCAAATTGTCCTGAGACACCGCTGTCCTCAGTCATCAGGGGTCTGATAAGAAAAAGTGAGCAAGCCTGACACTCAGGCTTGCTCTGGAGTTGCTTAATCCTTCATCTGCTCTGTTGCAGTGATGCAGGCAAAAAGCAAATATTACTGCTGTTTTCAGAAGGGTTCTGTGGTGGGTTTTAGGATTACAGGGTTGCTCTTTTTTTCTTGGCTTCGTGTCCAGTTTCAAGTACAAATTCAAACTGGTGCAGACAACTGTGCATACTGGTTTAGATGCAGGTGCAAATACTGGAGTTGAGATTGTAGAGTTAAAAGTTAGGGACCAGAGTTTCGATTATTCAGGTTGTCATTTTTCCCGTGGCTTAATACTGTGCTGTCTTCAGGAGATTGGGGGGAAGTGGTGAGTGTATTAAAAAAAAAAAAAAAGAAAAAAGAAAAAGGTCTCCCCAAAGCCTTCAGCATTATTGGCGTGCCCCTAAAATAGAGCAGAAGATGTTGGATTTTTTTAGTGCTTTTCACTATGAAAACACGAAATGAAATTACTTCTGCTCTTTCAGAGAGGTTAAGACAGGATAAGAGTAGTTAAATTTCAAAGTTGTTTTGAAGCTGGTTAATTAAAAGGATCTGTAAGGAATCCCTGTGTCCTTTTGACAATTTTAAAAAGTCTTCATACCTGTACATACTTTATTCTTTTTTAATATAGTGCTTTGAAATGTTTTGTGCAAATGAATTTTTAAAAAAAAGGAGGGGATGTTCTTAGGATTTCCTGAGATTGTATGGATTTCAGCCCCAAGCTGGAATGATTTGCTTGTTCTGTACAGCACATAGCGACAGACATGACTGTAGAAGGGTGGTTTGAAATACCTGAGGTACTCATGGTCAAATTTGTGAGGGTATTTTTGCCTACTGATTTACTTGAAAGAATGGTATAGCATTAAAACATGGGGCTAAAGATGTTTTTCATTCTACTCATGGTGAATCTTCCCTTTGTTGGTCTTGAACAGTGTAACTTAGTCTGCTTCGATTTCCTTTACTCCATAGAACAATTAGAACAAAGCATTTTCCTGGGTCAGCGCTGTGTTGATTCTGTAGAACACTTACCTGTCCCTGTGTTGAGTAAACAAACTTAAGAACCAAGTCAAGAGTCTTATACTGTGCTCAACTTTGAAGGCAAATTGTGCTTTTTAAGTGCTGCTGTATTTGTTCTGAGGAGTTTTTCAAGTGGTACTTCAGTGTTTTAGAGAGATACTTAGAGCTACTATGTAGAATTGCACAGGTTTGATTGTATTTTCAGAGTACCTAGTGAAATCTCTGTTCCTGTAAGTGATGCTTTTATTTTCATAGAATTTAAATCATAGAGCCAGGGTGAGTCCTTAGAGAAATTCCCAGACCCTCAAGTTCATTGCAGACCAAGAACTATTGCTGTTCTCATTGTTAAACGTTCTCCTCTCCTCAGTAAAGAACCTAGAGACATGAATGGGACAGTTTATTTAAATTGCCTTTAGCTGTATCTATTTAAGAAGTAGCAGAAAAACCTTTTGTGTAGATGAAAGCAAATACTAGTTTGCATCCCCTGAACCTGTGTCATTGTAAGCAAGTTGCTGCCTGAGTAGTATAATACGTGTTTAATTTGGGACCTTTTCCACTCATAAATATTGAAAACTTAGCTGGTATTAAATTAAATGGTTGGAAGTTTAACTACACAAAATGAAACATAAAACTAATTGTGCTGTTCTCTTAATTAGATGAAAATATTATTTCATTGCAAGGAAATTGTTTTGAATAGAAGTTGTTGATATTTAAAAAGCCTACAAACTGAAAGAAAAACTATGGACCTTCTGGTATACATTCTTGGTCTTCCCTCTTCAGTCTGGAGCTTTTAATGAATTTAAAAGAAGAATGGGTTCTTTATCTTCTTGTTCGTGCTGTTTGTTTTGTCAAGAGGAGATGATTAGCACTGAAATACATAACGTGTGTGTGTGTGTGTATATATATGTATATATATGAAAATATATTATGAAAGCTGTGGGATATTTCTGAGATATTGATTGTATAAATACGTTCTGGAGGCCAGGGCTTGCCTGGCTCTTCTCCATTACAGGATGCTCATGTGTAATCAGATTGAGCTTCAAAATACTTAATTTGAATTTTATTTTTTTCTGACTATATGACATGTTTTTTATAGGCAAAATAAAAATGGAAGAGTAGGAGTCTGACAAAGCACACTGTGCCTATAGAAAACATACCAGGAATTTCAATAACCTGAAATGCTCTTTTTACTTTGTACTAGGAAAAATGTCATCTTTAAGCATCCAGTCCTTAAGAACATTTTTGAGCGTTCATGCTTGCTCGTTACCTATTCCAGGATTGCTTTGTTTTCTTGGGAATTATCTACCATGTCAGGAACTTGCTTAAATGAGATCTAATAAGGGCATGTCCTAACATACTTTGTTTAACTCTAGATGTATCACTATCAGCCTTTCTGGCATGGCACTTTCTGAAACACACCGATGTGTTTCATTCATCACAGAATTGTTAGGGTTGGACTTGAGCTCTGGAGATCATCAACTTCAATCCCTCTGGCAAGGCAGGATCATCTAGAGCAGGTGACACAGGAGCACATCCAGGTGGCTTTGGAATGTGTCCAGAGAGGGACACTCCATGACCTCCCTGGGCAGCCTGTTGATGTATAAATTCCATCTCTAGCATGTTGTCTTCGGTTGTCCAAAGTCCTCTGATCCTATTTTATTTAGGATCCTCTATTAGATACTTCAGGAGTCCTAATTCGTGTACGTGGGGTGGATTTTGTGATGAGCCAAGAGATTATGGATTAGTTTCACAGGAACTAGTATTGTGGTTGGAAGAATAAACTTTGTCAGCAGGTTGCAAAGCTTTTTTTGGTATGTGCATGAATTTGGCTGGCAAATACTGTGTGATGCTTTCAGTGGTCTCCAGCCCTTAAATGATTGTTTCCACTAAAATATAGATCACTATGTTAGCACTTTCTCCCATATGTGACAGCACGTAGGCGGGCTGTGTTCTGCAAAAGACTGGATACCAAGCTGGCACTGTGAGGGGACAAGTGGGGACGTATGAACTGGCAAGACATTAAAAATCTGTGAAATCTGTTGTCTTATTTCTTCCTGATAGAGTGGAAGAACAGAATAATCTCTGTCTGTGTGTGCAGAGGCAAGGAGTGTAATGCAGTAAGAGTGGGTCTGCAGAGTGAACCTCATGTTTACACCACACTCGTGTGGGGTTTTACGCTGGGGCTGATCCAGTCTGTTCCTGCCCACAGGCAGCTGAAGCTTGTAAGGTGCACTCAGAAGGGCACCTGAAAGTCTTGTTTCATCCAAGTTGAACCCATTTCATGTGCTCTGAGACTGCTCTAGTGTGCCCACCAAAGCATAATAGATAGGAATGAGCAGACACACACTTAATGTTGATGGTCTGTTTTTTGGTTTACTTTGAGTCATATCTTCTTTTAGTACATGTTGTTTTGGGTTTTGCCCTCTCTACTTTTAACTTACTATCCTGATATTTATTTATTTTATTTATTAATTTATTATTCATAATTTTTTAATTTATTAATTTATTTATTTATTCAGTGCGAAATGCCATGATATACCGTATCAATTTCCTTCATTCTTAGCAGAGTATAAATTAGATGAGTATGTGTATATTGGTACCCACAAATATGTGTGCGCAGACTCGTGGTGAGCAGTTTGTAAGTCAATAATTTGATACAGTTACAATCTGTAACCAGTGGAGTCCTGGCAGTGACGAAGGAAGGCTTTGAGGATGGAAGGATGTCCCAGTATCAGTGATTGACAGTGTACACTTGGTAGTGTCTTTCTTGCACTGAAACCAACTCTTGAGTGTTGTCCTCTTCAGCTCTGTGTTGTGACTGTGTTCCCCAGGATCAGGTTGTCTTCCTTTCCCTGCAAATGAAGGAGTGCACTGTGCCTAGGCAGGCTTTGGGGTAATTTTTTCATTAGTCCTTGCCTTATGAGATTACTTCAAACAGCGGGATATAGTGTCTTTTAAGCAGACTGTTCTCTCTTACAAGGTCAGTGTCTTCACTGCATGTTTATGCAGTTAGTAACACAGTTCTCATTTCTGATATTGAGATGCTACTGTAATGTGACTTATACTTTAAAGGAGACAAGGATTTATAATTGTTTGCTCTAATTTACTTATGAATCTTCAAATGTATAATTTGAATACCCAAAGCTCCTATTAGATATTCAGTTGAAATTCTGTTCTTCAAAGCTCTTAAAACAAAAGACTGGGATCACGAATGAAAAATGATTTCACAGCATGCCCAGTGCCAATCAGTGCATCCAGAAGTGGGGCTTACAATATACAGTTAACCTTGAACAATCCACACCAGTGTATTTCATGGCATTTAAGCATCCACAGCAATATGAAATGATGGTACTTCTCCAGCTGTGTGTGTGACTTTCCAAGAGTGGAGATGACACTGGTGCTATCAGCCAAATGGGGATTGTCTGCAAGTAATTGCAGACAATCCCCAGTAATGGGATTCTGAGAGTTAAGCAGCTGGTTTTCAGTATCTTACTTGAGGATTTGTTAGGATCAAATAAAACTATCAAGTCGGGTCAAGCATTTGATCTTTTACTCAGGGCTATTTGTCATTCCTGGTGATAGGAAAAAAAGTGGTAAAGTTTCTGCAGCCAGTAGCTCCCGACAGCACAACAAAAAGACTTTGGAGAACTCCTTAAGGTCTTCTTTAGCACTAAATTCTGCCACAGGTTTTCCAGGGAAGATAGAGCAGATGATGTCACTTCTCCCCTCCTTCTTGAAATATAGGTGCGTCACCGAAGAGAAGGGAGAAATCAAATCTCTGGTTTTGGACAATGACACATCATTTTAAATGTTACTAGCTATCTGATGCAGTTTTGAAAGTGGCATAATTTGAGTTTAATAGTTCTACAAATTAAATTTACTGTACAAAAAGGTACAGTAAGAAGAATACAGCTAGAAGGCAAGAAGATTCTAGTATCAGGTCTGTGTTGAAACACTATTAGGTTTGTCAAGTCTTCATATCCTTATCTCTCTTCCTGAATGTAACTATTATTTCTACTCTGCAAGGTCACACTGAATTCTCTGTCACTTTATTAATCACAAAACAGTCCTTCAAAGTTTTTTCTTTTGTGTCAGTTCTTCTTTTAACTCCTTCTTGTGTTTTGGTTGAAGTTCATGGATTAATTTGCAGCATATTTGTTATGAGCTGTTGCAATATAAAATAGTTTTATCATCTTGGAAAATTTTTTAGGAATACAGTCTTGGAATGGACTCAGCTTTCAGGATTCAGGTTTCTGTGTTTCAATATAGAAGCAACATCATCTCTTTTTTTCTTTTCTTTTTCTCCCCCTCCTCTCCACCCCTCCTTTTTTTTATTTTTTTTTTTCTCTTCACAGTTCCATCTTAGGACAGGCCTAGGCTTCTTGCCTGAATTACTATTTGGGAAGCCATGCTTTTATTTCTCTCGTGATTAAAAATGTCTTCTGCTTTACAACATAATTATTATTTATTTTATATGTAAATTATATCTACCTGTTTCTGTGCAGGCTTTATTTTTAAATCTAAATAACTTAAATTTGTTATTTACTCTTTCTATTTTAGGGGCATACTATTAGATTCTATGTTGTGTAAGTGAGAGTTTTTAGAGGATTTATAATCTTACCCTCATCCCTGTGGCCTATTTAATATGTAGGATTTGTTTATGGTTGCTCTGTACTTAAGTTGCTCAATACTTCTGATTATGTGTGTTGCTTTATTCTGTATCTTTTGCAAAGTGTCCATATCTCTGAGGCACGATGATCAGAGCAGATGTAGCTATCAGACTGCATGAATGTATCATGAATAAAAATACTGGTTAGTTTTCTGTTTTGTTCTGCATTCATTTTCCTTTTTGGTTGCACCTCACTGCTTAGGTAATGTTTGAAAAATTATGCACAGTAATTTGAGACCTGTAAGTGGGTGATATAGGTAGTGTAAAGTTCATTAGTGTGTGAATAGTGCTATATAGCTATTTTTCTGCATTAATCTGTGTTTTCTGTAATTCAGTATGTTATTCTGTTATCAAGTTCAATATCACTGTGACTCCTCTCAGTAAGTTTGTTGTTGACAGATTTTTCTAACCCAGTTACTTACCCTTGCTTCAAAATTTCTTGGGAATGTGTGGAGCATTATAAATCTTAGCTGAAATTCTTGGAAGTTCCTGTTAACAACCCTCCCACTTTGTGAAAAGTGTCTTTCACTCTTACATAAATTAACACTTTATCAGTGTATGAGGGGGTCTGCCCTCTTATTCTGCAGTTTATCATCCTGTAATGGTTTTTCCTGGTCTTTCCAGCTGCTGCTGCCTCTCTGATCCTTCTCCTCATCAGATGTAGTTATAACACAGTCTTTGTGCACAAGCAAGTAATTTGAATTTTGAACAGTAGTGCCAAGACTAATATTTCAGTTGCTAGAGTGATAGATGTGGGTAGTGGGCAGCTGAGCTGGGAGCCAGTGGGATGCAGATGCTGACTCCTCTTGCAGCTGCAAGAGGGTGCTCGGCTGTGCCAGAAAGAGCCAGACTTTGCAGAGCCTCTTGGCAGGAGTTCACTGAGCAAGACTGGAGGCAAGTTATCCTACCTGGAGGTGGATAACCCCAGCTGAAGGCCTTGAGATGGGTGTCAACCTGCCAGGCAGGTTCAGCTCCTCACCTTGTACAATTTTCCACTTTCTTGTGCTTTTCTACTACAAACAGGCTGGTAGCACTTCATTTCGTCAGCAGTTCATTCCTCCCTCCAACTGTTCAGGTTTCCATACCTTTCCACAGATGATTTTTGGCTTTTTCTTTTTTCTCTTGCGTTTACTTAGCAAGTCTCAAATCACACAGTGGCAGCTGCTGGTGTTATTTCAGGAGGTTCATTCATAGGCTACTTATGCTGTCGGTTGCTTGTGCCACCTACAAGCCTTTTTAGGCTGTGCTTAAGGGATGTGTAACCTCCTCTGCAGTCCTTCTCTTAAGCTTGCAGTAACACCTCTGTGCTATCTTGAGTACAGCTTGATAACTCATGGCTAAATTACACCAGTGTCTCTTCAATTTAAGTAGTGATTTTCCATGTGGTGTTGTATCAAAAGCGTTATTGAACAAAAGTATTTTATGCATTTCTGTTCTTAAAACAATTTCTTTTATAACTAAAGAGTATGGGTTTGGCCTGGCATCTTTGGTCAACCCATGCTGAATCTTCTCCTGTTTTGTATTTTTATGTCTTTTGTTTCTGTTGGCACCAAATGTTTCGAATCCTTTCATCCCTCTGAGTCACCTGTTTGGCTCTGTTTGTGACTATGCTGTATTGTTCTGAAAGCACATTCTGATATTCTGTAATCCTATATTCTTCCTGTGTAACAACTCCACTATTGTTTTTACTGTATGTGCAGTCCTAGGAATCAGTTTGATTTCAGTCCTATTAATCAACTTGTATGATGTTATTTTCTCACTTGGATCCCTGTTTCTGCTACTTGCAGGGTTCCTGGTAAGTTGTCATATGATGGTTATTTATTCAGGAAACTGTAATTCTACAGGTTTGGTTTTGCTTAGATATATATTCTTAAGAATTTCACGCTTGCTGGTGAGCTGTCTTTTCTGATGAGGCTGATCTGTCCTCCAGCTGGTCTCCAGTTGCTTGCTTTCTCAGCCAGCCCTTTGGGGGATTGAATTTTTCATGCTCAGACCATCCAAGGCAGTAGGTGCTGGAGCTTGTGACACTAATAGTCCACATCTGGGACGTGAACCAAAGGGACTCATCCTTGGAGAGAATGAAATGCCATCTTTAGGGACCTCCAGCCATATTTAACTCTGTGGGCAGTATTTGCAGTTCCCAAAAAACTGCTTTCCTACAGTGCTAACGGATAATTTTTAATTCTGTTTTTACTTGAGTCTTATTTCTTTAGCATGTTTCAACAGGATTATGTCTTGCTTTTCCTATGAGCTTTCTGTAGCACCTGGGGAACAGAAAATGAGATTTTTTCAGGTCTGTTTCATGTCAGACATTGTTGACCAAGAATGCTCATTAATGGCCAAGGATGACAATAAAAAACCCCAAGTAAAGAGAAACATTAGTAGGAACATTCAGTAGGAGAATTATAATCTCTTAGCTCTTGTGCTAAATAAATCAATCAATCTTTATTTCACATAGCCGTGAAATAGCATAATATACTTAATCCCAAACTCTGTAGGAATTTTGGGCTGGTTTTGTTTATTACTTACTTACTGAAAAGTTTATTTGATCTTATATACCTGTTTTCTGTCCTTGAATTTTACTTTGCTCTCCTGAAAAATGTGGGTGTTTCAGTAGTTTAATAATGGGAAAATACGTTTTGTTAAAAATTGTGCTAATAATAATTTTTTTACTTTAGTGTTCTTTCTCTTGTTAGGTTTTTATTTTGGTTGGGTTTTTTGTTGTTGTTTGGTTGGTTGGTTTTTTGTTTTGGTTTGGGTTTTTTTTGGATTGTATCTGAAGGACTATGACAGTTATATTAAAATGGTCCGAAATTGGAACCATTCCTCAGACTAGCCAAATAAAACTATGGGAGAGTGATCACCGTAGTTGCTATAAGCAAGCAAGCATCTTGGTCACTGGCTGTGCACGTGGATGCAAGCATTCAAATCTGCTTTTAACAGATCATGACTCTGTTGCAAATTAATGTAGAAATATTTAACTTTCTGCTTATCTCCTCTGGTGTATCTTCTTATACTCTGTGTATTCGTCTCAATTGATGTGCTTTTGTGCCTTTAACCTTTTGTGTGCCTCTCACATTTGTTTGCCCATTTGTTTACCTCCAGTCTCGCTTTTTTTTTTTTTTTTTTTATAACCTCCCTGTGTATAAAACTGGAAAGTCTTTCAGTAAAGACTGCTTTACAGTTTAGCTCTGTACTACTGTGTTGCTTTTGAAAAAAGAAGATTTTTCCTTTTCTTTTTTCTCTTCTTGCTGCATTTCCTGCCTATGGAAGCTGGTTTGGTGTCTTCTGAGCTGCTCTACTGCTCTGTGGTGCTACGTCTTAACTTTCTTCCCATTCTGATTGGACTTTATTAAACTGGTTTTATTTCCTTTTTGTTTTTCATCTCTCCTATCCCTTTGTATCTCTTCCCTGTTTCACTGGGTTAAACTCTTGCTTAAAAGAATTTTAAAAGTCATGATTCTATGAAATAATAAAACTAAAAATAATATATATAGAAATAGCAAACAAGCAAATGCATGAAATGTTTTAGGGTAAATTAATTTTTAGAGAATGAAAAGGAATTTCAGAAGATGCTTGTTTGGATTAATGCTTTTTAGTTTGGGTTTTTTTTTTTCAAATGGCTTTTATTCTCAGAGCTTGCTATTTGTCTGCTGTGCTTTTTGTTTACGGTGTTATGTAACCTCCATTTGCTGAAATTTGCATTTCTGCCTTCATGAATATATTATTTTTCAGAAACATTTTGCGTCAATGAAAAACTTTATTAAAATTTCTATTTATTTAGGAAATACATTGCTGGAGGCTCCAGAAGAAACAATATCCTGGAATTTTTAAGCTTTGCTATTTCTGAAGTATTTATTTCTTTAACAGAGATTTATAGAGAAGGGGAATAATAGGATATTAAATTTGCAGTCAGCATAAAAATAGCTTTACAGATATAATTTGGAAGAAATGTAAAGTATTAGAGTAAATAGCCCCACTATCTCAACTTTTTATTAAATGATGTACAGGCAAAGACAGAAACGGATTTTTAAGCATAAAGCTTGCCTCAGTCAGAGGTTAGCAGTTTTGCATTTGAAAAAAAAAGACTGGTATAAAGGCTTAACACTTACAGTTTCCTTTTTAACTGCTTATTAAGACAACTGATCAAGTGCTTTCTGTGAGATTTATTGCTTGCTTTCATCTGTCTTAGCCATGTATTTCACTAATGTCGAGTGATATTTTAGCAGTGATTTGGAAATGGCTCAGCAATAAGGCAGTGTCTGATCTGGACATAAAGGTTCAGCATTTGTGTTTTCTTACATAGCACAGCATCTGGGACACAGCTAATGAGGACTTGTAAACTGTAGAGAAGGTTGGGACATAAAGGAGATTTGCTGCTTTACAGAGGTGCTCACCCAGTAACACAGTAAATGAGAATTTTCTCTGCAGACTGCAACTAATGCCAAATAACAGTGGAGAAACTGTGGGCGATGAGCACTTTAGTCTAATTGCAATGCTGACAACGAGGAAGGAACAGGATAAAAATAAACACCTCGTATTTTGCTGTGCCTTCCGTTACTGTAGCATTGGAGATTTTTGTATCTCATGAGCAAAGGGAATCTTCTGTCCACACATACTTGGGGCTCAGTCCGGTAGAATCTAGTGAAACGTTTCAGCTCCAAAATACATTTAAGTTTCTGGTTCCCGAGTTTTGTTCTGTGAACCAACACTAATCCCTGATATTTATGGGATAAGGAAAACTGAACAGTAAGTAGCATTGAAAGAAGTGGAGAGGCAAGATAATGAAGACAATAGTCTATCTTGAATTCTTGAGGTTAGTAGTTCCTCTTCTACAGTGTAATGTAAAAGACTTGCATTTGAAGGCAACGGAGCACTAAATGCCTACTTCCTTTACTAACTAAATCAAAAAAATATAACACATGATTTGTGGATGTTAATAATGTACATTTTAAATGCTCTGTGCACAGTCCTGATTAAATGATCTATATTTTATTTAGCATAGATTATAAAATCTCCAATTAAAGGCTGGGACTTTGTTGCACTAGGCACATAACATACTACATATATACTGTAGCAGAGCTGCTGGTTTAAGGTGAGAAAACAGGTGGGCACAAAAGACAGATGGGGAAACACAAGGTGATGAAGACAATTATGGGCGTTGTAATAAGCTGCAATTGCTGTTTACCATCTGCCCAGCTACAGAGAGAAATTTTGTAATACCCTTTTTTTTGTTGTAGTGCACTATTTTTTCATTTTGCCTTAAGGATGCAGCAATGCTTGTCTATATAGTTATATACCTGATCAGTATTGATTGGTCAACATTATTAATATTATTATTACAGTGACAGAGAACTGTTCTTCAGCTTTCATCTGATTTGTGGGTGCTTGGAATCTTACTGGAATTAAGAGTTGGTAAGGAGATATCAGTGAATGTTGTTCTCTAATAATCAAGTAATATTTTTTCCAATCTTGCAGTTATGGGGACATAAACAAGAGCACTTTCCTCTTATATGTGGTGTTCCCAAGTTTTGCCTGAATTGGAGTATTCACATGAATTTGTTTTAAATCTATCCAGTGTTTGGTTTTTCTTGCCTTCAAGCCCTGGTAGGCTAACTTGACTCAATTCACCTAAGGAATGCTTGATTTTGAGTCTGAAAGGTACAAAAATACCAAGGAATCAAGATAGTTGTGTGGCAAGGCTGATGCTGGTAAGTTCTGCTGTTTGAAATACAGCTGGTGTTGCAGTCCAGCATTACACCACATTTTTGTGGTGAGGATGCAGTAGCAGAGGGCATGCGAAGAGTATGGAGATTTCTAGGTAAGAGGGTGTTTCACAAGGAGCTGGTGCATTTTGAGGGAGTCCAAGTGAAAATTGATAGAGCACATCTTGAAGGGTGGGTAAGACTGACCATAAGGATAATGACAAATTTCTCTTGTGTAGGCCAGTCAACTGATGCCATGATGATTTTTGTCTTTTCTTTTATACCCCTGTTATACCTTTCTGCAACTTCTGTATTTTCGATGCTTTTTGCCTACATTCTTGGACTTGTTTGTTAAGCCAAGAGACTAAACATTTTAGAAGCTTCGTAGTTAAGGTGCCAGGGTGCCCAAACCCCAAGGTCCTCTCCAGAACACATTTTATAAACTAAGATAGAACCATCCAGGGGAAGGTTCCTTGGGAGGGGGGGCTCATTTGAGCCTCTCATTGGGGAATATTTGATAGATATGCTAATTAGTAAGACCTGGAATGTAAGACCAGGGGTGAGAGGGACTTTGCGGGTGGTGATGGTGGGGTGCACAGAGGTGTATTCGACCTGTTCGTAGTGCACCTAAGGATCCTTACAATAAATACCAAGGTAAAACCCTTTTTCCCCTTCTAACCGTGTTCGCCTCTTGATTTTTAAGACTAGGAAAGACATCAGTTGCTGGCGACTCCGCCGGGACCCTAAAGACCTTGAAACTCGCAGTCGTGGGTTGGAAAACATCTTGCTTTGCCCCTCTCTCTGCCAGCAAATTATAGAGGGGCCGGAGCAACCATCCAGGGCTGTGACCAGGACTTTAGGACCCAGCAGGGAAAGGCAGAAGCACGGAAGGCATCACAACCAAGGTTACTCCTGTAGTAGAGAAGGAAGGTAATGCTTTAGATTAGATATAAAGAAGATTATTTTTACAGTGAATGTGGTAAAACACTCAAATAGGGTACCTGGAGATGTGGTAGAAGCCCCATTCCTGGAAACTTTCAAGGTCAGGCTGGCTGGGGCTCTGAGCAACCTGATGTAGTGGAAGATCCCTGCTCATTTCAGGGAAATTGGACTAGATGACCTTTAAAGGTCCCTTCTAACTCACTACTCCATAATTCTAGGATTTTGTGATTTCAGGAGTTGATTCAAAGCCCCTGGTGTTCTACCTCCTGCTCAAAATCACTCCCTGGTTTTGCAGAGGTAGTAAGGAGAAATAGTTTTCCTTTGTTTCCTTACATGCTTCTCTGCTCTTCCTGTTTGCTGTGTTTGAGAGTCTCTCATATTCTGCACTTAGGTAAGAAAAACACTTAAGGCTGTAGAGTTCTGCTTTCTGCGGAATTCCTGCTTCTTACTCCATATAATACTTGGAAGGAAGAGAGATCTATATAATATATTGGCCCTGTAAATAGTTGGTATTTTACTGCATTACAAATTGTACCAGTATCTTCTAAGTAAAAACAGCTCCTTTGCAGCTGAAAACTAACATGGAACAGTGACTGCTGGATTGGAGTGAATGAGCCAACCCACGAATGAAGCAGTTTACTGCATAGTTGTTAAACTTCTGCTACAGAAAAACTTTAGCCAAAAGGATTGGTGGGTCAGTATCCCCTTAGATGTGGAAGGGACATGATTGCAGTTTTTTTTAACAGGATCTGATCTGAAATCTCCTGGTAATATTTTGGACTAAACCGACCTTATAATAAATATTTCAGATGACAGAATTCATAACTATCATGTAGGGACCTGCTGGTCAGTCCACTGCTCACCCCTGTGCTTTTGTCTCAGCGTACGTCAGTAAGAGTTGTTTACAGCTGGAGGTGCAATGTGCCCTAAAGCTGGAACGTAGTAATGATGAAAATCATTTTTTCTTGCATATCTTAAAATTCTAAGTAGGATTTTTTTTTAAGTTCACCTTTGGAAGAAAAATATAATTTTTACATTAATTTCATTTCCCTCTATTTCCTATCTTTCTAGAAATGTAGTTGTTTTCCAGGTAAGACTTTCAAAAGGTTCAAAAGTTTCATGTCTGATTCCCTTTAAAATTGAGTTGATTTCTCAAACCACCCAAACAGTTGAGAACCATACTATCCTTCCAGAATTTTAACATCCTTGTAATGATTTTTGTAAATCACATACCAGAAAAAAACCTCATGGCTCCTTTGAAAAACTGAGTGCTACAATTTTGCAAGTGAAGGACTTAATAGCCCCGAATTTCAAGAAGATAGAAAACTGGCTTTGTCTGGACCACAGCTCTTTCAAGTGAGCAATCCATGAAAATATGAAGTAAAATCTGACTAAATGTTCCTGGAAAAGGAGTTTATTTGTGCTGTGGGAAGTGTGCTCACATTTTCAATTTGAATATTCAAAGTCAAGATGTTTTTAATGGGAAATATCTCCTGCCACTTGGATTATTTTTTTTTTCCCTGGAGGAAGAGAAATATTTCCCTCTTTTTTTAAAATGTGACTTACTGGGTGATTTTTTTAAAAAAATAAAAGTATGACTTTTTTTGTTGCATATGTTCTATTTTAAGCAGTGAGAGTGGAAATTATCAGAAGACAAATTTTATTAAAGCAGTGCAAATAAATAAGCAGATGGCTTCAGATATTAGTAACTTGTTTTGCATGTATTAAATGTAGATATAAAATTTATTGAGAAGGATAACTTGCTGCTGGACTGGCTCTGTGTAACAGGTAGTTTTGATTACAATGTTCCAGTTTTATCCTAGCTAAGGTATTGATCTCTTTGCACTGATGGCCCATAGCTGACTCATTATTTTTCCCATAGCTCTACTAAATACTGAAACCTACTGATGTTCTAAACAGCAAAGTAGATAAATAAGATAATAAATTATGGCAGTTATCTTCTGCAAGCTGCTAAACTGATAGAAAATGTATTAAGGTTATGTCCTTGGAAAAAACAGGCTGTTTCAATGTAGTGTGAACTTCTTACCAGAAGTCTTCTTGTCTTCTCCTGCTTATTGACCACTGAATACCCTGAGCAGCTTTTTTTCACTTATAAGCAAATCAGCCAAATACCCTTATTGTAAGGGAAGCTCCATGTTAGACAAAGCATGAGATAGAGTTCTGCACCAGACTGAAACAGAGGACATTTTATCCATATGGTCTCTCATACTCTGCCTGTCTGTTAGCATAAACTTGGATATGCTTTTTTATGTTTTTTCGTCTGAGCAGTTGAAAATGCTAGATAAAAAGAATCTTACCCACATTTCTGTAAATTACTACAGGAATAAAATCTATTGAATGCATGATAAAAAGTTACTGCAACATAAAAAGCTGTGTTGTTCAAGAATGGAAGCACTGTAAAAAGTGCTTGTAAAAGCATTTCAGAATTTTGCCCCTACCAGAGTTAATCTTCTCAGTATCTTCTCTCTTTTGAGAAAAATCAAAGCAATCAAATGCAGCAATACAGTGGGATAACCTCTGTTTCTGTAGATTTAGTAGGAAAAATTACTTTTTTATATACATATATATATATATTTTTATATATATATATATATATCTACATATGAACTTTCATCCTCTTGGAAATCAATCTATGCATGAAACGCATATGAAAAAAGTATAATCTCAAAGTAATGTACTTTGTAGTTTTAAATCGAGTGGCTTGTGCAGAAGGTAAACTTGCGTGTTCTTACAAACTGGTCTGTCTGCAACAGCTGTTTTCCATTATATTATCACTGTTACAGAATTTGAGAAAATAGAGATCAAAATTGCTCTTTTATGTCTTTATTTGGTTCCATATTGGATTACTGTTTTGAATAGAAAGAGATCACTAGCAATGTGAAGTACATGGGTGTCTTCCCACTCAATAGTGTTTCCCATGTAGAATCTTTTTTCTGCTGAAAGGTTTGAAGAGGATGTTTTTGTTTAACCTAGAATAACATATGTCAGTGTGAATGCACGTGTTCAAAATCCAGTTTCCACATTGGCGGTTGATCTGCTATTCTTGGTTTTCTTGCTGTTCCTAACTTTTGCTGTGCTGCTAAAACTCTCTCCAGCTGCTGTGACATTCTGGGTAAGTGAAGCGGCGTTTGGGTTTCTTCAGCTGTGGTCATTGGGTGGCTCTTGGCACAATGTGAAAACACTTGCAGTGAAAATGGGAAATATTTCTCACCATCCTAGAAATCTTGAATTTCAGACAGATTATTCTTAACTGAACAAATGTCATCTGCCACACATGACCCATGTATTCTCTGAAACTGCTTCAGAAACGGTTGTTTTTTGAAAGAGGTGAGTGTTTCCCTTATTTCTTAAGCTAGCTATCTAAATTTATTTTTAATGGAGACCTGTCAGCAACCCTCCTGTATTTTTTTAAGTAGTGATGACAGACTAGTAGTCCCAAACCTATTTTTTCTTCCTTTTCTTGTGTGCATTTCAATTTACTTTTTCAAATTTGTGGTTTTTCGCTACACCAATTTGCTTGAAGTAGTGTGTGTGAAGTTGCTCCAGGTGAGCAAGGTGAGCTTTTCAGTCTTGCTGGAGTGAGAATGAGCATAGGGCAGACTGGGGTGGGGTTCACAGTTTTATTGCAGTGGCCCAGTTGTGCTAATATTATAAGCTGCTGTGTCCTTGCTATATCGCTGGCTTCAGGCTGTTTTCTTCAGTGTGCCTGGTGGCTCCAGCTTACTTCTTCACTTAAGGCAATGTAGCCATCTGTGTGTTTGCCCAGGAACTTAGCTAAGGCTCAAATGGGATAATTCTTTGGTGGTAGAGAAGTGAAGCCCAGCCAAGAGATATCTGTCAACAGAGATTTCTTAATTTAGAGAAATTTCTCAGGAGACCATGTTCTGTGAGTTGCAAGGATGGGAATTAAGCCTGAAAATTAGCAATTTGCAGCTTATATTTCAGTGCTTATGAAAATGCTTCAGGAATTGGAATGTGTTGTTTAGTTTGTATTACTTAAATTGGATTGGTCCAGCTCTTGACCTTAAATTGGATTGACCAGCTCTTGGTACACAGTGTGTCCTGGAGCAGACTTCCCAACAATTCTCTGCGCTCTCAGTGGGTAGACTAAAGACATCTCTTTGGATGGCAGAAATATCTCCCATCTCCAGTTGTTGAACCTTTTCTTGTGAATGTTCTGGTGCTTAGAGCTCAAGTCATCATGCCATTCCTATTCTCTTCGCTTGCGCTTTCATGCGGCTTCCCTGCACTGCTGGCCTTGGTGTTAAAATGAGGATGAGATAGGGATGACTGATCAGTGCCACGTGTCTTCCCTATGGTGGGTTCAGAGCATTTTTTGCTAAAATCAGTGATTCATTTCCATTGACTCTGTCTTGTGAAGCTTCACTGTTTAATTTTTATGGGTTTTCAGAAAGTACAAGAAATGTCTAGGTCTAAGCTATGTATTTTGGTGAACAGCTAACAAGACATTTGTTCATGTGTTATCCCTGTAGACTTATTTTTATGTCTATGCACAACACAAAATCCACATTTATTCAAAACTAGTGCAGTTAAATTTAAAGGGAGAAGAAGAGTGTGTAATGTTATACAAAGTTAATTTATGATGATGAAATAACTGTAACAAGTAGGTTATGTTAATTTCTTAATGTCTCTAAAATCCAGTTGTGTTCCTCTAGAAATAATTACTAATTTGATTTCAGCTTGACTTCCACGGATCTTTAAAATATGAGTATTACGGCTCAGATAGGATAACCAGAACATAAGTTTTCCCAAAAGCTTGGGAAAGGTAGCAAAATTGTAAATGCAGCTCAGGAGGAGAGATTCAGTGTTAGAGTGCAATTAATTGACTGCCATAAACTTTAGGATATCATGTATTATTAATGACAGATGTTTCTTCCACTTCCAGAACAACTATCATAAACTAATTGATCTTGACTTGACCTGAGAAACTAGGGGTGCACACAGAGCAGGAACCATGGGCCTGACTGGGGAGAATCAGTAGCACCCCAGTAATTTGTCTTTCAACACAGGTAATTGTAGTCACTGTAGCAGTTCTAATCATTGACCTCTCTTAACTCTCCTTGACCATTTTTTAAACTTCAGCTTTTACTTTTTAGCATGGTTCTGTTAAATGTTCCACAGAAACTTAAATTAGTTATTCCTGTTATATTGGCTTTGTCTAAAGAATCAAGAAAATTTTTTTTTGCAAATGTGCCCTTGGCATTCTTTGCTGTAAGATATTTCTTGTTCCAATTTCCATTTCATTTTTGTAATCCATCATTCCTCTAAAACTGGCTTTTCTGCTTTGCATCCTTTTGAGTTCAGTCTGAGGGCTTGTCATCATCTAGAGTAGACTGATTTCCTTGCCCTTTACTGTTTCTTATAAGTATTGCTGTTTCCACTTCTAAATCATCTGTTACTTCTAGTAAGAAAGATTTATTAAAAAAAATAAAATCACATAACTGATAGAAGATTTTATTTGTTAATGGGGATTACCTGATCATTTAATGCCTGAGTTGCGGGGAAAAATTGCCTTTTAATTTATTTTCTTCCAAATGAGTGGACAGTTTTCATGTCCTGTTTGCTGGAAGCTGAGTTGCCTTTGCCCTTCTAGTCTTAGTGCCGGCTTTCTTCCAGTTTTAAATGCTTGGAGCAGCAGCTTTTCTCTGAGTTGGGGAGGGACCAGTACTAGCGGAGGGCAGCTGTGGAGGTGTGTAAAAGAACTGCAGGACCACTTCTGGCAGCATTTTAAGTCTGTATTGAATACATGGAAAAGGAAGTCAAAATACTCAACCTTTTTTAAAGAAGAAAAATAATAGATGTGAAATACCTTTTCCAGTTATTATTGTGGCTTCTGCATCAGCTTTTAGTTGCGAAGAACTTCTGTCTTTTCAGATTATCCTTGACTGACATTTGGTTGAGAGAAACCAGCTACATTCTTCTCAGATCTCCTGGCAGCAGTGAGCAACTCCCTGAGCTGATCTCCCGTTCTTTCCTCCTGTTCTGTGGTGTTTTCCTCCTGTGTGCGGTGCTGCTGCCTTTGCTCCAGCCAGGCCTCCCGTTCGCTGGGTGTGTGGGGTTATGGAGGAGGCCCTGGTGCAGCTGGGCTCTGCCCTCCTTGTTTGGGAGCTAAATTCAACCAAGCATGGTCTCAAAGATAAACCCTCTCAGACCACCAACCAGTGTTGGCTCTTCTTTCTCTCTGCAGTAGTGCCGTGCCTGGGGGGAGGCAGAGGAATGGCTTCACTTGTGTCTGCTCCTGTGTGGAGAGAGGAGCATCGCCTTCAGGGGCCTCTGAAGGGGAAGGGGAGGAGAATGTGCCATCTGTGTCAATCAGAAGAGGAAATAAAGCTCTCTTAAAGACAGTGGTGGTTATCACACTAATTACTGCTGAAAAATACACACTGCTCAAACGAACAAAACTCAGTTTGGGTTTTTTCTCAAAACATCTGCAGTCTTTGCTATTTGCGGTCACAGCCTGTGGAGAGTATTTTTGTGGGTGGCAATTAAACGGGCATAGGTTGTGGTTTTATCTTGTGTGAAAGGAAGGAGAGAGG
This sequence comes from Monarcha castaneiventris obscurior, assembly GCA_026261815.1. NCBI lineage: Eukaryota > Metazoa > Chordata > Aves > Passeriformes > Monarchidae > Monarcha > Monarcha castaneiventris. The sequence continues at coordinate 3,046,574 of JAMPIT010000350.1, read as the reverse complement.
GAGCTGAGAAAAATATATTTCTCTTCGCAAAGTAATGTTTTTGTTACTTTCTGATGACAGATCAGGAGAACGTAGCAAACAAGATGTTTTGAGAAGCTTCAGCCTTGGCTGCCGCTGTGTTCCTGGGGCCAGGCCTGTGGCTTTTCGGGGAGAAAGGAAGGTCATGCTCATCACACACAGTAAAATATATTCAGCCTTAAAGAAAAACAGCAGGAAAGTTTGGTCTTCTCATCCCACCTTTTGAGCTAAGATTCTTCTGCAGAGTATTTTTAAGCCATAATTTTAACTATGTTTTGACATTTATTTAAGCCTTGGCTGCATTAATGATTATGCAGAAAAGTTTTTTTTCCTCTTTTTCCTTAGAATAACTGTGTCCTAACTCCTAGAAAATAGTCACATTAAACGCGACGATCCTTATTTAACTAAAAAAGCCCCAAATTAATCAGTTCATTAAATGTCAGCTTTGCATTGCCTTCTGGCTCTATCATCCAGTGATTATGTTTCTCTGAATATTTCAATTTAACTGTCTTGCAGTAAGATATTAAGTGCACCCTGTGAGAGAAGGAGCAATTTTCAGCAAATCTGAAAATCTGTAAGGTCCAGAACATAGTATGCACTCAGCAGACCTCAGGACTTTGGATTATTTTCATCTTTAAGGGAAGGGCAGTCTTCCCTTTCCCTTCCTACTTGTGTCCCCTCACTCCCACTTTGAGTGTGGGCCTTTCATGAAGAATATTAATGGATGAATAAGCAGAATCTTTCATCTGCTGAAAACTGAGAAAATATCTCAACATCATCTTTGTTAGAGATCCATAATAGAACCAAAGTTGCAAAGAAGGTGCAAGTTTTCTTGGCTCCTCAATGTGGTATGGGGTTTGGTTTTGATTGAGGGCTTTTTTTTAGAAGTGACAGACAAGAGATGCCTAGGTTTGAAGTAATTTGTAATTTGGGCCAATATCAAATACATGATCGTGCTCTCCTAATTTGCCAAGTTGTGCTGAAAATAGCATCTTTGCAATAGCCATCTCTTGCTCACAAAAATGGAAGCTCTGGGAGGATAAATAGCAGTCAACAAAATAATGGGATTTGCTTGTTAATTGATGTTGTATCTACTTCTCTTGGCTGTAGAAGTCCTGGAGAATTTGTTGGTTACTGTGTGTTTCTGTTGGATTTTGTCAAAAGAAGATTTTGTTTTAAGGGTGCATACCCTGTAATGACGGGGGGGAGTGGAATGAAGGCATTTTGTGCCTCCATCTGGCACTGCAGCTACTAGTGGGGTTAATCATTATTGTATGACTTCTTTGGTATTTACAGTGTCAGGCTATCTGAATTATTAGGATATCTTGACTTGTACATATTTCCTTGGAAATGCATTTTTCTACCAACCCAGGTGCCGAAAATTAACAAAAGCTGTGTTAAGATGTTTAGTTCTAAATTGCATTATTCTGGAATGTCTTTATGTTCATTTAGTCATGCATACTTGATTATAACTTAATTTAGCTTTTGCCTAGAAATATGTGAATAGTTCTGTGTTCTCTATTACACCTCACTTAAATAAGCTGCATGAGAAGTGACGGCCTTGTGTTGCTAAAGGCCTAATGCTTTAGAAAGGGATGTTGTTGCTGCTTATGCTCCCAGATAATGGAGGTTTTCAGCCAAATGCAGTAGCTATACTGAAAAGTTCTGTGTTCCAGTGCATTAAATAGAGACATTTTTTCGGAGTGAGATATTATCTAATTATTTTAACTCATGAATTTCTTAAGTAGTGGGTTTTTTTTGTATTAGGGCTTACAGTCATAAATGTAGGGGAGTTTTTTGGTCTTACTTCTTGTATAATAGTCTTACACTTAAAGATTTGGAAAATGAGCTGCAGTGGTTTTGCAGATGAATGACAAAAACTGTTTGTTGGTGTGTACAGATAGAGTTGTGTTTACAATTACATAATTTATACTCTGTGAAACAAATGTTTGTTTTGTGGGCTGGGGGGAGCTTGGCTCTTCACCAAAGCATTTCCTGTTCTGTGGAGGAGTTGGAAATATGTAATATAGAAATAAAACAAAAAAAGCAGAGGGGAGAGGGTAAGATAGGAAAAAAAAAAAAGCATGAAAAATTGATTGTGCAATGCTGCTCATTCATGATTCCTTCTGGTATTCTGGGATTTTGTATCAGGGTAAAACATTAGCATTCTATTATTCAGTATGGAACATGAAAGCATGAAAGTTTTCTCATGGATGTAGGGATGAAAATGCACTTAAAAATATATTTTCAGGATTAGGTTTAAATTTTGTAGTTGTTAAATGCTGCTGTGAGGATGCAGGAATTGTATTTCAGGATTAGGAACTGTACTGAGGCATTTCTAAAGTACCTGTAAAGAAACAAGAGGAAATGGTTAAAGCAGAATTAAACATCTTAAAATGAATGCTGAGGTATCGGAGTGTGTGGATTAAAAAAAATCCTTTTTCTCATCTAAATTCATAGTTGAAAATATTCATAGAGCTACTGATGGAGTTGCCCAATGTCCTTCAAGAGTAGTTTTTGTTGAAAATGTTGGTGTCTTCACCATTGTTGAAATAGTTACGATTTTAAGTCATAATTGACAAAATAAGTTCAGTAAATTACAGTAAATGTTGCAATATCAACATATTTTTCTTAATATTTGCCTTTCTTGCCTACTTTTTAGAACTTCAGCTTCCATCTCTGTCTGTCCTTTGCCAAAACTCCCATTTTAAAGTCTTGATACCAGCTGCTGAAATGAACAGTCCCGTACCACGTGGAGTATGCATTCATTCCTAGGAAAAGTGTAACAATTCAGTGGGAAATTATTTTAGTTGTTTTCAGTGTTTTAAAGTATTCCAGAGAAATGCTGCTATGTGGCTTCAGAAATGGGAGTAAGATTTGTCATTGAAGAACTGTTTAATAAAGATTTCTGTACTTAAGTTTGGCTCTTGTCTGTGGTTAGAGGTAAATACTGGGTAGGGACCCATTTACTGCTGCCTCTTTCTCCTTCTGTTCTGCTGTCATATTCTATATACCAGTAGAAACAGTCTCCTAAATAAATCCCTTTGTTAAAACAGAAGGAATTGTAGCAAATTCCTGTCTAAACACAGTGCCAAGCTCTTAATGTAAATATATTGCAGAATATTCCAGTTGTTTAGCAAGTGGTTCCTGCATTTTGTGTTGAATGCTGAAATTTTAATCTTAAATTTAGTTATTTTCAACTTTCCTGGCCTAATTTAATCTGCTTTAGAGAATAGTAGTATATTGTGTAATAAGAAATCTTCTCTCACCAAACCCTTGCACCCAAACACACAACTGTAATGAAACTCGGATTCAGATGTAATCTCTTGTGCTAACAGTAATCAAAACCATCGTGTAAGAGGGTGGTTGCCATAGTACAGGTCTGTCTTGGCTGTAGTTTCTTCCATCTGTGTCTCTTTCTTTGATCCCAGAGCTAATTTTAACTGGAACACAATAGTGTGGTGAGCTGCTGGTCTGTGGTCTTTGCCCATAATGTGATGTGCTGGTTTTGGCTGGGATGGAGTTAATTGTCTTCATAATACCGGATATGGGGCTGTGTTTTGGATTTGTGCTGGAAACTGTTGATAACAGAGGGATGTTTCGTTACTCCTGAGTAGGGCTTACACAGAGCCAAGGCTTTCTACTCCTCACCCCACACCACCAGTGGGTGGATTGGGAGTGCACAAGGAGTTGGGAGGGGACACAGCCAGCAGGGGCAGCTGGCCCCGGCTGATCCAAGGGACATTCCAGATCATAAGGTGTCATGCTCAGCATAGAAAGCTGGGGGAAGTAGAAGGAAGGGGTTGGGACGTTTGGAGTGGTGGTGTTTGTCTTCCCAAGTCATTATATGCATGGTGGAGCCCTATTCTCCTGGGGATGGCTGAACACCTGCCTGCCCATGGGAAATGGTGAATGAATTCCTTGGTTTGCTTTGCTTGCGTGCACAGCTTTTGCTTTAGCTATTAAATTGTCTTTATCTCAACCCAGGAGCTTTTTCATTTTTGCACTTCTTGATTTTCTCGCCCATGCTGATGCAGGGGGAGTGAGTGAGTGGCTGCTTGGTGGTTTGTTACTGGCTGAGGTTAAGTCATGACATGTGGTTAGCAATATTGAATAGTGGTTATTAGAATGTTTTGTTGTTTATTTTTCTTTCTCCTGTTGCTATGATTTTGAAATGATTCATATCTATGCTATTCTTTGTGCTAAGAGTGCTGTTTTTCTTTTGAATACCAACCTGGGTCTTTCCTTCATAACTGTTACTGTAAAAGCTATATGCAGTTCTCGCTGTAAGTTTTTCTCTCCTATAAAATGGTCTGTTTTTAAAACCAACGTTATGCCACTAGCTTTAGAAAGGAAATAATTGATAGATGTAGTAAGTAATTTACTTGTCTAGAATTTCCCTGTTCAAACTGTAATATGTAAAGAATTACCAACCAATAACTTCAGCTTCCTGTTTTTTCAGTATCTTGCTTGAAATCTTGCATGATACAAGTTGAAAAAAACCAAAATAACACACACACTAACACCCTGAACAAAAACACTCCAAACCAACAAGAACCCCATCAATCCACCCATTTAATTTAAGCCACTGCTTGAAAAATTGAAGATCATGTTGATCTTCATGCCTGATTAATGTGTTTTAAGAGTTCATAGAGACACAAATAGAACAACATGTAAGGAGTGCTGTTTTTGTCTTTTGAGTATACCTGCCTATTTCCAAATTTTCAGAACTGCTGTGATAAAAGCTCTCCTCAGTGATGTAAACAGATGCTATGCAGGTTGTTTGGATAGTGTCTGGGAATTTAAGCTTCCTAATTTTTCACATTTAATTAAAAAGTAAAAACTTAGAATACTTGACTGACATAAAATTAGCCCCACTTGTATTACATGAAAAGTGGAACAACAACACAGACTAAGTAAAGAAGATTGTTTTCCTAGGAAAGACTGGGGGAGTTCTTTTGTGGAAACAGCTTTGCCCTGCTGCTTCTCAGTGGCTTTGGCTTGTTCTGATGCTCACAACAGTGCAAAGTGGGCCATGACTCGTGAGCAGTCAGCAGAAATGAAGAAGGACAGAAATAATTGTCGTTTTAGAGAAGTGGGCTGGAAATTAAAAGCTACCACAGGTCACGAAAAAAAGCAGCATACATGCATCCCCTTGTGGTCATGCCCCATCCTAGGATTTTTGCCTCTCTGGTCCTCTGTACTCAGTAGGAATACAGATGGCTGCTGGAGTCAGATTGTATTATCAAGAGGAAGCTTTTTGGTGTTTAGCATTTTGTAGGTGCTTGAAGTAATATGGACAGGACTTCAGAGTCTGACTGTTTTGCTTCTGTTGATGTTTCTTGTCTTTTCCACAGTAATTATGTGTAAGGAGTGAAGTTTGTAACTCACTGCTGCTTCTATGGTTAGATATTTTTCAGGAGGAGTGAAAACTTCTCTCTCCTATAGATGTACCTCCACTGCAAGAAATCAAAGCCTTGTAGTCTGAATTTGGGAAGTTTATGGGGTTGGGAGGTATTGCTTTTTGGTTAGGCTGCTTTAGATTAGTGATTGGAGGTTAGTTAGTGTTCTGTAAGTTCTGTGGTGGCTGGATGAAAACCATCTCTGTGCTTGCCATGGCACGAAGAGGAGCCTGGTCCTTTTTTTTGTCTAAGGTTTGGTAGCTTCAGTCTGCAAGGCTTTGGTGGGGAATGACATCAGAGTCTGAACGTGGTAGCTTGACAGAGGGACTGATGTGCTTGGTGATAGTGCAAATGTGATAATACTTGCTCCTCTTGTGGGCAGTTTCTTGAAGAAATACAAAACAAGTCTATGAAATTGAGTCTTACATTGATTTTTGTTCCTCAGAGGCAATTGCTGTTGAATTCTTGGTAATGTAATGTAATGGTACTGGGAGAGACATTAAAATACTTCCAGTTACCTCACCATTCTTCCTAGGAATTGTATGATACAAGCAGGAAGGAGAAGAAAAGCCCACAAACCCCCTAGAAATGCAGTAATGTTTTTTTTAGCTAATGAGACTGGAGAACTGATTCTAAGTTTCTTTTTCTGCTCGTATTTTTACCCTGCCATAGTAATGTAGTCCTGTCTTTAGACAACTTTTGTAGTGAGTATTCTGTTCTTGCTTTCAAAGATGTGTTGAGTTGAAATTAAAAAGAAAATTATGGTCCGAAACAAAGTAAGTTTCTGTTGATGATGAGTAACTCTCCAAAGGTCAAAGCACATGCATTTTGTCTTGGTTATGGTAAGATACTCTAAGTGCTTTGATCATGAGTTATTGAGGATTACATTCTCAAGTCTATCTATTGACTTTAAAATTGTATTAATAAGAAAAATTATTACATATTACAATAGCAAAATTTACTGACAGCTGTGTTTCTGCGCCATGTCTTTTCAGAAAAATATTATAATTGTAAAAGAGTAAATCTTATTTCTTAGACTTGTCAGTATCTTCATTTAGAAAACATTTTGTCATTGATTCAGCTTAAGAATATCAGATGTTTTAAGCCAGGAATCAAAAGCCCACTCCTTCTTGAGAAAAACAGAAAAGAACTTGCATATTAGCTGTATTGTTACTGATTCTAAATCAAAACGTTTGAATTTTCTGTGCTTCAAAGAGCTGCTTTTTACTGTTACTCATTAAATAATCCAGCAAGCCATCTGGCATGTACAAAAGGAAAAAGAAATTTAGGCTTTAGATTAGTAACAGTAGAAAATCCCCCAACCCTGCAGCTGATCCCACATTTTATGCATTTTTTATAAACTTGAGTGACTCTTAAATTATAATGTTTTGGTGTTATATATCATTTTAAAGAGGCTAATTATTGCTCTGGTCATGTTTGTTCAGTTTAACTATTGCCACGTCTTTATAGAAGAAAAGATGAGATTTGAGGACCTGTTGTATTGGGCATAGGGCAAAATGTACCTGCTGAGGAGCAGTGGGTAGCCTCTTCTCATTGACACAGAGGGGTGTGTGCAGCAGCTGGTGCTTAAACTGCTGTTAGCAACTTGAGTTCAGACGTAGAATTCCTTTGATATCTTAACAGCAACCCCGGATCACTCATGCTGTTTTGTTTGGATCAATGGCTTATCTGATGGAATCATTCAGCTTTAGAAAGGGATTTTCTGAGGTAAATAGTAGTTGAGCAGGACCTGCAATGAGCAGTGTGGACAGCATCTATGCCCTCTCAGCTCACTTTAAAATGCCCGGGCCCATGGCTTGCTCTGGCACTAGGAACAGGGTCTGGTTGTCAGCAGAAAGTCTCCATTCTTTGCCATCTGTGGTGGGTGATTAACCTGTCGTATAATAGACAGAGAGTGTTCTTGGTAAGACAGTCTCTGGTGCCAAAGATGTATTGGTTATGATAGAGAGAAGCCTCTCCCAGGATGCCTGTTCGGTGGTGGTGATGTACCCCAGTTCTGATTCCCTGGTTGGCTCTTGCTGTTAGCCACTCCCCTGTACTTAAGATCGCCCCACGACGTGTTTGGGGCCGTTTGCCTCTGGAAACCTTCAGGAGTTGTAGCAATAAACTGCTCTCTTGGAACTCTATGCAAGGGCCCTTCTCAGCTTCTTGCCGTCGGACTCATATTACTGAAGTCTTCTCTGGATCTGTGCGTTCATGCATCTGAGCCCACAGAACCACAAGGGACTTGGTAATAGCCATCTGCTGATGTGATTGTACTTCTGCCTGCAAACCCGGTGACCCCAGATTCCAGCTGTTTACTGGGCAGAGAGGAGTCATGGCTCCTGCTACCTTTGTATTCTCTACAGAACTTTAGGTTAACAGATGGAGGGGATCTTCTGGCAGCCTCCAGCAGCTGGTGGTGCCTGCTGCTGTGGTGAACTCTTTGTGAAGAAAAGAGATGAAGCCGTAGAGAATGTCTAACTTCTGCTTGTCAGTTCTCAGGCATCTCCTAGTACAAAAGATGAAAATGGGAAATGAGTAAGCAGAATGGCTTCAAAAGACAGGGAACCAAGGGTTAGCACTGAAGATTAGGGAAGCCTGAGGTCTGATATACAGTGGTGTTTCACTTTTAAGATGGATGAATCAGACTCCTGCTAGATAGGAAATTGATGTTTCAATGTAGCTGTTCAAATGTGAGGGCAAAGCAAAGACAGGCACTGGCATTAGAAATTTTGGTGAGGGGGGCACAGGGTGTCATGGATCATGGATGTTTGCATCATGAGATGGATGTAAACAACCCATCCTCCATCAAGACTTAAGCCACTTGGAGGAACATCTGGCACAGGTATGTTCAATATAAAGCAGCAACCACTGAGGCAGGAAGTAGGGTAAGAGGCTCTTGGGATGTGGGGAATAGATCCTCTGCAAGATGCTACTGGAGACACATGGAGGGAGAGGGTTAAGGGACAGAAGAGAGACACTTTAGGATATATAGGGACACCAGAAAAATGTGAGAGAGATCCCCAGAAGTGAACCAAAGCAGCATGTATGGGACCCCACAGTAGCCCCAGAACTCTACACTCCACGGCTGATCTGCCTGACTCTTACCCTGCACTAGGTAGCCTCCCCCTTGGAACAGGGAGACTGTGTCAGAAACAACTGCCCTAGCACACCAAAAGTCCCTTCTTCTTTCTACTGCTGAATACTGAAGTCATGTAGTTTGGAAAATTGTTCCTACATCTGTGATGAAAATGTTTTGATATCTGAGTCCATCTGGTCCTAAACTGTGAGAGGAATCTGGGGTCACAGGTCAGTCAGGGGACTGTGTCTGAAGCTGAAGGAGCCTTGATAGCCATCAACTTTGGAGTGTGCTCAGAAAGCTAAACTACCAATGTAGTGGGTTGCCCCTGACTGGATGCCTGGCACCCACCAAAGCCTCTCTGTCACGCCCTTCTACAGGGGAGAGAAAATATAACAAAGGGTTCGTGGAGTTGAGATAGGGACTGGGAGAGATCACTCATCAAATACTATCACAGGCAAAACAGACTTAAATTAGAGATATTAATTGAATTTATTGTTAACAGAATCACAGCAGGATGAGTAGTAAAACCAGACCTTAAAAACACCTTCCCCTCACCCCTCCGTCCTTCTCATCTCTACCTCCTGCTCCCCCAGCAGCACAGGGAGACAGGGAATGGGGGTTGTGGTCAGTTCATCACATGTCGTTCCTGCCACTGCTTAGGGGAAGGAGTCCTTCCTTGCTCCAGTGTGGGGTCCCTTCCATGGGAGACAGTTCTCCATGAACTCATCCAATGTGAATCCATCTCATAAACAGTTCTCTGCAAACTGGTGCAGTGTGGGTCAGTCCTTCAAGCACAGGCTGCTCCAGTGTGGGTCCCCCATGGGGTCACAAATCCTACCAGGGAGCCTGTTCCAGCGTGGGCTCCTCTCTCCACGGGTCTGCAGGTCCCTGCCAGGAGCCTGTTCCAGCAGCAGCCTCCCATGGGTTCATAGCCCTCTCTCAGGCATCCCGCTGCTCTGGCATGGGCTCCTCCATGGACTCCAGGTGGATCTCTGTGTCCCTGTGATCCGCCAGGGGCTGCAGGGGCACAGCTGCCTCACCATGGGGTGCACCAGGGGTTGCAGGGGAATCTCAGCTCTGGTGCCTGGAGCACCTCCTGCTCCTCCTTCTGCACTCACCCTGGTGTCTGCAGGGCTTTTTCTCTCACGTGTTCTCACCACACTCTTCTCTGGCCACAGTTACATGTGCCAGAGGTTTGTTTTTTTTTTTCTTAAGTATGTTATCATAGAGGCTTTACCATCATTTCTGATGGACTTAGCCTTGGCCAGCCTCTCATCCATCTTGGAGCCAGCTGGCATTGGCTCTGCTGGACATGGGGGGAGCTTCTGGCAGCTTCTCACTGAAGCCACCCCTGTAGCCCCCCCCGTACCAAAAGCTGGCCATGCAAACCCAGTGCAGTGTCCTGATAAAAAACACAGTTTAATTATGTAGGGAGTGTGTAGTGTTTTATACTCATGCTCTTTTCTGTGGGATTTTTACATTTTTGATCTCTTTGTTTAATGCTGCATATTGTAAATCTGCCAGATTCACACACTGATCTTACACTATGCTCTTTGGGTCTATAGTGAGGAAATTTAGCTTCCCATTTTTTTCTTCTCCTCTTCTTGTTCCTTCTATTTGTTTGGAAATTTTGTACTATCCCATTTTTTCCCCATGCAACTTGGCAGTATCAAACTCAGAGAAAGGAGGGGGAACAAGGTACATCTGGAAATGTTGCCTATGTGTGCATGTAAAGACAGCTCATTGGATATTTGTGCTCCTTAGCTAGGAAAACCTTTTTTAAACCAAGAAATATAAAGAGCTGAAATTCACAGTTAAATATAATTTTGCAAAACACTGGTGTACCCATTTGAAACTTACAGTCTTTTTTTTATAGTAGCATATTATGCTGGTATGAATAATAATGGCAGTGCAGAAATAAAGGACTGTTTAATAAAAAAAGAAAACTGAAAGCAGCTGTTGAAAGAAAATGCTATGATAGTGAATAGTATTGTCCCATCACCTTGAAGAACATCTCTCTTTAAATTCTTTCTCTGGACAACTCCTGTTTTACTAAGTAGTCCATATTTTGAGGTAAGGGTTTTATGCTAGTGCAGACTCTCAAACAATTTGTGTATGTAGGATAAGCAGCAGTAATGAGGGAGTAGCACAGTTTTCTGAGCTGTTATGGATGTACCTAACCAGCAGTAGCTGCACGGTGCAGCAAAAATCGTTTGACAATACTGAGGACAAAAGTGCTGCTACAGTTACTATTTTCTATAATAGATACGGTCATTACTTGATATCACAGCGCAGTAGCTGTCACAAGCCATTTTTCCTGTTAGAAGGACTGTAATTTTTCTCTTTTATAGTTCATATTTCAGTGCATTAGTGTGCTGACCATAATGACAGTGACTTTCTGAGTTAATTTTTTTTTGCTTCCTTTTATAGTGGATTTTGTATAGAACATGAAGACTGATTAAAATGACCAAAATAAAAAATGAAAGTGAGAAAAAAGTTCAGTTTTTTCTTTTTATTTCTGGTTGCTTTGACTGCTTTCTGTTATTTATTAGAAGTTTAGACAGTTTAGTGACTGGCACTTTTTCCTGCGTAGTGGAGAGATTGCAGTCTTTGTGGGATGATGAATGAGTCGTGGGTCTACTCCTATGGAGTCACCACGTATTCCTTCAGAATATTTTTTGCTATAAAATACTTTCTGCAATGTCAGTTACTGCTTAAAATGTCCTCTGTGTATTGTGCCCTGGTAGATTTTGAACACATTCAGCCTTTGTTTTTGAAAGAAGAATTCTTGGAAGACGAGCTGGGGTGGCGAATCTCCACATTCTTAAGTTCCATGATGTTGCCACCAGATGAGTACCTTGGGGAAACCTATGTAGGCCATCTGTGGATTTCACAGTTCCTGTGGACCCATTCATTAGTTTCTCTGGTGTCTTCACCACGTTTTTTCACTACTTTCTTTTATGATGCTAATAACTTTTGTGATATTTAAATGGTACTTAATGCTAAGTTTGGTAAACATCTCCTGGCACTGATGTTCTGCAAGGGACAAAAGTTGCACAGTAACAATATTCTTGCATGGCCACTTGTGGCATTCATTAACACACAAATAGCTCAGACTGGTATACTGTGGTGCCTGGGGACAACGTGATGTCAGGTGAGATGAAATTGGTATCTGATCAGTTGTAGTTAATGGCTTCGAGGCAGTTATACTGTATTTCTTGTCTGATGAGGCTTGCTAGCATCATAAGCTGGTGAATCCAGTGTCCTTGTCCCAAAAAGGTTAGTGAGATTTGAATGAGCCAGGTGTCCTGGCACTGGCAGGATTTAAATTATGCTAAATTTTTATCAGAGTAAATGAATTTCTGATTATACAGCCTGCTTAAAATGGTTTTGTGAAAAGATTTGCTGGCTGATTTTTAAAATGCGTGGTTTAGGAATTGAATTTTAATAAATCTAATTACTTTTAAGAAAGTTTGAAGCATATACTCTATGACTAGGGAAAAACCTATAAGAAATCTTATTTTCTTTTATGCAGACCACGTCAAAATCAAAGGTGAAGAAAAAAGCAACTAAGACCCAAGAAGCCAAAAAAATCTTGAAGAAGAAATTTAAAGTTAACACAAAAATCGTTTTTACAGAAGATGGAGAGGTAAGATCAATTACGAGTAATTGTATTTTGGTGGGAATTGAAGCTGTAGTTTCTACAAAGTCAAAAAAGTACTTTATATCTGTATAAAAAGACACGCTTTTAAAAAATGTGTGGTTTTTCTAATTGGCTTACATTTTGCAGAAGTGTTCAGCTTCCATTTAGAATTCAGCTCCATTGGGAAAAAGGGCAGTGTTGAGCACTGACCTCTTTTAGTCTCTGTATGTGTAAGATACTTGTATGAGAGCTGTAAGTGGATGTACAGAACTGAATCTCTTTTCTGCCCATTATCTTCAATTTCAGGTGGAATCAAGAGCCTGGCATATTTTTCTTAAAGAAGTGTAAAACAACTTTCCTGTAGCTGTTTGCCAAAGCTCTCCAAAGCCTTGAGTCAATGTACTGGAATTAAAAGAAGTCCCTGGTTTTCTTCCCATCATTCACTATTTCTAGATTAAAAGTTTTGTTAGGAAAGCTAGGGAATACCAAATTTTGGCCTACTGGTGCTGAGGTAGCAGTGCTTGGAAATTTGCCAGTTACTTGGTTTGTTCTTTTAATGGACTCTGGAAAAATGTCTTGATTTTATACTAAAAGGAACTATTGTGGATGCTAGTCACTCTAGGATTTCCCTGCGGAAATAACCTCACTAGCAAGTGTCCATGTTCCATGAACTTTCTTACATTTGATTTCACAGCTTCAGATGCTGTGTATGTTGTTTTTCTATTTCCAGCACTAAGATAAAAAGTAGGTTTTTTTTGTCTTCTTTATAATAATTTCAGTAAGGCATAAATTGAAAGAGAGGTCACCTTTACAAATACATAATTTGCTTTTCTGACTAAAATAAAACATTTTATATTACAGGTGAAGGGAGTGTAGGCATATACATAATTACTAACATTAGACAGAATGTAAAAGGTTTTAGAGGTCACCCCATTGACTGAAAACTACATCAGATATTTTTAGATATTCAGAAGCTATTGTCTGAATTTAAAATTCATATGCAAATGTTTCATGTATTTATGCAATGAAGCAAAAAGGAGCAAGGATGGAGAGAAAAATAATCACAAAGATTGTAGTTTGAAAAGCCATACAATAGAGAAGGGGTAACATTTAAGGAAACACAAAATTTGCATCTGTGGATGTTGTTCTTGCTTTTTTTTTCCCAAGCTGTGTAAAACTGTGCTTTGAAATTTTACTGTTCTATTCCACATGCTTCTCTTTGACAAAGTGCTCTAAAAATGTATCTTTCTAGAAAATACAGCTACACAAACTCAATTTTACAAAAGGATGTGGTAGCAAAGGGTTGAATTTATCTGTACTTGTTAAACAACACCCTGTGTGCATTAGGGAGTCCTAAATGTGTTTGGTTTTACATTTATACTGAAAAGCATTCTATATTTTCTGCCATGTAGTTTCCTTTCAAGAGTTAGTACTCGACTAATCCATAAGCAAGAAAGATTTTGCGAAGACTGTCCCTTGAAGGTGTGTGCTCATAGCATGAGGTATAAGCTACTAGGTTGTAAGATAGGTGGGGATATTTTTTTGGTGAATGTGCAGTCTTTGTCTTGAGTTTAGAGTTTTAGATATTTAAGGGAAGCTGGATGTGTTTGGTATGTCGCCCATCAAACAGTTCATCAGCATGAATCATCAAATCATCAAAAAATCATTTCCAATACAGTCTTAGTACAATAATCAACAAACACTTCCATGTCTGTTCTCTTTGCTTCCCTCAAAACATGAACTTGTAGTCATGCTTTCTTTTGTGTACTTGGAATAAAGGCTTATCTAATTTTTGTCTTGGTTAATATGTTGGAATACTGATTGTTTACATGAAAGGTGCTGTTTAGATTTACTCACGTTTTTTTCTGAGAGTAATTTCTTGGGAACAAATATTTTTTTCTCCCCAAATGACTAGCGGGATTAGAAATTACTTGTTTTAATCAGGAAAGAGGACAAAATAAGGGGAGAGATTCAAGTGAATCCACTAAACAGTAATGTGATATGATGGAGACACTACTTTCAAATAGTAATTTTAACTGAATGTGATGTTAAATAAGGTCTCTAAGTTTCTGTTGTCCAGAAGTCTTGTTAGTTTGTTTACTTTGCAGATGACCTTTTTATTTAGTGTGGAAAAATAATGCATTGGAATATTTAGGGCACCAAAAGTGTGATGTGGAAAAATGATTCTAACCATTGTTTTTCTTGTTGGCATCTCTGATTCAGTTAGTGCAGCAGTGGCCACCTGTGCAGAAATCCAATTTGGCACAAGCAGATGAGGAAGATGATGCCAGTGGTATCAACCTAGATAAAGCGAAAGAAATACTGCGTGAAGAAGACAAATTTGACAAAGAAGAGTACAGGAAGAAAGTAAAGGAAAAACATAGGGTAAGTTGATTTCTACCTCAATTACTGAAGTACAGAAATACTGTGCTGTGGATTGCTCAGTGAGGAAAAGTACTTAAATACATTGTGAAAGAAGTGTAGTACAAGTTCATTTAAATTCTTCAGTTTTTTTCAGGACTACATTGTTTACAGGAAAGCTGTTCTGATGTAAGTAGCTGGATAGCACAAAACCTTATTCAGTATTAAATGTTGGTAACAGTAGAGTTTTATTTACAACTGTAAAATCTGTTGAGTTTAGTAGGAGTATCTTTTTTTTTAAGCAGTGTTCAGTGTAAGGGTTTGTTTCACAAAAAGAAGGTATTATTAGGATATGTGCTCTAACAAATGCTGACAGTGAAATACTATCTCTGAGCTATCTTCAGACTACCACTTGCTCAACATTTAGTATTACATTTCAGCTGGGCCAAAGTGTTAACTTTTTGTGTTGGTGTTGTGGCTATCAGAATTTACTTAATGAATGACTCAAATTATGTCATACGATTTTGGCGGTAACTTGAAAAGATCAGTATCTGCAGTCTGGCTTCTCTCTGGTGTTTGAAAACCTTTAAGTTGCAGACCACAAGTTTTCAAACTGCTTCTGTATTATTTGTCATGGGCCAAAGCAGGGTTTTCTGACCTTGCTGTGTCATATATGCTGTCATATAGAGCATAGCTATGTGCTGTCATATAGAACACAGCTGTATGCCTTTGAGTTCAAGGGTCATTCTTCTAGGTGTTGTGAGATGGGTATGGAATTCTCCAGATAATGGATACCTGTAAGATCCCAGGACTGTGTGTTGTTTAAGGCCTGATTTATACTAAAAGCTTCAAATTTCCAAAGTGTTAGGAAGCATTGTTTTATTGTCCTGCTTAATAAATGCTGACTTCATTCAGTTTGACTTTCCACTGATAGTAGTTAGTGCTAGATCTTCTAGTGTTCCTGAAGGTTTGTATTTGAACAAAATAATTTGGAAGAGATTTATGAAAGCTTCAAGCTATGTTTTGGCTATGAAGTATTCCAGCTAATGTCAAAGCATACTTCACACATTTAATTTGAAGGTCTACTCCTGTAGTCCTGTTGCAGTCATTGACAAATACAAAAAATCTCACCTCTTCTGTAGCAAAATGTTGCATGGGATAGGAGGTGAAAAGAAATCATGTTTGCTGTGCTTTTAAGTGAAATCAGAGTCAAGAAAACAATGCAATCAGATTTCAAGGACACAATAAACAAGGAAGGAGAGATCGATTCTATGACTTTGCAATCAGTTATTCACTAGGAAATTCATATACTTTGAGTAATGCCATTGTAAGTTTGACATCAGACTTCGGTGGTGAAATACTTCATCTCTTGGTCTGTTAACACAGCTTCATTGTTGTAGTGCTGAGAAAATTGATGTTGACTAGATATTTACCTGCATTGAAGAAAAATATTTCAATTGTGGAGATACTATGAAAAGAGAATGCCTCTTTTCAAAACTGAGTCAGGCAAAATTAACAGACTGACCACATCAATGTCATGGGGTTTTTTGTAATTATGGAAAGTGTCATATGTGAAGTTTCTTGTAGCTTAGTGCAGGAGTGTTTTTCACATTCCACCTATTATCCTTTATGAAATGAAACGAAAGAAATAAATGATAGTATGTAAAGAAGGAAATAGGTTTTAAAAAAATCGTCTCTGTTTGACATCCTCTGAGATTATTGTCTAATATTAAGGGCTGCCATTCAGTCATTGCATGACTGACACACATCTGACATTGTTCAGATTTTTTATTTGAGACTTTACAATTTGAGGTGAAAAATACTTCATATGTAGATTCTCTTACATAATGAAGTATTCAGTTACCTGATTGTAATTCTTGAAATAGTCTTATAACAGTTTAGAATCCTAACATACAAATTTAAATGAGATGAAACTTGAAAGGAAAGAAGGGGCAGGAAGGTGATAGGTTTTACTCTGGTAGGAACCTCATTTGCCTTTCTATTGTCTCACTAACCTTGTAGCTAAAGATGAACCTCTCTTCTCACTACAAAAGGCATTCAGGATACCAATTCATTTCATGTATTAATTAATACAAGCCATATAAGGTAAGGCTGACATACAGATTGATTCTCTTGCTCTTCCTTATTACAAGTCATCCTTTATGTCTGGGGTTCTTGACAGTCAACTGTTGCTACTTAGGAAATAGCTGTAATAGTAATGATAGGGAAAATATGCTGAGCCCTGCTCTTTTGTCTCATCCAAGGAGAGACAGGCACATCTCCTTTCTCTTGGGTCATGTTAAGCTGGTCCAGTCATCAGAAGATGCCTTCTTCCAGTGATTTATGAAGAGGCTACATTGTTACTAGCTGGGGAAGATACTACTCAATTTTTCCATTACTAGAAAATGTGTAATTTTTAAATTCACACTGTAGGGAGAAGTTCTATGGTGTTATTCAGAAATCATAAATGAGTGTCATAGATAAACATTATTTTATCCAGTTCAGCCACTGTTTTTTCCCTAATGTTTTTGGAATTTATTGAATTGGTAATGGGACAAGTCATCAGTACTTCATTAACAAAAGAATGCGAGGGGAAAATCAGAACTGCCTCACAGTAGAAGTGAGTTACGTGGCCATTTCCACAGTGACTTCCCAGTGGTATTTAAAAATTCTCCCACCTCATAAGGTTTCCCTTCCCAAAAGATAACAATCACTCAGTAGCAGATACTAGTTGAGTTCGAATCTTTGGCTTACATCTCAGTGCTATGAAAGAAGAAGAGCTATGCAAGTCCTTGTATCATAACTATACTGCAGAAGCTTGGTCAGGTGCCTGATCATTGTCTGAATTTGCTATTAAAAGTTCGGTTGTTTATGTAAGCCTGACAGGCAAGTGGTGTAAGTTATTTCTTACCCTCATTTGGAGGGAGAGAGTGAAATCTAAAAGATGAATATTCAAGTGTGTCCCCAATAAGGGATACGAGAGCAATAGAAAGACAAGGAGACTTTATTTTCATGACTTCAGATTTTGTGTAAGTGTGGGTGTCTTAGTGCCCTTTCTCATGTCATTGAAAGAGGAACTTTTTAAAGTCACATACTTTAATCCCATCTTATATATCCCTTTGCTGGCATTCAGCAGAACCCTTTATACAAAGTCTTAAATCCATCTCTTGTGACTGTCCTTGCTTCTTTTTAAATCCTCCATGCTTCACTGTGAGCCAAAATACATCATGTCTTAACATGAGCTCTGTTGTCTGACCTGTCCTTTCTGCAGTAATGCTAATTATTTCATTCTCATCTTTGTTTAAATTTCCTTCCTGCAAGCAGACTGGTGTAGATCTTTGTCCATTTGACAAATGTTCCAGTATCAGATGTGACAACTCTCTGTTTCTTGATTTTCTGCCTTGGCTGCTGAATTCTCCTACAACTCCTTTTCCTAGCTTTTTGTAAAAGCCATGGCTAAATCTTTCCTTTCTGCTTTTGCTTCAGATTTGTTCAAGACTTTTGCTTAACATTTTCATCAATTTAACTTTCTTCTGTTCCTTCACTTCCATCAAGTTTCAAATGTATCTTGATTCCTATTTCCTCTTCTTAATTCCTTTTCTTCCTACTGCAGCTGATACCTGGTGTAGTTTCCTGGTGTGTGTGGCAGTAGTTTTTTTTTTTCTTTAAATCAATTTTTGAAACGTGCTAAATCTATTAAAGTTATTACACAAATAGATTAGCAGGCCACTAGAGATAAATGCATTTTCATTCTGTATAAATCAAATATAGCAGTCCGATACACATTTAGGTACATGTAATCAGGAAGTCCCCTCAAGCTGAATGTGTGTTAATACCTGAAGTCTCTACATTGGCTTTGAAATGGTGACATAAAATAACGAAACCATTTACAGAAGGCTATAAAAGCAGATGTTATTTCATCCAGGTTCTTTTATCTGGCAGGTGGGTTCAGGTTTTGATTTAGAAAGTGAGGGTATGTAGAAAAAGCAGAGTTTTCATAAAGCTTATATTTCTATCGGTCATCTTCAATTGAGAATCCCTTTCTTATGGTTTCCTCAGTAAAATCTTGAAGATTAGAGGTCTCTGGGAAAAGAGAGTGAACTTCTTAAAATCAAAATATCCCGAAAATAGATTTTTTTTTTAGGGAAACATGGCATGTAAGCTTATTATGAACTTTCCTTGCAAAACTGTTTCTGATGAAGAACAAAACTATTCAGAAAGTATCCACAGGCCATTGCTTTTAAGTCCATTTGTGAATGTAATTTAAATGAGCAGAGTTTCCCGTATGATCAGAAAAATGTTTTGATGCATTCATGAGATGCTTGGATTAGACGAGTTGTGTGTTGCAGCGCCTTAAGGCTTGTGGCAACTTGCAAAGCATCTACAGTATAATTAGGTTCCCTTCGTGAGTCTCACATTTTATTATCCTCTCCTTCCTCTGCAAATACGGAAAAACTGAAAATCAGATGGATAAAAGTGAATAAAACTGAGGTATAATTGTAGTGTAATTAATGCTTACTGAAGTTTTGGAAGCAAAGTAAATTTTAGTGGTTGAGCGCAAGGAAAGGATGGTAACCCTGATCAAGATAATGTGAAAAGAATTCTGCCTTAATGGCTATTTGATGAAAGCCATTTGAAATGTGTAAAATGTAATAAACAACAATAAAGGGAGAAGTGAATAAACTATTTAGAACATGTTTTGGCACTCCATTTTTCAAGTTTTCAACTGAAAATGCACTATTGTTAGGAAGAAAATAGTGGCAGAGAGGGATTCATCTCACTTCTTAATAACCTCTCTTTCCCTATACTAACTCAAGCTCAGAAAAATACCCATTGGTGCTGAAGGAAAAATGAATAGGAGCTTTATTTCTTACCTCTCTTTCCCACAAGTAAGATATGCTGTGAATTTTGAATCATCAATGTGAGAAGATGGCTAGAAATATTTTTTAAAATATAATTTCATTTGGGCAGTATTAGTAGCAAACAAACCGAGGCTGCCTTCAGGGGTCTGATACTGCAAGATGCAGTAATTCTGTAACTCCCTGGAAGATGTTAAACAAATATATTTATAGAGGGATGACTCAGTTAGACTGCGGGTGACAGGGGGGATCTTTCAGAAGGTACTGCACTGTATCACAAGTCTGTATTTTAAATGTAATATATAGTTCGTATTTTTGAGACTCCTTGCACAATCTTCCAGTGATACTGATGTTGCTCGAAGGAATCTGGAGATATTTTGTGGCTCTTGTGCCAATGAAATGATCTTGATTTGTATCACTTGAAGTTTAGAGTTATATGTTCTCAAAGTTTTGCTTATGCTGTTCTTAATTCAGTAGAAAATACAGAACTATTTTAGACACTGTACTGTAACAGAATGCCTCTCTTTGGTTTGTCTCCTGTGCCCTAAATGCATTTGTTAGTGGCACAGTGTGTAGTTTTAATGAGGAGGATACACTGCGATGTTTCGCCCTTTGTGTGTTTGCTCTCTGTTACTCCATTAACTGTTTCCAAGGCTAAAAGAGAAAATTCTTTGTGCCAGACTTTATGTAAAGACTATCATAAAATAAAGAGCTTTCAGTTTCATGAAGAGAATATTGGATTCTGATTAAAATTCATTTTTGCAAATGGAAGATTGCAGACTGGTAAGGGAAGCCAAATCCCTTGGGTTTGAGCTCAGGCGGTTTCATCTGCAGGTGTTTTTGATGAAGCCTGCTGCTGTGCCAGGCTGCAGAACGAGCCCCCTGCACATGTATTGCACAGAGGGGCACACACAGGACTCACTCTGTGAGTATCCACAGAGGCAAGAGAGGCTGCACTCACATAAACACGCACAGCACAGGCAGCACAAGCTTATTTCTTCTTCTTGGCTTATAAGGGCTGATGTTTACCAGCAGAACTAAGAAGCTCTCACTCCTTTGATTGATAAGCACACTCACCAATACATTAAATAGTAGAGTGGACCCTAAATATGTCTAATTTCATACCTACATCATAGGGCCCTTGTGTAGCCACTGACCTTGGCTTTTTCCATGTGCTGGTCTTTCTGCATAGTCTCATAGTGCCTTTCAAATATTCCATTTTAAGTTTGCTGTTTCCCATGAGGCTGATAAACACAGATAACCTGTTTTCTCTTTTTCTTACCAGTTACAAAGTTCTTTGTGAACCTTCCCAAGGTTGTGCTTGTGGGGTTCCTTTAGTGTTCATCTGTCAGTGACTTAGGAGTTCACATCTTTTGTTACTGTCTGCTTACTGCTCATTAGGGTTAGTGTATTTCATATTCACTTTATTACTTTTTCTTCTTCTTGTCTTTGTCTCAGTCATAACAGGATATCATTACAAATGACATTTTTACATTCAAGGTATCCCTGCCACCCACATATCTCGTGCCACACTGCATTCCTTGGAGTTTGCTTCCTGGTCTAATGCTGTAGCCTTTATCTCTCTCCGACCTCTGGCTCCTGCCACAGTCCTCACCCCATGCCTTGCCTGAGCCATGGCCGGGTTGGGAAAGCTCTTGGGAAGAGCACCCTGTGACTTACTCCTTCCTTTGGCAGCCCCATTCCAGATGGAACTCTAGCCTCCCTGCTTTTGCAAGTGATTTCTGTTGATGACAGAGTAGTTAGGATTTAAACATTTGGTTGTAGTTTCATAAAATAATTCTGAAAGTTGTAGTATATTAAATCATTGAATACTGTATACCATGCTTAGGAAGTAGAAAAGACTCCCCAGGGATTTTCTTTATTTTATAAAATAAATAAATAAAGAAATAAAAATTAAAACAAAAAATATATGTAACACAAGGCATTCAATATGGTTGATAAATGATATGATAAATGGTCCCATGAAAAACAGTATTTTTTTTGAAATCAGTCATTAGACTAATTCTGAAGAAAGGTTGCATCATATTTCCAAGGAAATAATTTGAAGGGGTAAGAAATTGCAGTGCAGGATTATGCTCTTTATTAAATAAAGCACCTGAATAGTCCTGCACTTTGAGGTGGAATTTGTCAGATTACCATGTGTACAGTAGGTTTAATGTGGTGCTGGGTGAGAATGATAAAATTCTCTCTTGTAAAGAGTATGCCAGCGTAGGAGAAAAATATAAAGGGAAGGAGGTTACTGCTGAGTGGAGTGCTCAGCTGAATGGCAAGGAAAAGTATAGGTGGAGAGACGTGTAAAATAAATCAGAGAGTATGACTTTGTTAGAAAGCCTATCCGAGCCCTTCCGTAGCTTTTGTGCTCAGGCAATGCTGCTGTTACGCTCTGGATGCAGAGCTATTAAGATAAGGGGGATGGACGCTGAGAAGCAGATTGACAAGCATCCCATTTCAGCCTTAGCAGCAGCATCCATCTGGTCTCCCTGTGGTGCCAGTGGAGACAAGGGCTTGCTTGTTTATCTTTCCCTTCAACAGCTGAATGGGCCACACTTAGAGCTTCAAGTGTCCTCGGATGTTTTCTGAGAGTCTTGCAGAAAATCAGAGTTCTTGACCTCATCTTATTGATGTGAAAAATAAGAAAATGAGATGACAGATGACAGAATATTCTGAGTTGAAAGGGACCCACAAGGACTATTGAATCCAACTCTGCAGTGAATGGCCTGTATGACAATTGAACCCACAGCCTTGGTGTTACTAGCACTAGGGTCTGACCAACTGGTTCGTGTACACACTGATCAGATGTATGCCAGGAAAATGCAGCTGTGGGTGGAGGCTGAAGTAGTTCAGGCATGACCTAGTGCTGTAAAGGAGCTTCCATGCCAGGCTGTTAGTCCTGCTGGAGGATGTACAGGGACAACTGCCCAAAATGCTGACCTGTATCTGTCTTGGCTCTGTGAGGCAACCTTGCAGCTTCTGACAGGAGCTGCAGCCTTTGCTTGTTGAGGATCTGGGTACTGCTGGGTGCCTGCATGAGCAGGCACAGATACGTGTGAGATTCTTCTGCCTTCTCTCAGATCTGGTGTTTGAGCTGGGTGTTTGCTTATGGCTGGCTGCATTAAGACAGCTCAAGGGCCTGTGACCTCTATAGATAATGAATTTTCCACCCTTAAATGGCATCATCCCTTTAAAACCTAAAGCAGCCACAGAATGAGATGAAGGGCATCATTGCCCATTTTCCACTACTTTTCTGTAGAATATATTAGCATAGTTTGCAATGTAACTTCTCTTGTTTTGTTGTTAAGGTTTTAGTTCACAGCTTGAAATATTACTTTTAAACAGTGTTAGCTAACTTCATTAATGATCTAATTCTGTTGAAGCTGTATTTGGAATTAGTATTATCTTTATCTCTCACTGTATGTATTTTTGTACATGTAGGTTCAGTCTCATCACTCTCACAGAAAAGAATTTCTTTTTAATATTTAGTCTGAACCTACTCTCCTTCAGTTTAAAACCTTTACTCCTTGTCCTGCCCACTGCATGCCATTGTTAAAAGTTCCTTTCCAGCTGACTTACTGGAAGGCGACACTGAGGTCTCGCCAGAGCCTTCTCTTCTCCAGGCTGAACAGCCCCAACTCTCTCAGCCTGTCTTCATAGGAGAGCTTTGCTCCAGCCCTCTATACATCCTGGTGTCCCTCCTCTGTACTCGCTCCAGCAGTTCTGTGTCCTCCCTGTGCTGGGAGCCCAGAGCTGGATGCAGCCCTGCAGGTGGGGTCTCAGCAGAGCAGAGCAGAGCAGAGGGGCAGAATCCCCTCCCTGGCCCTGCTGCCCACGCTGCTTTGGATGCAGCCCAGGACACGTTTGCCTTTCTGGGCTGTGGGTGCACACTGACAGCTCATGACCAGACTCTCATCCATATACATACGTTTAAACCAACTTACTTAAAAATTTTAGAAAAACTTTTCTATCCTTAAAACATACTTGGTGTGTTCAGGTCTAAGTGGGAAAAGAATCATTTTGAGCTTTGTCCACTCGTTTCCTGTGTTGGTTTTGTTCCAAGAAGGTAGTTTTTAAGGGTCAGTGTCTGCTAGCTTCTGTTCCCTTCTTTTTAATGAGAATGCCTTTTTTGCACTGTCTCTAAGACTTTTCCCAGTGCTTGTTTAATGTTTAAGATTGTCCCTGTGCTGTTTTTCACATGCCTTTGATGCCTACTGTATGTTGCCTTAAATCGGTGATTACTAGGTGTTTCAGTTTCCCTGCCTTTACAGTAAACATCAGCTTTACAGATGAGGCTAACATAATTATGCTTATATAGTCTGTTGCTTGAAGAGATTATTTAATAGGTTTCCAAAACCAAACACTGAGATTTAAAAAAAACCATCAAAACAAACACAAAACAATAAAAAAGTTTTTGCCTTTTTCCTGAAGGTATTAAGATTTGTTTATTTAATAGTAATCAATTTCATATTTAATTTCCAGATAAAATTTTTAAAAATAATATTCAAAGACATACTAATAAGTTGATTCAGTGTTGTCTTTGAGTTAGGAATGTTGGTTTGTTTTGGTGGTTGGAGAAATGCTTGCATGTGGATGGGTTGCTAATCTCTGTAATGAGAAATATTAAGCTACGTAGCAATGTAAATGTAGCAACGGCCATGAGCATGTAAACAATTCAAGATTGGTGTGAAATCCTGGAGAAGACAAATGTGAGAAACATGTTTACTAAGTCAGTTTAAAATTTGGGTGGGAACCAGCTCTTGACTATGGCAGTGCTAATGTGTGAGAGCTGCTCTGAACTTTTGAATGGCTCTTTGTGTGTTTGCTGCAGCACAACTGAGTGACCTTTGCTGTGTCCCACTAAAATAACAAGAGACAGTCGGATACCAAGACATGGTGTCAGGTGCCAGTATTGACCAACATGTGTTTGCAAATGACAGCCAGATTTTTCCAGGCAATGGAGTGATTTGTTCCAGATCTTGGTCGCCTGTAAAGAGCTGTTGTGTGTTAGACCATTACCTCAGCTGTTAAATAGAATAGGTTGGTAGCTCCAAATGGTGGCATCAGTATGTAAGGGAATAGTTATTAAAAATCTAGTGTTAAAATGATGGATCAAAACCTGAGGGAGTTCCTGGGTATTTAAATAAGAAGACTTCAGAGGACTCAGATGAGCATGAAATTTTTACAGGAAATAGATTTGCCACAGGCTTTTTTAATGCTCTTAGAGCTAAATATGCCGTAATATGCATTAGTTGTGTTGAGTGAAATTTTATTTGCCTTCAGGTAAGCAAATAGAAGAGGTCAGTGAAATTTTAGGGAGGAAAAACTGCAGCCTATCACCAGCTAAAAGAATTTATCTAATGTAAATCTGACCTATGCATAAATTCTTTAAAAGAAAGAAAGGGGACTTTCATTGTACAAATTTTTTTACGAATTAAAAAGCTAAAAGAAAAATTACTGTATGAAACAAAACTATTCATAATACATAGAAATAAATGCTGTATTTTTTTTATATTGCAGTAAACCCTCGGGACAATGTAAAATTAACTCTTAAATGTAGAAAGGAGAGAGTCCAAGGAAGAGGAGATTTCCTTTGGGAGGGAATAACTCTCAAAATTGCTGGACTTAATTTTTCTATAACTAATAACTTGGGGTTTAAGCTCGGTATTTGTGTGTCTTTCACACATTCCTGACCTCACCAGCTAGAGAGAGCTGCCATTATTTTTTGTCTCAAGTTGAGAACAGGGAATGTGAATGTTAGAATATTTATTTAAGTTGTAAGAATTAAACGGGGTATGAGTTTTTGTTTTAAAACACAATGGTAGAAGGAGGGGGAAATTAAATGTGAAAAGAAGACAGTGGCAGACTTCTTAACTTCATGGTTAAGAGCAGCGAGTAGTTCTTCCATATATTAGACATGGCTTTATCCATGGTTTGGGCTCCTTTTAGGCAGAGCTGGTTCGGTTGTCAGTTCTAGTGCAGAAAAGGTAGAAGGTTTGTAACTCTTCTTTAAAGCCAAGTGATTTAGCTGTATTACACGATGATGACTAAAAATTTTCATGTCTTTGATTAATGAGGTTATAACCATGCTTTTTAAGTAGCTGTGTAAGTGTGGAGGAAAAAAAGATAATTTGCAGTAAATTTTAAAAGTTGACCAAGAAGGTCTCTGAGCTGTGTAATACCATTAATGAAAAACTCAATGAAAGGAATATAATACTAGCCAGTGTGGGTTTGTGGAAATTGGATGTATAGTGAGTTGTATTTATATATTTTTATCAGAAGAGAACCTGGTTTGTAAATACATCTGTGGAATACACTGAAATTTCTACATGGCTTTTCACTTGAGTGTTCTGATTAAGAAATTAACGTGTCAAAAATTAAATGGACCGAAACCTCTGACAATGGCTATAAGTTAAAACAAGAGATTCGGCATGGATGTGTGGGGAAGTTTTTCTGTGTGAGGACAGTCAGGTTGTGGCACAGGCTGACCAGAGATGATGTGCAGGCTCCAGCCTTGGGATTTTGACATGGCTGGATGAGGCCTTGTTCAGCATGACCTCACCTCAGGGCTGACTCTTCTGTGAGCAGGAGGTTGGACCAGAGACTCCCTGATGTTCTTTCCAGATGGAATGATCCTGTGACCCTGTGAATGCCCAGTGTTGTTTGGAGTATGTTCGTGTGAAACAGCAGAAGCAGGCCTGATTAGGACATTGGCTTCTGAAACGCACTCATAACTACAGCTCAGTGCCAACACACATGCACCCTCTGCAAAATCTGTTTTTGTTTTTCATTGACAAGGATCCAAACCCTCTTTCTCCCCTGCCTGGGAAAAAAAAAAAAGGAGGTCTTGACAGCATCTTCTGGTGATTGCTTCTCTGTCTTGTTTTTCTCTTGAGTTCCTTATTTCAGTCTCTGGACCTATTAACTTTAGAATCTTTTTGTGTCTTTACTGTTCTTTGGAGACTAAGGTATATTATGCTGTCTGTGTACTCCTCTTCTGTGTCCTTATGTCAATCTTCTGCTTTCATAGCTGTCTTCTCAGTGCTCAGCTATAAATCCCTTGAGCAGGAATTTTGCTGCAGTATTTGCTTATGCCTGTAGCTGTAGTTAAAACACTGACATTTCATACACCATAGAATTTTTCTGTCCAAAATTTTCTGGACTGTCCAAGTCAAAAGCTGCTTAGTAACATCTGGTGTATTACTTCTTAGCTCTGTTCTCTGTCAGTTTTGCAGAGGTGAAGTTTTTTTAGTAGAAAAATGAGAGAACCCCAATGGTTACCCCAAAGAGTGGAGAATGTGCAGCTAAACCACTTAACATGGAGGAAATGGAAAACTTAAATAAATAATTAGAAAAGCATAAGTAAAAGTGAGCAGAAATTAATTTAAATTTGACTTGGGAGAGAAGGAGTTCTAACATGGATGGTCATGTTATGGCCATGATGCATAGGTATACTTTGTTGGAGAAACTGCATGTGGACCAGACAGTACTTGGACCTGGTGGCTTTTGTAGTCCCATATGATGCCCTTGTGGCCTTAAAGGATTTTTTTTTTCTTTTTCATACTTTAAAAAAAAATGAAATAATAAGACAGCTGTGTTGTATCTGTCTACAGTGGTGGTTTTTTGTTTGTTTGTTTTGTTTCACAGCATGCATTAAAGGCCCTGGCATGTAACTCAGAGTATATTGAAGTGTTTGAATCAGGCAACTTTGCACAAAGCATTGGGGAATTGTTTCATTTTGATTTGGAGTGAAGAGGTTGGCTGACACAGAAAGGGACTTTGAAAATAAGCTAACACTTCTGTAGTTTGGGCAATTGGGAGAATAGAAACCCCCTGAATTTAGACAGAGATTTTGAACAGTCTTGGTGGCTGTGTTCTCCTTTTCCCGTGTCTGCAGTCAAACGCTGCTTTTCCAAACAACTTTGTGTGATACCTACCAATATGTTTTAGCAGCATCATTGTGATGAAATGGCACCGGGAGTGCTGAAGCTGTAGCTTTCTCCTTGCTCCCATAAGTGAGCTGAGATGTAACTTCTGGGTGCTGAAGTGCTGACCCTGGACTGATGTTAATGTCTCTTTTTATGTGGTCTCGACTCTAAATGTGCTGATGCCAGGATGGCCTATATTGCTCAGTTGTATTTCAGAAACATTTTTATGCTAGCATAAAAGAGTTTCAATACCAATGTCATCAGCATCACTTAGACAAGGAGAGGGGGCCGTGTGCTTTTCTAGAGGATGTGCTCTCACTTGAATTCCTGTCCTTTCCTCATGAAGTAAAGAATTTAAAGGATGTTCAATTGCAAGGACCTGACAGTCTAAATTAGAGATAATACTTCAGTTGGTGTAAGAATAAACAAAAGAAGCAGCAATAAATGTAATTTGAATTAAATATCTTGGGCACTTCAGTATGCTGACAGATCCATCAGGCAGCTTTGGATGAGTTTTAGCTCTGCATTTAGGTCATTTTCCTGTAGCAGAATCTCTTTGGTGAAAAGAACTTTTTTATGGTTTCTGAATCAATGCAATTACTAAGCAAATGCTTTTGTAAAGTGATTGTTAGTAATGGAGATATGAAAGGGGGAAGATGTTTTAGCTTTCACTCCCCAGTTACTTTAGCAATTCTGAAGTGAGGAAAATTTTCATTTTAGTTTGTTAAGTGGATTTGATTTCATTTTAAGTCACTGAGAAACAAGAAAAATTGGATCTCTGAGTGCCATTTTAACTACCTTATTTTACAGACAAATACTAACTCTGTTAAATTACTCATCCTGCATTATTCCTTTAGGAGTAACAAGTCTTGATAAAGATAAAATACGAGCTTGAATCATTCTTGTAGTTTTATGATTTCCTTTAAGAGCAAGAAGAAAGAATAGTATCTCATTTAGATCTCATTTCATTTATCGTTTTCATCAGTAACATGTAGGGTGAATACCACCAGTCTAACGCGTATGCATTAAAAATACCTAGATGGCTCAACATTAATCTTAAAATACTAAAAGAAAAAAAAAACCACAGGAGTTTGCTTTAAAACCATACATCTTGTTTGTTTCAGGAGAAGAGGCTAAAAGAAAAAGCAGCAAGGAGAGAAGCCAGGAATAAGAACGCACAGGTAAGGGTTTTTGTTGTTTCAATCAAGCTACTGGTTGAGGGATTGAAATGGTAGTCTGTTTAAAACTGTTTCATTCCTTTCTTTAATAAGCAGTGTTGTGATGAATGGCTCTTTAAAGGCATTTTTCGTTTGCTTGTCTTTTCTTACTCCCTTGCTCTGATGTGGTTGTAATAACTTGGTGTGGAAGGATACTGAGAAAGCATGAATATGTTTGTGTGTGTATAAATACATACAATGTACGGAAGCCTTTTGGAATTTCAGACTCTTTATTATGTGTATCAAGTGAGTTGCAATTTCAGCTGCAGTGCTGATACCATTTTTCTCTCTGAATACTTGGGTCATGTTTATAATTTGCAGGCAATGAGATTATTTTTTTTGTGTGTCAAATCTCACTTTAACCTTTTTCTGCTGAACTCTTTTTTAAATAGCAAGTATTTACATTGAGGTTTGTTCCTTCTCCTCATTACCACAAACAAAACCTTGGTTATCCTTTTCTTCAGATGTACGTTACTAATTTCCTAGAGGCTGTTCTAGTTTTTTGTGTTGCTTGACTTGTGATAAACAGGTTTCATTCAGCTGCAGTGATTTTCTGGAATATGGACACAGCATTGTTGTTTCTCACACTGCATCTACTTTTGCTACACATGAATAGTTACAGTTTCTTCATGGCAGTTGGCAAATATCTTACTCCTTTGAGAAAATCAATAATGTTCTTTGTCCGATTTTTGCAAGCTGACTGTGCTCCGGGAGGCTAAAGTATAGGAAGATGCTTCATTGTGTAGTTCTGAAGTGGAAAGTAATTACAGTTTCAGATGAAAAGCCTAGTTATACTAAGTTTTAAGTATGATTCTGCCTTCAAAGATGGCAAGCTATGAGAGCTGTTGGCATCATGACTCCCCAATCAAGCAATAGAAATTTTCTGCCTGTAATTGAATGTATAAAGATGCATACTTTTTAATATATTTAGCAAGCATTTTAGGAAAATTATGGAATGAATAATTAACAAACATCTTAATAAAGAGAGAAAACATTGATCAAATCAGGCTGTATCATGTTCATGAATAGTGCTTGTTAATTTTGCCTCTTTAAGGAATAAAATGCTATTCAGCAGCTGGGGAAAGAAATCCATTTCTTTCAAAATGATATGCTTGCTGATGTACAGCTCCTGTCCTGTTGGCCAAGCGAATAAATCTGTCTATCCTACTGGAAAGTGAATGAAGTTGATCCCTGTTGAGGAACAATTTGTCTGTGTGTGGGGTTGTGTGTCTGTGGGCATGGTATGGATTAAATGTGGAGCCTTAGCCCCAAGCCCACAGTTTTATGCACCTCTGCCTCTCTTCTGTGCAACACTTGCTCTTGGGAAGCTGATTTACTAGTGCTGGTCTGGTGTGAGATTGGCACATGCTCTCCTTGAGGGTACCAGCTGTGCAAACCTGCTATTGCTTTGACTTCATTTTATTCCTGAAGTGCTTAGCTCACTCTCTGCAAGAAGGTGCAAGCCTCAGGAGCTGACATGTCTCCTTGCTGAAAACTGTTGGGCTTTTTCTGTCGTTTAGAGGCTATTCTTGCCAGAACTCTGTGCAGCCGAGTCCTGTCATTTTCAGTGTGGCTCATTTTGGGGGAAATGCTTCAGCTGGGAAAGCCTGCCAGCTTGGACCTGGGCCGTTCATGCCTGGAAGTGGAAGGGAGCAGTAGACAGTAGGTAAAGGTGCCAGTTTCTGTCTGCTGCGTGTCTGAGGAATTAATTAAGAACACTCCCTGCTTCACAGGATCTTGGAGATGAAGCCTCGGTAGTTGAAGCTCTCCATAGTCTATGTGGGATATGACTCAAGCAGCTCCTACAAGATACCCAGGAGAATAAAGAAGGAGGAAACAGTAAAACACAGAAACTGTTGGAACATACGCCAGTTTAGAAAATATATGCTCCCTAAGTCAGGAGTTCAAAAAATGTTAACATTTTCACTAGTGCTTTCATAATATGGCTTGTGCCCCACTTACTGTGCTATATGCTACTCCTTTGGTAATTAGTAATGTTTTCTTAAAAGGGAAAGCAATAAGGAGAGCCAAAAAAAGTGGAAAAGGTATTTTTAGCCATGTTAATGCAGCTTAGCAGCTGGAGAAAAGGACTAGATCAACAATAATGAGTAGCCAGTCACTTCAAAGCAGCTGTGGTCATAATTTGTTTTCCACATCTATCTGCTTTATCCCTTGTTTGTTTTATTAACTGTCTCCCTCAGGTTACAAACTCCTTGGGTTACAAAGTCTTGTTTGCTGTCTTTCACTAGTACACAGCCCACTGGGTCTGACATGATCAAAACAGGTTTACTTTCCCATTCTTAGTATTAAATAATAATTCTTTGTGAATTCAGGTGAAAAAAAAAAAAGGAAAAATCGCAGGAGAGAAGGACATCCTGCCTTTTCCTCTGGTGCTGCAGGAGTGATTGCAGGGAAGATTTTACTCAGTTTTTGTCATGCTGGGATAGGCCAGGCTTGCTGCAACTGGAATTGACTAACCAAATTCTGGCACGCTCTGCTGAGTGTGCCTGAGCAGGAGATTAGATGAGTGGGTAGCTGCAGTGTTATTGACTCCACCTTGGATAAATCTCCATGCAATAAATAAACTGAGTAAGAAGTGAAGACACTTAAAAGATGCTTTGGAGAAAGTATTTCTAGGGATTTATGACCATTAATTAAATTTTCATACAAAAGGCTGTGAAAACAGAGAAAAGAATTTTTCTCATATATTCTTACTGAAGAAAAAATGGAAATTTAGGGTTTTGGTATTTTTTTATCATAAGATGTTTAATTGTCTCCCATTTTATGAGAATTTGATGTGATATTCACAAATGCACTGTTTTAAGATGAAAAAAGCACATACTTTTCCCTCACTCAGTACTGATTAAATTAACAGCCCGC
Organism: Monarcha castaneiventris obscurior; assembly: GCA_026261815.1. Taxonomy (NCBI): domain Eukaryota; kingdom Metazoa; phylum Chordata; class Aves; order Passeriformes; family Monarchidae; genus Monarcha; species Monarcha castaneiventris. The sequence continues at coordinate 3,015,169 of JAMPIT010000350.1, read as the reverse complement.
AAGCCCTCAAACAAATTTTGATACTGTTTACTTGAAGATAGTCTGGAGAAAATTAGGCAAGAAGCAGTCTTTGGAGCAAGAAGTAAAGCACTGAGCAGCAGCAGCAGCTACCCCTGGGCAGGAGCTGGGTGTTATTTGGTGAAACCAGCTCCTGCCCCCAAGCAGAACATCCCTGTGCTCGTGGCTTTTCACTTTTTCTTCTAGAATCTACACATACTGATTTCTTCGTCTACATAGAGAACTTCTGGGTTTCAGCCAGCATTTAAAGGTCCTAGCCCTGCTAGCAAGTGTTGGGTGCAGTGAAGCTAATCAGGACTGTGTGATTTTAGTGATTTTAGTCTTTTGCCACCCTGATGCCTTAGAGCCCTACTGAAGTGTTAAGAATTATGAAGTGAGGAAGGTTTTGATTTCTTTTAAAAACAATTGTTTTTGTTGGAAAGGAATTTTCTAGGAGCAGCTAAACAGGTCTGTGCTTCAAGGCGGGGGAGCAGAGTAGGAGTCAGGAGAAGGGGCTGTTCCCTGCCCAGCACTGATGTGCTAAGTGATCCTCAACTATCTGCTCCCAGCACTGTGCAAGAATTGATAACTAGTCCCTAAAAAATGGCATTGCTATCTGCTAGAAATAGTTTGGACGTCATCTGTAAGCAGTGTCAGGAGGTAAAACTTGCTCAGTCATGACAGTGTGGTGCATCGATTCAGGTTTTGGCAGTCCTACAGCAGTTACACCATGCTGGTGTCCAAAGCAAAACAAAAACCTGAAAGAGCTCTGACTAGAAGAGCAGAGGCTGTTTATCAAAGGTCCATAAGAAAATGTAGCCTGGTGAAAACTTGGAGAAATCCAGCTTGAACACTTACTCCTTACTGAGATGTTTTTCCCTGTTTTCACTGGACAAAATTGAGGATGGGGATTCTTACCCAGCTGGAAAACTGATTTGTGGTAAAAGTCCAAGAGCTCTGTTGTCAGGGGCTTTTTCTTGCAGATGAATGCTTGCTGAATAATTGTAGAACATTAAAGTATTAACAGCAACAGCAGGATAATAAATATACTTTAGCTTCTCCCCTCCCTTTCTCTCCTCTTCCCTCCCTCATATATTTTGCTATTCCCACAGGAATTAGTGTTTGCGTATATATATATATATATATACTTCACAGCTGATTTAAGATTTTTCAGAGTCACAATGAATCTTTCTACTGTGAGCACATCTACAAAACCCATGTGGGTGAGCAGGAGGCGTATACTTTCAGATATGGCAGATTCAGGCATTGATACCTGCCTGTATCATATCACTGCAAGCTATAATGCTCAATATGGCATTCTTTTTTCTGTGCCTTGTACCATGCTCTGTTGAGATTTTAACCAGAAAAATGCTTAAACCCACCATTTTGTTTTAATCTCCAGCACCTCCTTGGGATTTGAGATACACTTGCCAAATGTAGCTCAAGAAATCTCTGCACCATGTGGGAAAATATAAAACAGGAAAGGGGAAGTCAGATCCCTTGGGTAGCTGTGGCTAATAATCCACTCAATGAAATATACACTACAGAATATCGTGAAAATTCTTCATCCATTGTGGATCATTCCTCTATTTACTGGGTTTATACCTTTGCTTCTGCCTTGAATTTCCTTTTTCTTGAAATCTAGCCCATGGCTTGTGCTTAGGCTGGAGACACTGGATTCAGTGTGAATGTGAACTGTAATTTCAGTGTGGGGAAGAGGTTTACAGGAGTGAAGGAGGAATTTGGTCTGTGCCTCTTGTGTATGCAGGTTCCCAAGTCTCCTTGATCACTGGGGTCACTGAGTGTTCTTGTGAAAGTCTCATGGGAGGCCTGATAACTGGTGGTTAGTGGTGATGATGCAGTGTTCTGGATCACTTCTCATGGGTAGTGTTGAGTAGGCATTTTTTTAGGTCCCTGTGATTTCTGGAGCTGGAGCAGGGTTTCAGGGCTAGATCATTCTGATGGTCTGGAGGATGCTGAGATTGTAGAGTCTGTTGTTCACAAGGAGGAGAGAGTTGTGTTGTGCTGGTGTAGCCTCAGGGCAGGCTGTGTCTTGTCACTGGTGTTTGCCAATCACTGCAAAGGACTAAAACTTACTCTTCATCAATAATTATTTTTGATTCTGAAAACCACAAAGAACAGCAAAAAATGAGGTGATGGTACTTCTGTTCATCTACAAAATCCTCCAGTATGTTTAGTGTGGGGAGCTTACAACTGAAATTACCATGTCAGTTTGATCCCTTTTAATAAGTCAAACTTCTTTCTTAAAACAATCTCATTAACCTTAGTTTAGAAGTAGTTCTGGTCTGTTAACTCTTGTGTTCTGTATGCACATCCAAAATCTGTTAAGTAGCTTTGTTTATTCAATGCAAGGTTTGAGTGTTTTGAATTTCCGTGAGAAGCTCTGTGAATAAACAGTGATTTGGGATATTGACGTCTTAACCTACTAATTTAGTAATTTCATTTCAAAGTCAAGTCATGAAATGGAAAATGAATTGCTGATTCTGAACTACTTGTGTGCTGAAACATTTTTAAAAATCAAAGTATTCTGCAATATTTAAGTTAGTATATGAAAATGGGTATGGAAATGTTACCTGTGTTTTGCTTTTTGAAAATAACATATTGATTCCAGTTAATATAACAATTAAATTGCTTTAAGTAAAGTTGTAATAAGTCCTGTCTTTTCTGCAATTAAGAATTTATATGATTAAACCAATATTTCAGTGTTGTGACCCTGAACAAGTTACAAGTAAGGATTCTGATGGATTGATGTGCCGATTACCCGTGCTTCTGTAAACCTTTTCATTGCAGCCAATAGCACACTGAGGATTTCAAATATATTTATCAGGTTGACCATTTGAACTAATTGACCATGGCTATAGCAATTGAATTTTGTGAGTATAATGTTCACAACTGTTATTTTTAATCATATGTGGTATGTGATGAGAGTTTGCTGCTGTACATGCCAAAGCTGATGTTTTACCAGTCACTGAGGTGATTTCTTCATAGGCCTGGCACAGAAGCATAGTAGTGGGACTGTGGACCTTGCAAATACTCTCTTATTCCCTGAAGGTCTGCTGGGATGTGGTGGATGCACAGTGCATCAACACAAGTGCATCTTCATTACTGTGCCCGATATACCTATACCTATATTCCTTGTTTTGTGTTCACTTGCACATTTTTTTTTTTTTTTAAATTTTGGTGGGTTGCAGTTCTAGGGGAGCTTTTGATGAAAGATATAAGATTTTTAAGAGCAGAGTAACAGGATTTCAGGCATGTTAGGGAGGACAAAGGTCATTGTCTTACTTGATTGTAAATGATTGTTTTAAATTTCTAAGGCAATACTGATGAAATTTCTCCAGTAGACTCCCAGAAGATTACACTGTTTAATTTGTTGTTCTTCAGGAAAACCTTTTGTTTTTAGAATGTCTGTTTAAGTTTGATAGCATTGGAGCAGGGGCTTTGGAGACAACTGCTGAGCTTCAGAGCTTTCAGTGTGTTAAAGACTATACAATTTTATTTATTTCAGAATCAACAATAATATTTTGGCATTTTTTGGGGAAAAGGAACACTCAGGTTTTCTTATAGAAAGGTTAGGCTGTGAAAATTGCAAATTGAAATAAGTATGCATTTTATTCTTCCTCTTGAATTACGTGTGTTTGTAATCATTTATTTGTATCGTATAGTTGCAAGTAACTCTTGGTAGTTGTAGAATTGAGGAATGCTTTGGCACCATTCCACCCAAGCTCTTGGATGGGGCTCAGCAAAGAACTGAGTGTTTGAGACACTGCTTCAGATCCATCCCTCTTTTGAGCAAGGGAGGTATGTATTACTTTGCTTCATTTTTACTCTTTGCCTGTCTCAGTGAATGTTAAGAGCAGGATTCCATCATCAGGTTCGTGCCTGCATATGGCAGTGTGGTGGAGCACAGGGAAAGCCATTCAAGAGCTCTGCTAGTCTTGCACAGATGCCTTTCTGGGGCTAATGATTAAGCCCCAGTAGAAAAGGCAATATGCATTTTTTTGTTCGAATACACACTTTCTCGATTGAGGCAACATACTCCAATTCCAGGCATGTATCTAGATAAACAGTAAGTGTGCAAGACCCCAGAGAAGAGCTCTTAGTGTACTGTCAAGTGCAAGCACATATATTCAAGGGCCAAGACCTTTCCAGCTGAGCTTCAGATTTCCATTTCAGTGTTTAGGGAATATTTTCATTGTAATGGTGTATCACTATGTTCTGAAAACTTAAATGAAGAAGAAGAAAGCACTGGGGTGCAGCTTTGTGATCACTGTCCTTCAATATGTAAGCACTTCATTTTTGCATATGGTCTCTTGAAAAGATGGCAAGTGTACAGTTTAAACATAACTAGCCACTTCATCATGATTTGGAATTTATGGGTAAATTTCTTCTTGGCTTCCAGAATTTCTTGTTCAGTTTCTTCACTGATTTAACATCCTCCTCAATAGTCTCTGTCTGAGCGGAACATGAAAGATTGCTTTCCCCCTCCTGACTCTGGCCAAGGAATAAGAGGCAATAGACAGTGCTGGAGCAGTATATCCACCAGTATGAAAAAAAAGAAAAAAAAAATAAAGCTGTTCTAAAATGTTGTAAACCTTTATTTGAGCGTTTTCATCTTAGTAAACAGACCACTATATGAAATTAATTGTAATGATAGTTCATTTGTTTATCTGCTCTTTGTTACTTGTTAATAGTGTTTAGTAGCCAGTATTTGAAATTTCTCTCCCTCTAAAGCACAAAATTTAAAGCTGTTGCTCCAAGCTCATTTGCTGTGTTCCATACATGTTCGGAGCAGCAGGTTGTTGTTTATTAGTGTGGAGTCCTTCTTGCCTTTGGCTCACCATAGTCCTTTGATGCCATAATGAGCACAGTACAGAAGAGTTGCCTGGAACTGAACTTCTGAAGATCTTCACCCTCTTTTCTGCCTCTGCCCATAATCCTGAAGAAGTGGGAAACTAACCAACACAGACATAATGACCTGAGGCTTACAACAGCTTTCACACAAAGCATTTCTTTAGGAAGTGGGTATTCTCTCTGGATTGAGAGGTCTTTTTCTCTTCTGTTGTGAAAAGCCAGGTGTATTCACATTCCCCAATTCTGTCTGTATAAATATTGTGCAGATGATTGCGTTTCACAAGTAAGCTGTATCAGACTCCTCAAACTTGTTTATTTTGCACCTTGGTTTGTTCCAGTAGTACTCTGAGCTGCTTTGCAGCTTTCCTTATGTGTTTAAAACTTTCTTAGAGTTATAGACTTCAGATGCAGGAATTCTACTTTGCTCCATATCTCAGATGTGAACTTAAGAATGAGTTAATTGGCTGATGAGCAGGGGCAATCTTTCAGATGTGTTTTGATGACATCCTCATGCAGCAAGTGGTGGTATTTAGTTTTAAATTAAGCAGTTCTGTTTTCTCAGCATCCCCCACCTGTTTATATTCTTGGAATGTGTTGCTTGCAGTATTGTACATAGTCTGCTATAGCAGTCGTAATTGCTACTAGTGATGAAAATTGATTTGTGCAATCAGAAACCCATTATCTGCATTCTGACTGATAATGCTGCAGTTGCCAACATTTTAAAATTCTTCTGATGGCTGTTTTTTTCAAAATGCTCTGGGGTCATGCAATCACCAGGATTCCAGTTGCTTTATGCTGAATCTTATGTGAGCATTAAAATACAATGAAAAAGCTCTTGGTGGTTCTCTTAAATATATTTTTTCCAGAGCTTTTAAGGATTTAGTGTTTTGTCAGTCCCCCCTTGCCAAATATACTAGATCAGGAGAAGTGCAGTATCCCTTGTTTTACCACAGTGTGCAGAGATTTTAATAAGCTTTCTATTTTTCACACTATTGACTGCATTGATAAACCAAGCAGTTTGTTAATAGGAAATGCCAAGCTAGTAAGTAACACATCTGGTTATTTAACACCTCATGGAAGATCTGCTAAGCCCATACTTCTCCCAAATGAAGCTCCATCTTCTATATAGAGTCTGTTAGGTCTTTTGGTATTGGTTCCCTCAAGGTTTCTTTTCTTTAAGGCCTAATGTTTCCTTTCACTCTTTTTTTTGGCTTTGTTTTGTTTTTGCCGCTGGTCTTTCATGAAATTTTTGTGGACTTACAAGTTTCTTATCTCTTGCTGTTTCCTTAGCCTGTTTTCTGTTTCTTTTGAAGGAGCTAAATTCATCCTGCTATTGCTTCTATTTGGTTACTTTCTGCTGTGGGTAAGCTGAGAGCAGAAGCAAAGGGGAATAACAGGAAGAAAGATAATAGCATCATCTAGTAGCAAAGCCTTAGGAAATGTGCTCAGTATTTTTAACGAAAAGTTTTGTGGGGTTTTTTTGTTTGTTTCATTTTCTTCATACTGTAAGATCTTATATTTTTCTGACATTCCTTCAGATGAATATATACTGATAATATTTTGTTGGGCTGTTGCTAGGATTCAAGTATTAAAAGACGCCTCTGTCCAAATGAAGGTGCAAACAAGACCATATGCCAAAGTCAAGAGTATGGATTTTATTTAACACTAAATGTGAGGTACAGGGAGTAGTCGGGGGGGGGGTGAAGAGAAAGAGAGAGATTAAGTAGAGAGAGAGTCACCACCGTGTGGGTCCTGCAGCATTCTGCTGGCCCTTTTTCTTCTGGTCTTCTGTGTGGTGGGCATCCTGGAGTGTTCTTATGGAAGCACCTCTTTTATGGAGTCCAGGTCCTAGGTTTGCACAGAGTGTAGATGTGTTCCTGCAGCTTGAGCTGCATGTGTATAGGGACTTGCTTCCTTTCTCAGTTCGCCGTGGTGGGAATTTTTGTATATTGGCACTGATCCTTCCTCATACTTTAAGGAAAATACTAACAAATGAGTATAATTTTCTTATAAGCAGTTTTGCAAAGCAAACAGTTACGACTGATAAAAAGGTAAGTTGAGCATATGTCAGTAAGGCAGTCAGCAGCATGTAATAGGATTAGACCTGGTTTATACAAGTATATTGCTCTCCTCTCTTCATTCTTTTGGGACAATCTGCCAAGGCTTTGAAATTTTCAGCAAGAAAATTTCTAGGTGGACAAGGGAAGGTGATTGATTAATTACAGTCACAGTAAACATACATTTACATGATGTATGTGAGCAGCTATTTAAGGTGAAAGCTCATAAATATCATTAAGTTTCATAATTAATGGCTATCTCAGTCCATTTTCTTTTCTAATTCCTGTGCTGTTAAAAATGCCAAAAGTTATTAGCATTTTTAGTTTTCCATCACCTAATATTCTAGCAGACTACATATCTACGAAAGTAGTGCTAAGGGTCATTAGAGCTATTCAAGGTGTTTGCTAACTTAAGAAATGCATAGAATTTATGAGATTCATCCTTCCTAGGCACCTGTGCAGTATAACTATGAATAAAACCGAAGCTTTTTGTTTATGAATTAATTTAATTCATAGCCAATCAAATCAGAGTGGGATAATGAGAAAATGAAAACATCTCTAAACGCCTTCTCCCCACCCCTCCCAACTTCCTGTGCTTAACTTCAGTCCTGGGTTCTCTACCCTGAGCAGGACGAGTGGGCTGTTAATGTGGCTGTGGTCAGTTCATCACACGTTGACTCTGCTGCTCCTTCCTCCATAGTGGAAGGACTCCTCACACTCTTCCCCTGCTCCAGCATGGATTTCCTCCCAGGGGAGACAGTCCTCCATGGATGGCTCCAGCATGAGTCCCTCCCCCAGGCTGCAGTTACTCACAAAGTGCTCCCACGTGGGTCCCTTCCACAGGGTTCAGTCCTTCAGGAACAGGATGCTGCAGTGTAGATCCCCCAAGGAGTCATGCATGGGTCCTGCCAGTAAACCTGCTCCAGTGTGGGCTCCTCTCTCCATGGGGCCACAGGTCCTGCTGTTGCAGGTGAGAGGGGGAGCTTCAGACAAAGTTTATTAGAGCAGCCACCCCACTGAGTCATGAGGTGCAGAGAGGACCCCCTTCCTTTCTGAACTTCTCAGAGAGGAGCCTTGGTGAGGCTGGATCTGATCTTAGCCCCAGACTGTCAGCACTTTAAGTAACTACAGGATTAAAGATGGCAAATCAGATATATTTATGTAAAATGAATTATTTGTTATGACAAATGATCAGATAAAAGATTTTAATCAGAATTATTTACTTCAGAGTATAAAAGCTAAAACTACTAGTATTCCATTTAGTATAGTATAGTGCACTATATCAAAGCATTTATATTAAAGCTAGAAAAAAGAAACAATTATTAAATAGAGATTGATGTAACTCACCTCACCAATGCTTATGGGCAGATCTCTTTCACTCAGCCTTGAGGAGTATCTTTGAAGGGGCATTCCCACTTCAAGGAAGGAAACTTGTACACACACTCCAAGAAGGAATATGCTAAAAGAACCTACCATATGAAACCATATAGTCCATATGGACTGGACTATTCCAGTATGAAGTGATTGACTGCCAGTCATATGTCTTCAGGTCATCTTAGGGACTTACCTGCCTGGTCTTTGCCTCACTATCAGGATGTAAGTTTGGGATTGGTGAGACAAACTGGTTTTAGCTAAATTCAATACCAAACCCAGCCCACAATGCCCCCTCTCAGCCCATCATTGATAGCTTGCAAAACAGGGTGGTGTTTGAGTTGTTTGACCACATTCCAAGGGCAGAGACTCCTGCCACATCTGCCAGGAGTGTGGGCTTCCCACAGGGTTACAGCCTCCTTCAAGCATCCATTTCCTGTGACCTGGGGTTCTCCACAGGCTACAGGTAGGTCTCTGCTCCCCCATGGATCTCCATGGGCTGCAGGGGGTCTCACCGTGGTCTGTCCCATGGAATGGAGGAAAATCTCTGCTCCGGTGCCAGGGCAATTCCTCTCCCTCCTTTTGCACTCAGTGTCTGCAGGGCTGTTTCCCTCACATTTTCTAACTCTTCTTCAGCTGCAGTTGTGTGGTTTTTCTTCCTCCTTAACTATGTTATCTCAGAGGCACTGCCACCATTGCTGATGGGCTTGGTCCTGCCCAGTGGTGGGTCTGTCTTGGAGCTGGCTGGCATTGGCTCTCTTGGACAGAGGGGAAGCTTCTGGTGGCTTCTAACAGAAGCCCCTGCTGTAGCTTCCCCCACTGCCAAAACCTTGCCATGCAAACCCAGTACAGGGCCCCAGCTGACAGATGTAAAGCAAAGAAAGAGCTAAAATTAGAAGAGGTAAAAATAGAGGTTAGGAAGCTGTCTGATTGATCTTACAAGCAACACATTTATGCTGAATTCTGTCAGTTAGGTTTGCTGTGTTTGTTAGGTCAGACTGTGGCTCAGACAGAGTTCACAGAAAAGCAAAAGGTGTCATGCTGAAAAACATGCATTTAAAATTTTTTTTGAAGTCTATAAAAAATTGACACATCTTTAAAATTGGTTGATATGGCCAGGGTGTTCGGATTTGTCCCTTGGCAGAAGGACCAGATCACTGTTTCAGCCTCAAGACAGGAAGACAAATTATTTATGAAGGTAATTTACTTAGAAGCTTATCAAAAATATTTAACTGTGTGATGCAGTTGGTGAAAGGACTTTTGATGTCATAGTGTTGCATCACAAAAAGGAATTTTCTAGTGAGTGTATTTCTGGGGGAATTCATCCAGTTCCCTCTGTTGCCAGTGAATGCAGAGCTTGTCTGTACCATGGCAGAAAGACAGGTCCTGTATTTGATTTCCCTTTTCCAGAATATCCATGTGGACATAGGTGAGCAGTAAGCTTGGGCTGTACTTTGCAGGATGCTGGCTTCACTGGACAAACGTGTTTGTTTGTTAAAGACTGGACAGCCATTGCTCTGCTGAGGCTGGGCTGCTCTGACTGCTGTGGGTTGAAAGCACTTTATGGGTAGCCAGTGAGGGGTCATTGTGAGTTCCTGCTCTAGTTCATCCTCTATTGTTTTTTAATGTATCTGTTCTCTTAATTGATAATGCCAGTGATACTGAAAACGTTCAGAAAACATCTAAATGTAGACAAAGAGCAAGAGATTAGTGCAGATACCTGATTCACCAACCAAAATACAAATTCTGTTAATTTGCTCTGCTTAAAAAGGACTTGACATGCTAAATTCATTACCACAAATCGATGAGATTAGTTTTTCAGGTGCTAAAGAAAATCTCTTGTATTGTTTGTTCTGAAAGGCATCTGAAAGATAATTCCCTGTATAATTCATTAGGCATTGCATTTCAAACCCAGTCTGCAGCTGGAATTGTTTTCAGATTTTTACAGATTCTGCAATTTTACAAATTGCTAACTGCATTTGAGTGTCAGGCACTGAGTGAATTGAACTCCTAGAAGGCTTCTTGGTAGGAACATAAAGACCATTAAAAAGATTAATACAGCCTGCTTATATAGAAGTGCTTGGGTTTTTTTCTGTCACTAAGAGCATTCACAGTAGCATCAAAGTATTCCAGACTTGTGGAAAGATATCCCTTTGTAAGACTGCCTAAAAGATGTATAAATATCACTGCACCTGTTAATAGATGGTTAAAAGAATATTAGAATATAAATTACTGTATAATCCAAGGCTCTGATCTGTCTCAATAAGCAGGTATTGACTTAATGCAAGGATCATTTTGTGGCCATCTGAGACCTATATTATTCTAGAGGCTCTCCTTACCTTAAAATCTGTGAATATAAGGATGGATTTCTGTGTTCAAGGATGTGGTTTCTGCTTCTGATTTCTAACTTTATGGATTTCATTTATGGATTATGTCTAGTGAAGTCTTTTCCAGATTGTGAATGGTATGCCAGTTTTGGAGCAGGTCTGTAAGTCCCTCTGGAGAAATCAGGTAGACCAAAGGGACTTTACACATGGGCAGGGAGTGCCCCTGGCTGGGGTAGAAGACAAGCAGCACTGGTCTGAACTGATCTGCTGAAGCACTTCTAATTGACGATTAGAGATTAATTCACAATTAGGAGAGTGATTCACCTAATCCTTCTTGATGTTCTCTTTTAGTAACTTCCAGAGAAAGGCCAAGTATAGTGTAAACTTTCTAGCCAGCTTGAGTTGTTGTATAGTGAGTTTTGGTTCCTTCTCTAATCTGGTACAGTGACTCCTACTGATCACGCTGTTGTTTGCTGTCTCAATGAAAATATTAATAATAATAATAATAATGCTAAAAAAAGACCAGTTCTCATAAATATTGTACTCTGTGTGTGAGAAATACTGCCACAGTCTTTCGGTTTCGTGTATTCTGTGTGTCTTCTGGCTACAGCCTGAGCAGCGGGGTCCCAGGAGGAAGAATATGCTGTTTCTTCCGTAGGTAGTGGCAGTAAGACTTTTCCTGGTTGCTGGAGTCATAGAATGAAAGAATGGTTTGGGTTGGAAGGGACCTTAAAGATCATCTAGTCCTAACTCTCCTGTCATGGGCAGGGACACCTTCCACTAGACCAGATTGCTCAGGGCCCCAGATTGTCTTGAACACTTCCAGCCATGGGAAAGCCACAACTTCTCTAGGAAACTTCTTCTAGTAAGTCTGGAAGTATTCCAAAAAACGAGACTATTTTGTAATTATGTGTGCTGTTGGACAAAGATGATTTGGCCATTGTGAAAAATTTATGTTGTAAATAAATTGTTCTGCAGTTCTGTATATTTTTTTTAAATATGTGTCATCTAGACCTCAAAGCAAACTGGAACTATTTTCAATGTTTGATGTTATCTTTGGAGTATACACAAGAGAATAGTTTCAAAGACACAGCAAAAAAATTGAAATTTTCAAGTTTGGCTTTTTTTGTTTGTTTGTTTATTCTGCTTTGTGGTGATGTTGAGTAGGAGTTGTACCTTGTCCCTCTGCATATTGATGTCTAAAATGACCTTTGGTAGTATGATGCTTAGCATGTTTGAAGTTGTCTTAATATAGTACTGTCCTCAGAAAGGCACTTTTAGCTCAAGCATTTTTCAGATATTTGAGTTACAAGCTCAATACTAGAATGAAATAGTATCATAAACAGTATTAAAAAGAACGAGCTACTTGCCCTGGTATGTGTTTCACTATAAAACAAAACCATACAGCATCTTTCCAGAACCTTTTACTCGTTTCCTGGCTCTTAATTGGTAACTTGAAACATCAGGTACATCTAAACTGCTAGACCTATTCATCTGTTGCCCTCACCATTCAGTGGAAATATTTTCAGTCTGTTTGTGCTTTTAGGCAGCTGTAAAATGCTGAAGATGTCAGCACAGAAGTCTCTTTGCCCATCAGCCACCACAGCTGCGATTTTACTATAATTATAATACATGCACTTTAAGTATGGTATTTGTAAGCAAAGATAATGTGTTGCCTATTGGAAAATTGTGTCAAAGGCTGGTGATAAACTACCTCTGTATTGCAGTACCAACAGCCATCTGATTTGTTGAAGGAGCAGGAAATGATCCTCTGTAATTCTAGTCACATTTTCCAAGCTGGTCTTAGAACAGCTTTCATACTGTAAGGAGTTTCTAAACCAAGTGAGTCTTCCATAAGTCTAACTGAAGGTATTTCTAGAACACTCATTGCTGGTGAATGCAAGTGTTGTTTAAAATAGTGTTATGTAAGTCTTCGTGGACTGAATTTTTAAATTGCCATTTGGCTTTGAATTCTAAAAAGCTGTTCCGTGCATGCTACCTTGATGAATTAATAAATTGTCATCCAATAGGTTAGACTGTCTACATTTTGAACACCTTGTGGCTAGTACTAAGTGCCTCGTGATCTTTCAGCATGTTTTTCCTCACAGCATTCTGTAATCAGGATTTACTTCTGTTCGCATGTGCAGGCAAGAGCAGAGGGACATACTGAGTGAATTCCTCAGACTTTGTTTCTGGCTTGGGGCTGGAGCAGAGATTTGAGCAGGTTTTCCCACTTGTCATGCTAGTTGCTTGTTTCCTTGACAGTCCTTCCTCTCTCTTCTCTGAAGGGCTTTTAGAATGAGAAACAATATAAAGATGGAGTTAAAAAGAAATTACAATTTATACATGATGGTGATGGTACAAGCATTTTTTCTGGTAACTGCAGGCTAGTCAGGTTTCTGCTGCTCTCTGTATCTCTGGCTGGTAACATTGTCTTCCTGTGAAGAGGTATTTCCAATGGTGTTTTCCAGGCCATGCTGTTAGGTGGAGGGTATCAGAATTTCAACAGCTTTGTCAGTTATTCGGCAGTGAACCATACAGACAGTCAGATGTGTGCAGATTACAATTAAAAGTGTAGATACGGATTATGGTGGCTTCCTGAAAGCAGGAAGTGTTTTTGTAGATGTGTTAATCCTTTCCAGTTCTAATACTGTGTAGCCTTCTTAGCTTTTCACTAATTGTGTTTTTATGGCGCTCTTCCCTGAATTATGGCAGTAACGTCTGCTCATCACAGTGTCAGTCCAGCAAAATAGAAAAAAACATGGTACTCAAGCTCCATAATAGATTTGACTCTCACATGGAGAGTCAAATTGCAAAGGTGTAGAAAATGCTACTGCAGTGCTTGAAAAAATCTCAAGGCTCTGGATACAGAGGGGCAGTGTCTGTAGTATATATGAAGGAGGAGATAGAGGCTGTAACTTTTATTTTACTCTTCTCCCTGAAATGTTCTGAACTCTTCCTTTGGAAGAGGCTTCTTTGAAGTTCTTCAGGGAAGTCAAACCACGTGAAATTGTGGTGCTTTCTTGTTGTTTGTGAAGCATCCTCATGAGTCATCTTTTCTAGGAATGGTTTTTAAAAGGCAGTCGGATAGATTACGCATGAGTATTCTTTATAATCATCAGGCAATATCTAGTAGCTTGAGGCACAACTGGAATTTAAAAAAAAATTTCACCATTGCATATCTATTTTCTAAGTTTATTCATCTGTTTATTCATCTGTCCTGTCTTGTAGATTTGAAAGCTGTTTAAAATGAAAAATTCTGTTCTAACACACTATTGGAGCTAAGGCCTTGACTTTATGGCGTATTTAAAAGGAGAACTTGAATATAGTTGTTCATTTTTTTAATATCTGATGACAGCCTTTAATTTTACAGAAAGAAGTAGAAAGTATTAGTTTGGGCAATAGCAGGCTGGGTTTTTTCCAAATCAAAATCTTCTTGTATTATAAGTTCTTGTACGAAAAATATTTTAAAGTTGCTGAATAGTAATACAGCTGTCTCTGAACAAAAATATTGATTTTTTTAGATGGAAATGGTCTTAAAAGGTAATTAAGTTGATTCATACCAATGACTTGTGTTTCCATGGTCTAGAGGCTATCAAAAACTGTATCAGTAAACTGCATTTAAAAGAGTCAGGATGAGATACGTTGGTTTGATGTCCATGATCAGGTCATTAAGTTAGGACTAAAGTTAAAAGCAAGTTATTTGTTTCTCTTTCACATTAATGTAGTAGTGATACATTCCAGTGTTACATTTTGTTTGTGAGTTTCTGCTTCCTCTGGAAACTGAAGTAGGAATATATTGCTGAGGAGAACTTAAAGTCTTTTAGGCGTATCTCATGGGTATCTTTTGCTCTTGGGTTCAGGATTTTTTCTTATATCTGTTTCTTTCCCTCTGAATCATGAAGATTGAGGGTTTCTGGTTTTTTTGCTCTGTAATTAGAGGAACAGCACCCTCTGAAAATGTTCCACTGCAAATACCTAGTTTTCATGAGAACGAGGAAAAATCTTTCCATGGTGTTTCATAGTTGCGCTTTTTGGTACTTGTGCAGGATCTGAGGTTTCCCTTGTAAAGTTTTGCTAAGTGCTTGAGTGTTTGGCTGCAGGATTGTTACTGAGTGCCTGCCTGCGCCTTCCATTCCTGCATTAGTTGAATTTTGATGCTATCCAGATTTTGTTTTCAAGCAATTGAATTGTTTCTACACAGTAGAAGATAAAGATGTTTGTGTAGTGGCACTTCTGACATGGTACTGCTTATAAATATTCTTGCTCTGGATGTGATACTGTTTTGGTGGTATCAGAGTTTAAATAAAATTACAGCCAGTTGCCTCAGATGTTCTGTACTTTAATCTCAGTTACTTGAAACCGTATTTGGAGTAGGTGTTCTAATTTCTCACTCTCCCCATTACTTATATATATATATATATATATATATATGTATAATCAGACAATAAAAAACCTGAAATAGTTAATCCTGACATTATTTTTGTGTACTGGGAGGTGATTTCTTGTTGATGTTTAAACCCCTAGCACTTTGAAATGGTTTATTTCTTCTATGGCTGAGACCTTGCCTGTTTAAATTCAGCTCCATTTGAAAAGAATGCACAACCATCAGTCTACAGGATAGCACTTAGTAGAAATAAAGAGAAAACAGTTGTCAAGCAAGTGGCTTGATGCAAATGCATTTAGTTACAGGTGTTGCTGTGGCCTCCAGTCATTCAAATGTTGTCCTGAATAATTTTTGAACAAATTAGACTGTTTTTTGCTAATGCCCTCATGGCAACTTCATTAATTACAACTGCACTAAAATAGTTGTGTGCTGGTAAGAGTTTTTAATTTATTTTTTAAATATGAAGTGTTAATAAAAAACCTACTATGTAGTGTATTTCTTGGAGTGTTGCA
The DNA here is from genome assembly GCA_026261815.1 of Monarcha castaneiventris obscurior. Lineage (NCBI taxonomy): Eukaryota > Metazoa > Chordata > Aves > Passeriformes > Monarchidae > Monarcha > Monarcha castaneiventris. The sequence goes on along the minus strand of JAMPIT010000350.1, from coordinate 2,999,643 downwards.
GCACTATAAATTAAATAATAGTTCAACTGATTCTTGTAGCTAGCTCTTCAGTGAGACACACTGGGCTTCCTAGCAGAGAAGCTTGAACCTGATACCACCTGAGCAGTAAATTGACTAGGTCGTGTGGTGGCTGACTAAGAATTAAGATTTCTTAAGATAGAGTAAAATATCCTTCTATTTTAGATACATTTTTTGAGTCTTAAGTCACGTATCATTTGATAGGGGTGATTTAATTTAAATTTAATTTTAATTAATGTGCAGCCAGAAACATTTGAACAACAGGCACAAGTCTCCTGTGTACAAGGTGCTTTGAAAGAAAGAATGGTTGGAAGCACAGTCTGTCTCAGATATTTCAGATGGGTTTTGTAATTTAAATTTATAGTTTTCTTTCTGTCTCTCTGCAAGAAGACTAAATGAAAAAAGCAACCTTGTGATTTTTTTTTTTAATTTAGCATGTTTGTACTAGCCCATCATATGTGTCAGATTTCACATTGATTTCTAGGACTATACTCATAGTTTTCTTTCAACAAGTCAGTGTAAATATTGTTTCCATTAAAGTGGCACCTTTATTTTATGGAACTGGCCTATCTGTTTAGAAAAAAAAATGTGCTAAACTTAAAACAGCTTGTGACAAAGCCATGAGAAATTTGTTCGATCCTAAAGATGCCTACAAGTATTTAAGTAACCTAATAAGGGCATGCTCTATGCATTAACATTTATGGTTAAGATTTATTGTAAAAGCCAATAATCATTCAGGTAATTAGCTAAGAACAATTGAGCTTATTCTTCTTTTGAGCATCATCTAAACAAGGATTAAAGGTTGGGCACTACAGACAAAAATTTTTTTAAAATTGTACGCATGAAACGACACTACCTGAATTATCACTGAACAGAAAAAAGTAGATTGTAGGCTTCTCTCTGAACAATAGCCTGCTCAGTTTGATATATCCACAAATATGAGTACTTGGTCTTCACTTGATTGTAGAAATTTAGATTGGAAATTTGATCATCTGTGTGTAATATCTGATAGCTGATATGCCTGTTTTAGCACTTAAAACCAGCAGATTAAAGCAAATATACCTGTTTACCCTGAACCAATCCTAACTGGAAATTAGCTGCTTTCTCCTCATGACTTACATTGTGTATGTTGGTTACTGTTGGAAAGATGTCAGTTCATTTAGTTAAGAGTGATTTGGTAGATACTGAGCTAATCTTCTGATATAAGATTGCTGCTGACCCATCTCCATAGGAGTGCTGGGCTGTGCCGTAGTGTCAAGAAAGCTCACCTGTTCCTGAAGGTAACTGAAGTGGTTATTGCATATTCTTCTGCATTGGTCCATAGGGGATCCCATCCTACTGTGGTTCTGGGCAGTCTCAGACAGGGTAAAACTTTCTATGAAAAGATATTTTGTTTGTTGAAACTTACGCTTATCTCTGGTTGGAAGTACTCTTGCAGAAGTAGGCATGCTGATTCAAATTGGAATGGACAATAAAATTAGTTTTGTTTATTATGTGTGAGTTCATGTACCTAATCAGTCTTTCAGCCCTTCCAGTGTACCCTACTGGATTTTCTTTTGTACACTTTCATTAAATACAACTACCTGACTGTAGGAAAACATCTAATTGGTGTAGCTATGTAGACATTCTCTAAATACATGAAATATGATGTAGTAAATCACTGCTCTTTTTAACAGACTAAACAGAAAGTAGTTGAGTTTAAAAGAAGACCAGGTAATTAAAAGCAATAAATAAATCCTGAAAATGTCAGATGCCAACATTATTACTGTAAAATGGGCAAGCAAATTAGTAATGATAATGCTGGAGAGGTTAGTGAAATTTTCATTAAAGCTACAAAAGCATGAAAGGGGTCAGTTCATGTGCAGCTCACTTTTTCTTAGCCAGTTATTTTTGTTTAACATCAGAAAAATTCTTCTGGTTAGTGTGCAGAGGGAATGTCAGGCTTCCATATGGCTTCTGTGAGGAGCTAGTCTGCTGTTCATAGGCTGTCATTTTTGGAATAGTGTGGACCTCTCTGGACCCTCTCTCTAAGGCCTGATAGAATTCTAGCAATCCCAGCTTGTGTGTGCATGAGCAATTCCATTTAATTCCCTGTTTTTGAAAATGAGAAGAACAATGAGCATTAAGTCTCTTTCACAAACATGTGTGACCTGCTGAAAAAGCATATCATAGAATGGCCTAAATTGGATGAGCCCTTCAAGATCATCCAGTTCCAACCCCCTCTGCCATGGGCAGGGACACCTTCCACTAGACCAGGCTGCTCAGAGCCCCATCCAACCTGGCCTTGAACACTTCCAGGGATGGGGCATCCACATCTTCTCTGGGAAGACCGTTCCAGCGCATCACCACCCTCACAGGAAGGAATTTTTTTCTAATACCTAATCTAAATCTGCCCTTTTTCAGTTTGAAGCCATTCTCCCTTGTCCTGCATGCTCTTGTCAAAAGACCCTCTCCAGCTCTTGCAGGCCCCCTTCAGGTACTGAAAGCTTGCAGAGGTTTTCTAAAGCCTTCTTTTTTCCAGGCTGAACAATCCCGATTCTCTCAGCCTTTCCTCATAGGAGAGGTTTGCTCCATCCCTCTGATCATCTCGGTGTCCCTCCTCTGGACTTGCTCCAACAGCTCCATGTCCTCCCTGTGCTGGGAGCCCAGAGCTGGATGCAGCCCTGCAGGTGGGGTCTCAGCAGAGCAGAGCAGAGGGGCAGAATCCCCTCCCTGGCCCTGCTGCCCACACTGCTTTGGGTGCAGCCCAGGGGACATTTGGCTCTCTGGGCTGGGAGTGCACGTTGTGAAGGAATGCAAATACATATGTAATAATCTTCTCTAAAATATATATATGTATACGTAGACACATGCACATATGTATATGTGTGTGTGTATATATATATAAAGTCACAATGTGAATAGAGTACAGGGGGTTGAACATATACATGGGATAATGTTCCTGTGCTTAAATCACCACTTCAGAAAAAAAAAAAAAAAAGCAGCATCCTCTCAGTGTTGGAAAGGTTCCAGAATTAACTGCTGTCAACTATATTTTGTACAAATGTGCTATGATGACTCTTACTTTTTCCTGTAAAATGGCAGTATTGACCATCTGTGTAATTATTATCTTTAGGCCATTCATTTAACTCTTTTATACCTTTTGGAGAAAGCAGGGCTTTAAGACTGAAATCTCTTCAGACTTATTACAACATATGCAATAGATTGATTCTTGCCATTCTGCCTATTTTGGAAAGAAAATAAGAGTCATAAATAAGGTAACTGCAAGTGGAACACTTTGGGAAACTTGCATTTCAGGTTTGTCTTTATTCTGCCTCATGTTAATGAGCCACATTTGTTCAAATTCAGAGGTGTCAGTGCAAGAACTGACAGGTTCAGCAGCAAGAACATTTTGGTGCAGCAGTTCTTGTATGTCATGTAGTCACTGGCTGTATTTAGCATGCAGGAGGTTTATTGTTTTCCACTTCTCATTCTTTCCAAAAGCTATGGTATATAATTTGGTGCATCTTCATTTTCAAAGAAGTGTTCTTTAACACTGGGAAAGTGGCTGCAGCCATGCATTATGCAAGCCATACCAAAAACATTGAATAGATGGAAAACGTGAGGAGGAATAGGAAAATAAGAACAAACTGCTTGTCCAAAACTCTCTCCGGGAAGATTCTATATTGAAATTCGAAGTATTTCACATTTGCAAAATAAAATTAATGGATCTTCAAAATACAGTACATCACATGTCTGTGATAAAATGGATTTAAGGTTTTAGCAATGGAACACAAACAGCAAAGCTAGAACTAAAATAGCTTTCCAATATTTGCATTTCTTCTTATGTTAATTATTTTGTGGTAGTTTTCAGTTTATCAGAACACATCTCTAAAGCATTTTACTTGCTTTGTGCTGTTTATGTATATCCAGCATTTTGTCATCATGTGCTCACAGTCTGTTTGTTATAGGAAATATATAGTCAAGAAATACTATGAGAAGTTTGACTCATCCTTCAGATTATTTTCTGCACAAAATCTTGGCTTCTTGAAAACTTGTAATAAGTGCTGTATATTTTGTTTGTCTGTGATTGTCACATTCAAGATGTTTGTTTACCCAACTTAATACACACAAAGAGTTTTGGGATTTCTTTGTACCGATACATGATTATGCCCAACATACTGGTCTGAAAAGCAAGAGCTGTTTACATACGTTGAAAAGCACATGCAAAATCAGATCGGAATTGCTTCAGAGATATAAAAAAAGACAGTTTAAAGCACCGTTTGTGCTGAATTACTGTCAAAACTTAAACAGGTGCTGTATTCTACCTGTCTGAATTTCAGGAAATGCATTGAAATTGCTCAGACAAATCTGAAGTTCTTAGTTTCTTCTCTTGGGTAACTAAGCCGGTGTCTCTCCAGCAGGAAAACAGCTTTCTGCTATTCCGATAAAGCTGTTTTTCCAAGAGACAGTTACTTTCAGCTTCTACTTAATATGTTAGCCAGTAAATCTGTCTTTGTGCATTTGATTGATGTCAAAGGAGTGATGTAGAATTTGTAAATACAAATGTGCTGATTCCAAGGAATTTTAGTTTGGACTTTTCTTAAAAGGTAGTTATTCACATCAAAATGTGAATGCTATAGTACAGGGTTCTCTTAATAAGAACTGTTTCTTGGAAATGTAGAAGGAATAACCTTTGAAGAAAAGCATTACGATGGTAAAAAAACCAGAACCAACCAACCACAACCCCACCCCTCTTTTGTGTCACCATGTCAGTACATCATTCTTGTAGGTTTCCTGAAGCACAAAATACTGAATCCTTTAAGCTGTGCTTCCCTTGTTAGAGAAGTATTTGGTTTTGGTAGTGTGTTGTCAGAGTTAATTCTAGTTTCATGCCTTGCTTGAGACTAGTTTGAAGCAGTTCATTTTAAGAGGAGAATATTTAGAGGGACAATATAAATTTGTGGCAAAACCCAGCAGTATTTTGTTGGATGAGTGGTTAGTCTGATGTATTAGAGATGTCCAAGAATGTTTCTGGTTTTAGTTTTTGATAATTTATTGCCTGGGGGAAAAAAAATTACAAATAATCCATGCCCTCTATCACCCATTGATCTCATTTATCAGCTTGTTGTCACTGGAAGTAGTATTTGGGGTGCTAAAATGGATTGCCAGCAAGGTGCTGAAGCTCTCAAAGAAACTGATCACCTTCAGCAGTGGTGCCTCTTCATCACAACTGTGCAGAGAAGTTATGGACCAGTGACTTGAATTATGCCTTTAAGAAAAGACATCTACGAATTACTTTTTTATCTTTTTTTACTTATACATAATGTATAAAGCAGGATTCTGTACTTACTTAATAAAAATAGACTTAATACAAAAGCAAGTTTAATTAAAACTCATAACTGGAGATGTCAGAATGTTGATCATAGGTCTGAATATACTTCTTTCTAAATTTAGTTATATATTCTGAATTTCATGATGGATATTATGTACTCAGTGCTTTGGGAAGTCATGCATAATGTAACAAGGATATTCAGTTAACAGTACCTCTAGCAAATGTTCTCTGTGCTAATGTTGTATGCCAAGTACAATGTGATATAAATTATTTATTTATTTTCAATAGATCATTAAATTTTATCCTCAAAGTTTTGTGAATCTGCAAGAACTTTAAAAGGAAGAGCAAGCCATTTAAGATACATGCGTGAGGAGATAGGTTTGTGGATGCAATCAAATCATAATTGGATTTTATAATCAGGTTGCTCTGCTGAGGCAGAAATAATTTTAGCGACTCCATAAAGCTGAGATCCTACACTTGTCTGTGGCAAAGACTTGTAGTCCTTAAGAAAGCAGAAGTACTACTTTAAAAATAAAATGTTCCCCTTGCAAAGATGAGTGACTGTGCAAAGAGGACCAGGCACTTAAGGCCCACAATTTCTCAGTGGAGAAATACTCCAATGTCTCTGAAATCAGTTTAAAACTCACAGTTCTTTTATTTCTTTTTTTTTTTTTTTTTTTTAGCATAACAGATGCAAAAGGTTTCTAAGAAAAAAAAAAATGTTGGTTTTCTTACTAGGTCAAGAATTGAAGAATTATGCAAATCTAAATCATCCACCTCAGGTAGTGGAGAAAACAGCATTTGAATATAATTTCTATGTATGGGGTGAAGGTTGCTCCCTTCAAATTTTCATCAAGATTGAAATACTAAAGACCAATGACTGCTAATTGATCCTTGAGGATGAGTCTCAAGGAGGAATTTACGTGGCCACAGGAAGCCCTGTGTGACCCTTTGTCAGTTTAGGAAATACTGAGCATAATAAGTTTAGGCATTTATTTCTGCCAGAGGTAGAACACCTCAGCAGGGCAATATGTGGCAATGTGCTTACACTCGAGCCAGTGGATGCTGTTTCCAGTTTGCTGTTCCTGTCCCCAGGACTTACTAATGGATGGCAAATGGGAATTGCAAGCAGATTGTGTTACACCAGAAAGTCAGGGGAGCAACCTAGCTGTTTGTGCTGGAGTTCAGAATGAGCAGTACAGTTAGGCTAAAGTCACTTATCCTGACAGCCTTTTAAGCATGCTATGATTTATTTTCAAATCAATGAGAGTACTATTTATCCTTGTCTCTCTTTCATGTTCTATATATGTTGCAAATATTTGGGGGAATGGGGAAAAACCATCTTATACTTAATAACATGATAGATAAAATCATCAGCTCAATAACAATAACAAAAAGAGTTATTAAAATACATATTTTAATTTGTTAGATACGTTATTTTATTCTTGAGAATTTGAAAATGGTGGATAAAATGAAGGTATTAAGGAATGGCCTATGAAAAAATTTAAAGAAAGAAGTTTAAAGAAAAATCTAAAAAACGATTCAAGAAATAAAGTTGCTGATTAAGTTTCAGATAGAGATGTGATTTAGAGAGCAATCATTAACAGGGAAAATGAGCTACTTTTTTATAACAAGTTGTATCTTTTCCTGGTTCTGAAATACTTTATTTGTTTGATATATTTGATAAGTTAAATTCAAGGTGCCATTCAAAGTTGAAAAACATGTTAGGATTTGAGGAACTGGTTGTCTTTGTTTATTCTCACCATCCTGTGAATGTAAATTAAGTTCGAGTCTTTTAGCTGTATCAAAATCACCTAAGATGGGCTGCTTAGAAGTAGTAAATTTTGTTAGCAGCAGAGAATGTAGACATAAATGTTAAACTTACAATACAGCATCTGCTTGGATCAACTTAATTTTACCTCCATGTATCTGCTGTATTTAAGATGGTCCTATTTAACTAGTAACTTTTTGATAATATGCATATGATATACGTATTTTAGAAAATAATTAAAATTCTGGTTGAAATCAGTTTCAATTTCAGATGGAATAGGAGTCAGCTTGACACTAACTGTGATTAGAAAAGGAATAGTCATCACTAGGCAACTGAGTGATGGCTCTTTTATCATTTGCTAATGGAAAAGGAAAAACTAGGACTTCAAATAATTAGCATAAAACAGTGCATACACATTTTTTGTAAAGCCCCGTGTAAAACAACTGTGCCTCAAAATACTGGCATTAAAAAGAAAAGTAGCAGTGATTACGTCTGTAACATACAGTGGGAATTAAAAGTTTCCTGATTTTAATGGTGTTTATAATTAGTGGTTCAAATCACTGATTTAAATTGATCCCCCCTGATGTTGCTCTCTCTGATTCCTTGAGGATGTAAAATAGCATTGCTTTAGTACAATATGAAGAGTGCAAGTTTGTACCTGCCTGTGCAGTGTTAATGACATTATGTCCAACCATACCTAAGTTTGATCATTCAGACAGTTTTACCAAAATGTAATTTTCAGGGAGTTAGATAGAGTCATGTTTCACAAAAGCTGTTCCCACAGGAGCTGAATGCCAAGGTGATCAATCATACAGCGTACTGCATCCTGTTGTTATGGATATAATACATTATTTATGCAGTATAAAGATTTTTTAGATGTTGTTGAACAGGCAAGCGAATGAACAACTCTAGGTTATAATAAGTTACATGAGCTGAAAATTGCCATTTCCTAGGTTAAAATTTGTAGAGATGCCTTCAGTGCTTACAGGAAGTGAGAAACTGATTTGCTGCAAGTGTGGACTTGAAGGGAGCAGCAAGGATTCGGTTAGAAGTCAGTAGTACATTAATTAACATCTACAGATGAGTATTTGTATACTACTTGTATTTCTTACTGAATCCGAAAGTTGTTACTCAGTCACTGGAAATAAGGTAAAATTTTCTGGCAGCAGTACGAAACCCAAAGACCATTTGAGATAGTGCAGTTTAGGTTCTTTAGTGAACCATTGCATAGCATATAATTGGGCACAGATTTAGGCTTTTGAGGGAAGATTGTCTCAGCTTTCAATTTTCCCCTCACTGCATTGTTCCAAACATTTTGGTTTTGCTGAGAATGAGATAGTCATCTTCACCAGACTAGTTTAATAAACTGTGGTATTTGTATGAGAAGCCCTAAAAGACTGATGGAAACCAGAACAGCAGTGGAAAAAATAATGGCTTCCATGAAATGAGCGTGAACTGCTTCCCTTCTCCCTGTCAGATCTTTTGGTTGGTTTGAAGGAAAATTTGCAGTCATACCTGTAGAGGGGTTTTCAAATTGTAATCATTAGCACTCCCTGGCTGAAGAGTTCTGGAGCTGAGAGATTTCCAGGGTTATTGGCACAGTGTTGCTGTTACTTACCATGCCTTGATATATTTTATTACTGTTACCTACATAATTTTTGAGCCCATGTGAACTCCTGTGTACTTTGGTGAAACATTCATGGCTTTGGCAAAGAAAAGAGGTGCCTTCGTGTATTCCAGCATGCATTCTCTAGTTCTGTTGCTGTTGATTTCATTCTTGTATATCTGGGACTGTTCTTCCTCTTGGCTGTTCTTCTACATCCCTTGCAGCCAGCTCCTGTGCCATTCTCATGCCTTCTTACTCTCCCCATTTCCTACTCTCTCCCATTTTTAAAATAGCTTCAGGCAGCTCTTCTCTCCCTTGGTTCCCTTTGTCATCACTGTCATCTCCATCCGATCTTCTCTTGGTAGTCTTCCTCTCTTAGGCCCTCTCACTTTTGCCTTACAATTCTTCCCTGTTTGTCTTTGATTCCCACTTCCACGCTGGTCTTTTGTACTTTGTGAGCTGCCACATTTCTTCATGCCCTTCATTTGCAACGTAGACATGTTTCAGTTCTACTCAATAAACAATTATCAGCCTTCCTCTCACGTGTTGGTCATTCGCTTGGCCTTTCCATATCCACTTCAATTTTTGGGGGTGACCACACTCTGTTTTGGGGTCTCTCTTCTCTACTAGCTCCTCCTTTGTAATCTTAAAATCTTCAGTCTCCTTCTGTGATAATCTTTTGCACAGCCTTTTGCTCTTTTTCCCTTCTCTTTTTCATGGAGAAAAATACAAATTCATGTCTGTACTGATGAGTCTTACTTTGGTCTCTCTACTCCAGCTGTACCTTTCTGCCTAAAGTAAAGTCTTGGCTGATGGATTTCATGAATTAGGCAATACTCAAGAAAAAAGTTCAGCCTTCTTTGCTACCTTCTTTCACAGTCACTCTGGGTGTCACCAGATACCTCTCACTTTAGACTATGACTCAGTATTGCCGTGGTCACTTTCTGGTGCTTATCTAAATCCTTCCTAATTCTCCATTTGTCCTTTCATTTACCACAGATGACAAAAGTGCTCTCTCTTTCCTGAAGGTTCTCCTGTAGGTTCCCCCTGTGCTAGCATTCCCCAAGCCTGCTGCACATATATTTTTACATTTTACTCAATTCCTTGAGTAACGCTAACTCAACAATTATTCTTAATTTGGGTTGAATTTTTGCTTTGAAGTTGCTTTACATTATTTTAGACCTGAAAATCTGAGTTTCTTTCAATTAGTTTGCCTAAAAGATCTTGCCTCACATGAATCTTTCATGTTCTTCATACTTGTCATTTCTAAGACATGCCTGTCATATTTTTTCATGTAGATAAAATTGTTATCAGGGGATATTATAATTTTCTATCTGCTGGTGGATGGCTGCCAGTCTACCTCAGAATCTTATTCAATTTCCTCATCCAGGTTCCCCTCTGCAGCGATGCTTGTGGAAATACCAGAGGGCAGGTCTCTCTGCTGTGTCATGCCTGTTGCTCAAATCTTCCCCAGGCAGCTTGTTTCCTTGTCATTCATCAGTCTGGATTCATCTGTTCTCTTGGGGCTTCTACTTAGCCCTTACGCTTTTTGTGCCAGGAGTTGTCTTTTGCAAAATTTTGTAGCAAGGGATTCATGGCTTAAGAAGGTGAATTCAAAAACAATAAAAACAATTAATAATAAATGACCCTGCAATTCTGCAGCATCAGCCAGGTGCTTTCTGATTTACTGGTTGTTTGGAAATTTGAACAAATATGAAACTATTGCAGCTGCTACTTAGGTCTGGAACAAAGGCACACAAGGTCTTGTTCTCACAGCCAGCAACTGAGTCAGTGCCATGAGCAGTGATGCCTCTTCTGTGTTTCTTTTCCTTACTTCCTCAGAAGGAGTTGAAATAACTTTCACTGCCTGGAATTAATTTGATTCATATTTTTCTCCCTCTAAGTATGCTGTTTTATATGTGTGTTTTGTACAAGCATTTACAGTACGTGACTTAAGCAGTGCAGTGAAAACATAAAAATCGTGTAGTCGGACAAGCACTTAATGCCAGTGTAGCTCTTCGTTGTGTACTGAATACAAATCAGTTGTTCCAAGAAAAGAGCAGAACTAACCAGTTTACAGAATTACGTGACTTAAAAGGTTTTCTTTCTGATTATTTGGTGTCAGTGCTGCTGTTGATCTGTTCCTTCTTGAACAACACCCGTCACTAAGCAAAGCGTGGTCTGTGCCCGCAGTCTCCGCTGCGAGTAGTGCTGCTGGTGGTGGGACACTGCTGTGTCACAGCAGGGGATGCAGCTCCCTCAGGCTTGTGCAGAAGTGCCAGAAAGTGATACAGAGAAGGTTTCTCATGTAGGCACCGTCTCTGTGGACATATGCTGAGATTCCCTGGAGAAGACTGATGTGTTGAAATGTTTGAACACAGACACTGCTTCGGAGAATCGCTTTCTGTGTTTGAGCTGACAGCCATGACTGCTGTGAACCTGAAAGTGGGCAGAAAGGAGTGTCAGCACAGTCCAAGGGTTATGTGTTGAGAATATAATTTCAGAAACATTGTTCTGCACTGTAAGTGTTCTGATTGGGGGGTTGTTGTTTTTTTGGTTTGTTTTTTTTTTTTGACAGGGCCATAGACTTTTGGACGAGTATGTTGGCATATTTAATTCTCTCAGACTTTTTTACTAATTTCTTTTTACCCTGCTGCTTTCCAGAATTTAATGTATTTCAGCATGTATTTTCCTTCTAGGGTTACCCACCTAGTAACTTAGTTTCCTTTCTGTTGTATTTTCATGTCTGTAACATTAATTACATTTAAGGTAAGGTATAGTTGTTTTATAGTTGTTTTATACTAGTCTTCCCTGTTGCTAAAATCACATTTGTAATTGTGGCCAATAACAACTTGGAAGAAGCCTGTCTTTATAATAAGTATTCTACATGGGTCCTAGAAAAACAAATTAGAAAAGGAGAAGCATAAGGTCTAGTTCTGAGACATATCCTTTATAATTGAAATGCAAATACATTAAAGCAAAAGGTCTTTGAGTAGATTTAGAACTTCTCACCAATTTCAATGAGTTTTGTGTTTTCAGTGCTTCTGAACTGTGCTTGTGGCAGGAGCCATTTCCAGCACAATTGCTTTGCTATTGCTTTGCTATAGTTACAGAGAAATTTGAATGTCAGAATGTATGCATCAGTGTCTGCTAGTTTGGAACAGAGGCCTACCTATTCACTGACCATAAAATGCGGGGCATTTAGGAATGCCAAGAAAGAAAATTAAGTATTCTCATGTGCCTTATGTGAGAGCGCTGGTAAAAGTAAGGCTCTGCTGGCTAAACTAGGCAGGCTGTATTATTTAAGATCTCAGATGGCTTACAAAGAAATAAAGAATGACTGGATGAAATTGAACCTTGGTGTGACTGCTAGTGATTGGAAATGGTGAATCACTGAAGATGAAGCTAAGAGTTATCTGTCCCTTCTAGTGAAAACCAAGAATTAAATTCTCTGAAGTGGTGTGGAAACCAGGAACTGTTACCAACTCCTAGAGCCCAGAGATCAGTGAGATTGCCTTAGTGCAAGGACTGTGTCTGGCTGACTAACCTGGGACCGTGGTTTCCCCAGTTTTTGGCTACCAGCCTTTCTGGCCAGAGCCATGGAACACTGATGCACCTTAGATGGTATGGAGGGTAGCTGTGAGTTTTGGCATGGCTTGGACAGCTCTCTGTGTGTGTCACAGCAGCAGGTAGTTTGCTCCACTGGCTCCCAGTCAGTTTTTAGTATAGGCTAAGGCTTTTGTCTTGATCTTCAAAGCAACTGTTGGATCAAACACCCTAGCAACATCAAAGGCTGCATTTAATTTTTGAACTGTCAGAATAGCTGTATTCCTTTGGGACAATGTAGATGATGAAATACCAGAGCAATCATTCATCAGCTGGGGACAGTGTGGTGAGTTGGAGTACATGCTATGAAAAAACCCAAACCTGCGAGGTGATCAGGAGATTCCAGAGTAAAATGTTTTAAAGGGAATGTTGTAAAACCTCTCTGTATATATAAATGGGTTCCATCATAAACATGATGCAACTTCTGTTTTCATCTGAAAAATAATTGTAAAAAAGAAGAAAATTAGGAAAATTGGAATGCTGTCAGATCTCACAAGGTATTTTATTTTTAAATATCCTTTTATATGAGCCATAATATGCTAAACTTTTAAAAGTTGTGTACCTGTGTTGGGTAACCTCCTAGCAGTATTTGGAACTTACCTTTTCTTGGCATTACAATCGCAAGCACCACTTACTGGGAGAGGCCATAGTAGCAAAAACTGAAGGCATAGCTCAAAAAGGACTGAATATTGTGTAAGTGTGGCTCCTGATGGACTCAAATGAAGTGTGATCAAATTCTAAACAAACCTTAAAAGTTTTGTTTCCAGCTACTTGGAAATATTCCCCCACTGTGCTTTGTAAAGTACTATGGACAGAATTGATAGTGCCTTAGAAATTATTTCTTCCATCTCAGCCTAGTTGCTAGAAACTGATAAATTGCTTAATGGGTTGAACTTAAAAACTCTAGACAATGTAATTGGAGGAAAAAACCCTATTAAATTAGATATAAATTAAATACCATAATAAATATGTATTTTAGAAATGAAGTCTTGGTAAATACAACATTTTTTAATGTATGTTCAGATTTTCATGGTATTCTTTTTCAGTTCTTTTTTTTTCTTCTGGTGATAGTCCGACAATTGCCACCTGAGTGCCTAATGCCTGGTAGAAATGAGACATCATTCTGGTTTTTTGAACATTTGAGTCCCCTGGGTGTCTGAGATACATAAATTTCTTCATTTTAAGTTTCTCTTAGCCTGCCTAACTCATTTACTTGAGCTCCACCAGCCATTCAGACCTCTTTAGGAGGAGAAGAAGTTGTCACTATGTCTTATAACAAAGACAGAAGTTGAATTAGAGGTATTCTGTTGATAAACATGGCAAAAACTCTAGAGGAGCCTGCCCTGTCTGTGTCAGTTGGTGTATGTTTTCAAAATGACTACAGTAAGGTCAAATGTGATTGTTGTTGATGTGGTACAATGTGGAATGTTGAAGGCAACAAGGTTTCCAAAAGTTCCAGCACAGAAATTTTGCTGAATTTCTCTAAAATGTTGAGTTTGCATAAGAAGAATCTCTTTATGCCTCAGAGGGAGACTGTGTGAATGCAAAAATGTTTGCATTCAGTGTCATGTTTAAACTGAAAGTCCTTTTACGGGTTTCTGTGGAACTAGAATTAGAAAGGACAAGTCTGGCATGGTACAAAGAGACAGCTTGTCATCCCTGAGCAGAGTGAAAAGATGATTGCCACCAAATCCAGTTCTCCTGGCCAGCCTGATTTGATGTCTTCCATGTCAAGCATGGCAGGTTTCCTTCCACAGTTGAACTTCATGATAAATACACACTCCACAGTGTGTGTTACATTGTCTCCAACCTTAGACATAAAGTACAGGCCGTCAAAATCTCTTCTAATCTCTTTTGGTTGCAATTGCCTTAGGACAGGTCTGATCCTGAGTCTATAAATTGCATCCTATTTGTATGTGAAGAACTTTTACACATGTCATTTTGAACTATGATTTTACTTCTTTTCTCCAACTCTTGTGGTGAGTAATGTGAAGTCACAAGATTTCTTCTTCCTGACTGGCTGATATAAATTTGAAGTGAGAGAGGAAAAATAATGAGTTTCTGTTGTTCAGCTGTGGATGATAAATGTTCCTGCTCAGGTTCTTAACAATTTCAGGGTCTTAGAAATATTTTAATGAATATGTAAGCAGTGATACTTATAAGAAATACAACCTCATGATTCCTGATGAATGAAAGAGGCATCTTTGCCAATTATTTCTTTTTGCTATAGCAAGCATTATGTTTAACACTTCTCTGCGTATTTTCTCCTGGAACAAAATTAATATGAATGTGTAATGAAGGCGAAGGTTTGGTCTGTGTGTCACAGTGGAGAATATGAATGAACAGCCCAAGTCTTAAAAGATGACTGCCAATTAATGTTAGTATTGCAGAACTCTGTTGCATGGTGTCACATGTACATATTAAAAAATACATTGTTCCATACAACAGCTTTGAATGCTACTTCTCTTTTTCTTTGCTTTTTAAATACGAGATTGGTATGCACCAGCTGTATCGAAAGAATAGGTGCAATTGGAAGAACAAGTAAAGAGCAAATATTTAATGTTGTAAGAAATTAAAATAAGCTATAATTTAATGCAGAATGATTTTCAAATAAGAAAATTCATTAGCAGAAAGGTGACCTTCAAAATAGTTTTCTATGGAGTTAGTAATGCTCTGTAATATTGTACTAAGAGATGAGCTTGAAGATGGTTTTTTTGTAAGCAAAAACCCTGCAAAACCAACCAACTTTCTGGTGAAGTGCTACCTGAAGTTCCTGAGAACCAACATGCTTTTTTGTCAGTGTTTGCCACCTTAGGAAGCTTATAGTGCTAAAGAGTCTGATGATGCTTTTAGTCATTTTATACACCCAGCTTTATAATTACCTTTACTGGTATTTAAAGTAGTAAAGAAGAAAATGTGTGTTCAGTATGTTTTTCCTCTGTCTTCTGATTGCAAATCTGGCTTTTATGCCTTTCTTCTACTTGCTTTCAGTACACTGCAGAAGTGTCACTGGTCAAGCAAGAATGGACTCTTGCAGTGGTGACTAATCTTACCCTTCACCAGCTCATTGCCTTTCACTCAGTCTATATGCAGATATAAAAGAGACCATTGGTATGGTTCTATTTGGTTTCTTTTAAAAAAAAAAATTATTTTTATTGGAAGAAGGTAGGTGCACATAAAGACAGGTCTTTAAAAACGTGGTGATAGAAATGGTGAAAAATCAAAACAAAAATTAACTTTAAATATATAATGATGTGAAGTTATTCATAGAATGAAAGATCATTTAAATGAGTACTGTTTTAGAAACTCAGCTGTGTGCATGTTGATTAGACATATAAACAAAAGGTAGCAATGTCTTTAATTATAGTTTCCTGGAATTTGTCTTTGCTTTCCAGCATAAATATGCATGAATCTAGTGTTCACGTTGCTTAGAAATGCCTATGAGCTTTCCATCTGCATTTTGGTGGGCATATACAATTGCATATGCCCTCCAGTCTGGTTTTTTTCATGCCTACTAGCAGAAATTTACAAAAGTGGTGCCATCAGTTGAGGATTAAGTGAAGCAGAACCTGTATCTGCAGAATTAGCTTTTTTGTATTATCCAGTACTTTCGTGGAGAAACATCTTCTGTGCTCTCTTTGTTAAAGGAATTAGTGAGGCAATGCCACACCTGGGGAAACTAGCCAGTGCCACCAACCCATCCTGAGACATGCTGTAGGGACAGAGGGAAGCTTGAGCCCCAGAGAGGAGTGGTGAGGGAGGGAGGATGCCTGAAGAACATGTATCTCTTGGAGAGGATGGCTGAAACTCCCTTAGAGCAGTTAATTCAGCTTAAGCAGCTTCTTGGTTTTTAACTGCAAGAACACCCAGATGAGTTTTAAATCAGAGTATTTCATTAAATTCACCTAACAGCGGTGATTTATGTGTCCACATGTGAGTATCTCTTTGGCAGTGTGTTTCTGAGGGACAGTAAAGCTGCATATTACTTAGACATTTGCTCTCAGATGGCTGTTGATTAGTTGCTGCCCAGATCTCTCCTAGATTTGGTAGATTTAAGATTACAATATTGGAAGGTAGAATTTGAACAATAAATCCTTGTGCTTCCTTTTTAAATAATGTTTCTTCAACCTTTAACAAACAGTCTTGGAGGAGAGCACTGTTGATGACAGAAATTATTCTCTTTTCCTGGCTATAACATTGATGGTCTTTGACTGTATTTGAGGTCAGTGGTTTCTGTTACAGCCTCCCCATTAATGGGGTTGTGACAAGTAACATGGACGTGTTTGTTTGTCTTGTAACTCTCCATTTGTCACGTGACAGGTTGAAGAGGAAACAGTGGCCTATCTTGCTCACAGTGGAAGTGAGGAAGAGTTTGATCCAAGCACTCTCCCAGATCCTGATAAATACAAAGACTCTGATGAAGAACGGGATTCAGAAAGCGAAGACAGCTATAGGTATGCGCCATCTTCCATGTTCATTTAAAAATGTTGATGTTTTTTATTAGTTGTTTTGTTTACATCTTAAGAATTCATCTTACACTCCTCTTTCTCATGGGGTTTAGTATTTAAGTTTTAAAAGTTTGTGTGTTAGGTGCTGAACAGAAATCAGAGCTAAAGGCTGTTACTTTCTTTTGTGCAGTTATATGGGAAAGATTTTTGAGTCAGTGTTGAAGAGAACTTGGTGAGACTGTTTCACATGCAAAAATCTGGACTAATACCCTGGAGGTTTAATGTGTTTCCATGGCGGGTTGACCCTGTCTGGATGCTCAGTGCCCACCAAAGCTTCTCTTTCACTCTGTCACTGCCATCCTCACCTGGGAGAGAAATGTAATGAAAGACTCGGGGTCAAGGTAACACCAGGAGAGATCCCTCACCAGCTGCTGTCATGGGCGAAGGAGACTTGACTTGGGAAAAAATGAATTTATTTATTACCAATCACGTGACAGTAGAGTAATGAGAAATAAACCCAGATCTTAAAACACCTTCTCCCCACACCTCTCTTCTTCCCAGGATTAACTTACAACTTTTTCTTCATCCTCATCCTCAGCAGCACAGAAGGATGGGGAATGGAGGTTGCAGTCAGCTCATCGTATGTTGTTTCCGCTGGTCCTTTCTCCTCCAGGGAGGATCCTTTCCCTGCTCCCATGTGGGGTCTCTCCCACAGGGGGCTTCTTCCACAATCCTCTTCAGCTCTTTCCCGTGGGCTGCAATTCTTCATCAGCTGTTCCAGCATGGGCTCCCTTCCATGGCATACTGTTGTTCAGGGACGGGTTCCTCCAGCGTGGGCTCACAAGTCCTGCCAGCAGACACGAACGTGCTCCAGCATGGGCTCCTCTGTCCATGAGGCCACAGGTCCTGCCAGGAGCCTGCTCCAGCATGGGCTTCCCAAGGGGTCACAGCCTCCTGGGGCTCCATGGGCTGCGAGGGCACACTGCCTCACCATGGGCTGCACCACCAGCTGTGGGGGAATCTCTGCTCTGGCACCTGGAGCACCTCCTGCTCTTCCTTCTGCACTCACCTTGGTGTCTGCAGGGCTTTTTCTCTCACGTGTTCTCACTCCACTCTCTGGTTGCAGCTGTGCTGTTTTTTCTCCCCTTCTTAACTATCTTATCCCAGAGGCACTCTCACTATCACTGATAGGCTCAGCCTTGACCAGTGGTGGGTTTGTCCTGTCTCAGAAATGCATTTCTCTTCTGTCACATTGCAGGTTCTTTCTGTGTGGAAGGAAAAATGTGGAAGTAATTTGAGGATTTGGATGATCCCTTTGCACCTGTGCTGTATTAAATAATTTAGTGCATGGTATAACTTGATAAATTCTATGATTCAGTGTCGTTCAGACTCTTCAATGCTCAAAGGAAGTGGACTCTGAATTTGAAGTAAATATATAATAATAAATTAATTTAATTTTAAACAGTGTTTATAATTGTATGAAGCAGAAGATTTTGTTTCATGTAGTTTAATAGAAAAGCACAAGGTGGGAATGAGGATCTGTAGCTGATGCCAGCATACTGTGGGAAGATGAAGGGATACTGCATGAAGTCCTGTGTGGTTTACCACAACAAGGCCACTTGTGTGTTCCTGACAAACAGTGTATCGTGTAACAGACTGAGAAGGATGATCTTGACACTTAAATGGGAGCATAGGTTTTTATTTTGCTCTCTTCTAGATGTCTAGGTTCATAAAGCTTTTGCTTTTCACATCTGAATCGGGTGAATCCTAGGGACTCGATTGTCCTTACCCATGTGGCACTGAATGTTGTGGAGTCAGTTTGCAGGACTGGGTGTGGGACATGGATTTAAGGACTGGGTAGCCCTAAGTTAACAGGCTAGTGGCCATGTCCCCTGGAGCCTATTCACCAGTGTGTGTCAATAGAACTGACAAGGATGGGGAAAAGCATTTCTTTTTCTGAGCAGCAGTAAATCACTCCTTCTTTGTGCAAGAGGGAGTATGTATTCATACATCACATTTTGTATTGATCCTTTCCTCAGAATGTCAGCTAGACTCGAGATTAGCTGCACTTTAAGAATAAAAGTTGACAGAGATGGACAGATTTTCGGCAGTGGTAATAAGTGCAGACTTTTGTTGAATCAGTGGCTGATCTGGCTCCCCTGGAGTCAGGGCATGTGCTCTTAAGGAAAGCTAGGACTCAGAGAAGGTCAAAGTCCTTGGTCATTTTCCCTTCCTGTGGAGTAGATTAGGTAAGAAAGAACATACAGCAAAGGAAACCAGGGAGGTTTCCTTTTGTGTATCTCTAGACATACCGACACTGAGCATCAAAGCTGACTTGGGAGCTGGAGAACAGACAGCTACACACATTGAAGAAATGTGGTTTCATCAACAGTGCTTACTGGAAGCAGTCCTTGGCCTGTCCTACTGCACCAAAATGCACTGAGACATTGCCCAGAAGAGGTTTGGTTGGCTCCATCCGAAGGCGCAGCAGTTGTGGACAATCACATGCCAGTACTTGTGCCCACACCATGGCCAAATCCATTTAGTCTGTAAGAACATGACTGATAATTCCTGGGCAGGCTGTGGCCAGAACAGGATTATCCATCACATGCTGCACTGTCACCAGAGTCATCAGTGTCTCTGCATTCCAACACACCCCGCTCAGGCACTCCCAGAAGTGCAGAGGCTGTTTGCAGCTGCTCCAAAGTCAGCTGTGATGCTCAGTGTAGGTGTGTCTGCTGAGATGCTCTGAGCACCCCACAGAAGGCTTCTGAGAAGGAGCAAGATACAGTGAAGGATTTGGGGCTGGATTGTTAAATCAATGCTCATGCCTCATGCTTCTTTCTTAGAATTGCTATTGCACTGTGTGATGAGTTGCATTTGGGGCTGGAAAATATTGACGTAATGATTTAAAAAAAAAACAAATTAGCTGAGAGTAGCAGACAGTGAAATTAGGATTTGAGATTAGAAATCACAACTCTATTCTATTTCCAAAATCCAGAGATTTTGCTTGAAGTGTTGGATTAAAATAGAAATGTGTTGGGCTACACTAGCTGCTCCTTGCTTTAAGGGGAGAAAAATGCTTCTAAAAGGGATAATTCATAGTAAGTATGTGAGACCTAGGGTGTCTTCCTTCAAGACTCTTTAAGAATAGACCATCTGTCCATGGTTTCAGAAGGTCAAAACCATTGTTAATATTCTCTCTGTCCTCCCACAGAATTTTTTTAAACTGGGGGAGCTGTCCAAATCATGAGTTAAATTTGCCTTTGCATAAAATTCCCTTCCAGCCATACCTCTACAAGCAGAGTAATTAATGACTTCAAGCATGTAATATGAGATTAATTTTTGTATATCTAGCAACATTCATCATATTTGGTTTAAGGCTATCAAATGTAAATTGTTAATGAGGTGAAAAATCTAAGAATATAGAACAGAGTGAAAGAAAAGCAGCTGGATTTCTTAAATATTCATTTTGCAGTCTGATTGAGTTTTTGGTATTTCTAATTCCTCGACCTCTTTAAATAAAAAATGGTGAGGAAGAACAAAGTTCCGATTGACCTCATCATTACCTTCTTTAAATCTTTAATGTGTGTGACTGATCACATTGCCTCCTAGACCAGCATGGAAAAGATCTTGGACCTGAGGGGAAATATCTTAGTTCTGGTACTGTTTTGTTTGTGACTTTATGGACAGTCACCAGATGACAAGTATGCAAGTTAGTAGTCAGTGCTACTTTGTTGTGTGCCTTCCTTTATTTATGAAAATTATGGGCAAATTGCAGTTTTTTACAGCTTCTTCTTGCAGCAGGATGATGATGTTGACCTAATGAGTTTTAGGTCATTCTTGATGAGGTTGACATTACATTGTCTTTTGAGATGATTCATCAGCAAATCATGGTGCTCCTTCTAACATGGATTATTTAGGTCGTATCTGTGACTTTGTGTAGGCCAGAACTTAATGTTGTGATGGCCAGAAGAGCACCATAGGGGAGATGTTATAAAAGGTCTCAGTTTAAAAGCCTTGGTCATTCTGATTAGCTGCAAAATTGGACATTGAAATACTGAATTGCTCTTGATAGAGGCTTATATATTTAGCTGTAGAGATGTTTTGATTTATATCAGTGGAATGGCCAGTAAGGAAATCATAGAATCATTTTGGTTAAAAGGACCTTTAAGATCAAACCGGTAACCCGGCGCTGCCAAGTCCCACTGAACCATGTCCTTGAGTGCCACATCTACACGTCTTTTAAATACCTTCAGGGATGGTGACTTCACCACCTCCCTGGGCAAACTGTTCCAGGGCTTGACAGCAGGCCTTTTTGGTGAAGAAATATTTCCTGCTATCCAATCTAAACCTCCACTGGTGTGACTTGAGGCCACTTCCTGTTGACCCTGTCACTTGTTACCTGGGAGAAGAGACTGACCCCACCTGGCTGCAGCCTCCTTTCAGGCAGTTCTAGAGAGGGATAAGGTCCCCCTGAGCCTCCTTTTCTCCAGGCTGAACACCCCCAGCTCCCTCAGCTGCCCCTCACAGGACTTGTGCTCCAGACCCTTCCCCAGCTCCGTTGCCCTTCTCTGGACACGCTCCAGCCCCTCAATGTCTTTCTTGCAGTGAGGGGCCCAGAACTGAGCACAGGATTGGAGGTGTGGCCTCAGCAGTGCCGAGTACAGGGGGACGGTCACTGCCCTGCTCCTGCTGGCCACACCACTGCTGATCCAGGCCAGGTGCCATTGGCCTTCTTGGCCACCTGGGCACAGCTGGATCATGTTCAGCTGCTGTTGACCAGCACCCCCAGGTCCTTTTCCACCAGGCAGCTTCCCAGCCACTGCCCCCAGCCTGTGGCACTGCCTGGGGCTGTTGTGACTCAAGTGCAGGACCCAGCACTTGGCCTTGTTGAACCTCATAGAGGTTCCTCTGCCCATCAGTCCAGCCTGTCCAGATCCAGAAAATAACACAGCACAATGTATTTTAATTACCATTTCTATGTGCTGTAGCATTCTGACAGCAAGTAAGGAAGAAGCTGCACTGGGCTTTATGGAAGGGACTGCAGTAATTAATCTTCATTAGGATTGCTGCCATGGCCTTGTGAATTAAAATTTATTACATGGAAAAAGTTTTGGTCACAGCATGTTTGATTAGCAAAATGCCAATACTTATGGGATAAATTATTCCTAACTTTTCTGAACTGTATTTTACTAGCAGATTCATTCATTATTCCTGTACATTTTTTGGGAAAGAGCTTGTGTGCTTTATTGCAGCCTGGAAACTTAAGTCATGGGCTGTAGTTCAGTGGCAAGGGTGGTTTGTTTCCAGAGCAGTCGTGGTAAACCTAGGCTCCAAAGCATTCTCTGATAAATGTTAAGTGAAGCAGAGCCTGTCTGGAGATCTTGCAGGACCATGTTGTTTAAACAGCAGCGACTTGGCTGTGTGACTGCACATTTCAAATGGCTCATTCTCAAGCATTTAAAATCTAAACCTTACGGCTTGTTAAGACATTGCTTAAAGCCCAGAAGCGAGTTAAATACTAACAATTAAAGCTTTCTATTTTTCCCTGGTATTACCTGAAAACATACTTGCGAGTTTATTTTGCAGTAGTTTAAAATCAGAGTTTCTTGGTGTATAGCAATCATGGTCGTAGTTAGATCACGTTTCCCAGATGCCATTCAGATATGCTAGTGTTTGTTTTAGGGACAGGATTCATAAACTGTGCTTTAATGTTTGAGTAATAAATATTACCTGCCAAATGATAGCATCTTAGTGTTACAGCTGTGCAAATGGTGGCCACAGAAATTACTGTGCCTGTTGATAAGTTGGCTCCTCACCTGTGTAAACACAAAGTAAATCCTTTCATCAGGCAGCCTCAGATTGCATGGCTTGTTCATGCAGCTGAAAAGATAAATTTCACCAAATGGTAAAAGAAAGGGATTGTAAACCAGCTGCACATGCCACTTTTGAAATGTTATAAGCAGAAGACAAAAAGATGCACTGGCCTTGGTATGGATCTGAATTGGGGTTGCTTTCTAAGTGAGTTGGTCTGCTAGAAAATAATTTACCTTAGAATAACCTTATTTTGGCTATTTGTGGACACTAACTGGTAGAGCATCAGTTTGTGTATTTATGAGGAGTAAGGGGCCATTCATGTTCATGGAAAATGACCAGCAGTAAAAAGACTGGCTCTGCAGGGTGACAGGCCTTCAGTTAATGGAGACTGAGGAGGAAGTCATTGGACAGTAAGTGCAGAAGTTATTCCCAAACAGCTGCTTTTGCACACTCAGTCCTTTCATGTGTGGAGCTGAGAGTTATTCCTGTTACATCTCCTCCAAAGAGTTTTCTGCCCAAACAGCTAAGGAGAAGCACCCTGAATGAGCACAGGATATCTCTGAGCATCATGATGCCACACATTTTTCATCTTCCTTTTGAAATTGCCACTGTTGCCTTTTGTAAAATCTACAGCTCTGCTCCTCCAGAGTAGTACAGCCCCCTTTCCATACCACCCGAACCAGCGCTGGTAAAAATCAATCCTGGAGGAACAGGGATGGGAGCTGGACTTGCTGTTCTTCAAAGGCCCCTTTCAACTCAAATCTTTCTGTGACAGTCAGTCCATCTTCCTTCTGTACCTCAAAATTTGGAACATCTTATTGGCACGTTTCACATGATTGTCTGCTTACCTTCCTGAGCTGTTGTTATCAAATACTGTTTTGCATCTACTTCTTGTGCATCATGGAAACACAACTATTTAGCTCTCTTCATTGCTTGTTGCTTTTGCTGCTGCTGCTTCCTCTTTATTCACCTCTCCAGTTCACAGCCCAGCTGGGGTCAAATGAGTGTGAAAATACACTTGCTAATGTGTAGATGCATCTTCAGTTTACACTGCTAATCAAGCTGCACAATCCCTCAGTACCACTAAGGAGCAGCTTGACTCAGCAGAATCATACCACAAAACTTATGATGAAAATTAATCCTAATTGTAATCATGTGCTCTTGTTCATGGAAAAAAAGTGAGGAATCTTGCAGTTCAGTTCCTTCTGAATGTGTTTTATATTTAAATATTTTACCTTATAGTTATCTAGGCCTATGGGCCTCCAGAGGTGATTATAATTTTTGGTATTTAAAGTCTGCTGTTTCATAACTTGTAGGTACAAATGCGTAGCTTGTGAGGTTTCTGCAGTGTTTCAATTGCTAAGATGTTTTTAACTAATATCCTAGATGAAGCATTAGTCAATTATGAATGCAAACTGGGCTTCAGAGTCCGTTCAAAGACGAAATAATTGGCTCTTTTGCAAACAAGCTACAATTCTTTAACTTAATGAGGCCTTCCTTGTGCTTTTAAAGTGAACCCCTACAGTCTGTCCTGATCAAAGTGAACACCATGAAACTCCAGCCCAGACCTACACTATCCACTTGGAAAAGTGAGAATTCTTTATGCTTCAGTATATTTTCATATACTGTCAGTATAGCTTCATCATTTATGGAATATCTTAAGCACTACAGAGAGAAATATGAGAGTCCTTTCCCCAGAAAAGGAATAAAATGTTGGTAGTGAGCCCTGAAAAGCTGCCCCCATGCAAATGACAGCTCAAAGCCAGCTAAGTTGCTATATCCTGTGAATTATAGGAAGAGTGAGTATTTGGAGCAGTCATCATCTATTCATGGAATCGCTGAGTGTTTTGTGTTGGAAGGGACCTTCTGGATCATCTAGGTCTGACAGCCCCTGCCATGGGCAGGGACACCTTTCACTAGACCATGTTTCTGTACACTGTTTCTCTAGGGTAGGCAGAGAAGAACAATGTAAAGGTAGGGGATTTCATTTGCATTAATTGTGGAAATGCAGGGTGTTTCTTGCTGGATTTCCCCCCTTTCTCTGGGCTGTAATGAGTAGGCAGGAGGTGGCATTGTTCTTCTATGAAAGGTGGGATGGATGAGAGAGGGAGGCAGAGCACACACGTGCAGCCCACCAGCACAAGGCTGCCAGATCTCGTGGAATACCTGCTTCATCTCTGTGGAGGGGCAGCCAGAAAGCCCAGTGTACAAGCTGCATTGTGCTGCTGATCCCTCCCAGAGAGCATTTGGGGACTTGCTGAAAACTGCCATCTTTTGGGGTTAATGTTTGGGTTAGGCTGCTTTCCAGTGAGTGGTGAGACCAGCATTTCACAGACTGTTAACTAGTCTTATTAATGGAAAAAAATGAGGTGGGCAGCTGAACGTGGTTTGAATTGGGCATTGGGTTCCTCTGCTGGGTTGATTCTAAGGACAGTATTAGAGCTGTTTATTGTAACTGCTGTTTCTAATTGTTAAGTCTGTAAACAGTATTTCTGAATGAAAGGTTTCACAAGCATTGCATTTACACTTAAGTAATTGTAAAAATTACGGACATCAAAAAATTCTTGCTGAAACTCTTTTGGTAAGTAAACTGAATTTTCTGAGTAGAAATTTGACAAATTTTAATTGAAAATCTGGATTCAGCCAACTTTTTTAGAAAAGCCTAAACTCCATTTCTGAAGTTCCATTTTTATTTTTGTTATATTTTAAAAAATATAAACACGAAAAGCTGAGAATGCTGTTTTGTTTCAGTTAGCTTGTTTGGATGGAATGGTTTTAGGTGTGGGGGTTTGCATTTTACTGGTTTTTGGGTGTGAATTCTACCCTACAGCATACGACAACCAACTCTCCATAATCTGGTTCACAGATCTTAGAATAGATTTTATTAGATTAGATTGTTTAAAGCTTAGATAAGAAGACTTACAGCAATTTTTCTATGTTTTGAACAAAAACCACATGAAGATACATGAAAGCTCTGTCTTTCATCCCATTGTTGTCACGTGGCCATGTGGTAGAAGCCGAGGTTATGAAACAAACTGGCAGCTGTTTCATCCAGATTGAAGGCTGCAAAAGGCAATTCATTTAAGTCTTAAGAAAAATAGCAGAAGAAATAGGAATTCTCCAGGGAAGATTACTGGGTTTGGGCTTTTCCTCTTCCTCTCATGGCAGAGGGGCTGTTAGTAGCTTCCAGGGGAAATGTCTGAAAGAAAGGGAAAGAGTGATCAAATGGGATAGTCCCAAATTAAAACTATATTAAGAGTAGGATTTGCCAGTGAAATGACAGTTCTTATATTTTTATTTTTGCTGCATATTTATTGTAGGCAAGATCTTGAGTGCATGTCAAGGTCCACTGACACATTGCTAAATCAGTTTTGTCAAGTTGTCTGTTGCTGTATTAGGCAGCAAATATTAGATAAGACTGATAGCAATATCTTGATACACTGTAATCAATTAAAACAGCAGAACATCCACCACCACCTCGGTCTGAGAGCAGCTTTAATTTAGACATTCAGAGTCCATCAGCTTCCATTGGTTCACCCTTCTGAATTGTAATTTTGTTTGCTCTTATCTTGACACAAATTTCCTTGTTTAAAAGGAATTGTTAGATGACATGATGATACTGATTACCACAGTTGTTAAAAAGACTAATTGATTTTTTTCTGCAGCGAACTTGAGGAGAAGAGTGGAAGAAGGAAGAGAAGCAATAGCAACAGTGCCACAGCAGAAGAAATGCCACTGAAAAGAAAGAAGGTGCAATTCAGCCAAGAGGAGGACCCCTATTTGCCGTTAGATACTGGGCTTTCTCTGGCAGAGGATGAAGAGCTTGTACTGCATCTGCTCAACAGTCACAGCTAATTATTTTTCTGCAGGTTTTCTTCTCTGGGACATTTCCACAATTTTGTCAGTAGTTTACACAAAATGAATTTGGCATCTGGGCAGCTGGGTACCAGTGAATGCAGATAAATGAGTTCCACGTGCAATGGGATTGCCTTAGATTGGCTCATAGATTATAGACAATATTTAGTTTGATTTATAAGGCTTTCTAAGTGAACTTTTCAACCTAAATCCCAAGGTGTCATTTTGCAGTAGCACGTTCATAATTTAAATCTCCAAGTTTTTAAGCAATTACCTTCTTTTATTTTAATCTTGCTTTAAATGAAAACAGGATGTTCCTTTCTTGACTGTGCCAGGTTTGTTATTTTGGAAGATACACGTGTACTAAAACTTTTAAGGAAGAAATACTGTTGGCAGCTCAGACCATATTACTTAAAGTATTTACTTTCTTCTGTGTATAAGGCACATATTTTAAAAATATTTTAATAAAAATTTCTAGATGTAAACTTAATGGTGTCTCTTTCAGCTTTGTTATGAAGGAATATATTTATCCTTCAGGTATCATTTCTGTTATGATTCTGTCACTGGTGTTAGGCAATTCAGAAAACAACTTTCAGAAGCTGAGTCTTGTATTTTAGTCCCATATGAATGAGAACATGTCTTATAGTTGTGTCTGTTTGGTTTTTCCATATGAACATATTAAATACTTCTTTTTTGTCAGTATCACTTTTTCCTTTTTTTTTTTTGTCACAGTAATCTATCAGTGCCTATTCAGTACAAGCCTTTCCTCTTCTCCCTATACCCTATGCTGTCTTTTAGCTCAGTTACCCAAAACTGAAAATATACTGCAAATTCTTGTCTCCAAATGTTTCTTCCACTGTTCTGCCAGCAGGCAGGGTATCATAAAAACAATATTATAGGCAGAGCACATCTGCCATCTGCTCCTTCCTGACAATGTGGAATGAGAAGAAATGACTGAGTTTCACAAACAGCTAAACATGAAAGATGGGACCTGCTTGGCAGCTGATGCACAGTGTTTGTTTAGTCTACAGTGCCACAGCGGGCCTGGAAAATGTTGTGATCTGGGAGCAGCATCACTGATGAATCTGTTAATGAAGAAGGATCTGCTGTGGTGCTGCTGTGACTGGTGCACGTGTCCCATGTGCCATCATGTGAATGGCTGCAGTGAATGTAATGAGCAGCCTCAGCAAATGCCTCTGTGCTGGGATAGCAGAGCTCCTGCTCCTGTAGCTATGGGGAAAGGCAGAAAACTGCAGTGCAGAGAGCTCCAGCAGCAGAAAGCCACTCAGAGATGATTTGGATATGGATGATAATCCGTACAGTGGTCTGTACTTCTCAGAGGTATTCACAGATTCGTGGTGTGCTTGGTAGTGGTCAGTTGTCTTGCACATCACCTGATGTCTCTCAAATCAAAGCTTTGCTCTAAGAAGCGTGAACAGAGTTTGTTTGGGCAAGCAAGTAAAAAGCCAAAAGATTTACTGTTCCTGACTAGAATATTCTTATTTGTATGCTGAAGTGGGAGAGAAGTATTCTTAACTACTGAACAGTAAGACTAAAAATTAAATTATACATGTTGGAAGGATTGTGGTGCTCTTCTAATCTTGTGATGATATTTCTTAATTGTCTGCATAAAAATAATTTTTCAAGTGCTTTTACTTTCATAATTTTGGATAATGAAGTTTCCAGTGTATTTGTGTTGTTTGATATAGAGCCATTGTTGCTTGAATCCTTATGAAGTTTGCCCATCTACTTCAATTGTGTCCATCCTTGAGGGCGTAGTGTGTATATAAAGAAGCCATGTGAAGAAGAAGAAGAGGAAAGGGGCTTAAGGCAGATGCTCCATGCCATGAGTGTATGTAAGAACAGGTAACTGCTGCATATGCTAGAAATAACAAGACAAAAAAGCCAGCATTCAGCATTTTTGGGAAGTAGCCGTGGTTCTGGCTTATCATTCCTGTCAGCTGTAGATCTGCTTTAAGAGGCTCCATACCAGCCCTGCTTTTAGCAGTGCTTTTCTGGTCCAAGAAAAGAAGCACAAATGCACAAAGCAAGTACCAGTCTCAGGACTGAATTGACTGAAGGGTGTTTTTCAGGGAGCTTGTTTCAATCCACGCCTGGGGACCTCTCAATCCAATGCAAAAGACCTGGGATGTCTGTCCAGGGTTAATGGGGAGGTGGAGCAGGGCCAGCTGGGCCTGCCAGCCATCATCTATCTCCTTTTCTCCTGGTCCCAGGCATGCCACTGTAGCATCAGAATAAATCCCAAGCTTTTGCAAGGTTGTACTTCATAAGCATTATAGTCTCAGCTTTACACAGGAGAAATGAAGTGGGGAAATCATAGCCAAAGATTCCCTTGATGACTTCATGTAGTTGATCCACAACTCCTAAATCACTTGTGGTTTACCAAGAGCAGCCTCCCACATAGCATCTGAACTGCCTTCTGTGAACCCTAACCTTCAGGTGTTGCACTGTCTGCTGGGGTGGGTTTCAGGCTTCTTCACCCCTGTAAGTTGCAGCCTATGGGCAGTCCTGTTTGGAGACTCCTTCAGGAGGGGTGGGAAGGTCTGAGTAAGGTGCTGAGTATTTTCTAAGGCTGTTGGCCAGGAAACATTCTTAAATTGCCATGCAGGAAGTCTTGTTTTAAATAATGAATTTTCAGATTAGTTTGCATTTGTATATGATATTAATAGTGGTTGATTTCCTTCTGTTGCTAGAATGGTTCTAGTGTGTTGATTTTTAGCTGGGTGTAGCATTAAGATCTATTACATGTAGCTAATTCTCCAGATACACATTAGGCATTTGTGTAATGGCACAGTTTAGTCGGCTTTTACTCAGAATCAATTTTTCTCTTTGTTGTGTATGAAATAACGAAGACGTTTGTTTGCCAGATAATTTATTACAATTTGTTTGAAGCCTCTTCAGATGAAAACTGGAAGTCAGGTAAAAGTCATGAGAGCATTGAAGAGTTTGGTTTTTTTGGATCAGTTAAATAGACTGACACTGGATGTGCTAGCTACTGAAGCTACCCAGCTTGCAGCATTTTCATGAGGCACATAAAATGTGTCATAGCAGAGGTAGTGTTAACCTCAGCACCATGGAAGTTTCTGTTGAGTGTTGACTTTGTAAAGACCTTATTGATGCTGCACATTAAATTGTGTGAAGAGTGTAAGAAATTCAGGCTCTAGCATAAGGGATTGAAAATTAATATTAAACATTTTAAATGGGTGTTTTTCCTTAAATATTAAATGAATAGAAATAGAAAATAATTCCTTCTGCAGCTGACTGAGTTCAGCTGGAGCATTGATTGGTGTGTCCTGCCGTCTGGCCATACTCATAAAGAGAGAGAAATGCCTGAAGCAAAACATTAAAAAACAGAGAACTGTGATAGAGAACATTCAATTCAGACTATAAAACATAGCACAAGATCTGAAGATACTGAACTGACCCTGTGGGTTCCTGTAATCCTGGATACCTATAACTAAACTGATACTAAATACAAGAAGGAAATGTCTCTTAGTAAAGGTTGCTAATGGGTATTTTTCTTTATCGTGCTGCTCTCTAGTTTGACCTGATTGATGCTTACATCCTGTGAGAGATGGAGTTTGCCTTGGAGCAGGGATGCTGAGCTGTGGTAGGCTGCAGCTGCTGCAGAAATGGCCACTGTGGCTCAGGGTGTTCTGCTTTTATGCTGGAGGTCAGTGCCCCAGCCATAACCTTCCTGTGGCAAACAACCTGAGGTTTAAAATGAGCTGGTTGGTTCTGTCCTGGAAGAGATGACTCCTTTTGCTGCCCATTTTGGGAACTGGGCAGAAGGCTGGAGACAGGAAGCTGAAGGACAGTAACACTTGTGCAGCAGCCACTTCTGTTGTTAATTTGATGGAGACCTTGTGCAGAGTGGAGCCAAACCTTGCACCCATCGTGCTTCAAGCTACAAGATCCAGAACACAGTTAAGGTAACCCCAAGAGACATACAATTTGCAATAAACAGTTTTAGTGAGAAAAGACTATTGCCTTCACTTTTGGACCACATTTCATTACATTTATTTGTTATATTGCTCTCTTCTCTGGTGTTTGCAGCTCCTCTGAATTTAGTCTTATCCTTCCAAATTAATGATTTATTCTCAGAAGGATCTGCAAATTTTATCTTTAAAGGTGGAACTAGATGCCAGAAAAATGCATTGCCATCATCTTTGTAAGTCATAAAAATTGCTATCAAGACATTAGTCTATACCATGTGGACATTTTATAATAAAGTAGTGAACACTTCTATAATGAAATGCTCCCCCAACTTCAAAGGCAAATAAATCAATCAAAACCATCAAGGAATTAGAAAGCCTAATGCAGAAGAACATTCTTTTCAGGTCTGCTAGGAGGTATTGCTACGATTAAATCAGTAGAGAGAAGTTGATCTGTTCCAAGAATGCCTTGTTCATTGCCTATTTTTGTCCATGTCTGGCCAGAAGCCATTTTTCACAAAGAAAACTATTCATCAGATTCAGTCATGTAAAAATGATTGCTTAAATTACACTGGGCTATCAGCTAGCAGCTTTACCCAGGAGTGGAATCTCTTGGGTCAATGCTATCTGTAAGTTTTGCACATTGTCTGAGATGTGCTTTGTCTATAAAATATAGATAAGTTTAATTAAACTACATTAGTTTTGTTGAGCAGTTTTTGAAATCCTTTTGAGCTGAGAAGTAGCCGTGCTGAGATTTTAGCTATATTAAGAGGAAACTAATGAGCATTCTTCTCCTAATCACGTATGGGGTCCTGGAGGAAGATAATATTCCTGGCTATGGCCTCTCCGAGACTACAGGAGTCCTTTCTGTCATGCACAGCTTGTCCCTCTGATGCTAAACCTAAGCTTCTACAAAAAAAGCAATGTGTAAGTACAGGCTGTAAACTGAACTTGCTGTTATGCATGTTGATGTGCTTGAGCTTATCACACTTTAGGTGAAATGGAATGTAGCTCAGTTTTTTGCAAGTCCATCATATATGCATTGTGCTGCACTTCCTAAGGAGGTAAAACAGTTCCTCTGGTCTGTGTGGTTAATGGCCATACTCATGTGATCCTTCCCACCAAATGCATTTGCTTGTACTGAAATGCAACTTGTTTTTGTCCCATGAGCTCAGTGAAAGCTAATGAATATAGCCTAGGAACTAATCTGAGCTTCCTAGTCACCACAAATGTCTTAGCAAATCACACTGCTGCAGGTTACAGGCTTTTTACGCCATTACCCTGAGTACAGTTCTTACTTATTTGAAGAGGCTACCAGTCCTTTGTAGAATTTGGTTTTGAGAGGCCTTTTTTGCTTCTTAAAGCAGATATTAACGTGAATCATTTCCCCTAGCAATGAGGTGAGTCTACTCCAGTACACTCTCAGTTGCACTCAGAAACTTGCCAGTGTGCTTCAAACTGGTGCCCTGGTTTGCCAATAAAAGCTCATGGGTGGGAAGAGGCTGCCACGAGGACCCTTGCAGACTTGTTGCTGCCAGAAAGTGGATGATCATCCAGTTGGGAGATTTGATTCCCCATGTGAGTGTTACCCTGCACCCATTTCCCAATAATTCAGGTTTTTTTTTTCTTTAAACAGGCACCCAGAGTGTCTGCAAACCTAACCTGTTTGGTTTTGACTGAAATGGCCATTAGTGTGTGCAGAGAAAGCAGAGAAATGCTTGGAATTAATAAAATGACTTGGTGTCATCCCACTCAGTATCACACACTCAAATGAGGGCAAGCCAGCTTGCAGGTGGACCCTGTTTCCTGAAGGGAAACCAGATCTCCTGCTCACAAATCCCAGGTCATGGTAAGTGGCACAGTTTCTGCATGGATGCTGCTAAGCTTGTCCTCAGTAATCCTGACCTGTGGGGATGGTTGTTTGGTGAAGATCTGGGACGTGGTTAAGAATCAGAAAGGGAATGAGCAGTGGGGTTACAGTGAGCAGCAAACATCCTGTTCTATTCTAACACTGTCTGGAATGCACAGGGCAGTGCACATGAGCCCTTTTTGTTCCCTGAGAGATAAAGAACGGTATTTCTCTTTATCTGACTATTTTTGGAGGTTTCCTTTGTAAATCTCTCCATCCTCCATCAGGAAAATAAGAACATTCAAAAGAACATTGTAGGGAGCTACTGAGCTTGGCTCTTGCCAAAACCTTTCCTCGCCTCTCAGAGGGGAGAAACAGTCCCAGGCAGAAGCACAGTGCTGATGTCCCTTGGCAACCTGTGTGCTGCAGCATAAGGCAGTGAAGAGGTGACATGAGGATGTCAGCTGTCAGGGGCTGGCCCAGGAGCTTTTTTTCAAGCCTCTCACTGACAGCTTTTTTTTTAAAACTCTATAAATTTGTTTTCCTATTCCAATGCCTAGCAGAGAGGCAGTGAAGTGGATTGCAAAGGACCAGTGTGCAGGGGAAACTTGGTGTGCCTTCCCTCAGGCTAAGCTCGTGTCCAGCATCTGCTCAGTGGCTGTGGCTGCTGGGAGAGATGGTCCTCGACCCACCCAGCTGTTCAAAGGGTCGTTTTTATAAAGATGAGTTACCCACCACAAGGAATAAAGTGCACTGTGTAGGATCAAGAGCTTGTATTTCTTAAATATATGTAAGAACACGTTAATCTAGTTCCTCATCTAATGACTGATTAAGCCCATTTACTCTTTCTGTTGTTTCTTGTAGATGCTGATACTTTTTTTTTGCAGACTGATGTGCTTCTTCAGCACCCAATTTCAGCATAAACAATACCAATCTGTTAGTGATGCAAAATTCCCCTGGCTAAAAGAACAGCTCCCCTCCATAAACTTGCTAAATAGAATCAAAGGAGGGTAAAATTCTGCATTCAGCTCTCTTTTTTTCCTGCGAAGCATCTGAGGTTGTAGATTCTATCCTCTGTTTGATGTGGAAGCAGACGACAGGAGTGCTGATCTTGGCCACCTTCAGCCTGCTGCCAACCCTCTCTGCCCGGGACTGAGCAGCTGCCAAAATCCCCCCGCGGTGGGACCTTGGCAGTAGCGTTGTTCCGCCAAGGGAGGGCACCAGGAAGATGCCCAAGCTCCTACCAGTGGCTTTGGCAGCAGTATGGGATCTGGACACAGGCAAAATAGCACAGAAAAAGCTCAAGCTCTGGGAGACCCATGGCAGGACAAAGAATAAGGGAACACCAAGGAGAGCAAAGCCAAAAGCAGGGAGGCATTGGGGTGGGAGGTGGCCACTGTCTCCTGCCTGTGGAAACCTGACTGGGCCCCTCAGAGATGGCTGGAGTAGGTTTGGCCGTGGGACATTCTCTCGTGTTTGTCAGTGCTCTCCCTCCTGCTCTGGAGTGGCTGTAGCTGTGGGTGCAGCCATGGGGGACAGGCCTGTGCAATTTTCCCACAGGGCTGCCATGGTGACCAGTGCCAGTATAATCTTTTAGTCTTTTCCGAAATTCAGTCAAATCCTCTCTGGATTTTTGGCAAGTGGGATTGGCCAACTATGCCATTTTGCAAGACCGTACTTATAAGCTCTTTCATTGCATTAGCTATTCAGAATTATTTTGAATGTTCAAATGCTATTCCCTCTGTGGTAATATAAGATTTTATACATTTAACAACAATTCCACTCACATTTCTGTTGGATAGTATTCAATATCTCACCTAAATAGTTTCCTCTGTATTGTAAATATTCATCATTTTCCCCATCTATTCCTGTCTGCCTGCACAGACACTGAAATTTCCTTTCTGTCAGTCAAGTCATAAAGCATTAAGAGGGGCAGTTTTTCTCCACTAAGTGAAAATATGAGCTTGTCTATTTAGCTCTGCAGAGATGTTAGCATTCACTCTGTGTTCAGTTAATGTAAGTGGCTGCAGCAGCCACAGCTTCTGCAGGAGCAACCAACACCACAAAATCACATGCTGAGTGTTTTATTAGGGAAATGCAAAGCTCAGTGATCCCCTATGTTAAGTCATCTAAAATACACCCTCCCCTCTTCTCAGCCCCCTACCTCCCCATTTTCTAATCTGCTGTGTGTTATTGAGCATTACAGCTCATTTGACAAAAAATACCTGCTCTGTGACAGCCCAAAAAACTTCCTGTGGTCCTCCCTGGTGAGGGGCTGCTGGCTGCCTGTGCACCCTGCCCAGCATCTGTTTGCCACTGCCCTGACTCCTCTTGGCTGTCTGGATTTGCTCCCCGAGAAACTGCTGTGTCCCTGTCTGAGCACAGCCATCAAAGCTGAGCTGAGGGGTCCCTCTGAGGGTGACTGGAGCTGTGCAGGGCAGAGGATGGCGCTGGAAACCTCTGCAGTGCTCCTGTTCACGTGTGCCTGTGCAAGGATGACCTTTTCTGAAATGTGGGGTTGCTGCCTCCCAGGTCAGGGTGCTGTATTCTCCTTTCACCAGAGGCAAAGCTTCCCCCACCTTAGTCCCTGCATACTTCACTGACAGGGTCAGCTCCAGGCAGCTCACGGTCCCTCTGCAAAGTGTTAATTGGCTGGCTGTGGAGAGTGGCTTTGGTTATCTGTGTTCAGTTTATAACTACATAAAACTTTGCAGGTTCATCATGGTTCATGTGTGCTTGAAGTGAGAAACATGTCACCTCTCCACTGCCAGCCCTACTCTTGCCCATCATTTGTCATCTGAAAAGTGTGTAAGATTCAGTGAAGCAGCAGCTGATGAGCAGAGGAGCAGATGTGCTCCCTAACACGCAGTGTCCCCTCCAGCAGGACCACTGTCCTTGGCTGATCTCTGGTCCACTGTGAGAACTGTTAAGAGAACATCCTGGTTTGATTTTGCAGCTCCACAGTGCATCCCTGGTGCAACAGGTTCTCTCAGACAAGTGGTGCCCCTACATGGATGCTGAGACTCTGGGACAAGCCTCAAGAAAATGATCTACATTCTTAAGAGGCTGATGTTTTGCACAGTGTAAGAAAGATTACAGCAAATGGAAATGAGCAGTGACTCACTTGGAGAAAGAAGAGAATTTTTTTCACTTTATGAAATGTTTCATTGAGTTGCCACATCATTAAGAAAATCATGATCAGATTAATGGACAATTGCCCTATGAAGAGCAACTTTAGTATGAACACTAATGAAAATCTGTCTATCGTGACTCATTTCAATTAAAAATAGGTGTTTCAGCTGCTATTTGCCAATCTGGGATTCAGCTGTGCCTAATGAACGTGCACAGTCTCTACTGAGGGTTTTAAGGGTTGTATGAGCAGGGCTGTTGACCCCAAGTGAATGCTGAGCTAGCAACAGAGCTGGGAAGAGAACATGGGTCTTGGTGCAGTGGGTTTTTAGGTGCACATCCTGCAGGTGCCTCTGGCTTTTGTTCCAAAAAAAGACATCAGGTTTGCTGCCTTGGGAGAGTCTGCTGGTAATTCCCTCTTGGGCACATCGGTGCCTGGAGAAGTGCTGGCATCATCTTACTACCCTCGTTTGAAACTGCAGGATGAAGGAGGAACTCTGTATATTTAAATCGTGCTTTAACTACTGCTTGAAGCATCTGAAAGGGACTGGGTCGCCTCTGAAATGTTCAGTACTTTCTGTGCCTCAAGGTCAGTTATAAAATTCCTGCTGATTTTTTAAGAGCAGAGGCGGCCTCAGGGCTGACGTTGTTGAAAAAAAAAGCCTCACTTTTGACCCCGACTCCATAGAAATGATCCCCCAGCTTGTGACCTGTCACCTGTGCTCATGAGGAGCAGCACTTACTGGTTGGAGCTGCCTTCAAGGACCTATATTTAGCCAAAACATTGTGAAAAAACAGCCAGTGAGGCTGTCCCAGGGGCAGCTTTGGGGAACTGATTTTGTTTTCTTGGCAGGAGTTCAGTTGTATCAGCAATGGTGGGGAGGCCTAGATGGAGGAGAGAGCAGGATTTCAGCTTTCATTACAAGAATTTTATTTTACAAATTAAATTCTGCTTGAATAACACTTCTCAGTTTAATATATTGATCTGAGCAGCAGCTACAGCCAGGTTGTGATAGGCTGTTAGAGGACTATTGGAAAGGAAACCATTTGCTGTGCAAAATGAGTTAGGAAGTGAGGGTGCTCAGGTCAAGCTGTGTGCTGAAATGCTTTGAAGTTTCTCAGTGCCTTGCAAGAATTCAGCAATATATGGCCAGCGACCAAAATAACCTCTGAATCAGTAAGGACACCATTGATTCCTTTCTTATCACTTATTGGTGACCTGTCAAAGTAATTTTCTGAATTTGGTGGAAAAATGCTTTTTAAATGAGGGAAAAGTACTTGGCTGTTTTCTGGCACACTTTGACCATAACTGTACCTGTGGAGAGGCAACTGTGAACTCGAGTGGTTTTTACCAGCCTGTACCTTTTGTTTAGGAACCGTTTCTGCATTTGTTACCCTGACAGGAATTTACACTTGATACATATGCAATTCAACTGCAAAAGTAATTACATGGGGAGTCACAAAGGGGTTATAACTCACTGTAATGTTAAAAATGACAAGCTATTCAAAGGTGCCTTATATTCAGGAGAGAAAACAAAGTTTCTTTGTTTATGAAGAGGATTAGCTCATGGTCTGAAAATATTCATAGCAGGACCTTGCTCTGGAGCTACTGTAGGCAGTAGCAGCCTGCATTAGAGTTGAATGTAGCCCCTGAGCTCACTCCAAGTTCATTTTGCTTTCTCTTCTGGAGCAAGCGGCAGATTTATCATTGAAGCTGGTGTCTGGCAAGACAAGGATGCAGAAACTCTTGGAATGAGACAAGGGATTGATTTTGCCTCTGAAAACCCAGAACTCAGATGCGAAAAACCATCCTAATCCCCACTCTGCTGCTGGTCTTAATTTTTATCTATTAAACACAAGAGAGGCTCTGCCAAACAGAAGACAGGGATCCAGTCAGGCTGTTTCTGGGCTCATCTTCCACCCAGATGAAAGTTGCAGGGCAGGTGGCACCGGTGGCCATGTCCCCAGAGGCGTATTTCCAACTTCTGAGGAATAGCCTGCAAAGAAGGGCATTTGAAAAGATTAGCAGGGAATAAACCCCATTTACCTGGGCCAAGAGACTTCTGTGTTGTTTCTTCTCCATCCAGAAGTGTAGCTGGTGTCTACATCATCACCCCAAATGGAGCTGTGTCAGTTTAAACCAGACATGGTTTTTTCTGCTCAATATATTAATGTGGAACATGAGGAAAAGCCTGGAATCTTCAGTGCAGGAGATGAAGAGACTGAAATCAAACCAGATTGCCAGGAGAACAGATGACCAGGGAGCAAGGGCAGATAGGGAAAGGAATGCCCTGTAGTGGATGCTGGGTTTTGCACACTCCAAAGCCCTCTAGTTTCTGTGATCTGTGGTGTTACTGCCCTGCCTGTGCACTTGCTGCTGTTTCTCAGCATGTATTCAAACACTTCACACTAATGATCCTTCGTTGCAAGCAGTAATGCAAATGTGTTCTTACCAGAAATACGAGAGATCTGCTGTTGTCTCAGCTTTTCTTTTGGTTTGACAAGTGCTCCGTAGCAGGTGATGACAGGCCCTGACACAGCCAATTCACTGTTGTAGTGTTTTGTACCTCTGTCAGTTTAGCTGAGCTGACTCCTGATCCATTTTTAGGGCCGATGAGAGATTTTTCCAGGATTTTCCTTTAGTGGTAGAAACAGTTCTGTGAGATATTTTTATGGGGCTGATCCCTAATTGCATGTCCTGGATGGTGTCACTCGGAGAGCAAGGCTCTTCTATGCTGCAGCTCGTGCCTGCTATGACAGGAACAGGCATATGGAACAGACCCAGGTGAGCCTCAAAATGAAGTACAAATGCTGCAACCCTGGCTTCAAGGGGGTTCAGATGCTGCTCAGATGGCCATGAAATACGTGGAATTCTAAAGAATTGAACTTTAATAGCCACTCTCTTATCAGAAATATGGTATAGCCAAGGGATTGGGCAGATGCAAAGTTTTGTCATTTCCCTTTTCTTCCTGGTATTACATACAGATCTCTTTGGCAACAAGGTAACGCTGGAAGGGAGCTTCTCAGAAAAATAGACAGCTTTGCCATGTAATGCATAGATTGAAGCTCAGGACAGTGATTATCTACTTTAGTGGTTTTGCTGCTGCTAAGACAAGTGTAATTTTTCTGCAGTAGTAAGTACCAGAAAGAAAAATATTGCTTGAATGTATACAGCTGGTGTTGTTTGGTTTTGGGACTTCTTCAGGACTGATAATATTTATTTGATGACTGGTCCCATTATAATTGCCCTATTGATTCATTTGCCGGGAAAATAAATTGGTGGATATTTCGTATCATACAGTTGTATTGATCTTCTAGAAGCTGGTGAGACAGAGGCTTTCATCACTGGACAGCACATTATCACCTTAATTGACATATTCTGAAAGCTAATTAGAGGCCAGCTGGATTCCTTGTGGGAATAATATTTATTTCTGATGTTGACAAAGTGCTCCAAAGCACGAGTCATATGGGGTGATTTAGCAGTGATTAAAACTTGGCTACAGACATGGACAACTTGAGGAAACTGCCAAGGAGCCGAGACCAGAACGAGTGAAGACCTAGATGTGTGTAATCACTTTGTGCTCTGTCACTTACACACACCTCTCTGTCTATCTGTCAGCCAGTGAAATATCTGGAGAGAGGCTGCAGCACTTTAATTATTCAGTGTCAATCACCCTCTAACCAGCACAGACACGTGTGTGTGCATGTGCATGTGCAGCCTTGTCTACAAACTCATTGCAGCAGGGGTTATTAAAGTCCCACAAATAAGTACAGGTGAATCAGGAAACCTAAACTCTTCCACTCATGATATCTTACAGTGCAGCTTCTCTGATATGATCATGTTTCTCACCTTATAGAATAAAACACCTATTTTTTCCTGTAACTCATATATAACATCTCCTCTATGCATATGCTTTGCACTGCTCACAGGGGAGGGAAAGAGGGAATGACACGGGGAACCTGTTGCCATGAAAACTCACCAGTGAACACGCAGAGCATGTGGGATGATTAGCTCAGGTGTAGACATCTGCATCTCATCAGATGGATCCCACCACTAATTTTGTACTGTCTGATCTTTGATATATCTGCCTCCCAATTTGCTATTATTTTTCCAAATTTCCTCCAGTGCTTTGGATGCATCTGGCAAAGAATTCCCTGTATTTTCAGTTTATTATGTTGGAGCTTTCATTTGATTTTTCTAGAGAGGAGGTGTTCTTGATGACAAGGTTAACAGATTTAATTGAAAACTGCAGGTGAGCTTTACCCACAGCATGTCTGTTCTCCTGCAAAGAGCAAAGTCAAGCAGCCCTGCCTTATCCTTGTGTGCTTCTGCAAGGTCTGCCCTCAGCCTCTCATCCAGAGACCAAACCATTTTCTTTTTATTACTATTGAAGGCTGTGACTGTTTTTCAATTTTCTTTCATTTGTGGCAGGTATGAGCTCTATCTGTTTTTCTGTAATTGATTCCTGTTCTCATTTCTCTCCACCTGCCTTCGGACGAGCTTTGTGCTCTGCAGAGCTCTGTCAATGTCTGCAGTCGCTGGAGCTCTGCCTGTGCAGCAGCTGCCTCTGCCCAGCTGCCAGCGCCTGCCCGCAGCATCCTGGCCACTGCCCACTCCTCCTCTCCTTCCTGGGACCCACCCGTGCTGTGAGAACCACACCAGCCTTCGGTGTGGGATTCCTTTGTTCCACTGTGCACTGCAGTGCCTTTCTCCTGTGCTCTGGGCAAACAGGGGCTGTGCACTTGGGGCAGACTGGAGGGCTTCAAGTGTCTCTGACATGAGTGTCTCAGTTTCCAGTCAGCTCACCTGCAGCAGGTGATTGCAGGCTCCCAGGGTGGTCTTTTGCATCTCTTACAGCTCCAATGAGGTCACACCCCGGTGCTTAACAGGCACCAAAGAAAGTGCTCGCTGGCTCCTGCAAGCTTGGTCACCTGCCTAGGAGCTGAGCTTGTCTCCATTTCAGGGTTGCTTCTGCTGTAGCCCTCTTGATTTTGACAAATCCCAGTTGTGCCTCCCAGAGTTACTGTTGGAGAGGGAGTCTGAGAGAGCAGAACTGTCCTGCACAGGACATCCCTGACCACTGGCATCAGTCCCATCCTCTGGCAGGTGGCTGCTGCATCCTGCTGAGACATTGCTTCTTACTTGCTGCTAATACTTAACCTCTTCTCCCTCTCACATGTAATCTCATCACCCAACAATTGAGCAGCTGCACGAGGACAGAGAATATTTACAGAAAGATTTTCCATTTCTGCCCAAATGCAAAAAGCCATCAAGAAAAGATTTTGGTTCTGTTAGTCTGGGCAAGGAATTTGTTTGTTAAACTAAATTCATGTTTTTTCCTGGCAATACTATCTTTTGGTAAATCTTCATGACGCCAATATTATCATTCCTTTCCCAGTGGCTTCCCATTTTAGCATGAGCACAGACTTAAAGCTCTTGGCCTCCAGCTTGGACAAGTTCTTGGTGTGAGTAACCTGTGGGTTTTCTTCCTTTTTGTCTTCTCAGCCTCAGCATGGGGGTGACAGTTCTCAGTGCCTTTCCAAAGTCCTCAAAAACCTGGGGCACCTCTTACACTTGTATGAGCTGGGGTATGTTACCAGAGGCATTCCTAAATGGTTCCATCGTGCTCGGCCGATGGGACTCACAGGAAGCCTCTGCTAGAGGAGAGCCTGGAGGTGAGCACAGTCCCCCAGCCAGTCCCGGTGAGGTGGCCTTGGGTGCTGTGGGGCTCTGTCCCTGGAGTGGGTGCAGCTGTGACTGAATCATGCCTCCATCTCCCTAGCTGGAAATGCCTGGAGGGATTTCTGTCTCTCCAGAGCTGCTAGGTGTCAGCTGGCTCTGTGCTCTGGGGGCTGCAAGTCCTTTCCCTGAAGCATGAAGCTTATTGGATCAGAGGCCTATGGATCTGAATGAGCCATGGGTACAGTGAGCCTGGTTAAGGCAGTCCTGTTTGTGAAAGCGTTTGCAGTGGGCAGTGGGGCGGGCAGGCCACACTGGAATCAATCCTATGGCAGGATTGATGGTGTGACTGAGAGCCTGCAGAGGGTGCTTGCCAGGGAGCAGCATTGGGCTCACCAGGCTGGCTTCTTGCACTGAGTAAGGAGATCCCATGAAGATGAAATGGCTGCTAGAAACCTCAGGGAAGGGCCAGACTTAAATTCTTCACCTCACAACAGGTAAAACACATAGTACAGCAGCTGTGCTTGGTAAAGCTGTAATATGCAAGCTGCCTCTTTGTGCATGTGGAGGGAGCTTCCATGTGCTGCTCTCCACCTCACCTGGGCTGTGGTTTAAGCACAAATGTGCTATGGTGTGGGTGACTTAGAAAACACGAGCCTTGCTGGACCATGGGAGCCTGCAAGTACCTGCAGGCTGTTGCTTCTGGTAAGAGGTAGGAGCTAAAAACCTTTCTGGATCTGGGCCTGCCTCCTTAACCAGGAAAAATGTGTTTCTCCTGTCTGATAAAGGCTTGGGATATGATTAAAGTGATAGGATATCACCCTCAATAATTCCAGTTATTAGGTGTGTTAAAGGCATGGGAATGATGGACAGAATCACAAGCTCCTCTAATTTGGTCTCTGCAGTGCTGTGAGTTGGAGAGGGGTGAAAGGGTTTGGGGGAGAACTTGCAGGTACAAACTTCAGTGGGGAATGATTTTTTTCCCTTTGAAATGGCACGTTCAGCTTGTACCTGTCTCCTGTTAGGAGAGGGAGGGGAAGTTATGTTTACTCATTTCTTTTTCTCCTCCTTGGAGTTTTCCAGGAAAAATGGTGCTGGGGAAGGTTAGTAGGTAGGACTGCCAAAACACACAGGAGTTCTGTAATGCAGAACGCAGTTGTTTTGATGCAACATCACAGTGGCTTTGTTTTCTCCCTCCCACTGGTTGTTTTCACACGTGTAAGAGAGTTTGAAAGTGGCTTTTTGGGGGGGTTACAGTCATGAAAGGAGCCAGGGTCAGCAACCATGATGTTGGTATTCATTACCAGTTGCCAGTGCTCTTTAAATAGCAGACATTATGGCTACTTTGGCATATC
The DNA here is from genome assembly GCA_026261815.1 of Monarcha castaneiventris obscurior. Lineage (NCBI taxonomy): Eukaryota > Metazoa > Chordata > Aves > Passeriformes > Monarchidae > Monarcha > Monarcha castaneiventris. The sequence continues at coordinate 2,957,236 of JAMPIT010000350.1, read as the reverse complement.
CTCAATTAAAAGCCGTGGATTAATTAGAACATTTGAAACCCCATAATATCATGGATATGTTTGGGTTTTTTTCAGAAAAACAGAACAGTTAAGGTAATTGAATTCTAATTTGGCTTAAAAAATACTTAGCACATTTTTATGTTCTGTTTGAATAAGAAAAATAAATATGTATTCCTATGAAAATTCGTTTTCTTACCCAGGGTATAAATGTCCACTATGAAATCCCAGAGTGAGCAATATGGTTTCCCTTGGACAGAGTGCCTCAGTTTAAGTGTTGTATAACTCATACTCTGCTCCTGTTGTGGTGGCATAGAAAATGCTCCTTGTATATAGCTTTATATAACTACTGTATATAACCTGCTATAGCTAAACTGCAGCAATTTAAAAGCAATGACAATTTATTCCCAAGTGTGGTCCCTGATCAAAGTTGGAGTCCCCATTTTAGGTGTTAAATATTTATTCAAAGTGCAGATCATACATTTCTGGTACTGTGCAGGGAATTTATGATAAAGCACCATTTCAGGCTGAACACCAAAATATCTTTGACTCCAGAATTTTTATTTTTTTTAAGAGCAAAGTAATTGAACATAAAATAGAATTAGACCAGTCCTTCTGCCAGCAAAGCTTTAGCTAGCTCTCCCTTCTACTGCATAATTGTGCAAGCCCAGAAGCTGTGGGATGCTGGGTGTGTGCTGGGTCTCCTGGTGCCTCTCCTGGGGGTTTCTGGTGTTGGCTGACAGAGCTGACAGAGCTCTGGGTCTGGTCACTGCTCGTGGTCATGACAGTGCCCTCTGTCTGCTCTGTCCAGCAGCAGTACCCTGATGCCCCAGCCAAGGACAAATGCTCCTTTGTGTGCCAGACAGAAACTGGGCAAGAAGTGACCAGTACAGGGGGCTGCAAACACAATGGGCAAGGTGAGCAGACACCTTCCCTGCCAGCTGTAAAAATAAGGAGGGTGAAGGGTGAAAAGTAGGCACCATCAGTGGGAAACTTCAGCCAATCTGAGGGATGAATCTGAAGGTGTTTCACTCTCCATTTGGTACAGGTAGAGCCTGGACAAGCAGGTGACTAAATTGAGATACCTTAAGTTAGCTGAGCTGAATCAGTCTGAGTACAAGGACACACAGGACAGGTCTGCAAAGGTGGAAACAATAATGCAGGACTTGTAGCATTCCATCATTTGTAGCTCAACATTCACCTGGAGGAAGATTGCCATTTACTGATTGACCCATGGCACTTTCTACAGTGCTGACCCAATGCTCTGGTTCAGGTGAAATTTTGCCTTTTGGCAAAACTGGGAACAGTGTCTACCACTGCAGGTAATGTGTCCAGCAGAATTATTGGGTTTGGCAGATTTTCATCGTCCATAATTTTCTTTTTTCTATGGGCCTTATTGTTTCTAATTTCAGTAATACTGGTATGTATTGTTTGCTTCATGTGCCATGCAGTGTGTCTTCCCTGAAAAGCTCTTCAATTTACCTTTTTGTTCTTACACCCATGACACTGAGTCAAGGAAAGGAAACTATCTCACTTTGGGGTCAATAAATGACCAATTAGCTAAGTGTTGACAAATCAAAGAACTGCTAACTCATGTTCCATATGCTTGTGATCAAATCACACAATAATTTAGGTTAAAAGGGGCCTCTGGAGATATCCAGTCCCATCCCCTTCTTGAAGTGGTTCCAGTTAGGTTGGGTTGCTCAGTCCAGTTGAGTTTCAAACATCTCCAAGGATGGGGATTGCACAGCCTCCCTGTTCCAGCAAAGGCAGCAGGCAAAAGTATATGCATAGAGAGGTGAGAAACACCTCACAACAACAGGACAGTGCAGTGGGCAGTGACCTCAGCTCTCCGGGATAATAATCATCATAAATATTTTGTTTATCTAGTTCCCAGTGACACAAACCACTCCATTTAACCCAGGAGCATTCCCATATGCTATTGAACTAACAGGAATGCATTGCAATTTTTAAGCTTTAGGCAGCCTTATTTAGAAGTGAATTCCAAATATTTAACCACTGCATCATCTCTACTAAATAGAGGTCTCATGTTTGCACAACTAAGGGTGAGGGTCACGCTTTGTATCTGTATGAAATTAATGCCAGCTCTGACTCTAAGGATCAAACCCTGAATGACTCTATAGGAATGATTTATCATCACAGGAGTGAAGCATCATCTTCGTTCTTATGTAGCAGAGGTTAGGACAGAAGCTCATTGACCTTCTCCAGGAGGAGAACTGGGACACATTGAGATTCTGATCACTGTCATGTTGTTGGAAATTGAGAGAAAATCCTTTGAAATGACATTGGAGCAGAGCAGAAATAAGCAGCCTGAGAATGAAGCCCATAATCTCTCTGTCCCTATGTTGTACATGTTTTTCCTGTAGCCTAGTTTAAGGACAAAATCTTAATTTGTTTGAGAAAAGCAAAAGTGGCTGCTGTAGTTAATTTATCTGGGGACACACTGGTGCTGATGAGCTGGAGGAGGATGTTATCTCTGTCCTTTTACAAGGAGACAGATAACACCATGATGCATGCAAGTGCCAAGCTGTGGCACGTAGGTTAAGAACGAGATGGCTCTTTTGATTCTTGCAAAGCACAGTGGAGAGCAGCTCTCTGAGGATGACTAAGGCATGGGGAGCAATGGGAAATGGAGGTTACATGTACTTTTATCCCCTTGTTCCCACTACATCTGCCTGCGACAGTAACAACCGCTCTGCATCTTTGGAGCAGAGCTGCCAGGAGTAGACCCCCTCCTGGTTATCATAAATACTCGACAGGGTGGCTGTAGTTCACTGAACCATTTCATCCTAGATTTGACTTCATGCACAAGGACCTAACAGGTTTCTTTCCCACTTTTTGGACACAGTGGTACCCAAGTTTTTAGAGCATGACTGCAAAGGCATAAATGTGACCTGTTCTGGTGAGCCAGGCTGCCTGTGTAATGGCTCAAAGGGGGCGGGAGAGGAAGAGTTTGCTTGGTTTCTCCTACAGAAACAGGGAAAAAGACTCCGGGGATATTCAGCTTGTGTCTTGAGGACTCATGCTTGCCCTGCTAGGATCTTTTTGTTTTGTGTTGGTGCTCTGCCCTGATGTCTTTTGGGCATTCAAAGTGTAGAAGGGTGCAAAAGTCATAAGCACATTGCACTAAAAAATGCATTAGGCAATAGGGCCTAATACAGCTCTTTACTGTGCTGGTGGGCAAACAGGGGTAATCAGGTGTTTAGGAAAAATGGTGTTAAAAACTGTTTCAGAAGAGGTATTTTCTGAGAAGTGTTCTCCCCAGGTAAAAGGAGCCCTGATCCAGTAAGCCAAGGGAAGGTCAGCAACTACCTGAGCTGTCTGAGCATCACTTTTGATTCTGCTGCAAACCTCTACACCCCAGGTTACCACCAACCCTTGTGGCCCCAGACAGGGTTTGAATGCTCTCCTCTGTGTTTAGCAGTGTCTGAGCTGGACTTTTCTGGTGGTACTTGTGGTGCTGTGCACCTGAGCCTGGTCTTCTCTGATTCAAAACCTGAGGGCCACTGCCAGGGTGAAGTGGAGGAAGGCTGCAATGTCAGTGTGGCACCTCTTGCTGGGTTAATTAAGTGTCTGGATAAAAACGTTCAAAGTGTCTCAGTGACCTGGGCAAACAGCTGTCTGCCATAAGTATCTCAAAAATCCCCTTTACAAATCGGACTCAGGAACCTTAGCTAAAGGAACATGTTTGAAAATTATATCCTTCATGTTTAGTGAGCAAGAAATCAATACAACAGGAACAGTCAGAGAGTTGGATGGAGGTATAACAAAATAGAGAGTATTTGCCATCCCCTTTCTGGTCCCAGCCTACCTCTGTTCCCTGTCCAGGCTGTCTAAGCTGTGCACGCTTGAAGACTGAGGTTTATTTATTTGTTTGGTGAGGACCTTGCTCAGAGGCAGATGCACTTGGGCTGAGGTTTCCAAGTGCTGATGTAGTAAGGATCTCTTCAGCTTTTGGTTACCAACTGTAATTTTGGTGCAGAAGTACCAAAAGAGATGGCAGTGGTTACATTTATTCTCTGGTTTACATGGGGAGAAAACCCATTGTCTGTTCATTTAACTGGATTTACTATATGCCAAAGACTGTGCATGTGGAAGAAATGACAATTGTTTGACAAAAGGCCCTGCAGATAAATTCCACAATTTTCACCCTCTGCTCCAGAAAAAATGACATTAGCCTGCCAGGAAGCATAAACCAGCAAACTGCATAACTACACAGTTAATTATAGCTAATGACCAGAGAAACTGTTAACCAATTGCAGCATGGAATCAGCCAGTAGCTTCCTTGCTTATTTTACTCCTCATGGAAAAAGAAAAAGTAGGAAAAATGTCCTCTGACCTGTGGTCCAGTATTTGCTCTCGGTCCATTGGCTAGCATATTGTGTCATATCAAAAGAGCAATGGGTTGTGACTGGATGTGACACACTTTGGGTTTCAGTAGAAAATAGTCCTGCAAGGCCCCCTTTGTTCTGGCCTTGTTAGCTATCATAAGAAAAGAAATTCTCACAAAATTCCTGGTTTCCCCTTCTCAATTATTTTAAAACACTTCAGCACTAGACCAAGTCTGGTGCATATGGGAAAAGGACTTGCCCCAGAAGATACCCTTCTTATGATCAAAATTCCAGCAGAGGAGAGTGGCAAATTCTCCACTGCCTAAAAAATACGTTGAAGAGTAGAGCTGCAGAAATATTTAAAGTCTATTGTAGTGCAATGTCTCCTTATCTATTAATGCACCTCAAATGCAGCCTGTCAGCTTGCTTTAGCTCTGCAGTGAATCTCTTTTGTCGTTCTGAAATCTGTAAATAATGAAGGCTATCTATTAGGAAAGTACCAAAGGTCTTTTTTAACCCACTTCATAAAGGAGTCCTGCAGGGTATGATTTGGAAAGGGTCTGGGCTGCTGTAACTCGATTGAGCCCTAATGTGATAAAATTAGGAGCTATGAGATGTGAATCTTAAGTTCAATCTCAATGTTGGCACAAATCAGACAATGGAAGTATCTGTCTGATTAGGCAATTAAACAAGGAGAGATGACTCAAAATATCCTTTCCATTTCAATAACTCCTGTGAGATTAGGGGCCCTTTGAAGACCATGTCAAATTCCCTTTTTCTTTAATACACCTGCATTTAATTGAAATGCTATGAAAGAGGATGAAGGCAGTTGTAACCTGAGGAGCCTTGGGTGCGTTCCAGTGTCACACCAGGACTTTAAAATGGTTGAGGAATTAGGAGTGACAGACTAGTCCCCTGAGCAATTGGTTTTTATACCCCACCTCTCTGCTTTCCAAGTCCTGCTGTGTTTCTCCTGTCTGGTGTGATGTATTTTGTGGGTTGGCAAATCCTCAGAGTAAGTCAGAAGTGCTGCTCAGACAGAGCAGAGAAGTGAAGCTCAGGGTCTTACCCTGAAGTGCTGGGCAGGGGATGCAGGATAAACTTATTTCCAATTTTTCCTACTCCACCCTTTTAGTGAAATCAGATGTGCTGCTGTGATTGCCTTCACCAGATCCCTCAGCCTTCACAGGAGGATACAGACAAACCTTCTCCTGGCTCCCACAGGCATTCCTGCTATGGCTGCAGGGACCATGCTCTCTGCTCCAGTGTCCCCTGTGCCTCTGGAGCTGCAGGGAAACTGCCTGCTACGTGAAGTGGGAATGCAAAGGGGGATGGTCCCCAGCTCTCTGCTGGCGATGATGCTCCATGCCCTGAGCGCTCAGGCGGCAGGACAGCCTGGCTGCCCCTCAGGATGGGGGACATGCTGGTAGCAGGCAAAGCAAATGCAGAAAGTGCTTTGAAAAGGAGATCCCCAGGCTGCTTATAAATGTGTCTCTCCTTATTCCTCTATGTTGAACTGAATTATTTGTCCTGGTTTAGATATGGAATAAATTGCTCTTGTTGTCCTGCCTTATACATTGTGTCCTGAACATCTTGTTCTAATGGCTTTAGGCCGCCTATAGTTTCTGGCAGGCTGAGCAAATAAAATGGGTCAAAAATGCCATAAAATACCAAACAAATTTTTCAACCAGCTCCGTTATGTTGTTTGTACTTGGCTGGGATATATTACTGTGTTGGGTTACATTACTGTGCAAGTATATTGTGCTCTTTAGACGAGGCTGAGTCAGTGCTGCTCCATGGCAGAGCTTTGTATGGGATCGACAGAGGCTGCTGTGCCAGGGCAGGGTCAATTCTGTTGTCCAGTTTGAGCCCTACTTTACTGAATTTCCTGGCAATGCAGCCAGCATATCCCAGGAAGATCTAGAGAACATCTGCAGCTCTTGAGCGAGGTCTGCAGTAGGCTCAGCTGTGGACACTCAACTGCAGCTGAACTGAATAGAGTAGGTCAGGCAGGATGAAGAGGAAATGGAGATCACCTCTGAGTGCAAGTGAACAAACGCATGATGGAACCTCTCAAAGACAGAGGTCCTTAGTGGATGGACAGAAAAACAAATGAAAAAAAGTTGGGAGATTCACAGTCAATGTAAGAGTGCATTTTGTCCCAGTTAGATCCTAAATAAACCCTTAAATGTTGGAATGATGTTATGAGAACTAAATTTAAAAACTGTCTGATGCGTTTTGTGCCCAGTGAAGTTCTCTCTTTAAACTACAAGCCTCCCATAGGAGGTTATCTGCTGTTTTTTTTTCCTTTCAGACCTTTAGGAATTCCCACAAGGTACAAAATGTATACACAGTTTTTGTATTGAATATTGATGAAAGCTTTGATTCTATAAATGCAAATGTTCATGATTTCAGTATAACCCTAGGTTTTCAGTGAGAGCAATTTTTTGTACTGCCTTAGAAATAACCAGTTGGCATGATTTTAATGTGCTTGATTACTGCAGAATGTCCAAGGATAGAAAGAGGATGCTTGAATAATCTACAGACAATAATAATTAAGGATTTGTTACCACAAATTGAATGAATAAATTTGAATTAATACCTCCACAAGCTCAGCTTAAATTCATTAGTCAAACTGGTATTTTCACTACTCTTTTGATCCAGACGCTGTAATGCTTACTCTACAGAGTGTCTTTGTAAAGTTATCTGGAATTTTATCAAAGTTAGGGTATGTGAGGTGAAGTTCATTGTCTGTTACTTGTTTATAAAGGAACAAAAAGATGCTAGTCCCTTCACAGCGCAAACAAACAAACAAAATCTATTCCCTGTCCTAGAGGGCTTTAACCTAGGATATGTGAAGAGGGGTGAGAGTATTACACATCATGGAAAAAAGACAAAGACAAGTTTTATAATGAGAAGTAGGTAAGGCTCTGGTTCTGTTACACATATACACTTTCATAGGCTTAAGATCTTGAGGTGATGCAGAAGGCAGTGAGTTTTGTGAAACCAGGTGACTAAGAGATTATTAAGAGTTTTTCTCTTTTGATTCTTCTGATGTCACTTCCTATTATTGTGACTGGAATGCTAATCCGTGGGAGAGGCCTTGACTGAAGAATCAGTGCAACACTGTGTAGAAGCTACAGCCCAAGGGGACAAATCACAAAGTGTGGGAGCCCAGCTGTGCCCTGCAGACCTGCAGGCTGACTGACCAGAGTGGTGTCCTGTGCCCCAGGCCCTTGGTGCCAGACTGGTCCACCCAAGTCTCATGGGGCTGATACTCTGAGGTGTGGTGTGTGTGACCCTTAAGGCAGGAATCACTGTCCAAAAAAGGAGTTGTGCACCATGATGTGGAGTGTTTTGTGGTTTTAGTTGCTATGTCTTGGCAGCTGATTGCAGGGCCCCGGGTTAGAGTCCTGTCTCTCTGCAAGGCACCGGGAAAGATGGAGGCAGGGATGGGCAGCAGCAGGAGGCAGAACGCTGAACAGGCAGTAGCTTTGCCACTTAACAAAGGTCCCTTCAGGCAGGGATGTGTTTTAAATTGTTGTCTTCTCTGGGGTTTAGATCTTTTCTCAGAGCTAGGGGAAGCACATTTATCAGTCTGGGCTTACAGTTGATAGCTTTTCCTGAAGGCTAGTACTGCAAAAATAAAGGGAGCAGAGATCAATTTTTTACTTTATTTTACAATCCAGTACGTAGGATGAGAGAGATGCTCTTTCTGTCAGGCAGAAGACCAAGGCCAAACTTATCCTTGCCTAATGAAATTCAGTCTATTTATCTTCATCATCAATAGGGGATTTTTGTCCTGTGCGTGAAAAACTGATGGGATGAGAGAGCATGCAAGTGAATGCCAGTGACACTTACGTTTTCACTTGGAAGATTTGGGTTCCTGTCTTGGCTATATGAACAGTTTATACATTAATGGAATGTCTGCTTGACATAAACCACCCTGAGTATGCCCCTCTCAGCAAGCCTGGCAGCTGGGCCCTTGTAGATAAGGCTTTTCCACTGGGAGATAGGGAATAGATTTGAATTAGGCTTAATTAAATTTTGGTTCCCATTGTTTGGAATAGCTTCACAGATAGAAAAAGGATAGTGATGTTTTCTATTTAAAATATCCTTATGCAATTAAATATTATGGGGCAAGTTTCCTGTTTCTGTATTATAGCACTGTTGTGGTTTGATGCTGGTTAGGCACCAGCACCACGAAACCTATTTGCCTCTGCTATAATTAAGCAGAGAAAGGGAAATTGAAACTTCATTTTCATGAGGTGAAATAAGGATTATTGAGGAAAGCGGAAAAAAACTTCAAGGCAAAACAGGTCCAAACTCACAGTATAAAGAAGATTTATTACTAATAAAATTAAAAGTAAAAAGAATAATGAGAAACCAAAGCAAGCTTCCAAAACACCATTCTCTTCCAGTACCTCCCTCTTTCCACCAGTCCACGTGAAGGAAACAAACATGGGGTTTTGGTCAGTGTTTCATTTTTTGAGAGTCTTTCTTTATGTTTAAGGAAAAGAGTTTCTTCTGCTGTGCCGTGGGATTCCTCCCACGGAAGATAGTTCTCTGTGAACTTCTCCAGCATGGCTTCTGCAAACTTCACAAACAACAGTCCGCCTGAGCCTGCTGCAGTGAAAAAATATCCCTCCCATGATCCTTGCAGTCTTCCCACATTGCCATCATGGGTCATAATAGTCGTGGGTTTTTAGTCTTTTAAGGATGAGCTATTCCAGCCAAAAACAAAGGTTCTCCAATCTCTAAAAGCGTTTCTCAACATCTATGGGCTCTGACGTTGAGCACTTTCCTCATGAGCTGCGCATGGATTTCTGCATCCCCACATGTACCTCATCTCATGAATTATAGGGAAAAAAAATTGCTGTATTATAGTCCTCACCACAGCCTGCAAGGAGAATTTCAGCTCCGGCGCTGGAAGGGCCTCATCTCTTTCCATTTCCCCACTGACCGTGGCACCGCCATGTTGGCCTCCTCATGTGACATCACTTTCCTTTTTCTCTGACTTAGAAGAAAGTTGGTATCTGTAAGTTTTCAGCGGAGAAGTTGATCTTTTTTGAGCTCTGCATCAGGGAAAGCCTTGCCCTGTCTTTCATTGCTGGTTGCAATGTTTTTCTCGATTCGGTGTGAGCCATGCTGGCCTCAGGGATGGGGCCTGCTGGCCCTGCGTGGGCTGCAAAGATTCACACATGGTTTTGGCCACGTGGCTACTCAGGGCTGCCTGCGGCTCCAGGGTGGCTTCTCCCAGCCAGCCCAGCCCTGGTCGCTGCACCAGGGGGGCCCTGGTGGCCTGCTCTGGGAGAAGGCCCAGGGGTGCTCCCCACCTCACCACACCTCGGCGGGGAAGCAGGAAAAAGGAACTTCTCACGTTTCCTCCTTCTTTAGATATGTACATCATGGAGGCGTTACCAGCTTATTTAACTGCTCTAACAACCTATCAGCTGTGGGCTCTGTGCCCATCACAGAATTTTCCAGACTGCTAAAGCCACCACAGGCACTTATCCATTGTATCATTAAGGCACATGCATTCATGCAGGGCAGCGAGGATGGTGGGGGCAGCCTGCCAGAATGTGGCAATTTATGTGCTATAGCAACCATTGAACAGGCAGTTGGCATGGATTTAAATAATTTTATTTTTTCTGGTGTAACATGCTTTTTCCTTTCTCTTCTATCATAGATTCATCATCGAAGCTACAATTGTGATATATTTTGTTTTATAACCACCTAAATAGATGGCTGACTTCCTTCCATGAAGTTTTAGGTGTAACAGTTACAATATTTTTATTTTTGTTTACTCACCCTAATAACAGTGTGTCTTTTAAGTCCTTTGAAACCATCTCTGGTTAGTTTTAAAAAAATAAATGTTTCTGATTAGAAGAATTGTATAGTGCATCAAGCACAGTTAAAGTATTCAAGTTCAAAGAGAAGTAGTTTCATGACATCCTTAAAAACAAGTAGAGAATTCAGTCAATTGTTCTTTCTTTTATTTTGACAGAGTTGTTTATGTTGATTAGCACTGTACATTGTACTCCATACGTGTTGCCACTATAATTAATTTGAAAAGGACCACGTGTGGCTCAGTTCAGATGATGACACTCTTTCACCTCACTGAGGATTGTGAACCTGTTTCTTCTCCAAGCAGCACCATGACCAGAGGAGAAGCAGCAGGAAAGTGACCAAACATGGTACCAAGCCAAATGTTCTGAGGAGGATATGCAAGGCTGCCCCTAACGCTTTGGTGTAGAAGTGATCCTCTACCTGAGCAAAGACACTTCTCTGTTTTCTGTCTACCAGTTCAGCAGCTCTGGATGTCCCTGGCTCAATAGGTTGCAAACCAGCTCTTGCACTGGCTATCACTCTTCCATATGGCCACCACTCCCCAGCTTCATCCACTGCAGGCAGTGGTACCTCTTGGCTCTGTGCTAAGCTGGAGCTAAATTTGAAGCTTACTTTTTTGCTGAGCTCCACCTGCCCTTGTCTGGAAAATCATTAGGAGATTCCCAATGCTCATGTCTCCTTGTGGCTCAGTGCATGCATTTACTTTCTAGAGAGTTCCCCTTTTTTTTTAAGATGGAGGAAATCCAGTCCCAGCAGTGAGCTTGTGCAGTTTGAGTTTGAAGCAAACAAGGCAGTTTTGTTCCTTAACACCCATAAAAAATTCTGTCCATTTTGACTGTCTCTGATGTCTCTCTCTGCTCTGTCACTTGAATCTGTGTGACATGGGGACATGATTGTTCAGCAAATTGTTATCTTCTCCGTTTAAAACATCTTGTGTATTATTTAGGGCTATTATGTGAGTCAAAACTGAAACAATAATGTGTGTGAGGCATTTGCCGTATCTTCCACCTTATAGAAATGATGGACTCTGATCCTAAATAAGCAGAAATATTTCACCACAGTTTTGATCATGAATCTATTTTACTTACGATGACCAGTGACTTAACTTTGTGCTGTCACTTTGCAAAGTCTTACTTTTACATTTTATTCACTTTTTACTATTACCCTTATTTCCCTTCAGGGTAAAAAGACATCTGATCTCTCCTTTGTCCCTCTCCTTTGACTGTAGGAAGATATTTCTAGATGTCTTATGTTACAGTGTAAGATGTAACCAAAAGTATGTATTCTATCACCATCTTCATAAGCTATTAGAACCAGGTGGGGCCGTGTTCTTTATCTCTTCCATGACACACCCCTGATAACTCCCTCCGGAGCGATATCTTATGTTGATTAGCCACCAAGTCTCACTGCATGACTCAAAATTACATCATCACGTTGTGAGATGCTCCGCCCAGGGGGAGGAACCAAGCATTCCTACCTGAAGATAATCTGAGGTTTGGAACACCACTGTCAGCCTGCTGGATTCCCAGAGGACAAGAGCTACATAACCACCACTGGACCTTCAGAGGAAGACCAGAACCTTCTACAGGATCACTGCTTCCACAGAACCTTATCTATCACTTCAGGAGGACTGCAACCACCACTTAATTGGACTGCTACCACCACCCTGCCTGGCAGGGTGTCAGGTTGTATTCTGACTCTGTCAGTTTAAGCTAGTGTTTTCTGCCTTTATTTTTAATTTTCCTATTAAATTGTAGTTCTGACATGAAGTCTCTCTTTTGTTTGCTTTCAAACTAGTTCACTAGAGAAGTAGGGGCCCAAACTGAATCCTTATTTTCCATCTGTCAGTGCCAGTGTTGCTGCTGGTGATGGTCCTTGGTCAAGAGTCAGGATATAGGGTTTGTATTCCTAAACCCTGGATTTCACATGCATTTTCCCAACTGCAGAGTGCTTGGATGTTGGGCTAAAACCATTTTTTCACCTGTTCTCTATTCATCCTGGAGACTCTTCCACCTCCCCAGCCCCAGAGCAGCTCTTGAGTGTTGAAACTGCAGTTTGGTCCAACCAATGTAATCAGGTCTCTGGGTTATTTTCTGAACCTGGTCTCTGCTGCTCTTAAGCCCTTGCTTGTCCTTGGCAGCAGTGCTTTCTCCTCTTCTCTTTGCCTTGCTCTGAAGTTGATGTTGCGCTGTAAGGTTGACCTTGACATACAGTTCTTAAATTTTAGAGAAGCTGCAAAGGTCCCAGCTCCAGTGTTTTGAGGGTGCAGCAAATGCTTAAACCAGTATCTTTTACTGGCACAGACACTGAGGAAAAATATTTTCTGCTTGTCTGTATTTATTGTCTCAAACACAAGGAGAGATTACTGCAGTCCTTCACTATATTGCCAGCAATACAAGTTTTGCAGTAAGCTCCTCAATTTCCTCATAAACTACTCCTCATGTCTTCCTCATCACCGGTTTTTTAAAGGGATCATTAAGTTTCTCTCACACAGACTCTTCTGATGTTGCAGGTTGGGACCCTTCTGCTTTATTGCACTGCTTCATGACGTATGGGCAGAAATACTGCTTACCAAATAGGAGGTGAAGTGAAGCACCGGCTCTGCCATCCTATCATGTGTTGTAGAACCCACTGAACACTCCTTAACACTGTTTTAATGCAGGGAAAAAACCCCAAATATATTTTGTGTAGTTTGAATTAATTTCAAGCAGAGAGACAAATCAGAGCTGTGATGAAGCCCACCAAATGCCAAGCATTCCTGGTCCTGGGACTGTCCCTGCAGGGGGCCAAGGAGCTGCTCCCACCACCTGAACTCTGGCTCTCGTGGTTCCTGTGGACAGTGGTAGGCATTGCTGATTAGCCAATGCATATTTCACCTGAAGGGGAAAAAAACAGGAAGAAAGCTTGTTGTGAATTTGAAGATCAAAGCTACTATTGGAGGGGTCTGTACATTGTCTCAAGGGTCTGTGGTCGGGGTCCTTGTAGGAATTATGTGTGAGATGCATCGAGGTGTTCTGATATTCAGGTGGAATTGCTTTGACAAGTCTAGACAGATGCGGGTGAGAAAAGTTAATGAAACAAAATCTCCCTCAATGGAATTAAGAAACTTCTTAACTCAGCAGCTTTGGGAAAATACTTTCAATCTAGACAGACACCTGACAAGAGGCTTATCAAATTTTTGGAGGTATAACTAATTCCTTCCGCTTAGAAACACTCAATTAGAAGCTGCCAATTAGGTTGCATCGTACATCAATAAAGTGCTATTAACCCTCCAAACCACTGCTACTGGCACTAAAGAGCTGAGAAGGAATGAGTAAACAGCTTGATCTGAAATGAAAGCAGCTTACCTAAGGCAAGCCCGATGCTGATGTGAACATTTTTCTCTTTTCTTCTCTTTCTAATGTAGCTCATTTGTACAATAGCACATTGAAGTGCTTTGCAGTGCGAGCAGGATCAGCCCGTGGTGAGCCCATCTGCAGGCCAGGGCTGCTGAGCTGTTTGGGAGCCCCACTAGTCACTGGCTGGTGGGAAGCCTGTTCCAGAGCTGGCCTGGGCATCCTTGCACAGTGCAACATCCTGCAGCACAGTGTCACCCTTCCAGCCTTGCCAGCACTGTCCTTCCCAAGCCTCCCATCTTTTCAGAAATGCTTGAAGCCTCAGACACTTCCTATGATCCCACTTTTAAAAATACGCAAGTGACTTCTCTGATTTAATACCACCCCTGTGGGCAGAGTTTTCCCTCACTGTTGGCCTGAGCTTCACCTGGTACATATTAGGTTTTTAATGGATTCCTGCACTTTTCCTTGCATTTAAGGTGGGTAGAAACAAAGACTTCAGCAAAAGACTAGCTGAAAGGTGTATCTTCTAGAAGTTTCTGGAAATGGTCGTCTTTTCTCAACTGAAGTAGAGAAAGTGTGTGCTTATGGAACTGAAAATGCACTATTAAGGAATGGTTTAAATGCTTATTATTAAACAGCTGCGTGAAATGGGGGGAGAGGGAAGGGAGTAAGAGTGCAGGTAAGTGGTGGCTTGAGAAAGATACCCCCTTGGGATGCATTCTGATGTTTCTCGTCTAGAAGGCACTGACCATCAAGAAGGCAATCTAAATCTTTGATTATCCACCTGAGTAGGTCTTGTCAAACCTGCTGCTTTTGGCTGGGGTAGAGCTAATTCTCTTGACAGTGGCTGGTGTGGGGCTGTGTTTTGGATTTGTGCTGAACAGAGTGCTGATAATATAGAGATGTTTTTGTTATTGCTGAGCAGGGCTTGCACAGAGCCAAGGCCTTTTCTGCTTTTGTGCTGCCAGGCTGGGGAGGGGGCTGGGGGTGCTTGGGAGCAGACACATCCAGGACAGGTGACCCCAACTACCAAAGGGATGTTCCAGACCATGGGATATCATGGTCTACGTATAAAGTAGGTGGAAGGAGGAAGAGGGGACATTTGCAGTGGTGGCATTTGTCTTCCCAAGTCACCATTATGCATGGTGGGTCCCTGCTCTCCTGGGGATGGCTGAACACCTGCCTGCCCATGGGGAATGGTGAATCAATTCCTTGTTTGTTTTGCTTGCATGCATGCCATCTGCTTTCCCTTTTAAATTGTCTTTATCTCAACCCAGGAGTTTTCTTTCTTTTACTCTCCTGATCTTCTCCCTGATCCTGCTGGTGGGGGAGCGAGTGAGTGGCTGTGTGGGGCTTGGCTGCTGGCTGGGGTCACACCCCAGCATTGACTTACATAGAAAGCGTGGGGGTCACAGGGAGCTTCTGGTGCAGCCAGAGTTTGACACATGAATGCACCTGAGCTGACTCGTGAAGTCTGGATTGTTTGCCTGCCTCTGTGGGATCCATCTGGGTGCCAGCAGGATGACTTTGCCAAATGCACTTGGAGGCAGCTCCACGCTTGATATGTGGTATCATTAGTGGCTCAGAAATTGATGGAAGCTCTTCAGTTAATGCCAGCGTTGGAGTTTGGTACTCTGAATGTCAAAACTAATACTGAAACTTTGGAAAAGTTGCTTAATGTGCCTCCTAGTAGATGTTTCAGGGTGACAGATCAAGTGTTTTTAATGAATTGTGTTTCCATACACCTAGAGATAGCGTTCTTCATTCTGAATAAATGACCTATGAAATCCTGAGTTTAAATAGAGAGGTCATTTGTAATTCACTGGAGGGCAGAAAAGCGTCAACCCTCCCTTAATGATTCTGCTGGATTTTTATTTCCCTTGACCTCAAACAACCAGAAGGATTTTTCTCTGAAAAACCTTTTGCTTCCAGTGATGAGACTCTGTATGTTGAGTTTTAGCTGTGATTGAATTTATACTACAGCCAAGTTATAAACCCTCGAAAATAGGATTTATAATGGAAATTCCAAGTGCAATCTTAACTGTAACAGCCAGCTTTATACTCAATAGTACTATTAACATTCTTCAAACCCAATGTTCAGGATGAGTCATACTGATCTAATTCTTTCCATAACCCTTTTCTTTTCTGCAGTGCAGGCCTACTCTTGTAATTTCTAGTCATATGCCAATGGATATGTTCCTTTAATTCGGGGGCACACAGGACAGAGCTGGTATCAGTGCTATGGAAATAGACACTCTTTCCAGCAGGGCCATGCCTTCTACACTGTTTATTCAGTTAAAGGACAAGTTTTGAACAACTGTCCCTTGTCTGAATCACTGACATGATACTGTGTTTGTTACTTGTATAATGTCTATGTAACCTTTTAGTTCTGATCTTCTGGTTCTTAGATAATCATACAACATTTAAAATTACAACAATTTAAAAGAAGCTTCAGGAAGCTGTGAAAGTGAACATAGGAGAATTGTAACTTCTTCTGGTTTCTACGTGTTCTTTGTAGAAGAGAGATGAAGAATAATGGGCATGATGTCCTGCCTCAGTGATGAATATGACATGCACTGTCCTCAGTGGTGCCGTGTTGCTATAAATGCATAAGGTGATCCTAAAGAGGGAAGGTGAATATCAGGGATGAGAACAATGGTGATGAAGTCACTTTGCTTGTCCTGGTCCCTGTAGCAGAAGATTTGGATGATTTTGCTGGCCAGGATGTAAAAATTCTGGTTTCTGAGTATTATGGAAGTTTTGGAATTTCACAAGTAAATAAAACTTAGATTTTGTGTAAAAAATCATAAAGATAGCATCTAAAGCAACTAACAGTTTGGGAGGAGAAGGGCCAAACTGACAGTGTCTGAGAGTGGAATTGGTGGGTGAAAGAAGGGCTTGAGTCCTGCAATTCCCTCATGGCAGGCCCTTGCCTCCCCCTTGACTTTGCTACCTTGTGCCAGGGAGAGAATGAAATATTTAGCTGCTTATACGAAGTAGAACTGTTTGCTCAGGTGAGATTAAGAGGCTGCCTGAGGCTGTTGGCTCTGCTCTCCTTGCCCCATACATCAGCCGAGGGCAGAGGGAAAGAGGAGGTGCCAACGATGGGCCAAGCTGTCAGGAGCAGAGCACAAAGCACAGGGCAGCTGGACATCCCTCTCCAAAGAAACACTGATTTATGGGAACTTGAATGAGTTTCTACAGAAAATCTGGCAGTATGGGCCTTCAGTTCAGTCCTGCTATATCATGGGTAGGTCTCCCTCTTCCCTTTTCCTGCATTTGTCCTTTTCTAAGATAGCAAAAGTTTCCTTGCAGCCCATGCTGCCTTTTCCTGCCATTAAGCTGCTCACATGGGTGAAGCATTCTGCTAATTACATCTGCTGGTGATAAGCTTCTCCTCCCACCCATGGGCTCACCAGGACCTGTGCCTGAATGTGAGTGCAAATCCAAATACAGGTGACACTTCGGGCATGCCAAGAGCTGACAGCAAGCTGCTTCAGCATCAAAGCAACATCTGTCCTCAGCAGGGGTGGATTGCTGCTCCCTAAAGCCTTAATTCCCACAAACTGTTTCTGACAGATCACTAGAAGTAAACAAGTAAAGCGAGCCTCTTGTAAGCAGGTTTGTGTTTTCTTTAATGGGACACTGCTGTAAATTTTTAGGGGTCTGAAAATTGGAGAAGGTTGAAAGCCACAGGATCACTTCTGTAAATAGCCAGAGAATAGCCAGGGAATAAAATGTCCATATTCTCTCCACTTCTTCAAAACTGAGATATAACTGGTGTTTCAAGTCCTTATGGAATTGAACTTCTTTTAACATAATCAGCGGGGAAATTTTAATTTCTTTCTTTAATAGGTCATATTATCATAATTTAAATTGCTGTTCTCCCACTGTTTAAATATATTTCCAGATTTATCTCTGTGATCTTTTCATCAATTTTTTCCAATCTGAAGTGTCAAGCCCTCTGGGAAAAAGAGGGTCACTACCAATAATAGTTTATTGATGCAGTTAGATTGCCACTTGAATTTATATTATGCTCTGGTTTTACATGGTCTTGAGTACACATTATTACCTGGTTGTTAGTTAGTTTAAGCTGTGTCTCTCTGGGTGTAAAAACTGTAGCTTTTGAAGTTGCAAGCATAAGAAGAACTTTACCTTCTACTTTAAAAAATAATCTTTCAGACTGTTGAAATGATTTGTGATGTTGTGATTTGGCAGAGAAGAAGTCACCACTGTGATAAAGGACTTTTACATATTTTTGGAAAATCTTCGAAAAGTATATGATTAATAAAGGTTTGAAAGTCGTATTTTAAGTCTCTTGGGTATTTTAGGAAAGGATTAACCCCTTCCAAACAAGCCTTCCCCTCTGGGGGATAAAATTTCTGCAGCTATCCTACCCACTTCAATGTTTGCTTCTTCATACGTCTATGATAAATTTTTAACCTTTTGGTTGCTCTTAGACAAACTCAGAAGAGGCAGATCATGAGCCTCTGAGGAACTCTGCAGAGATGGGTGATTCCTGAGCCAGTGAACCCCAGGTGAGGGGTAGGCCAGGGGCATCTGTCAGCATCCCATGGAGGGGCGGGTGGCACACAGGGTCTGTGTAGGAGGAGAAATGTGGCTGCTGTGCTTGGGGAAAAGACCTTGAGGACCAAAGCAAAGCACACTGGGACTGGGACTGGTCTAACACAGGAGATAAGGGGAATCAGAGGTCTCTGTTGTAGGTGGTGTCAAATCCGCTGCTGGCAGGGACCACAGGCTCCTGCCTGGGTCACATCTATGGCAGTCTCCTGACTGAACCTGACCAATGAAGAATTAAACAAACCAGCCTTTAGGAGCCCTTACCTGGCTGGTTGTAGTTTTTGAATTGAAATGGTTTTTGGCTGTGATGAGACTACGAAATGCCTTTTTCCCAGAAGGAGAAAAACACGTACATATTTTCACAGTCAGTTTCGGAGGGTTGAAAGAAAGGGCTTGAACATGAAAATTGCATTAAGTTATGCCTTCGACAGAAGGGCAACCAGAAGACTTCAGTGTACAGAAGGATCACATACCCCACCTTTACCCTCTCCCTGTGAGTGCTTGGTGAGACAAACGAAGTGTTGGTATATTTACTGCACTTCTTATCCCTAAGTGATTTATTTTGGCTTACCACTCCGGTTCAGCCAGCAGCTGCCACGTATTTGGGAGGAAAAGGTCTTTGCTCTATTTGCAATGGACTATGTACCACTGGAGATGGGGCTTAGATAGGAGCAGGCATGTTTTGCTGCATGTGTTTGTGGTTTGACAGATGTCCAGGTGATTTGGAGATTGTACTAGGCTTTTGGAGAATCTCACTGGATGAACTGTTTTGGCCTTTTTCAGGAGAAGCCATCTTTCTGAGTCAAGTTTCATGCTGACAACCTGCCTTCTTGGCATTAGTCCCTGGAGCCTGACACAGTGTTGAGGGTCACTTTGCAGGGGTGCAGAGGAGGAGCAATGGAGATTTATTCTCCTTCTGCCCGTGGCTCTGTGCTCTCTTTCCTAGCTCCTCTTTGCCTGTGACTGCCACAGGGATGGCACCTGAGTTACTGCTGCTTATACCCTCTCATATATCCTCCTTCAAGATCCTTGATTATAGGTACTTAAACTTAATTACTGTGGTTTTTATAGCACTCTGGGACAAGATAAAGGAGAATGAAAACTAGTGAGGCAAGTGGCTCTTCCTCTGCTGTTCAGGGAAGACTTCAAGGTATTTTTTTAAAAGGTAATTTATGAAAACTCTGATCAGATTATGTAGCTGTTTCTTGCTATCTCAACATCACCTTCATGAGAACACTACCAATAGTCTTGGCAGTAAATTTCTGAAGATCTCTTAATAGTATTAGTCTTTCTGCATCTGGGGAAAAGTTTTCTGACATGAATAAATTTATATTTGTCATGATGAAAATTATTAATTTCAGACTGTTTCTTCATTTTATCAAAATTATAGTGTATTGTCTGTTCTGCTAAACATCTCTGGTTACTTTCAGCTTTTCTATCATCACCACTTTGTGGTTTCCAGCTGGAAGTCACCTGATAGAACAACACTTTGCTTACTCTATTGAGAATTTTATCACGTAAGGTTTACAACTTAGATTTATATTATTGAAAAAAGAAAAAGAGAAGAAAAAAGAAATCACATATTCAAACAGCAAAGTCCTGGAAGCTCACCTGGAAGAAAAGGGAAGGCACAGAGGTTTCCAGCTGCAGCTGCTGTGGCCTGAATGAGGACTCTGCATCTCATTCAACACTGAGATGAAATAGAAACTTCCACTCACCTTATCATGGAATGAATCTGGATCCTTTGGTAAGAAACCTTTTTCAATATAGGAAACACCAGAGAGAGGGAGAAGAAATCTCTGTTGTTCTGTGATCTTAAAGCTCTTAGTTAAAATATTTCTGGTGTGTTCTCTAGAAAATGTTTATAATTTATAAGAAAATTTGATTAATTTATTCGTGATTACCAGCCTCATCAAATAACTTGTTCTGCACTTGTCTCTGAATAACACTAGGTCATTTAGAAATTCAACTTATTGTTTTATTTATTTTAATGGAAAGAACCACTAATAATTAAAAAAAATATGTTTCATCTGTGACAGAAGTCTTTTAGTGGGAGTTCAAGTAAATTATTCACAAATCAAACAGTGATTTTATTCCAGTGGGAAGGTGAGAGACTGCATTATTCATTATTAATTCCATGATGCCATACTACTACACAGCACTTTATACAAAAAAATGAACCCATCAGTTGCAAAGAACAAACGCCTCTGGAAGCAACATGCCCATGGAGATGAGCAGAAAGGGGCTGTGATGAGTGTCAGGTCTTGTACATACCTCCTTCTTCCTTTTCTTTTTCCTTCTCCCTCTTTCTTTCTCTGTTCCTCCCTGATTTCAAGCCCAATTTCAAGATTTCAAGCGTTTTGGAATGGACAATTTAGATTAATAACTGATCTAGAAAAAAGGCTTTGGAAGACACCTGGGAGATGCAGATGTAAAAGCGAAGCTGAGCCTCAGAACATGCAGGTAGCAGTAGAGAGTAAGATTAGAAGCACCTGGGCAAGAGAGAAGGCAACAAAAATTGGACAGGGAGAAAAAGCATGGGGGCTGCAGAGGCAGATCACGACCACTATTTTTGCTGTCTTTGATGCATAAGTGGGCTTTGTGTGGGACACAGAGCAAAGTATGAGAGGGGAGTCAGAGGCACTAACAAGCAAAGTGCACGTTACCACCTCATAGACAAGAATAATCCCAGATCCATTCCCACATTTTGCCCTTATTCATGGCCCATACTCCACATTGGTCATGTAGCATGTTTGAGTGATGGGAAGGTTGACAGATCCCCACTGGAATACCTACAGCTTGCTTCTTGAAGAGCAGAGTGGAGTAATGGTCCCTGATCTTCGTCATCCGGGGGAGCTCTGGCAGCAGGAAGGAGAAAGGAGGCAGTAACCAGACTGTGACAGCAAATATTATTTCAACATAAAAGTGAAATGATTTTCCTGTTTCTACTCTGGTTCCAGATAGGATAACTTAATAGTCTTTCTGTATAAACCCATCTTCCTGGATTTGTTTTGTGACCTTCAGGATAAATACAACTCAATACTGCACATGGATGTTAAAACATTTCCTCTCTACAGGGGAATACTGAGTTTGTGATGAAGTGACACTAAGTGATGAAAGCCAAGGTCACGGTGCCTGTTGTACTCTGTAGGTTCTGGTACTTCACTGGCCTCCTAGAGCACCTGGAAATATGGCAGCAGCACACAATGAGGCCTCATTAATCTCTGGTGGATGAAGTTTGCTCAGTCTCTCCATCAGTTTGCAGTGTAGAAATTAGGGATTTGGGGAATGAGGGAGAAACTGGTTTGTCTTATACACCTTGCTGTATGCTAGAAAATGCAACAAAAAAGGCTGTGTGTTTTGTCCCATTCTGCAAAGTGATATGGTGTGTAATGGCCCCTGCTTCCCGTGGGAGCTTACCCACAGCCTCAGGTCTGCCTGACCAGTGCTCCATCTCCTGCCCAGAGATTCACTATTTTGGCTGGGGGCAGCAGTAGGGACTCTGTCCTGGAAGGATGTCTGGGGACCGGCACAGCCCTAAGCAGATGCTCAGGCACTACAGACAACTGGCTGGGCACCTGATATTACTTATTTTTTGACTTGCCTGTGGTGTTGTGCCAATGCTGACAGGTATTTGGGCAGCTCACCAACGTGGCATGTTCTTGCAACTTACCAATAAGGAAGGAAAGGAGGATAATCTATCACAGCTATTCCCTGCTTTTTTGGTGGGTTTTTTTGTGGTGTAAGCTTTCTTCTTGTTGTTGTTGGTTATTTTTGTTGTTATCCCGCCCCTCAAATACAAGGCCAGTCCCACCTGTTTTGTTTGGTTATTTGTGACATTACCTCCTCGTTCAAATAAGAAATTCTGCCCATGTCAGAACTTGCCAGATAAGCAAGGAAATATTCAAACCTCTCTGCAGTTTTCATAAATCAGCCATCATTGTTCAAGATGAAATATGGCATGGAAAGTCATATTGAACAAATACAAAGGAATAAGCTCTAGCAGGCACCTCTCTCTTATTAAACTTTATGATTTTTCTTTTAGCACAGGAGTCAAAGAGAACTTCGTGGAGTTTTTTTTTCCAGTGTAATGGCTGTAATTTGAATTTCTGAGCTGCTTGCAGGTCAATAAATTGTGTGTCACCACAGGCCTCTGCAGAGCAACCTGGGATGCATGGACCTGAAGAGACAACAGAGCAGGGGCCTTGAGAGAGCCTAGAGGCAGCAAGGTTTGCATGCATCAACCTGCGGCCATTCATTGAGAAGATGCAATAATCCAGAGACAAATTACCCTCCAAGAAAACAATCAGCCCCAGGAGTTTTCAAACTGATTTTATTTGAGCACATGGCTATGCACATACATATACTCACTGATACCAAAAGGATTTCTACATAATTTCTGTCACTACAGGCAAGGGCTTCTGGATGGAAAGTGGTACCTAAAAATAAACACATACCACATTAATCCTAGGTCTTGTTTTTTGAGGAGATTAAACTGCTTCTGATGAGCATCCAGTAATAATCTCTAGAAACAGCCAAGAGACTCCAGGTGGCTGTCTGCTCCTCTGGACTGAGCAAGACATGATAAATAAGAAGTGATGTTGGCCAGGGAGAAACTACGGTTCTAAAAAATGATTTACTGACATTATGGGGTTGACCCAATCTCCACAGACCTGTGTCTGGACTCTGTGCTGGCTGTTGTCCTCTTTGTTGCCATTGCCTGGTGATGGTTCCTATTAACCCTCTCAGAACAAAAGTGTCAGTACACTGGAAAACATCACCAGGGTGGAAAAACTCTAGTTATGACATTGATGAAGGACAGTCACGTATGCACAAGTTTGGGTTGGTTGTGCTTGCCATGAGGAAATGAAGGAATGGTCATAGCTGTCCAAGAAGATGGCCATTTCTCTTGGGGGTAAGGACTGGTCAAGGACATTTCTTGCAGGTTGCTACAGTGGCATGAAAATTCATCATCTTATGGGAAAAGCTAATGGAATTTCCCTGCTCATGTTCAGCTGAAGTAAAAGGACCAATGAGAAGGCCAACCAGAAGACATAAGGTAGCAGCGGCTGGCACTGGAACTAAGATAAGTGATCTTGACTTTGCTGTTACAAGATGCGACTGGGACCAGGGGAAAGAAGTATTCCTACTTGTAACCCACACCTGGGTACAGGGCTGGTGTATCAAAACACATAATGCTACCTGAGTTGTTTTCCATGCCCAGTCCCAGGAAGTTGCTGCTGCTTGACGTGTTTGTCAGAAACACGCCTTGAGCACAAAGGCAGGATATGGAGCACATTCCAGTCATGCCAAAAGCCCCTCATGTCCCAGAGGGCAAAACTGGCATCACACCAGAGGATGATGGCTCTGCTGTAGGGTCTCACCAGAGCATTTTGCAGAACACCAAGGCTGTCTGTCCTGGAACAACTTTGACACAGTCCTTGCTGTGTGAAAATTCTACAATACACCTTCCATGGCTGAAAAGAGAGGGGCTGTGATCAGTAATGTTAAATGCTGACAAAAGAGCCCCAGAAACCAAAGGGAAACCTAACTCTTCTGCTTTTAATACATTATTTACGAACCTTGAGATGTGCTGTCTCAGCCTGTGATGACTACAGAAACCTTGCTGATTTTTTCCGTGGAACTAATTTAAATGAATTTGAGTTTGCAGTGAAATTGCAGCTCATTCCTTCACCGATGTGTCAACATTTTGTGACTGTTTTTAAGGGGCTCAGAGGAATTCCCGGTAGGCCAAGGGAGTGCTGCAGGGAGAGAGAGCTGTTGTTTGCATGTCGTGGCTACTGGGAGAGGCACAGAGCAGCACCATCCACCTGCCATGTGCCTGTGGAGCAGCTCTGGGCCTTGGAGCACTGATTTTGCAGGCCTTCTTTTCAGCAAAAGCATCTTCTCCCCTAGGAGACCAGTTTGCTTGGTGGGATTGAAATAATTGTTTAAGGAAGTTTATATTCAATGGAGGGCTGCCTCATTTGATAGTCTCCTGTCATTAGGCTTTTGCCATTATTGGAAAGACTTTTCAGTGTAATGTGCAGATGAAAATACAGCTGAGGAGATGCACAAATTAACACTTATAATGACATTTTTAAGGAGTAAACAGAATTAATTTTTCCTGTGGAAATTAACAACTCCAAAGGCAATATCCAAGTAGTTGCCTAGGGGTATATAGCAGTTTTGTCAGTGAAGGGCAGAAGGGTTATATCTTCCTTTTGAGTTAATAGTAGTCTTGTTCTTGCTTTCTGATGGGGAGTATATATTGAAATTTTTCTCTGTCATGGACTGAACTTTGTTGCTGTGTTTCACATCATTAGTGCCAGAGCAGCTTTCTGTCACAGTGAAACCTTGCCTATAGCCCTGAAGCCCTCTTGGGGCTGTGGGATCATGGTAGTAATGCCAATGGAGTCATTGTCTGTGTCCTGGAGGGAACGAGGCAAATTCCTTGCCTGCTTCCTTATGAGGCTGGCTTCTCCTTCAGAGCAGCAGGGGAAAGATGATAGCAGATGAAGCCAACCTTTTTAAATTAGCTAATTTATTATTTCAAAGAGAAATGTCCCTGCACTTTGTCCAGTGCAGATGTATTGGAGAACCAGCTTGTTAGCATTAGGAAAGTGGAGGCTCTTTTTCATCCCATTCCTGCCCCCACTTCTGAACAGGCTTTTGCAAAAATGTTGGTGGGTTTTCTTTGTCATTTCACCTCTGTGCTTTGCTCTGTGATGTTCTGCTTATGAGCTGCTTTTGGATGTGGAATGGTCACAGACCTGCTGCATTCTGTCTGGACAAATGACCTGGTTTTCTCATCTGAGACCCTGCATTGTTTCCCTAACATTTATCACAAATGAGTTAATCCCCTGGGATTTGACAAGCACATCAATCAGCCATTTTGTCCAAACTGGCACCATACTGATCTATCATTTCCAAATATATTCTGGTGGAAAGTTACCTTGCTTAGAGCAAAGAGGGAAAAAAAGAAGAGTCGTGAGAAAGAGGAACATACTAGATTTTCCAAGATCTTGTCTGATGTGCTGGGGATGAGCCAGGTCAGGCAAAGCTCTGTTTAGATCAAGACCTATATCTGACATTGACCAATAACAAGAATATAAGAAGAGGTCAAACATGTAGTGATACTTTCCCTAAGTCCCCAGATCCAGCAATCTGTAGTTGAAGAACAGAAAGAACCAAAGAAGGCACATTTTATATGAGAACTCCTGCACACATTTTTCTTCTGCACTTATTCAGACAATTTTGAATGTGTCTACGTTTTTGGTCTCCACGGTTTGCTGGTGAAGAAAGTGCTCAAATTGGATCATATGAACAGTTTTCTCAATTGAAAAGAATAGGGTGACTCCTCTCATCCTGTTCTCTGTTTTCCCTAACCTGTGGACATTTTATGGTGTGCTTTCTGGGGTCTAAATAATTTCCAGATGTTAAAAAACTCTTATTTGCACTTGGTCCACTTGAATGTGCTGCTCTTAGGCTCAGAAATCTTCTCTGTTTTTGTCTTTTCTCCCCCAGTTTTCTTACTCTCTCATTCCTCAGGCTGTGGAGACAGATGATGAGTTCAGGCATAGCAAAGGGAAGAAGTTAAGAGAGGGCATTTTCTCCTCCATCTCTTCTGTGTGCTTTCATCAAGCACAACCTCAAAGAAGATCTTTCTCTTCCTCTCTCACTTCCTGCCACACACATATATGGCAGAACTTTCTTTTGTAAAATTGTAGCAGCATGGTCAGGGACATCTCAGCCATTGCTTGGGCTGCAGGGCTTTCACAGGGCAGAGAAAGTCAGGGCTGGGCCTGGGGAGCAGAGGTTTGCAGAAGGGTGCAGAGGGCTGTGTGGAAGGCCTGGGGGCTCTGCTGTTGGGGTGTGGGAAGTGGGAGTGTTTTATTCACAGTAGGTAGAAGTATAGACAAAGATATTGTTTGCCCTTTGTCTTCTTTGTTGTTCTAACTAATAACTTCAAGTGTAGTTATCATGCCTTCCACCATATACAGTTTCTATGTATTCTGTATTTCTGGCAGGCTGCTGTCTTCCCAGCTCCGCAAACAGTGCCCTCATAAATCCCCTCAGCCCACACACCTCCCTCTGACTCAACACTCCCACAATGAGAAGGAACTGAATGACTCCTCCTTTTCTAACAGGTGTATTCAGCCAGGTCCCTGAAATGAGCCATCTCAGCTATCCATCCCTTCCTCTCCTACCTGAAACCCACCACAGTGCTCAGGGCTGCCTGCCTGCATCTACATTTTCCAGGGTATGGAGAGGGAAGAGGGCAGAGAATCATTTGGGGAAAGACCTGGCAGAGCCCCATGGAAACATGGTTTCTTGTTCATCACAGGCTGAAGCCAGTAAGCTGCAGAGCTGTGATGTCTGGCATCTGCATAGAGCATGCAAGAAGCAATGTGATTTGCCCTGTCACAGTAGCTGCCTGTTGTCCCTGCAATCCCCATGCTTTGTCTCTTCCTGCACCATGTCTGTCGTGCAGCTGAGCTGGGCAGTGAGGCCTGAAGCCTTTCCCTTCTGCAGGCTGCGATGCTGTCTGGGGCAGTGCCTCTCTGGCAAGCTTCTGGTTGTCCTCAACCCTCACTGATTCAGTTTTAGAGAAGAACACTTGAAAGTTCAGAGGTATAAAAGAAAAGATATTTCTCACCTTTAAATAGAAAGTGATCAGCCTGCTTATAAAGGTGGAAAACATCGGGTCATTACATCTGCATCTAAACATTGCATCTAAAGAGGCCCATGTGTGAGTGAAGAGTTGGCAGCTGCTGCCCAGCAGTGAGACTGGCAGGCAGGCCCTTCTCAGCTCTAAATAATCTGGGCACAGGCAGCCGTGCCTGTGTTGCTGGCTCACTGAAATTGCCTGTCTCTATGTGAATGTCAGAGCCTTGCTGCTTTTAAAGTGACTGATGGTTCCCTCATGTGTAGGTCTGAGACTGACCCTGTGCAAGAGCCTGCAGATACAAGTGTAGAAGGAGCACAGGAGCCTGGCAGCTCGCTGGGGACAATCAGCACAGGAAGGTGACAGCTGGAGCTGATTTATGGTCCTGTTGCCCACCTGATGCATTTAGTGAATTACTGAGTAAATGACCGTGGCTGTTGGTGAAGTCAGCAGATTTTGCAGGATGCTTCAGTGCTCGGAAGCTCACAGGCTTCCTCTCTCATCACAGTTTGCAGTGGTGAGAGAGAAGGGAGGTGGGCACTGGTAGTGTGACCAGTGTCAACACGGTGGATTCCCCTGGGGACCGTGTGGCTGCATGTAGGGAACACCCCCAGTGAGTTATGAGGGAACTCACGTGTCTTCAGGTACAAGACTAAAGTGAAAGGCTATATGAATTTTGGGCTTTTCTCATCCCTCCACTTTAAAAACAGCTGCCTCTGAGTAATGGCATGTTTCCACTGGGAAGTGAAGAAGCCTCTTGGTGCTAACTGAACTGAACTGAACTGAACTGAACTGAACTGAACTGAATGCACAAAAAAAAGGTGACAGCACGGTGCTAGAGAAATTGTTGGCCCAAGAGATGAGATCCTGGCTCTTTGCTTTACAAAGGAGAATCCAAGCAAGGCTCTGCATGGCTTTGTGTGGGTGTTCAGGTACGGTAGAAAGATTCCTGCACTGAGATCTCTACCAGCTGGCAGCAGACTTTCTGTCTCTTTATCAGCAAATGTGAAATAATTTTTGTTTTATTAACTCAAAATTTACTTGTTAATTTAGAGGGGTTTTTTTCTATAGGTATGGAAGAGCTATTCTTTGTATCTGATAACTGAGAAATGTGCACATCTTACAGGCAGCTTGATATGTTGCAAGTATTTACTGTAAAGGCAGGCAACAAATCAGTTTTTGATCAGCTAAGAGATCAACTCCTACTTGATGCTTGTGATGTTGAGGTGTTCTGGTAACTTGAGCTGATTCCTGAACGTAATTTTTAAAGCTCTCCTCCCCACTTGATGATCAAAGACAGCAGAGTGCATAATTCATGGCCTTTCATATTCATGTTTATATTTTTGGTTTATGGTAGGCGAAAGCCTTTGCCATCTCAATAAAATATATGCCCACCCACTGCTCAGTTATTGAAAGAGAATTAACCTGATAAATACATGTAGTTACTATTACTCATCTTCAGGAAGGAGGTTCTTTTTGAGACAGGCTCCCTGTTGACAGTTCTGCAAGGTTTTTGGCTTCAGCATCTTTGGGCCACTGGATAGCTCTTCCTTTTGGTACAATTCTCCTTCCCCTACTGCTTATGTTGTTGTGTCTATTGGCTAAAAAGAAGGCCTAGCTTTTGAAACTGAACTCTGTGTAAGGTTGCTTTTTACGGCTTGTGTGACAGCTTACCTCTGTTCTGAGGTGACTTGAAGGTATTTTTTTTAAAAATAGTTTCTTTTTTCTTCTTTCTTTTTTTTAATTTCCGTTCACTAATAAATAGTGTCATAATCCTTTTAATGGCTGGTTTGGCTCGGATAATCTGTACCTCAGTGATGACATGATAAAGCTGGACATGAGCTGACAACGTGCACTCACAGCCCAGAAAGCCAAATGTCCCCTGGGCTGCACCCAAAGCAGCGTGGGCAGCAGGGCCAGGGAGGGGATTCTGCCCCTCTGCTCTGCTCTGCTGAGACCCCACCTGCAGGGCTGCATCCAGCTCTGGGCTCCCAGCACAGGGAGAACATGGAGCTGTTGGAGAGAGTCCAGAGGAGGCTGCAAAAATGATCAGTGGGATGGAGCACCTTTCCAGTGACGACAGGCTGAGAGAGTTGGGGCTGTTCAGCCTGGAGAAGAGAAGGCTCCAAGGAGACCCGATGGCAGCCTTCCAGTTCCTAAAGGGAGCTTAATAAGAAAGATGGGGACAGGATTTTTAGCTGTGCCTGAAGTGGTGGGACAAGGGTTTTTAAAATAAAAGAGGATAGATTCAGACTAGATATCAGGAAGAAACTTTTTACAGTGAGAGTGGTGGAATACAGGAACAGGTTGCCCAGAGAGGTGGTGGGTGCCCCATCACTGGAAATATTCAAGGTCAGGTTGGACAGGGCTCTGAGAAACCTTCCAGTGGAAGGCATCCCTGCCCATTGCAGGGGGATTGGACTAGAGGATCCTTAAAGGTCCCATCCAACTCAAACAAGTCCATGGTTCTATGACACATCCATGATGTACAAACTCACTAGAGTTTGTACTTGGGTTTGTAGTCAAAATGTATGTAGGGATAGTGTATCCTTTCAGGGAGCTTTGAGAGATAGTCTTTTCTCATAGTTAATTTTAATTTTTTTTGTCTTTTCTGGTCTTTATTCTCACATTTAGAGCAGCACCAATTTTAATCCTGATTGTCTTGGAAGAACTGGGGGCTTGTTACAAGAAAAACAGAATCGCAGAATATTCTGAGTTGGAAGGGAACTGCAAAGATCATCAAGTCCAACTCTTAAGTGAATGGTCCATACCGAGATCAAACCCACAACCTTTGCATTATTAACATTGTGCTCTAACCAACTGAGCTAATCTCTTTTCATAGCTATGTAACCAAAGTAAAGCTGCTTGGTCTGCTTTCACACCACACCTGGTACAGAGCTAGAAGGGCAGAAAATAATTGACTTCTGGTTCTTCTTGTGTTAAAGAAAATAGAAGAAACACTGACAAATGCTAGCACTTGTGCTAGGTACTTCTCAATAACACTTACCTGTACATTAATATGCTTGTATGCTGAGCTGTGGGAAAAGCCTGATCAAGGGGTGATCAGTCCTTGCATGGATGCTCATTTGATAAGGGGGGTCTTCTCTCTGTGCTGGCTTTTAAGCCTGCTTGCTGTTATGCCTTCACTTTGGCCTTTATATACCCAAATTTCAAGAGAAAACACTCCTAATCTTCCAGCCCACATCAGCTTCATCTAGAATTAATTTTGCAGATACAGCACAGTCCATGAGACCGTATAACTGCAACTAAAATATTATTCTTCAAGGTGATTTTAACTTTGCAGCTTCATTTGCAAAAGACAAGGCTTCAGGGCGACCTAACTGTGGCCTTCCAGGACCTGAAGGAAGGCTACAAGAAGGATGGAGAGAGGCTATTTACAAGAGCATGTAGTGACAGGACAAGGGGGAATGGCTTCAAACTGAAAGAAGGTAGGGTTAGATTTGATATTAGGAAGAAATTCTTCACTGTGAGGGTGGTGAGGGACTAGAACACGTTGGCCAGAGAAGTTCTGGATGACCCATCTCTGGAAGTATCCAAGGCCAGATTGGATGGGGCTCTGAACAGCCTGGTCTAGTGGAAGGTGTTGCTGTCCATGGCAGGGAGAATTGGAACTAGATGACCTTTAAGGTCCCTTCCAACCCAAACCATTCTATGATTCTATGATTTTCAACTTGTACAATTAATGTTGCGGTTGTTCTCACTGATCTGTTCATTTACTGGGAGGTGGTAGAAGGTGCTCTCTATGATTAAGACATGTCTGGTCAGGGAATTTTCAGCATATGAGTGTGGCTGGGTGATCTCCAAGATGACATTGTCCAGCAGCTCTGCAGAAGTGGAACTTGGGGCTGTAGTCAACTTTTAAGTGTTTCTGAATGGACAGTCCTGGCCCTTGGAAAACTGAAAGGGGCTGTACTCACTATAGCCTTGAGCTCAGCTGGTTCCATTGAAGATGAACACAGTTCAAAAGCCTCTTCAACATGGGTGTGTGAAGATTTTGAAGCCTGTGACTGGCACTTTTGGGACTCTTATTCTTGATGTTTTACATCCAATTTTGCTTAGGCATGCATACATTTGATATAGATTGCAATTTCTGTATGAAGCGTGATCCTCTGCAGTCTTGGAAGTGTCTTGTGTCTTGTGCTGTGTTCAAAACAAGCTCATCAGAGGTTTTGCAAATATTGTATTATGTCATTCACTACTGTGCTGGATAATGTGAAGCTTAGCTGAATTACTTGGTAAAAAATGACAGTAATAATCAGCTATCATTGCACAGAGCTTTGCTGTGCTCAAACAAATCAGTTGCCAATTTCTGCCAGACTCCATGAGGAGTACCACAAATTATCAGCAGCTCCTCTCAGTTCTGTCTCTTGCATTTTGATACAAATGCTGCAATTTCTAAACATGTGTCCTGTTTCCTGAATTCATTTAGGGCCAGACAAGTATGTGTCTTCTTGGGGTTTTTTGTTTGTTTGATTGTTGGCTTTTGTTGTTGCTGGATTGGGGGTTTTTTTGCATTAAAAATCCCCTTATAATCTTTTCTGTCCATTGTTTTCTTAAAAATTAACATTTTCTGAAGTCAATTAATCAATTTCAGCTATGCTCATTATCCACACGGACTGCTTTTCCATTCCCAAATTAATATATGTTGCAGGGAGCTTGTTGTTCTTGTGCAGACTAGCCTGATGGCACCTATCTTCTTAGAAGTTTCACTTGTATCATAATTTCATCTTTCACAACTTTTGCTGACTGTTGTAATATCATGTGTCCCCATTCTCAAGTCTCCCTCCTCTTTAGCATTATATGAGAAAGAATCTGTTACAAGACACTTCTTCTTTTTCCTTTTTATTGGTGTTCTGTAACTAGGAGAACATGTACTGAAATTTATCTGGTTAAAGAGCCAGACTTCACCAAAGGATATTCCCAGGAGGTTTGATACCTGTTGCAATCATTATTACTGTGGTGTTGTGCACATGTTGATCAAACTTCTGGCTTCCAGGGTCAAAGGAAAATAAACCCTCTTTGGTCCAAGCATGATATGCTCTGTTTTGTTCGGATTTGTTCCCCACTGGAACAATTTTGCTTCAGCAGATCTTCGTGAAGCTGGCTGCTGAAGTGCTGTTTTTGTGATAAAGTAGATTTGCTGTGAGGGTGCCTGCCTCTTCCGTGTTTGACACTGCTATCCCAGTAGTGTCCCTTTTCAGTTCTTTCAGGGAGTTGGTATTTTTGTCACTTTCATGTAAGTTGGATCTGGCCCTATTCCTTCATTTCCTAAAAGGTGGCCAAGACTGCGTTCTACATCTTGAACTACTCTCTGCTGTAGT
This sequence comes from Monarcha castaneiventris obscurior, assembly GCA_026261815.1. Taxonomy (NCBI): domain Eukaryota; kingdom Metazoa; phylum Chordata; class Aves; order Passeriformes; family Monarchidae; genus Monarcha; species Monarcha castaneiventris. The sequence goes on along the minus strand of JAMPIT010000350.1, from coordinate 2,925,108 downwards.
CTGCTCTGAGTTCACTCTGTCTGCAGTCTGGGACGAGTGCTTCCAGGCTTTATTGTGTTTCTTTTTTGTTCTGCTAGCTGCTAGAACATCACCAGGTGACCTCACCTCTTGTCAGCTTGTCTGGAGAGCTGTGTCCAGGTCTGGGCTGCTCAGGACAAGAGAGACATGGAGTTCCTGGTGCAGGTCCAGCAGAGGGCCACAAAGATGATGAAAAGACTGGAGCATCTCTCTTACAAGGAAAAGCTGAGGAAGATGGGGCTGTTCAGCCTTGAGAAGAGGTGGCTGAGAGAGGACCTCATCAATGTCTGTAAGTATCTAAAGGGTGGGTGCCAAGAGATGGAGCCAGGCTCTTCTCAGTGGTGCCAAGCAATAGGACAACAGGCAATGGATAGAAATTGATGCACAGAAGTTCCACCTGAACATGAGGAGGATCTTCTTTACTGTGTGGGTGACTGAGCACTGGAACAGGTTGCCAGAGAAGTTGTGGATCCTCCCTCACTGGAGATATTCAAGAGCAGTTTGGATGCAATCCTGTGCAATGTGCTTTATGATGACCTTGCTGGAACAGGGAGATTGGACCAGATAAGCCTACTGTTGTCCCTTCCAAACTGACCCAGTCTGTGATTCTGTGTGTACCAAAAGAACATCTGAGAAACACAATCACCATAAATTATTTGTGATCATGTTCATGTCTGTTGCTAGATGGTAGCAGCCCATAAGTGCATTCTCATCTCATGACATGTCAAGGTAAATGCCAGACCCTGTTTTTCCCTTTACTGGCAGCAACCAACCGCCCATAACCTCCCATTTGCTGAGAATGGGAATATCTGCAATGTTCCTGGTGCTGGGGCAGTGCAGGTGTGGGTGTTGACAGAGGTGACCAGATAATTTCAAGTTCATTTATTCTTTTCTCCTTTGGTTTGGTTTTGTTTGTTTAGTTGTTTTTTCCCCAAAGGTGGCCTTTCCAAAGACTTTCCGGGAAGGTCTTCTCTCAGATCAGGAGGGTGTCTGAGCACCCTTCCTCCCTGACTTTCCCTCAGTTAGTTTCCTATGCTGTTTTCAGTCTCTTCACCTCTAGTTTGGTCTCCAGTGGCACCCTCCTTCCACCACCCTGGGCTGTGCTGACAGGCTGGGTGTCTTCTTTGCTCCCCACCTTGGGCAAGCTGCACACTGCTGCCTGGCTGTGCTGAGCCTGCTGCCGCAGCAGAAGTTTTATCTGCTCCTCATTTCACCACGTCTTGCATATTTAATCACTTTTGCTAGTGTAGACGTTAATGGAGGGTCTCTGGTGGCCAGTTCCTGTGGAGCAGAGGCAATCGTCAGCCAGCCCTTTGCCTCTGCCCCTTGGCCACCTGGTAACTACTGATAGTGTTTAACGCTCACAGGCTGCTTGATTGTGTAGGGTTCCTTCTAAAATAATTAACAGGGCCACATCTTTTTTCTGCTTTTATTCTTGAGTACTCGTAAAATCACAAATGTTACCTAAAAGGTGAAGTATGATGGGTTTTCATGCAGGGGAAACAGAGCTGTTGGTTTTCAGTGTGGACAGACTCTAAGGTTTCCAAGTGCTTGAAAGTGTGTCTGTCTTTAGATTTCATAGAACTAAGCAAATGTTGCCCTTCATGCCTTATTTTTGTTTTTCCTTAAGAGACTCTCAAGACTAATACCTTTCAATTTTAATTTAGAAGTCTTGATTTACTTCCTGGTTTTTGATAACTATTCGGAACTCAGATGCATTTTCATACATTGATACTTCAATGTGTTTTTGAGTTAAAGGCTTTCCAATTTTTCAAACAAAGTCTAAAGATGGAAAATCGGAGAAAAAAATACATCTATCAGCTACTTCATGAAAGCTGACTTCCCCATGTTGACCACAGAGCTGCAAATAACTTTAAGGAGAGAAAACCATACTACAATGCTTTAAGTCTCACATGCAAACTATGCAGACCAAGGCTATGCCATATTCTTCTGAATTTCTAAAAATGTGTAGCTTTCAACAATTCTCCCTGCATTGGCCCTACTCCCAAAGAGCATATATGGTGTTTATCATATCATCTAATATCTAGCCATGTTATTGCCCAAGGCTAAGAACTAAATTATAAATAATTAAGATTTTAAAAGGTTTTGAATTGGCTTTAAATTTGGTAAATAATCTAACCAGCACTTTGTTAAGAATGTTCAAACTTTTTTTTTTATTTGGCCTGTACATGTCCTCCATTCTAATGTCTAAATCAATTGAAGAGATTCTCAAAGGAAGTAAAGAAATCACAGCTGCAATTCCATTAGCAAGGATATATCCACGGCAGATGACATTTTCAGTTCTGTATATAGAGGTTTTAGGCTCTGATTTATTTGTAAAACCTTAGGAAGTCACTCAGTCATCATTTGTAGCTCAGTGAAGGTCTCTGGGTAGCACAGCATGCAGCTTAAATGCTGCATCTTACATTGATACAACCATGTCAGCATTTCAGACATAAGGAGCAGCTACCTGCCTTAGTTTTGAACTTACATTACACCAGAAGCACAAGAAAGATCTTAAGTGGGTTTAACAGCCCAGCTTGAAAGTTTGATCTAGTTTGGTAGTTTAGAAGTACCTGTGGTACCCACCTAGGTTACTCCTGCTGCAAGGTACATACACCTCATTCTTAGTGAATGGAAAATTAATGGGTGGTGCCAAGCATTCCTCTTGATATCAGAGGAAGATGGAGGGCTTTGCCATGGTGCATAGCTACAGGTAAGATGAAGGACAAGGGAGAAATAATAAAAGTTAAAAAAAGGGCAGGAAAATGAATAAAGAATATAATACTTCACAGGCTTTCCAACTAGAGAGACTTTTAAAAGGTAATGAGAGCTTACAAAGAGAAAGGTTATGTGTTGGACAAATGAAAGATATTCAAACCATCTTCACAAAGAACTGGGTGACCTTGAGGACTGCAGTAATTGAAAGGGACTGAAATTTAACAGTACAAAATGAAAGGTCAGGTACTTGCTATCTAATAACGAAACCTTTATTACAAATTGGCATCTTAGCAGCTGTAAATGACAGAGGAGGAAAAGATTCTGAAGGCATCGGCAGATCAGAGTTGCTGTAAGTATCCAAAATTATGTGTCTGGGCAAAGGCTGTTCAACTAGGCTAGCTGTTTGTAGTGGTGGTAGGAGAGTATCAGTGCCATTCCAGGGGGTATGCCAGAAGTACTGATCTCAGCACCAGCATTCCAGGCTGCATTAGGCAAAAGCATTGCCAGCAGGTCAGGGAAGGTGATCCCTCCCTCCTGCTCAGCCTTGGCAGACATCTGGAGTGCGGTGTCTGGTTCTGGGCTCCCCAGTACAGGACAGACATGCAGGACATACTGGAGCAAGTCTAATGATGGACCACGAAGATGAGTAAGTGCTTGGAGTGTCTGATACATGGGGAAAGGCAGAGAGAGCTGGGACTGTTCAGCCTGAGGATGAGAAGGGGGGTTTATTCAATATATATATGATGAAGGGAGTAGGGGAGATGGGCCCAGGCTTTTCTCCGCGGTGTCCTAATGATGGGACAAGAGGCAATGGGCACAAATTGAAACATGAAATTAAATTTAAATGCGAGAAGAAACCTTTTTTACTGTGATAGTGGCTGAGCACTGAAACAGGTTGCCCAGAGAGGTTGTGGAGTCTCTGTCCTTGGAGATACAAACCCAAAACAAACCCAGGCATGGTTCTAAGTAACCCAGTCTAGATGACCCTACTTTGAGCTGAACCTCTGTAAAGGCTTTCCCACCTCAGCTGATCTGTGCTTGAGTGATTCATCAGAGATGGATTCAGAGTGCAGTGAGGGGTCACAGGGATGAGAGGGGCCCTAGAGTGCCAATCCTGCATGGTAGGCTGAAAGATCTGTCTAAAAAATGTATGCAGTGTATGAAGGGGAGATTTAAGCACCACGGAGAAAGGGGAACTATTTATTGCAAAAGGCCATGGTCACACAATAATAGCTGGGTTTATGCTTGCCATAAATAACTGGAAAGTTGAAGTCAGAAAGGATTATTTATACATCAGAGCAATCACATTTGCTATCAACTTTCCAGGCAGCAGGGACAATAAAAAAAAAAAAAAGAAATGGTAGCAAAATCTAACATTTTTTTAAACATCTGCTAGAAACCATTGGAATAGAAACACTATAATGTAATATCTTCATGAAGTGGGGGTCCTTCAGTCCTTGGTGAGGAGCACTCAAACATAGAGGTCCCCTTTGGGTTACTCCAGTTCCTGTTTCCTTGAGGAACAAGTGAATGCTAAGAAGCGAAGTTGTTGATCTCTGAACTCATCTCTGTGACATTACTAAAAAGGGATTGTGAGGACACTGAGAAAATGAGGAACCCAAATGCATAAGAACATACAGATCTTCTGTATTTTAATGGGCTTAGCCACAGTAGAAACTTGAGCAAAATCAGTCATAGGTATTGTAATATTGCTGCTCTGGTGGGAGTTGATGGGGTGAGAGGCCTGGAGACAGTGCTTTAAAAATATAAAACGTGTTTAATTTAGCTTTAAACTGAGCCTTTCTTATCTTTCTTTAGAGTCCCATTTAACACATTAGAACGGGAGATGGATGGTTTAGGTTCTTTTCCAACTGCCTTGCTGAAAATCTCTAACTCTAGCTCCAGAAAGTTGTTATGGAAAGTGCTCTTTCATGCCTTAGAATGAAAATTTCAGCTAAAATTCTTCTTGTCCTGTCACTTTTGTTAAAGATAGAAACTGGCTGTGGCATTTTTGGCCTCTGTTGATTGTCTATTATGTGAGAGTGTTATGAAGATAAGCTACAGGGTTTTTTTCTCTCCATTGTTGCCTGCCTCTAGAAAGTATTTTCTATCACCTCTTCTTTCAGATTCCCCCAGAAAATTCAGTTTGGTTCTAAAGCTCCAAGCCAAATGGAATAAAATGCATCTGGATAACTTATCCTTTGAATATAATCTCTACACCCACACTTCCATGATGTACAGATCATTCAATCTATGTGGACAACTGGACAGGACAGAAATCTCATGAAATTGGTAACAATTACACTTCACACAATTGTTAAAGCAAATTACTCTCTTCACAATACATTATTACTATAATTTATATTGAAACATCTGTGGGAAAATAGAAGGCAAAGAGAAGCACTTTAGAACAATTTTGTAAAGCTGTAAAATAAATAAGTAGATAAATAGCTCCAGTCCCAGGTGCTTGAGTATGGATCAATGCCCAGGGGGCATGGAGCATCTAGGGCTTCCTCTTCATGGTAGGGGTTGCTTATAGCCCTTGCTTCACAGTTCTCAGTGACAAGTTTGATGAGTACAATTGCTCCTGGCTATCATTTGGCTTTGGCTCCCATATTGCTGCTTGTGCACTTCTCAGAACAAGAAAATATCTTATGTGTCAGGGTTGTCTGTTGTACAGCATTTTGGGTACCTGCTGATGAAACATCCTCTGTTACCTGAGACTGTCTTGACCTTGCTGCAACCCCTGTGAAGTAAAGCTGCTGGAGATCTGCTGAGATGGGCTCACTGCTGCTGTTGGGAGCTGCTCTCCTCCCTCACCCTCATGCAGGCACAGCTCAGTGCCAGGCATTTTCCAGCCTTGCTCTTGATGACAGGTTCCTCAGCCTAGTGTGCTTGAGACACACCAGGCCTTTCTTGCTTGTTCTTTTGATGCATTCAGATTCATCCCTTGGCCAAAACCAGGAACAGCAATGGTGGCTTTTGCCTTCTCTCAAATAGTCTGGAAAGGTCTTTGTACATCTGCAAGATCTGCAGCTGTTTGCTGCAGCACGTGTGCCAAAGCTGTTTGCAGGCAGCACAGGGAGTTTGGTGGGATGTCTGACACTGAGCCTCATCTCCCTTCCTGTTCATTTGCCCTGTTGTGCCTAGCAGAGTGTGGTGGTGTTTCTGCCCAGGGAACACTCGATTCCCACTGCAGCCAAGCTTCAGTCTTCCCCATATCTTTGATGACTCAAGCTTCTGCCACCAATTTCTCTTACATTCTCCATCACACTGCAGAAGGAAGGACACGTGCAGTGTTATAAAGCTTTCACCAGCTTGTAGGCAAGTGCTGAGGAGTGTCAGTGGATGTGCAGTGACTCACATCAGCTGGGATGCTGATGTCTTCTAGTTATATTTGCAGGCTCACCCAGACATTGATGCTTTACTACAGCTTTGTTCTCTACTGTCAGAAGTATTGCACTGCAAATCTTCCAGCATACCTAGCATGTAAATCTTTACCCGTGTGGCTTCAAATTTAGTCAGTATCTCCAAAATTGCTCAGTAGCTCCTGCTGGGAGAGAAGCATCAGCAGGTTTGAGTGCGCATCGAACCTCAGGTTGAATAGAGAGGGACTCAGAAAAATTTGGCAATGTGGACTTTGCGGCAGGTAGATAACACAGGCCTGATATCCAGCAGCTGAATACATTTGGCATCAATTTTAGCTTACTATATAGCATTAAGATGCAGGCTGCATCTTAATTCCTCTTACAGAAGGGTTTTGCTGTGTCTCCTGCTTTAGTCTCTTCAATAGGCAGCACTCTAGGAAGGAGAAGACACCTGAGGCAGCTGTTCTGTGAGCTGAGGACTGGGCTTCTGTTCCAGAGGAACCTTCTTGGTGTATTGACTGATCTAAGTGTGATGCTAGCAGTACTGCAGGTATGTAAAAGGGAATATGCCCCTATTTCCAGTGGAGAGATGGTAAGATTCATTGCAAGACACATTGTTCTGAATGTGTACAGCTGTACACATTTGTACATTTGTACAGCTTTGCCTTCAGACTGGAAAAGGTCAGCAGAAGAATCACTGTGGGTAACAAGAGGAGGAGGAGCTTGTCATATCAGAAAAAAATAAAGAAGCTTCTCTTGTTTAGCTTAGCTAAATGAAGGCTGGAGGCAATGCAGCTGCTGTCTATGAAAATACTGGTGGAAAGAATAAGGATGTTCTGAGAACAGACAAAGTAATGTGAGAACAAGATATATAAATGGGCCAGAAGGAAAGTCAAGCTAAAAAAGGAAAGGTGTTTCCCCATCATTACAGCAGACAAGGAAGAGCCTTCCAAACAATACACAGCTGTTGCTTCCAAAATGAAGCTTGTTGTGGCTATGAAACAGTTTTATACAGGATGATGCCAGTGGCAGACATCTATCACAAGGAAATCGATTCCTTTATATATCCAGTTGCTAAAATTGCTTTAAGTGCCAGTTATTTTCCTCTCCAGGGGAAGATAGCCACCTTGAGAAAACATGGCACACATGCAAAACATACATCAGCAAAGTATCAAGGGGTCCATGGGCCTTTTTTGTTAGGGTGTTCAATGGCTTGCTGAGGTCCCTGCTGATCTGGCCACTTAATTGTAATATGTACGTAGATTACAGACAGAATTAAAATAACACAGGGAGACAAAATCAAGCTAGCAAGCAACCAACACAAAATCAGTGCATTGAAATCTAGTCCTTAGTACTTGGGGACTGGTGGTGTCACAGTCTCCAGGGCTCTGTGTTGTGCTTCCTCTTGGGAAGTTGTGAAGAGGCATCCTGTGAATCATGACATGCTGTGAAATATGGGTGTAAATTTCACAGAACAGAGATCTGTTGCAAAAGTCTTCTTTGTTCAAGGTTTTCTCTAATTCTTCCATTGTCTAGAGGAACTTAGATATGGGAATATTAATGTTTTATGTCCATTCACAGACAGGTCTTTTTTCACTCAGGTCCCTGCTAGCAGATGTTCCTTATCTCTTGCCTTTTAGAGGATTGCTATTACCCTCCAGCTGTCCCTGTTTTCCTTCAGTTAGGGATCCAGTTGCAGACCTTAATAAAGAGACTTTTCTTTCACATCTTCTTGTACTTTTTAAAATAATTTGATTATCCCTCAGACTTCAAGGATTCTGCACATATTATATTTGGATGGACTTGTGGCTGCTGTTCAACTCTTAATGAAAGCAACCGGCCTTCCTCTAACATACATTTGTCCTCTATCATTTCCTATTTTCTCAGACTACAGTGGAGGCCTGTCTACCATCTTTATCTTCTTTCTATTTTCATCATTCCTGCTCAGGTTACTAACCTAGCAAGGTATAATCAGTGTTGTTTTAACTGTGATACCTTTTGTATTCTGATGGTACCGTGGGTGAAAAGGAAGTTTCTGCTTCTTTCAGATTAATGTTGGAACAATGATGACTGTTTTTTCTTTTCCTTTCTTTTGTTTGTTTGTAAGCAGCTGGGACTTTATGGTGCCAAAAACTTTCAGATATTCTGCTTTTTTATTCTGATAATTGCACTTCAAAAAATATTTATGTGTAAGAGAAAACACTCCAGGACTCAGGGCTTGTAGAGCCCTGCACAGTTGTCTTTCAGTTCTCTTTTCTCTGTAGCCCTTCTCCTCCCCAGAGGATCCATATTTTTTGAATAGTAACATTACCTTACGCCTGAAGCCTGCCTGAAGTCAAGGAAACTGACTGCAGTGGGTACTGGATCTAGGTGTCTCTCACAGTCCTCTGGCAGGTGAAGCAAGCCTAGGTAACTAGAAAGTATTTTTCTTGGTAGAGTATTTTATACTGAGAAGTATTTTATTTTACAGCTTTTGGGGTAAAAGAGAAATAGAAAATGGCCGGGAAATAGGAGATTAGGTGAAGACAGCTGATTGTCCATGGTAAATGCAGACATGGTCTGTCCTCTTTTAACTTCCCTACTTAAATGAATTGGTCATGCTTTGTTAGTAAGAAGTTAATGAAATAGTTTGTGCATCACAGGAGGTTAAGTGCATGTAATTTGAGCAAATCAAACCAGGGCCTGAAGTGTTAATATACAGTAACTGGGCCCACTCTGTAAAAATGATTAATTCTTCATTTTAGCTGCAACATTCTGGTATCCTTCTTTCAGACTTTTTCTTTACATTTCCTTCTGTAATTGCTGAAATTAGGTATCATAAAGTATGATGTTCTGGAATTAGATGGGTAATCATCTTTAACTGTTAGTGAACACGGGTCTGTATCCAGCTTACTTCTGTGACAAGGCATAGTTCTTCATTTCTCAAATTTTTGTCCTGTCACAATCAGCCAGATGAGTGGTGCCCTTTAACAAAAGTGTGAGACCTCTGTGTTCTCTGGCAGCCAGTGTCCACATGCCCCTTCTCCTGTTGCTTGGGTAAGCTGGGTGCAGAAGGACCCTCTGGCATGTGCAGGGCTGCTGGAGTCTGGAGTGTCCCGTGGGGAAGACACAAACAATTCAGCAGAGCAGGCTGTAGAGCAGACTGCACTCACAGAGGATTATGAGTCAGGAGGGTGAAATCAAAAGGCATGTCATTTGTGAAGCACCTTCTAGCTGTTTATCTCACTGAGAAAACTCTAGCCCTCTACAATCCTGTACCATTCCATAGCCCTAATCAGTTACTCTTTGGAGCAGGAAAGTGGACTGAGTTTGTAGCAGTACTAGCAATGTTTCAACACAGAGCAAATTTCATCTTGTGAGTGCACATTCACACAGCTCCAATAAAAGGAAGACTATCTTTAACCTGCTTCTTGGCTGTACCTATTGACTGGTTTTGCTATTACTTGGCAAAGGACCTGACATCTGGATGCCTTTCAAATGGTCAAGGAGAGAAAGGGTTGCCCTCTTTCTCAAACAACTCATGGAAAAATGTTTGGATGGCACTCTGTAATCCTTAGTGCTTCCTGTGGGTAATCTCAGTCCTTCTTTGTACCAGGCCCATCCCAGGTGTTACCAAAGCAATGGCCTTGCTGCCTCAGGAGTGTCTTGCCCAGGACACTGTCTCCTCCAAGAGCCAGCAGTGCATTCTTGGATGAAGCAGGTAAGAATAATCACTGCCCTCGAGTAATACCTCTGATCCCAGCACTCAGTAAGGACTTTCTGGATATGGTCCTATCCACATGGTATGGTAAGGTCCCATCCATACTGCTGAGTTTAATGGCCATGAATGACAGGTCATCCTGGAATTCTCAAACTTGCTCAACCCTTCAGCCTTCACAGTGTTCTGTGCCGGTGAGTTCCACAGTGACATCATGTATATTGCAGAAAAGGGGTTTGATTTTGCTTCTTTATGTAGTGAGGTGATGTGGGCTATGATTCATAGGTTATACTTCAGGATGACAAGGAGACCGTGGCTGCAGAGTTTGCTGGCATGATGCAGGATTACTGCTTGCCAGCTAAGCCCCCCAGCCATGGCAGCACAAAGCTGAGGGCCTGCCAGCACTGCATTTGGGGAACCAACCTGATACGGTCTATTTTCACTGTAATGGTGACCACCGTCTATCACTGTAGCAACTCATCCAGCATGAGCTCCGACCACCAAGCTGGGAATAGACGTACCCCTCTCTTCCTTGAGGAAGGGATGGAGCCACAAGCCAGGCTCCCCTGTGGGGAAAGAATGATCAGATTGATACTTAACTTGAATTGGATGAAATTAAAATGTCTTGTGGAGAAAAATAGAAAACAAATTATATAAGTGAGGGAACGACTCAGAGTCAGTTTTTCTATTAAAGCAAAAATCATTCAGTGGAAGGCAAGATGAGTCCTGGGCCCTTCTGGATGAAAAACTGAATAGACCCCATCCATTTTTCTACCTGTTCTTATCTACAAAATTGTCACTTTTATTTAAATGCAAGCAATGCTGCAGTGATCCAGGGTGTGCCCTTTGAGTTTCAACCCTTGCAATGTGCTCTGCCTGGGGAATGAAGCAGCTGCTTCCCAACTCGGCTGTGCTTTCCTCAGGGGACTTGGTAGCATTTATGCTCTTGAGTCTTCCTGGCTTTCAGTTTGGTTCTGGATGAAGTTCAAGGGGGTGTTTTTCAATTTCAGATAGTTTGCATCTTGGTGGGGAACTTGCTTCTCACAGTATGATGCAGAGGGATCTCAGGTAGCTGCCTTTGTAAATGGAAAATGAATGATATTTGTGGTGAGGGAATACACATACCCCTCTCATCACCAAAATTTTCATTCTCTTTTGCTTTACCCTGAATGGCTTCTATTATGTTTACTTTTGAACCTCATCTATTTTTTCTTTGGAAGACCCAGGGTGTTAGGAAATGAACATGCCTGGAACTTGTCTCAGTAGGGGGTGGTGCACATCCATGGCATTAAATTCTCACCCTCCAGCATAGGGTGGCCAGCTGCTGACTGTATATCTTAGCCATGATATTTCCTGTAGCAGAGAATTTTTGGGAAGTTTCTAGATGACCTGGAGCAAAACTGTCTCAAGGATCACAGTAACGAATTACCAGTCCAAGTGTTTCAGCTCCAGGGGCTGGGAACATTTCCTGGCACTGCTTAATAGGCATGACTGATTGCCAACAATTAGGGTAAGGTTTGCAGAAGAACTAATGATTTTGAGTTCTCGGTAAGGTATTGCTGAAAATGCCAATATTTCTGATTATTGGCCTGGAGACGTCTGGAAAAAACTTTAGCACAAATAGGCAGCCTCAGGTAAGAGAAGTGTGACTCCCCAGAGCAAGAACTGTGGTCCTTGGGCATTTGGGCTGGGTGATGACAAAAGAGGTGGGAGAGGATTATTTCAGGATGCTGATATATCTGTGATACCTCACAGTTTGTTTGGCTGCACTCTGTGGGGTCCAGCAATGCTGGGCCACCATGAGCAATGGCATGTTCAGAAAGGCTGTGGAGTCACTGGAGCAAGGAGATCCAGGTGATTTGGAGGAACTATTTAGGAAAAAGCAGTGAGGTGGAACCAGACTGTGCCTCTGTGGCATATAGTTAGTGCTCTTTCTGGGAGCTTAAGTCAGGTAAGTCCAATACCTATGCTGTCTGATCAGGACTGGATTTGACTCCAGGACTGAAAGTTCAGGAGCAACATGACAAATATAAAGTATTAGAGGTCAGGAGAGACGCCATTTCAATTTATTTCAGGCATCCATCAGGAGTTCTTGTTGGTGTTGTTGTTATGCTTTCATAAAGCTTACCTGGGATTTTGTGCCCCAATCAGCTCCGTTCAGGTTTAGAAGGGCACGGCTGAGGGAGCTCTGGCTGTTGAGGGAGCGGGGGAAGATAATATAAAAGTGGTCATTTGGATGTGCAGGTGTTTGGCAAAAGAGAGCTTTAAGGATTAAATTCTACTGGGAAATAAACCAGCAGCCAGCACAACTCAATGCCTTGTGCTCCTGTCAGTGGTCTTTGCCTTCAGCAGCAAATTCCCAGTAGCTTTGCACACAGCCAATAGTTATATGGTAATAATTCCAAAGTTTCTTTAAAAAGAAAACTTTTCTTCTTGCCTAAGGGCAAAACTGACTTGTCTTGTGGGTTTCGTTAGTAACTAATATATTTTGGTTCTACTGTAACATAAAGTAAATCCCAGAAATTTAGGTTAAAGCCTGACTTTTATTAGTCTAGATGGTATAAAAAATATCGAGTACCAAACAGCATTCTCTTTCCTAGCCTTGTGGAAGGCTGGGGTATGTTCAATGTTTTAGGTAACACAGGATGTCTCTCAAGATTTCATTAATGTGAAGTTTGCTTCATAAAAAAATGTGATACTGTCTTGAGATCTTGAACGCAGTCATACTGAGCTTTCCTGAACACCACTGCATCCTGCATTTCAAATACATATCTGGGTGACATTTCCTAAAACCGCTTCAGATTCTTAAATTGGGAAAAACAGAATTAAGTTGAGCATGGTCGTAATTTTGCTGGTTAAATGTTAGAGGGAAAATGTTATTAGGAAGAGCTCAGAAGGGTCATTCATCTTCTGTATATTGCAGCAGGATAAAAAATACTTGAAAATCTCTGGACATAGCTTTAGGAGTTCCAGAGCATATTGGCAGTTGTGATAATAACAATCATAGTCTGTGATTGATGGCGGATTAGGGAAAGTCTTGATTGGGAATTGATGGGCCCCCCCTAGTTAGTGTTGTTTTTTGTGCTATATCTGGACCAGCCTCTGGGAGTCAATTTGGCAGCTGGTTTGTGAGTTAGGAGAGTAAAATGCAGCTTTAGCTTTTTTACTCTCTGGAATTGACAAGTAATTCAATGTTATCTGGGGTTTTTCTTGTTTCTTCATGGGTGGTTTTGGTTTGTTTTATTGTCATAGTAGGGATTACAGGCTTTTTGATTGTAGTGTCCTGAAAATGTTTGGGAAATGGTTTATTTTTCCTTTTCTTTTTTTCTCTCCTTGTTTGGATCAGCTAGTAAAAAAAATCAAAATAATTATCATCCAATCCCTGAGTAAATAGAAATTCTTTATATTCAGGTGTGTTCAATAGCGTTTTTAGGCCTGGCAATGTTCCTCATGCACCTCTGTATTTATTGCAGGCTGTGCGGATCATCAGAAGGTGCACAAGTGTTTTGCAGATATGGACAGAGTGTGACACACAGCCAGTTCCTGAATTATCAACCGGGGTTTTACAGGAGCACGCAACACAGTTTAAAAAGATCCAAAGGGAAAACTTTATTCGGCAGAACTCATGTACTCCTTTTGGACTCTGGGCAGTGCAAGTACCACAGAGTGATACAGCATATTTAAGAAAGAGAAGACTTTAATTAGAACATTGCTTTTATCTCTCCTTTTGGTAAGAGGCACAGCTCATGTCATGATGTTAAAACTACTGTACTTTTTAAAGAAACTGGGTTTTAATTGCAGGCCTCAACCCAAATGCATGTACTGCTGCTTAGCTTCTCACATGCTGCAAATATATAGCCTGTGGGAGTGGAACAGCAGGACTTGCATTGATTTCAAAGCTTCTCTGCATTAGAGTTATAAACTTTGTAGGGCCCTTTGGGTAGCTGCCTATCAAAAATCACATTTGACATCTCGTCTCTCAGCAGCACAAACAGAAGTCAAGGGATGAGGGAGCTGTAACAGATCACTTTGTGCCAGGTTACTGCCTGCGTGGTCTTTTAGATGCTCTTCTTTTTTCTGTGCAGAATATTTTATAACAGAATGAGAAATTAGGTAAATATCACATGGCATTTCAGATGAGTATGTGGAGATATGTATTCAAACTGTAGATGTGGTAGGTCAGAGACTGCTGTTTACAGCAGTGCCTGATTAGAGGGAAAGACTTTTTTTCAGAACTCATCCAACAAAATGTAGCTCTGTGGTACTGCCATCCCTTGAAGCAAGGAATCAGCCCTAATCCTTTCAGACCAAACTGACAGCAATTTACAAAATGCAGCCCTGTTAGTGTGATGTTTGCAAAGTTTTCATCCTTTCATCTGTTCAGTAAGCTTTAGATTTTCATTTTTCTGTAACTTGAGTTTGATTCTGGGGCTTCAGCTTACATCAGTCACAGACTTTCAAACTCTGTCCTTTAGTCCCCTTTTGATGACTTGTGCTGCAGGCCAACAGCTTGGATCAGCAGTGGTGTGGCCAGCAGGAGCAGGGCAGTGACCGTCCCCCTGTACTCGGCACTGCTGAGGCCACACCTCCAATCCTGTGCTCAGTTCTGGGCCCCTCACTGCAAGAAAGACATTGAGGGGCTGGAGCGTGTCCAGAGAAGGGCAACGGAGCTGGGGAAGGCTCTGGAGCACAAGTCCTGTGAGGAGCAGCTGAGGGAGCTGGGGGTGTTCAGCCTGGAGAAAAGGAGGCTCAGGGGGAACCTTATCCCTCTCTAGAACTGCCTGAAAGGAGGCTGCAGCCAGGGGGGGTTGGCCTCTTCTCCCAGGCAACAAGATGAGAGAAAATGACCTGAAGTTGTGCCAGGAGAGGTTTTGGTTGGATATCAGGAAAAGTTTCTTCACGGAAAATGTTGTCAAGAACTGTAATAGGCTGCTGAAGGACAGGTGGAGTCACATCTCTGGAGGTATTTAAAATATGTGTAGATGTTGCACCTGGTAGTATCAGATTTATGGTTGGACTCAATGATCTTAGAGGTCTTTTCCTAGCTAAATCATTCTATGATTCTATGATCACTCAAAAATGTGATAGGAACCAGTCCCTTTTCTCAGATAGATGAGATTAATGAGTGTTAATTAGCTATGGTCCATATTCTGCAGCACTCTGTGAATGCTGTCTTTTCTATACACACAGAAATGGCAGAATACAGCCCTGCCTTGAGGGCAATTTTTGAAGCCCGATATGGAGATTTAACCACACAGTTACAGTCCAAGCCAGTAACAATTGTACCTCCAAGCATTCAAACCCTGCTCATTGCTCTGAAAAAACCCCATCTAGACACATCTAACTGTGAAGTGAATAACAACAGAAATGTTTGGCACTTCTGAAGCAGTTAACATCTGCTCATATATTAGTTAATTAACAGAGCTTTGGAGATTAAGCTTTGGAGAACCCTTATCTTTCATCAGATGTGAAAAACAAAAGGAGATAGCACTACTGACGCAAACTTGCTCAGGCTGCACACCAGTGCTCACTAAACTGCATTTTGAAGCCTCCCATTGACTTACTCCATCTGGCTAAGGGTCCAAGTGTGACTTGTCCACATTAGTCACACTCTGTCTGGTTTTAGATAAGATTCAGCTTCTCTTGACCCCTTCTAAATGACATAGTGGAAGTAGGATCACAGCTGTTCCACCTCACACCAAAACTTGCATACGTTGGATTTGCATATGTGTATATGACGAAGTATTCCCCCTCAGTTGTTCAGAATTAGTTAGAAATGATGGGACTTCAGCTAATAGTCATTGTAAGGTAAATGTCATGAACTTCTTTAGCAGTGGTGCAGCTCTTCCAATACTAAAGATTTTTCTCTAACAACACTTCTGTCAGAAAGGGACAGTGTATTGTCACCATCTCACTGACATGGAGCTGAGGTACATGAGTCAAATTCCAGCTCCAGATTCAAGCACATGCATTCAGACATTGCCATGTCTGGAGGGTATCTCCTGTTGCAGTTGATGGAGATCTTGTTCATCAACCCCACGGAGCCTGGAGAGGAGTTATCTTCATGCTAAAGCACATAACAATTGACTCTTCAATGAATCATGAAACACTTGACATTGAATGGACCTCCAAAGGTCATCTAGTCCAATCCCCCCTGCTCAAGCAGGGACACCTAAAGCTGGTTGCCCAAGATCATGTCAGCTAGCTTTTGTATGTCCTCAAGGATGGAGACTCCACAACCTCCCTGGACAGTCTGTGCTGGTGCTTGCTCACCCTCACAGTAAAAACGTGTTTATCTACTCGTGAATAAGGTCCTGTGTGAAAATGGGAATCACTCAGAGGAAGTGTAACAGGACACTTCAGCCACACCTTCAGCTGCTTAGCACAGCATGATGCAGCAGCAGAGGTCTGTGAGTAGAGGACAATTGTTATTCTGGGCCAGCTCTGGAGGTTTGCTTTAGGAATTACCTTAATCAAGGACCAGTAAATCAAGGACCTCTGCATCATATGCTCTTGGGCAGGGCAGATAAAGCCACAGAATTGTTTTGGCAGTGCCAATAATTGAACTCACTTCTCTGAAAGACCACTTTTCTTACTGCTGTAATCAGTGAACTATTCGTCCTCTTTATTCAACTAGAAATGAAATGCAAAAGAAGAGCAAAAATGTCTGTACATGTTCATTCTGTAATCCCAAAGTTATGTCACTTGATGGGTGACAGAGAATAAAACATTCATAAGGCACAGAGGCCTAACTTGTGCAATTGGTATCAAATTGTTCAATAAAACACACACAGATAGAGAAGACTGCAAATATCACTGTATTGACATAACATGCCCACTGGGCCCTGTGATTGAAATGGCAACCAAGCTATAGAGAGCATACCTGCCCAGAGTTTAGAGAGAGAAATGAACAGAGAGAAAACTGTGAGCAGCTAATACTCAATAAAGACAAATGTTAGAGGCTATTTAGATAAGAGAAAAGGAAAAAAATATCTCCTTTCCTGAAAGAGAGATGTCTTTATTGCATTAGATCTGGAAGGGCACTTTATGATCATTAAGAAATCTCCTGTTTTCAGGTAAGTGAGGAAACATAGAAATAAGAAATAGATCTCTGAATCTTCCTGCAAAAATTACCTGAGCTCTTACAGAGATTAAGGTAGTTTTAAAGAAAATAAATCCAACCACCCCAGAATTCTGAAATTAGGCTGTATATGGAAATACATGAGAAAAATAAAAAAACATACATTTGCCTCAGTGGTTTTCAGTTCTGCAGCTAGGCACCAACATAATTTAGAATCACAGAATTTTTAACGTTGGAAAACGCCTTTAAGATCATCAAGTCCATTCATCAATCGAGAATCACCATCATATCCACCATTAAACCATGGCCTCAAGTGCTATATCCACACATTTTTTTAACACCTCCAGGGATGGAGACTCTACCAGTTCCCTGGAAAGTTTGTAACAATGCTTCACAACCCTTTCCATGAAAAAAAAGTTCTAATATCTAATCTAAACCTATCCTGGTGTACCTTGAGGCCATTTCCTCTTGGCCTGTCAAATCTGATGTACTAACATGGAGAGGAAAACCAGCCAAATTATCTCTGTCTCAACTGGACTCAGATAAACTTTTCAGCAACTGGTGTTGATGAAAAACCAGTTGGCAAACCTGTCCTCTGTTTTGTGTCCTCTTTTTGAGAGCGTACACTAAAGCACCTGGTCATTTATGTAAAAAAAAAAAAATTAGATTTACCTATTTTCCTACTGCCGCTTGATACACTTGAACCTAAATTGTGTTGCTACTTAAATCCAGCTAAGAAGCTGGAATTTCTATGCTAGGTTCCAGTTATAAGCAAATCACGTACTGTAAACATGCTTCTGTGCAGTGTGTTGGAGGATTTGCAAAGAGATGCTTTTTCCATTTTTTTTTTCTGTGCTGGGGCACAGAGTGAGTGAGCTCAGAAAAACCATGCTCAGTTATTTTTATGCTTACTCTGTGATATTCCTCTGGAGCAGCAATTTACAGGGGTAACGAGCTGTGGCTCTTGCACTGGTATTTTGGCTGTTTATTTACTGATGATGATGTTTAGCTAGTTTTGCTTTCTGCAGTACTGGACCCTATAGCTGCAAAGATCCGCAGAATAATTTGTACACAGCCCATGGTTTTTTTTCTGGGTCATGGTACTTTATGGCATCTCGGTCTTTGAACAGCCCAGGCAGTAGTGAAAATGCTACATAAGATCTTCTGCCTATATGGAGCCACCTCTATTTTTTCTGTACAGATGGACTGCTGAAGTTAATGCTGAGGTTAAGTGACTCCAGATGCTTTAGGCCATCACAAGGCCCCATTGGTTTAATTTATCAGGGAGCTGAGTGAACCTCTGGCCTGTAACAGTAATATCTGTCTAGCAAGAGGCAAATGCATGAGATTGTACTACATCTGATGGTCAATGCGTGACATCCATTCCAGCTCTCTCCTTTCATGCCACAGAATCAGGCAATTCTCCCTCAACTAATCCCAGAGTTGCAGTCATATGTATAGCAACCCATGATTGCCTCACTAGGTCAAACTTACATTCAAATGTGTGATTCTTTTTCATCACAGGCAACAGTAGTTGTTATGTGACCAAACAACCTGCTTAAAGCCTTATATTTGTTGTTTAGGACAAATGTATTTTCAGAAAAGATTCTCTTCAGGAAGATAAAGCACTCTGAATGCATATCTCACCCCTTCCCGATTACTCCTGTTCCTTGTATTGTGCTAAGTTCATTTTGCTCAGTCCTGAATGCCTGTCCAACTCACCAAGATCTCTGCTAGCTTTTGAACTTCTATCCTTTTCTGATGTACAGTTCCTGTCTTGACCAGAAGGAAGGTTGAAGATCTATGGGGAGTGACAGAAATGTTTGGTCTGGCCAAGACTCACAACTAAAAGATATGAAACTATTTTTATATGGCGTATAAACAGAATGTATTACAGCGTTAACAGAACGTATTAATTACCATGTAAAATGTTATTTCTCTGACACCAAAGAGCCTCTCCCTCTGCTCCCCTCTTTTGCCCCAGCCAGACTTTCAGACCCCAATCACGTGCTGCTCCTGCTGCTGCCTCCACTTCTCCTGCCCCAGCAGGGCTGGGGCGATGCCACTTGAGCGGATACTTCTGCCATCTTCATGTAGCAGTGGGGCAGTGCCATATACAGCAAAAGAAATGGGGTGCCTCTGGTGCTGAAATGAGCTGGCCTGAGAGGGCCCTCAGATGGCCCTTGTGAAGTGCAGTAGGGAGCACCTCCGAGTGATGGACACTTGCAGAATACGTCAGGGTGCCTGAAGGCTTCCAGTTTTGCCTGAAATGAAGACTTCAACCATATGTTCTGCAACACTACATTGGCTGTTGATTAAGTTTGTTTGCCATTAGGTTTCTAATTATTTTTTCTTCCCTTCTTTGTTTTTGTCATTTGCAGCAGGTACTTGTTCTTTTATGACACCATTGCACATGTGCTAGAGTGTTCTGGCTTGTGCAGAGGCTTTTTCTTCACTTGCTTATTCTGTGATTTTTCTTTACAGAGCTGCAAGTTCACATTAACATCAGTGAGTATCCTGAAATATTTGCATTTTGTGATTTAAATGTGGATGAACAGATCCTTTTACTGATGTGCTCAGAGACATCAGTGAGGGGTGTGGCATAGCAATCTGGGTGATGAAGATTTGTTATGACATTCTTCCTAAATTACCGAATCTCTCTTGCTCTATGCTAATTAGATCTCTCTGTTTGGTGATAAAACCAGACCTGGCAGAAAATGGGAACTTAATTGCTTTCATGAAACATTTAGACAATAATAGACCTATGAACAAGTAGTTACCTGGATTTACAATACAGAAGACTTACAATCTCCTTTATTTTTAAGCAGTTGTAAAATTAGTTAATAAATGAGCAATAAATGCAATATATTTGGATTTAAATAATTTCATGCAGTATGTTCTGGATTTTTGAAGTTAAAAAGTAGTTTGGATTAACTTTAGTATGAAGATAATGGCATAATATGAAAATAAAAATGTGTGCTCTAATGAATCAAAGTGGATTAAATTATTGAGAAGCTTGTATAGGATTTTATTTGATCCAATTTCACTGAATATTTTTCTTAATGATATTAAAAAGAGGGGAAGCTGCATGATAATGAAAGTAGCAATGTTATTGAGACCAGAGAATAAATGGAGATAATAAATGCTACAATGGGATCTAGACCTACTAGAAATTTGAGCAGAGAATAACAAACTGAAATAAAACAGTAGAGAAGATAAGCAGTAAATACAAAGTCCAGGGATCTGCAAGAGCAGAAACTCTTTATAAATGGGAGAGAGTTCAGAAAAGAAGGAGAAAACATATTTCATTGCTGTAGAGATGGGTGCAGAGAAAAGATTAAAAGGGCAATTCACCTGCCCTACTTTGCGATGGGAAGGTCCGGGGTCGAGGCTGTTGTATTCTTATGTGTTGGTTCACGTGAAATCTGTGTCACAGTTCAGAAACCAACTTTACCAGGATAACGTGGGAGCTGTGACTCTTGCCTGCTGACACATTTCTGCAAACAGGTTCTGCTCAAATGCTCCAGAGGCACCGCACTTCAGTGCAAGCCTTGAATGCAAGGTGTCTTGGGAGGGAGAGCAGGCATTTGTCTGTGAAGGTTTGAAAGGCATGAGCTGAAAGGATCAAATGCACCACTAGCAAGACCAAATTCCAGCCTGTCAGGTTCAGCTCAGTAGTTTCAAGAGAATTGTAAGGAGCAAATGAAAAAGATCCAAAATAAAATGTCAAATGCAAATGCTCCACATCTGTTTGGATTCACGTATAGACTATATGCTCACTTTCTCTGTAAAGAAAGAAGCTACACACTGGATGTGAACACCTCCCAGGTGGTGGCAAACACCTCTTCTTGATTTTCCCCCATCTTATAATCCCAGGATCTCTTTAACTGAATAGTGATGGGTTTTATCCTCTTTATTCTGCACTGTCTTCACAAGTCCAGTTCTCTTCCACTCCTCCACCTGGCCAAGATCATCTCAGCAGGAAGGCAAACCCACTCTTCAGAGGAATATGCGTGAGCACACTAGCAATGTGCCATTGTAGGGTATTAGGTCTGGCTTCAACCTGGACCACAAAGGAGCATTAGCAGAGGAGAACCTCTTTTTCTGCTCTGTCAGAATGTCATTCCATGGGTTTTGACTTTGATTTCCAAATCAATGAAGTAGGATGTTTCTGACATTACTTTAGTCAAGATATGGTGATAAACTGGTATTGTTTGTTTGCATTTCCTTTTACCCATGACTTTGCAGGCATGCTGCCATGTCTGCTTGATCTCCATGTGCTAAAGTTCAGCTCCAGAAGGTATGAGGTGGGGACAGTCTCAGAGCTGTTCCAAGTTCCCACCAGTGCAGTGGAGAAGTCTGTCTGCTCTGCACTAAAATGAAAGGATTCACATTAAACCTTAAAACCTTTTCTTTATACTGAAGTGAAAAGGTAATTGCAACACGATTCACAGTAGCAGCTAGCCACCTTATTCTTGTGTGAGGAAAAAGCAGTGGAAATAAGGAATAGTTGTCAGATTTTCAGTCCTTGGCCTGGTACTCAGGTGTAGCAGGTAATGTGTGACCCTGTGTGAGACCTTTCAGTGCCTGGCATGGGCTCGAAGCACAATACCAGAGTGGAGTGCTTCAGCCTTCTATGTAGCAAGGGCTGTCTTTAGTAGCTACTGGTAATTTATGGTCTGAGCATGGGCAGCAAATGTCCCCACTGTCCCGAGGCAGAGCCAGGGCCTGGCTGATGCACAGATGTAACTGCTCATCACTCTTTTGAACCCAGATGCCAGTGTCTATTTTAGGTGCTATAATGAATGGATCAAATTTTTATTTCTGCATCTCTGACAAATCAAGGTGATATTCTTGTTTGCTTCCAGGCTGAGGATTGTCCTCTGCTACTTCCCAGAGTGAGGCTCTGTACTTACTAGGAACAGTATATATAATAGTAATAAAAAGTGTAATAAAAAAACCTTGCAGCATGCCCTACACAAAAGACCTTTTTACATTATTTTATTTCATCTTGGGAGAGCGGTGTCTCCCAGAAAGCAGCTCAGAGATTGACTGTGCCCTCATGCCCTGCTGTCATTGCACGTAAATCTCATTAGATTAAAGGTTCAGATTAACCAACACAAAGGTCTCATCTGTAGGGCTCAGTCCCACGCTTCCTGTTGTATCTTGTTCCATCAATTTATTCAGTGTCATGTCTCATTACTCTGCATCACTCACTACACCCTGAACAATGAGACGCAAGTTGTTCCTGCAGTGCCCTGGCACTGCCACAGCAAACAGCCCTTGAGGGCATCAGCAGCTCACTCCCAGGATTGTAATGGCACCTCTGCAAAAAATTAACATCAGGGCTGTTTGCTGGGATTACATGGCAGAATTTGCTAATACACCTCTCTTGGAAGACATTTATTACAGAACAGAACTGGAAGTGTGAGAACATTGCCTAATGCTTTTTTTTCTCTATAACAAGCTGACTGAGCTGAAATTTTACAATTCTGGAAAATGCACTGCACATTCACTTTTTGTTTTAGCTTGTCTGAAAATGGCCATTTTAGGGAATGGACATTGGCTATGCATACTTTTTCACTTAAAATAATTACTGGTTATTTTCAAATAGCAATTCCTGCTATTTTTGAGCTGGACTGAGAGGATAATAAATGCAGCATGGTTCCTGCTCTTTCACCAGCTTACATGATTGCCCCATCATATTATCTGTAATTTTTTTGTTCCATTTTTTACTCACTAGTGTATTGTTCTAGCAGTTGTAGGCCGGTCTGAATTTTCCATTCCTTAAGCAGATTTCCAGTTCCTTTAGTGACAGTGTTTCAGTAGCTCTTGTATACGAGGTTTATGCATGCAGATTTCTGCAACTCGATAACCTGAATATTTCAGTTCTTCTGATTGCCTGTGCTTTAAGAATTCCTTTAATGATGTCAGTTGAGATGTATCTGATAAGAAAGCTCTATAATATCACTTCATGCATTGAGGGAGGGAGGCTGGGCTATATATTCTTAGGTGTATACATATGGATTTCTAACCAAAAACAGATTAGAATGATCCTGTGCAAAAGAAAGTTGTGAAGAAAGCTGATAAGCTGCATACTTGCAATCAGTCAATCAATCAATCAATCAATATTAATTTAAACTTAAATGAGTGGAAAAATATTATATTGTTGTTGAAACTACAAGAAAATAGCCCACACCGAACAATGACATATGAACAGAATGCCATAGGGCATATGAAGAAAAATTTTGCTCAGCTCCATTGAGATGTCTGGTGCAGCACTGTGTCCTATTTCAAGTACCATTCTATGAGTTCAGAGCAGAGCAGCTGCAAAGAAGTCATGGGAGAGAAATAAAATGCCTGAAATCTAAACCCATGAATTCTGAGGGAGGGCTGGAAGAGCTGTGTTGGACATAAGGAATTAGAGAAGTTACTGAAGTGAGACCAAATAATCTTCGAATATGTAAATCAGAGCTGCACTGAAGGTAGTTGAATGCAATGCATATCCATTACAAAGATGAAGTAATTACCTGAAATTCCAACAAAGGACATTTAACTGAAAGTTAGATGACATTTTCTACCCATGCACTCTGGAGAAGGCTGCTGGGGGGCCTGGGCTTCTTCATCGCTGGAGGTTTTCAGGAGCAGACAAGCATATGCCAGGCTGGCAGAGATAGAGCCAATCCTGCTTAATGCAGGATTGCCCAGTGATGAGCTGGATGACCTCTAAACCTCTTCCAGTATGGTTTATTTCAGTCCCAAGGAAAATTCTGAAAATGTCCATGGCTGTCTAATAAAGACAGCACCAAAAATCATTCCTTGGTGATTTGCCTAGGATGCTTTTTCTGCAAAAGTTAGCAACTTTTACTTTCAGGTTTGTACTTTTGTATTTTTATGGGTGAGAGAGAAAGTGGGCACAGATAGAGGATGGACTACAGTTTACTTAGTTGCACAGTCTCTTAGTTGCCTTGTCTAGCTAACACTGTAAAAATGTCAATTCAGGTTTCAGCTCTGTCATTTCTCTCAATCAGAAATTAAACCTGTTTCTGCCAGCTGCATCCCTTCCTTTGACTGATAAAACACCACTGTGCTGTTCATCATTTTTGTTTGCTAGCCAGCCCAGAGATGAAGCTCATCGAAATTCTCTGCTGTGGTTATTTTGTGAGAAATGCTATGGAATTGCAAATCATTGTTGCTGGTTAATCAAATACCTTTCAGCAAGTAACAATATCTTTTGGCTACCAAATGTCTCTTTGGTTGCTTCATCTTATTTCCAGTAAAAAAAAAAAAAAAAAAAAAAAGAGTTTTTTTCAGTTCTTTTTCCTTTTGCTGACTTTTTAGTACTGTCTTCTGTTGTTTGCCAGATGCTGAAGCTGAATAAATTATTTAATGGGAATATAAAATCTGACGAATGTGCCAGCTCCTATTCGAAAATAGTTTTGAATCAGCAGGGATTTCTGCAAATGTGGTTGGTATTTATAAGTGGTTGGTAGTCTGGAGGAACCTGCTGATGTCTGGTAAACCTCAACAATTCATTATTTATATGGTGTGACTGAGCTGTTATGCCACAGTGTTTCTATTGCCTGACTAGAGAACTGCAAGTTTTTAAATGGGTAAATGGTGAAAAACAAGTGAAGTGAATAGCCTTGTGTGCTGAAGAACTTTTTGTCATACAGGGAAACACAACAGCTTTCATCCTATAAGCAAAATCCCATTGGTGTGCACATTTGCAGACATCCATGTACATTCATCCTATAGCAGCTGTTTTTCACTCAGGTGCCAGCTGCCCTTATCCTGAGCCAGAGGCAGCACAGCAGGGCCCATCCAGCCCCTTTGGACTCCCTCCTACCCCTCTTGGCCTCAGAGGGGCTGATAAAGCTGAGATGCATATGGCAGGCTTTAGAGCATGTTAGCCCCTCTCCTACCATGGGTGAACCTATCAGGGCTATCAGGGCTGCTTCAGAGCCTACAAAAAGTTCATGCTGGTTCACAGCCATTCCGAGTAATTCCCCTCAGTTTGCTCAAAACATCTGCATGGGCTCAGCAGATGTCATGGACTTCCACATCCCTGGAAGTGTTCCAGGCCAGACTGGAGGGAGATCTGAGCAGTCTGGTCTAGTGGAAGGTGTCCCCTGTACATGGCAGGGAAGTTGTAAATAGATGATCTGTAAGGTCCCTTCCAACCAGTGCCTATAGTGATGGGAAATGCTGTGACTGGACTACTGAAGCATGCTTTGGGTGTCTGGGGGACTGTAGGGTGTGCATCCTACAGTGTGTCTTGGCAATTCACAAGCTCAGAGCTTGCTTGAGTGGTCCTTGCCAGCTCCTGGAATAAAGTAGCCAGCAAAACTTTGATCAGCACTTGCTAGTCAAATTCCATTTACCCACAACTGAGCACCAGTGCTATCTCAGCTAAACCTTTAGAAATCTCCTTTTCTTATTGGTAACTGCATACTGGTGCTGCTCCACTCAGCATCTGTTATGTCCTTCTGGCAATTTTGATTCGTCAGCATCTTCTAGTTTCCTGGTGCTTAGATTTTGTCTTTGATTGATATAACCAGAAATGTGGATCTTTTTATAGTGATTTCTAATACAGTCTGCATTTCTCCACTAGTATTTGTAATATTTCTGTTGCAAGCAATCATTGTCCTTTCCCTCTAGGAGATGCAGGCTTCTTTGTCTTTGCCACTGTGCAAAAACTTCAATTTTCTAACTGTCTGCACCATTGATTTCCCACAATTCATATCCTCTTGTTGTTATGGAAAAAATGAGGCTTTTAGAATCTTTGAGTATTTTGGGATGCTACAAGATTTTCCAGACTTTCATGAAGGAGGACAGGGTTCCCTCATATTTTCGTAGTTTCTCTGGATTAGCTCAATTTCTGAAAGAAATAAAACTGCTGTTCTGAATTACTGAATGAAACTATAGCTTTTACCTTTTGTTTATTAATATACTTGCTTGCATCTTGTTTTTAATTATTGAGTTATTTAGTTTGCTACATTTGGAAATAGCTTATATTTACCAGTAAATTTTTGCACTGATTATGCCATTGCACTCTTTGAAGAAGCAATCAGAGCCAAGAATGACCTGCCATTAGTGAACTGAAGGTCACTTAGGATGTTCTGCCACAGAAAATCAAATCCTCCCCTGGCAAGCTTTACAAATTTAAGAAAACACTGGGAGATGTTTTGGTCTTTTTATGTCCTAGGATCTGTGAAATGAAGAGCTGGCCATGTGCTATCTTACCCAGGCCATCAGGAGTACAAGCATCAGCATTGTTTGCCCTAATTTTTAATCTCGGCTGTGTAGAAAGTCCTTGATTTCTATTTTTGCAAACCTGCTTTTTTTCCCACATGACCAGAGATGTATCACATATGGAATAGCAGCTCCCAGGCACTGTGGTTGACTTTTATGCCATTGTGCTCCACATGGGCTATCCCAGAACAGTGTCTGGAACTGTCCCTGTGACAGGATCTGAGGGTTTGAATATTTCAGGCCAAAGAGGACATGGTCTCTGGTCTCCAGTGCCCCAGTTGCTGAGGCGTTTTCCCATAGGGAATGTCATTGCCTCAGTCTAGTTTGGGTCTGTAGGTTGTGATACCTGAGCTCCCATACATTGCTCAGGGTGCAAGGATGGAGTCTCATCTCTGAAGAGAAATACCATAACTTGTGCTCTGCAACATCCCCCTTTGGTGGATTTTTCCATGTCAGGTGCTGGCTCATGGTAGTCCCTTGGAGTCTCCTCCATCTCCTCAGTTGGGGCTTGAGAGCTCAGGGGCTGTGTTTGCCACTCCTGACTGCAGCTGCCTCATATTTAGGTGTGGCAAACAGGAAAGTGGCAGGGACAAAGACCTTCTGTGGAAATAGCTCTTAGCACTTATGTGAGTTTAGTAAACTATTGAGGGTTTGTTGGGTTTTTTTTCATGCAGATTTATTAAAATATATTACAGTTTTTATGTTTGTGTCCATGTTAATCTGTGCATGTTCAGTTTTTATTTTGCATCCACTTCCCACAAACCCAGTAGAAAGTGGAGGCAGCTTCCCCCCAGCCATACTGAATTTCAAATGTTTCCATATAATTTGTTGCCGCTCATCAGAATGATTCAGATTTTTTTAAAAAAGTTGATTTATGGCTGTTTTCTGCAGGTGATAGGTGAACTTAAATGGAAGAAAGCATTAAATCTTGTATTTGACTCTTGGAAATAAAATTGCAATCACCAAATTGGGAAAGAAAGGGCAAATTTCTCCCACTGGTGACACACTCTCATCATAAAATAACCTGCTCTGAGGGAGCCTTCAGCCTTGCTGAAATACGGCTCCTCTGGTGAACTGGGCTACCAGGACCAGACACACACAACAAACAAATGAAAGCAACTGAATGGTAGATGACCTTGGTTTCAGGCTTACATGCTGTTATATCAACTGATTCCATCATGAAGCTAATGGCCTTGTAATCACGTGCCTCGTTCAAGGATCAACACTCACCAATGACAAACCTTGATTTCCATCCCTAACCTTGCCATTTAACAACTTTGCTAGATTAAAGCTCTATTTCTTTTAGGAAAAAGAAGGGAAAAGGCTCACGTTATGACAAGATTATAAGTAAAAAGGGAAAGGTGAGGTGCCATCTGCAGCGGGAATGCTGTGTTTATTAATACTGCTTCTCTGATTGTAACCTGTAAATACAAAATTGGGACTGCAGTGACTATACTGAGCTTTTGTTTTTCCTTTATTTTTGGATAGAACATGTTGGTGGAAAAAGCAAGCAAACAGCTTAAATCATAGGAGCAGGCAGCTGAATATGATTAAACTGGTTCCTGTGGGTGAATTTGATGGGCTCTAACCAATGCCTTCAGCTTGTCACTATTCCCTGTCTGTAGAAACAAGACACAGAGCTGCCATTCCAGGATGATTTCTGTCATTAGTAGGGAATTTGATCTATTTTACTTCTGCCAATTAGGATTTTGACTTCCATGTGCTAGGCAATCCTGTCTTCATGTATTTCCTAGAAATGATTCCCCGCTTTGGCTTGTAACGTAATTCTTAACACCTGGGGGAATTGTAGCACTGTGTAAGCTGTGAGACTTACATTTCCCTCTGTAATGTGCTAAACAATAGCCAAGAAAACAGAATCACTGTTTTTTCCTTCATGCTTTTCGTTTCCTAGCTATCCAAGCTTTGCCCAGCTCAGTGCACACAGCTGTGTTTAATTTAAATACAATGCAAATGCAGATGCACGTAAAAGATCAGCAGAATTAATTATGTTTGGAGTGCTGGGAGAGCCATTGGGAAGCTTCTTGTCAGCATCTCCTACCCACTCTGCTCGGTCTGTAAGCTCTGCATGACATCTGACTCAAGCACTCCTTTAATTTATAGCACTGGCAATTAAATGGCAGTTCTCCAGCCTCTGCCCTAGGGAATAAAGCTATAATAGGCTTTAGAGGTAAAGCTACTATAATGCAGGATGAATTTTGTGTAAAACGCTAATGTTATCATGTTGATGCCCTTCAGCAAATACAGTTATTCCATAAATTAAACATTTTTATGATATTCTCCTTGACATTTAATAGCATGCTTTAATAAGTTAATGTATCTCGGCAAAATTTTTTTCTGCTGGCACCTAGCAATCCGGAGTAGTTCTAATTTGCAGGTGTAATTGCTGTGCTTGTGATGAACTAATAAAATAATTCAATCAAAGTCTGCCAACACATTGGAGGTTTGAATACTTCTTTGATTTCTCTAATCATTTATTTTAATTGCTGATAAACCAGAGCTGAAACAACGTTTGGTTTTAGTGTAGAAAGTGTAGATTATACACTTGTTTTGTTGATGCTTTGGTTGCTGCTGTTCTTCACGCGTCTGTAGTTTAGCCAGGCCACTGGGGCCAAATCACCTGTTACCCTCAAAGTCCTTTAAAATCTAGTAGAGTGAAACATGTAGCACAACTGTTACATGATTCCATATCTGATAATGGAATGAGAAGGATGTAAGACAGACGGGTATTCCTAGGAGAGTACATCAAGTTCTGCCAAGGTGTTTAACAGTAAAGGGAGCCTTGGTTCAAGTTTGTATGTATTTATTTGGGAGGAGAGTTGGAGGTGTGAAAGGAAAGTAGCAGCTGGGACCTCATTCTTCACTGCTTTATTAAGATAAGAGTGTGAGCAAATGAGTGGTGAGCAAATAGTGGTGTTTGGTGGCAGATGGCAAGGTGGAAGGGGAAAAACTGCTGCCTCTGCTACATGGTTCTGAGCAGGAGAAAAGGGGCTTAGGTTCTCCATGTGAAGCCCATTGCTGGTGTTTGCATCAGGCAAGCTCTGCATATCACTTCACTGCTTTATTTTAAGTTAATTTTAAGCTGTTTCTGCCTTGCAGTCAGAGTGTAACTTGTTTTGGATTGCACTGCAGTGGTGGGGTTTATGCTGATTTCTTTTGGAAGATACCAGCTCTGAAATGGGTATTTGTCACTTAACTCATGTAGCTCAGAGACACCTGTCACTGCATGGCTTCTGGGTGTCAAGAGCTTGGGTAAGCTGTCTCCAGGTGCTCTGTCCCCCAGCACTGGTGTGGTCTGTAATAGGGAATATCAATGAGATTGAATCGTACTTTATAATGGCTGAAGGCAAGAACCAGAAGGAAGAGGGTTAAGGATTTTCCTTTGTGCTTTTCCTGTCCTTTGATCTGGCACATAACTGATAGAAAGTTCTTGACGGAGTCTGAGGGGCTACTATTGAAGACATTGGGCTCCTGCAGTCTGTTTGCAGCTGGAATTGGGGCATGTGTGGTCTGACTGACATTTCTTTGGCATCTTTCCATTTAATTTCCACACACTTTACTTTGATCACACCACACGTTACCTGTTCAAATTACGATGCATTGAACACTGCCCTGCGCCACACCTGCATAAAACCACTGCTGTGGGAGGGGCCAATGCCTTTATTAAAGATTTCTTATTCTGAAGAGGTCTGCTTCATCCTGAGGTCTTGCATTCCCTGCTAGATTTAAGCAGAAATAACTCCTCTTTGAGCTATGCAAATGGACCAAATGATCTTTCTGAGGATTTATCAATTTCTGTTTTAACTATTGATTTTTGCAATCAAATCTCATATGTTGCCTTCTGCCCAGTCAGCACTGCCCCACAATTAAGTCTTTTATGAAAATTCATTGTTGCAATGCCAAAAAATGAATTACATGATTTTTTTATCTGAAGTCAAGCATTTTTGCGATATAACTGTCCTGGCCAAATTAATTCTTCCTGTTGGAAACAGCAGGAATGGGTGCCAACATTTGAGTCTATTTCAATTTGCTTTAATTTGCTGCATAATTATTTTTCTACAACTAATCAATCCCCATACTATAATTGCAATTATCAAATAATGGAAAGACTCTTTAGAAATTCTGTAAAGCAAGATCTTGTTAAGATTCTGTTAAAGAAAAATCTGTGAACTATTTCAATTTATTTTCATTTCACCCCAGAGGATTTTTTTTCCCCACCATCCTAAGTCAAAGGGTAAAATGCACAAAGGCAATTGGCAAAGATAAATATCTTCACAGTGATTCATAACATCCAGGGGAAGGCATATTCTTGTCTAATTCAAAATGTTCCCCAGTGTCTTTTTGTTCTGGAGTAAGCGCAGGCTTGTAAACTGTGACTGCATCTGGCACAGCACAAGGAGAGGAAACTTGCTGATTTATCAGCAGTGCACAGAGAAGGTGCACAAGCCAGAGGGAAATAGACACCTGAGACCGGTTTCAGATAATGTGAGGAGATGCAAATGTAAGTCATCTCCATGGGGACATTAAATCTGATGGACAGTGTGATACTCTCATTCCTTGGACCATTGCTTTCAAGTCCAGACAGATTTGAGCACAGACCTCAGGCTTTAATGGCCTGACTGAGAAAACACTGACAATGAGAACCTGAAGAGGTGGTGCTCAGCATTCTACTTGATGCAGTAAGACCCCACACAGACAAACAGGGACGCTGACACTCTTGGGCCTGCTGTGGTAGAGGGGCTCAGATTAAAGGCCTTGCATCCTTCACACTTGTTTTGCAACCAAGAGTTGTTATATGTGTACCAACATGACAGCAGAGCTTCTGTGCAGTCATGTCATGCCAGGAACTTCCCAGAGATGGGTTTGACCAAGAGGGAATGGGACAGGTACAGATGAGATAAGGGATAAGACAGCAGAGGATCAGCTGGGAATTTCCATGTACCTGCAGAAGTGCTGCATAAAAGAGCTGATAACTTATTTTTGGCCTCAGACTGGGTATCATGAGGCTAGAGCTTCTACATATCTTTGGTGTGAAGTTGTAGAGTGTATCAACTGATCCTCTTGTCAAATGAACCCAACTGACTGAATAGGAGGATGTTAAAACATTTGGCCTGCTGCAGTCAAAATATAAGAAAGGCTCAGTAAAGAAAAAATAAGGTGATATGAAGTGTGATAATGCTGGTGTTTTCTGTGTGATAATACTAACAGTCTAGATCATAACCCTGCCAGCACCATCTCTATTTGAAGTGGAATATTTAAGATATAAAGAGAGAAAAATCTTGTCCATACAATTTGTGTCACAGCCAGCAACTCAGCTCAGAAATTCTGCCTCCATGGCTTGATCACCCTGCAATAAATTTGTTAAAAGCTAAATCCCAGTCAGCATGTTTTGCTGCTACAAAAAGACATTATTTTCCCCATTTCCCCATGGATGCTGTACTTCCAAACATATCCCAACAAAACAGCAATTAACATCAGCATAGACTGACTAGCACATGCCAAAAATTGCCAGAAGGATAACTGAATCCAAATGGCTAGGTAATAAAGCCATCACCATGGTAATCCTAAACTCAAACAAGAGTTCTTATTCACAGTCATGAAGACTAGAAGGACAGTCTTAAAAACCACATCATCCGCATGGCAGAACAGAAAGAGAAAAGAGCAGTTAAATGAAGTTCTGCCTGTGGAGCAGCAAAGCCAGTTATCCATAACAATCTCATTGCCTGCAAGATGCAAATGCAGGATTTGTGATGGTGTGAAATAATAGCGAACAAGATGGGAGTGAAGGCAGAGTCTGGAAAAGACAAATCCTGCCAGACTGTGACTATGAAGTGGAACTAGGGAAAAAGATGAATGGGAGGGAAGAAAATCATCTGTGAAGCCAGCAGCAAACAATGGCCACAAAAAGCTGCAAATGCCGGAAATGAACATCAATGCAATTAGTGAAGTAAATTAAGTGACAGTTGTCAATGGACTGAGAGCTTTTCCAGAGAGAGGATGAGAAGAAAAATCTTAGAAACAAGATAGAAATTTTATTTTGAATGTTTTCAAGTGCAAGGTTTGGGTGTTTCTTCAGAGCTTTGCATCTGGATTTGGCCCCTTCCCTGGGCACTGGCCAGCATTGCTGCTCAGTGAAGTGGTGATACATTTGGGCTGAGGAACTGTACAGATGTTTCACCTCTCTATCAATCCTCTTTGTAGTGCAATAAAATGCAAATGTGAAAAGAGATGTGAAAAGAGATGTGAAAAGATGCTTCTAAACAGCATGGCCTTGTGGCAGCGGGGTGCCCCAGTGGCTGCCTTCAAGTGCTGGAGATGACGGAGACTCCAGGGATTTTGCCTGGCTAGCAGGCCCTTGGGCCCCATAAACCTCTCCTAGTCATCGTGCATATCTAAGCACCCTCACACAATGCCAGTTCCTTCTGGTTTCAGCACCAGTTGAAACATCATAAAAATATTTATTACCAAAAATTGCTTCATACTTTGGGTGGATAGCTACTGTACCAAGGGAATTTGTTTTCTTGCTTTGAACTGTTTAGCCCCCCATCAAGGTGTGTACATTAGACCTCCCTAGCCCAGGCCATGGCCCAGCTTGCTGTGTCCCCTGGGATGTGGGATGGGGATGTCTGCCAGTTGCTTTGTGGGGAGAAGGATCCCGCGGCTGTCAGCAGCGCTTCACCTCTGGAACATGACACAGTCTCTTGACTAGTTTTATAGAATGAGTATCCAGGGTGGGTGCAGCCCCTGTGTCTGTGCTCTGCTCACACCTTGTGACCACCTCTTTTGCTTTGGAACACATCCTTTTCCCTGTGTTTAAACCTTTTTCTTCAGGTTTCCACCCTAAGGAAAAATTTGGTTCAAAACTGCAGCCCATGTACTGAGGAATTAATCTAATCAAAACCAAGACACCAGTGCTGCACAGACCTAAGCTGTCTCCCTATTAGTCTCCTGGTGTTTACAGGTTAGTTTGACCTATGCAATAAATCCTAAGTGGCCTGCGGGCTGCCTACCAGCAGTGCCCGTCCTTGTGTTGCCTGTAGCAGAAACACTCCCCAGAAGGTCCTGATACTATTAATCTCTCCTCAAGAGAAATTAAAAAGTCCCAAAACCTTTCCTTAACTCTAATCCTTTTGTTGTCTTTCTGTCATTCAGTTCACTTTCTGTGTGATTTTCAAACTAGAGCTGACCAGAGCTGAAAGTAGTTTATCATGAAAACATGCTCCACTGGTTTATTTAATGGCATTAGGTTACAGAGACCATAGAGCATATGTCTTATTTTCACTGATGATCAAAACTGCAAAACCATATTATAAAAAGTCTACCTGAAGCAATCATAACATTTTTTCCTCTTGTTCTGCAGCTAGGCTATTAACAACCTAGAAATCTGCCCTGTCCTGTATCTCAATTGCTTTGAAATATGGTGGAAAAACAAGCTTCCAGTATTGCTAATTGTGCATAACATTTTAACAGCTGCTGTGTTTCAAATACATAAATCTTTTTATTTGGGGGAAGAAGCTAAGAGTTAGTGTGTGCAGTGAAATCACAAAAGCTCTAGGTTTTTAAAATATTGTCAGGGTTAGAGGGGTAATGTGCCAAGAATGTAAAAAAAAAAAAAAAAAAAAAAAAAGAAGCTATTGTGGCTTTAAAAATTTAATTTGCTAAGCAGTTTTTCAGTTTTGCTTTCAAGAAGTTGCTGTGCAAACTACAGAGAGGAAGGTCTGCTTCTGCCAGACCTGCTCATCCGAACCAAGCAGCCACCAATCAACATCAGAGCCAAGGTGGAAATATGCAACCCCCACAGCAGTGGCCAGGTAAGGGAAAGGGCTAGAGACAGCCTGGCTGTAGTGGGAGGGAGTATCAGTCCCCAGCCTGGCCAGACTTGAGAGGGTTTCTGCTTTCCTGGTCCAGCCTTGCTGACTACAATGGGACTATGGCAGCCTTCCCCTTGCACATCTGCCACACATGGACAATGATATTTACCTGCCATGGATATTTTATGGAGACAAAACACTGATTCCTGTCCTTCCTGAGTCAGTCAGTAGACCTTCCATGATAAGTCCTGAGCAGCCAGTGTGTGTGGTGCATGCTGAAAAGGAAAACCAGAATTCTTCGAGTTTATTTGCTCTTGTTCTGTTACCCCAAGGCAGTACAGCAGAGAATCAGTCCCTTTCCAAACCATGCTGGAGGATGGAATGTAATTATCATTGCCTTCAGTGCTGAAAAGCTTCTAAAAGCTCTTCCAGTTTTGGGAACAATGGTCTGTGGATCTCTCTAGACTGAAGATTAATGCACCTCCTTCTGCATCCCTGTCACTTGCTGCAGTCATCTCTCTCTCCTGGAATGTGTGTGTTTGCCACTGTAAGCACACCAGAACTCCAGGAGCAGGCAGCCCTTGCCTGGCACAGGCTGCAGAGGCACCTCCAGTATGCATAAACTCCTGGAAAGAGAGGACTTGCTCCAAATTGCTCACTTAGGGGATAAGGCTAAGATGTTTTTCTTAGAAATTTGACTGAGTGACATATATTATCCTTGTCTGAGGAAATCTCAGAGTTAAGTGGGGCTTGAGCTTTGTGGTGGCTGCAAAAGTACAGGTTTTAATGCATAAGAAAACTGATTTTCTTGCTGACTGATTTTCTCAGAAAAATTCAAGGCAAAACCCATAAAATCCTCAGTATTTTGTGCATCTGATCACATTATCACACTGCTCATCTGCAAATCTCATTTTGATCAGCTTATATTGTCTTTTTCAGTATCTTGCTGCTGACATTTGCTTCACATGGATTTGTTTGGTCTCTTGTGCTGTCCTTCAGAGCTTTTATTTCAAAGAATCATAGCATAGCTTGCATTGGAGGGGACCTTAAAGATCACCTAGTTCCAACCCTGCTGCCATGGGCAGGGATACCTTCCACTAGCTGACATTGCTCAGAGCTCAATCCAATCTGGCCTTGAACACTTCAGGGATGGGGCATCCACAGCTTCTCTGGACAAGCTGTTCCAGAGCCTCACCACCCTCACAGTAAAGAATTTCTTCCTAATACCTGATCTAAACCTACCCTCCTTGTCCCGTCACTACATACCCTTGGAAATAGTCTCTCTCCATCTTTTCCTGTAGGCTCTCTTCAGGCACTGGAAGGCCAAATCAAGTCACCCCAAAGCCTTCTCTTCTCCAGGCTGAACAATCCCTGTTCTCTTACCCTTTCCTCACAGAAGAAGTGCCAAAATATTTATTAACACAATTGCCTTCTGTCTGAGCAGTTATGCTTTATGAATAGAGAGAATAAAATTAATATTTTTTCCTTTAAACAGTATTTATTACATGTTAATGAAAGCTGTAACCAGGCCTCCCATGTGGGAGGTGTGCTATTTCTGAACAAAATGGCTGCAGCTCTGTGCTTGTGTCAAAAAGCTTGGAAACAGACAGGTACCAAAAGCTTCACAGTATTCCTGGGCACCAGTCACCCCACAGGTGTCTGACATGTAAATGACAGTATAATTCTGTCCATGAGAGACAGAGGAAATTATACTATTGTTAATTTTCTCTACATGAAGCCAGGTAATTGACTGGATTAAAAAAAAAGTTGTGCACAGTATGGTAAAGGCAATTTGCTGTGTAACTGATATTTATTTTACAGGGCTCCTCATACATATGGTAGAAACTAGGGGAATTTGGGTTCTGTTATATGTATAAAATGATCTCTTAGGAAGAGGCCCACAAAGTGAAATCTGTCTCAGAATTAAATGAAATGTCTCACCTGGAAAATCTGACCCTCTCACATAGTGTTTTCTTCTGCTCCACCATACTCTGTGGTCTGCAGTGTCTTCTCAGGCATTGTTCCCACGGATGGCAACCTGCACAGCAGAGTGGTAAATAAGTGAGTTTTTGAATTTTCAAACATGACAACCTACTTTCAGCTGCTTGACCTAGCACAGAGAAAGGAAAAATGTAGAGTGCAAAATTCAGCATCCCAGAACTGCTTCTTACCCACTTTTTCACATCCTTCCTCTGTGTGCGAATAAAACACAGTAGTGCTGCAACCAGGAGTCTACAGATACCAGCCAGAGTGATCCTGCTCAAGGCAGTGGACCTTAATAATGAGCTGTCTGTTCATTAGGTGCAGTTCTCTCTCAGCTGAATTAAGCATTCCACATAAGCACAGGCACAGTACAGTGTCATCACCTAATGCTTGTGCTGGTGTGAGGGGTGTCCTGCTGGTTCTGATGGCCACTGGCAGCAAAGTGATTGCTTTGCAGGCTGTTCCAGCATCCCAAGCTGAGAGGCCCACACAGCTCCTAAACCTATGTGGTTCCTAGACTCCTAAGTAGCACCTAAACTAATTTTCTCCAATTCTTTTCTTTTTGCTTTGCCCACAGGCAACTGCTTTTCAAGGTCACAGACAGCACCAGGAAGCTGTTGGGTTTGGGCAGGGTGCCTTGATCTTAACTTTTTTTCTTAGAAATGTCACTCTGTTGTCACTCTCATAATTTCTGCAGATTTTTTTCTTTTGGCAGACATTAGCAATTGTTTTATCTCATGCTCCTGTTCCTTCATGTCTTCCTTGAGAAAGGATCTCTTACAGGAATTTTCTCCCCCCAAAGAACTGTACCCTTGTAAGAACAAGCAGAGAAGATTTCATGGTGCAGAATTTTGCGTAGGATATTCCCAGAAGATTTGCTTTGCTTATTACCATGAGATTGCATACGTGCAAATCAAACTCACTTTTTTCATTTTCCAAAGGAAAATATTTCATTTTTACTCTTGAGCTTGATTTTCCAGTGTATTGGTTCATTCCACAGCAGATCTGCTTCTTACATCAAGTTTGATCTAAATGCTGTAGAAGAAGCTTGTGAAAGCTCTTTTGATCTACTGTTTCTCTGATTTCAGTGTAACCTTTTACTCCCATTTTGCGAGTCATGGTGTCCTTCACATTTTCAAAGTACTGATTCAGATCAAAACTTTGGAATCATCCATAATGCTTTTGCTCAGTCCTTGGAGAAATGCTGTGATTTTTTTTGGTAGTATGAACATAGATCTTGACAGGCAGGTCACCAACCATTTTTTCGGAGGTTTATGCTT
The DNA here is from genome assembly GCA_026261815.1 of Monarcha castaneiventris obscurior. Taxonomy (NCBI): domain Eukaryota; kingdom Metazoa; phylum Chordata; class Aves; order Passeriformes; family Monarchidae; genus Monarcha; species Monarcha castaneiventris. Next base: position 2,887,876 of record JAMPIT010000350.1, on the reverse strand, counting down.
CTATTTTATTAAGTACACTTGCAGTGACAGTTTGGTCTGATGACTCTTGTTTCTGAGATGTGATTAACCCCAGCTGGTTTTGCATTCGCATTTTGCATTTTATGTTTGTTTGCATTTTATGTTGCTCAGTTCTACCTTTTACTCCTGTTTCTTCTGAGAACTGACCTGACTTGAAAATAGCTTATGGATGGTCATAAATTGCAATTGTTAGCAAATTTGCTATTTGACACAGAACTGTCTCCTCACTCTTCTGAAAATCACTTCTTTGCCTCAGGTCTTGCAAACTATCACTCTATTAATGCCTTGCACTTACCCGTGTCTCTGCCTGTCTGGTTCTGAGACACTGTATATCACTTACTCCAATACTCAGTATGCTTTCACTGACCATGGGAATTAAAAAGCAGAAGACCTCGTAAACTAAGTATTTTCCTACTTAACACATTTAATCTAAAACACCCCAGCGACTTAGATTGGCGGGGAGAAAGAAGGGGGAGAAATGTGCTATCCTTGAGAACGCTCTTCCTGTGCTTATCTTGAAGGCACAGTTATACACCTCTGGAAGGTTGCTCTAACCTACACCTCTAGCCCTCTGCAGTAGCTGGAAGTGTGTCTTGCTGTACTCATGTCCCTCTCAGCCACAGCTCCTTCCCCTCTACACTGCGCTTTGCTGCTTTCTTTTCAGCCATTTAAGACCAAGTGCTGTTGTCCTCTGCTGCTGCTGCTGCTGAAGCACAGCAAGACTTTGAAACAGTCTCCATGACAATCAGAGAGATGCAGTCTGGATCCTAATGGGGGTGGTACATGACTGTGATTGTATCCTGTGGAGCAAGGTACGTACATGCAGCTGCTGGAAGGTGTGGGTTAAAAACTGCTGGTTCCTCCCTCCTTTTACAGCCATGCATGGTGCTACAAGGGAAACCTCTTTGCTCTGTGCTGCCACAATATCTCCTTTTCTGGAGATATTCCCCAGGGGTTGATTTTATCTGGTGTGAGGTTTGGAAAAGGATGAGAAACATTAATGGCTGAATGATAATAATGCCTTAGAAAATGGAGCTGAAAGTGCAGTGCATAGAGATCAAAATGAAACACAGTATCTGGCTGTGAGATTTTGAATTATATCAAAAGGGAATTTATTCCTGCTTTTTAACTTCTTGTTACCTGCAGAGCTGAATTCTTAAAACATCGGTTCCTGCCTATTATGGCAGTATGCTGTGTTCTGTCCAGTGTCTTCATGTAAAATGAAGTATTAAAATACAAAAAGATGTGCTAGTTTTAGATACATCAGCCATTCATACAGAACAAAATATTCAAATGCTATGATTTATAAAGTACTGGATGACAGTAGACTGATTTTTTTCCTTGGCCTTAAGATGTACAAATAAGCACAAATGCTGTGAAATGAAAATGAACATGAATTCCCTCTGATGAGCAGGATGTGACCTGTTTTCTTATTGTCTATGCTGGTGTTTTTGCCCATTGTTTAAATGTGATAAAACAGCTTTATGCTGATGCTGCTTTAGTTATCATAAAATTCCTTCTTCAGGGCAAACTTCAGTCACATTAGTTTGATATTCTTTCATTTCCAGGTTCTTTGTATCACATTTGAGCCAAGAAACATAATCAAAAGGTATCCTGAATACTGAAATACTAGATATTTGTATGTGTTTTTAATGGACCACGTGCAAACAGCCATATAAAGTTAGTGAAGGTGAGAACTGTATAGCGTGACATATGGTGAATAAATTGATAATATTGGAACATAATGAGAGCTATGTGATGCTTATGTATCTATTAATATCTGTATCCACATACACCCCCATGTATTCTAAATATATGTACAGTAGTTCTAACTTCCAGCAAGTAAAATGAGAATTCATAATGCAGTAGAATGGAAAGAGCATGAAAATGAAAACAAAGGCAAAGCCACAATAAAACTGAAGCAGTCAGGAGGAACAAAAGAAAAAAGATACCTATTAAAATTCATTCTATAAAAGGAGGACTGTGGATGTAGGGAGCTTTTTCCAGTGAGAAAATGTTTGAGAAGAGATTCTTGGGGTTATTTTGCAGTAGAAATCTCTGACCTTTCACGTGTACTGTGACCATAAAGGCTGTGTCTTGAGAGAGAGGGAGTAAGATAAGACAATGTTTAGGTATTTTATGATGAACAAAAAGCATTTTCTTCATCTTTCTTAACATGATCTACCAATGTTAGACGTAACCCTTTAGAAAATTCTCGATGTCTGCTTTAACCTTGGCTCCCTCAAGATGCTTTGGTCATATTTTCTAGTGTGTCAGCCTTTATGTTTACTGACTTGTGCCAAATACTCCATAGGCTTCCTCTTTATGGACAATTTCCCTTTTACCCCAGCACATGCATTGACAGATCTTAATACCATTCTGAGGTTTCACCCATTTCTTTTCACCGGACTCCCATTCCTCATTTCATTAGGAACACAATTTTACCTGCAAATTCTGCATCTTCTTTCATGCTGGAAATAGGCTTGGACAGAACCTCAATTAGGTCTGCAGGAAAAATATCCAGATAAATCTCTTGATATCTCAAAATAATACCAATGCAGAAATCACTGTAAGTACTATGTTGCTAGGAGGGAAATAGGTCCTGTGGAAATAGGTCCTGTGGAAATAGCTCCTGATGGGAGTGAGGTCTGACCTCCATGTTATAGGATAGTATCTCAAAAAAAGCATATGCACATCTGGCTTAATGCCAAGAGAGACCTGATTTGGAACAAGGCCCGGGCAATCAGAGCAAGAGCCAGGACACTGAGAACTGAGCCCAAGGTACAACCAAAAGAGTAAGGGAAATTAGAAGACTCAGCACATCGAGTCTGGCATGGATCTCTAGCCAAACCCTGGCTGTGTAGCTGTTATGTCTATTATGCCTATCATGAAATCAGTCCAGAGTTAAAAGTCCTCTGGGTCTCTCTTGCAAACCTGTTCTTGCTGACTTTTTGTTCCTGTTGCTGCCTCTACTCCTATTCTTTTCTTGCTTGCTAATTGCACCTTTTCAATGTTAATATCACATACTTGGTCACTGCTCAATCTAAGCATTTCTAATTTAATCACTCCTTGGGCACCAGCTCCTCTCAGTGCTCTTATTTGTGCTGTGGTTCTTTAAACTGCCCTGTAGTCTGTGAAAATCTCACTAGAAATGAAGCAATATTCCCCACACATTTAATCTCAGTCTTGCAGAGAATGATTCTTGCTTCTCTGTGCTGCTGCATCTTTGCATATGCATGCACAAACTACATTGACCTTTTCTACTACCATGTTTCTTAGATGCTTGAAAATAACTTGCTGGGTTTTATCCTCTTAGTCCTTATGACATTTCTGTCATCAAATAACCTTCCTCTAATAATTAGAGATCATCTTCCAAGCTAATTTTCCTTTCTCTAGTGCTTGTCCTTTATGGTATTTTACCAAGGTGATTCTTGTTCTGTTACTTTTGGCCTGTGCTACTAATTACTCTAATCCCTCTGTACCATGTCTTTGTTTTTTTTGTCTCTTCTCAGTTTAGTATACCACTATGAATTTCATGAATATGTTGTTTACTCCTCTTTCTAGCTCATTCCAACTCAGATTATTCTGTAATTCTGTCATTACTGGAAGTATTAAATAAGGCAAACCCAAAGACTGATCCTTAAATATTTACCTGTCCTCCCCAAAAATGGTGTTCTTCTCTTTGTCTATTAGCCTTGTTTTAGTCCTTCATTCCAGACTTCAGACCAAATGAGATTTTTTTGCACAAGGAGATTCAGATGAGCTTTTTAAGGATATTTTTGGGAAACATAGGAGGCAATCTTCCATTCCCATGCTCTCTAGTTTTATGTCAGTGTAGCTGCCTGGCTTTGAGACAGAGGATGATCTGACCAATTGTTTAAAAAAATGGCTTAAATCCAAGAGTATTAAGTTTATTCTGTTCCACTCATCCATTAATTTGGTAATTCCATAAAAAAAGCATTATCTTTGTCAGGCAAGATCTATTCTTTATAAATCCTGCCTCTTATTGCTCATCATTGCATTATTCTCTGCAAACGAAGTGACTATTTCTTAAGAAGACTTTTTCAATTGTTTTTGTCTTTTTCCAGGGTTAGAAGCTAAATGTAAATCATTGTAATTAGTAAGAACTTGCTTCATTCTTTTATGAATGCTGAGACAGTGCTACATTTGCTTTTCTGTTCCGCATTGGCAGATGGAGGACAGATAAAGGCATAGCTGTCTCCTTTCCCTCTTAGTATCTCCACACACCTGTGGTGCGTGATTCTAACCACTTGATGGTGCAGGAGATGTGGTGGAATGTGGCCATCACTGCTGCTTCTAAAACTCAAGACTTGGCAAGATAATTTATGGTGAATGTTATAGTAGCTTTCAGAGAATCTGGGAAGATTGAGTTGTATCGTATGTTTATTTTCTTAGGGTTTTTTTGTTTCTGTTTCTCATGGCCAATTGATTTTTGTCAGGAAGTATTAAAGGTCCCCAAAGGATGTGCTACCAGAGTGTGATATTTTATGCCTGTGTGCCTGTATCAGAAGATGAGCAGGGTATACTTGGCTTAAACACTGCTAGATTTGCCCCATAATTTCTTCCTGACTTATTCTGCAGCGGTGTCCAAGTTTGAAAGGCACATTAAGCAATGCTTCTGAAAGTACTTCGAGTTTTATTTCCACAAGGGCAATACTTCTGACCTTTCAGTTCCTCTGCTGTCCTGTGCATTTGGCCACTACCAAACATGAGCAAACACAGCCTCATTTCTGGTGTAAGATATTAGCCAGACATTTAAGAAAGTAAAGTTAGGTTGCCTTGAGATAGGAAGGTGAAGTTATCTAAGAGGTACAGTTGACTTCCTCGACTGGTTTGAACTTCAGTGCATGAAGAAGTACACCTTTCTCCTCTCCTAAGAGAAATAAATATTAGAAGGCCTGGAGAGCAAGTTCATCCAGAGCTACATGTCCTAAAATCCTAGTGTGAGATGTTATGGATTAATCTGTGCACTCACCTGAAAAATCAAGGTTTACTTCGGAAAACTAGGTTTTTAGCTAATTCACTCACTTGCAGCATAAATAACTTTGATATCTATTTTGTTGCTGCTCTTGCTCCACGGTGCTGAGCAGAGCTTTGCACTGGTGTCCACAGCTGTGCAAGCTGCAGCTGGGAAAGGACAAGGGTTTCTTTGGGGTCCGTGTCTGTGAATATTTCGTGTTTTGGTTTGGGTTCTAGACATGGCAGGCATTCTCTGAAGCATGGCTTCTCATTTACCTCACCATCCAATCATGAAAACATTGTTGTATTCCTAAATTATTTTTTCTTTCTAATGTTCCACAAAATAAAAACTATAACGGCAAAAAATGCAGTTAGCCACTACTGAGCTGACTGACAATTCCAGGCTGAGAAGTCACATTTAACAGTGGCTTCATCTAGGATGGAGAAGGGGATGGCTTTACTTCACATTATAAAGTTTGATCATCCACAAGTGAATCTACATCTTCCTCATTTGTACCCTCATGCTGGAAAGATGAGGTATACAACTAACGAAAGAACCCACTGCAATAATATTCTCTAAATAAACCACTGACCATGAACCAAGGCAGAGTGGAACCTTGGATTTCAAAAATATTAGAAAATATCCCTTTGTTTGTGTCCATGGTCTTTCAAATTACTTTTTTTTTTCCACTTACACCTATATGTGTGTGTATATATATATACACATTTATAGATATATATATTTATCTGAACTGAACTGCTTATTAATTAGAATCAATACAATGTGTTGTTCACCTCCTGTTCATTGCGTCTGTTTCCTTGCTCTGCAGTCAAACTCTAAATGCAAGAAAGTTCCTTTTTCCTGGCAAGTGTATGATCAAAGGAAGATCAAAGCAGAATCTGAGTTCAGGGTGTGTAATTTTTTGGCTGATCAAACACAGATTATGTTCCCCTGTGTTGAAACGAAGGTTGGAGGAAGTTAACTAACTGGCTATAACATTTCCTTTGCATTATCAATTGGCAATTCAAAAGGCTCCTCCCAAATCAGAAATAAACTTTCTTTGCTACCATAGGGCATATTATCCACAGGCATCCTTGCAAAATAATCTCACAGGCAGAAGTAGAGAGTCATGCACGGACCCTACCTCAGTCTGCTTGGGAGTTTTTTCTGGCCCATATTTGTCCACTTAGTGGACATCCAGCTAAGTGGATTGTACTGCAGAGTAGAGGGCCAAATGCAACAAGAGCAGAAGTTGCTTGCATTGCTTCTGTGTTTCTGCATGCCTTGTTTTCTCCAAAGAGGTAGCTGGGTCCTAACAAAAGCTGTGAAGACGTGATTCAGATATCAGCATTATGAACTATGCAGTGGGCAGATTATATGGTCCACGCTTTTGGTATCATTCTAATCTCTGAGAGCTGGATTGTTTTAAGACATGACATTTAACATCCCCCTGCTAATGTTGTTAGCATTCACTGTTATGGCCCTGACTATACTTGTTGTGCAAATAAGAATCTGATTCTTCCTTTGATCTTTCTAAGTTGCTGAGAGCCCAACAGATGTCAGTAATCCTAGCATCATAAAACAATATGTGTTTTATCATTAGGAATAAATGCCTTTTGGTCAGCAAATATATTGAAGTTTCAGCTTCCAAAGAAGTTATAAACAGCAGTGCATAAAACAGGATATGTTTTAAGATGAGTGTATGACAGCAGCTTGTAAAATTAACATTTGGAAATAACTTCCGAATTATATTCAGAAGTGGAAACAAAAGTGGTAAAAATATTTCAGGCTCCACAAATATGGACACTGATTCGAGCAATTACAAAAACAGCTAGAGGACTGTGAGATAATACAGAGCCTCCAAAAGTTGCTTTAAATGTAGATAACTGAGATCACATGTGTACATGTATAGGAGAAGATCCCAAAAATTCTTTAGGAAAAATCAGGTAGCATAGTCTCCTGACATGACTGTATTTCCTAATAAATCCCATCAAACATCTGAAATCTACTAGAGGCTGGTGACTAGGACAAGGACAAAAGGTTTTGGGCAAAATTACTATCAGAACATGGACCGGAGTATTAGCAGGTGAGTTAACACTACTCTCAGAACAAGGAAGGTGAAAATCCTGTAGCAGGATATTCAGTGAATGGCCCACAGCTCAAGCTTGCTGGAAATGCAGGTCTGAGTGGTGCTGGTGCTTGTTCAACCATTTATCCCTCTGGTGTATCTGGAGGTGGTGCTTAGGCTCTGCTCTGAGTGCACAGGTCTCACACTGAGAGGCGTGAAACCAAGTTTGTCTCCAGGAATGTCAGGCTTGGAGAGGCCAAAAAAAGTGTCCCCCTGCCTCACTTTGCCACAGGGTATGGTCTGACCTGCCTTTTCATCATGAAGATACTTTTTCCAATATATTCTCTGGGCATCCAAAATGTGTTTACTCAAAATGTTTGCCAAGTAGTTTCCTCCAGACTTGCTGGGGGAGCAGGTGCAGAGAAGGAGGGTTCCTGTGCTATCCTGTTCTCTCCTACTGGGAGAAAGTAAGTGCTCACCTACAATAAGAAAAAATACATAATCTAAGTAAATGTGTTTATCAACACACAGTGAATGTGTTCTGTAATTCCATTATAGAAAATCACCTGTGGAATCTCTGACATTTACAGACAGAAAAGGATATAAACCTGTCCTGTTCCTGTCACCTCAGCATCATAGTTAAGCACAGACTTTGACATTTCAGAGAGAGGTGTTCATTTGTATCTTCCAGTACTCAAAGGTAAAAGCTTTTACTAAGCAAGTGGTATGAGAAGAGTATATTTAAACCAAAGAAGAGCAGAAGATTCATGCTGTCTGCTATGTGTGCTTCAAGAAGCCTGTGGTGGTAAAAATCTATGAAGACTGAAGGATTAGAAACACAGCCAGACTCAAACAAAACTCCAAGAGGGCCCTTTGGCACAGACCTTACATTTCCCAAATGGAAATAGAAGAGACAGAGTATTTTGCTTATAAAATATAGGCACTAACTGAAAGTTATTGGGTCCTGCCACTTAATAAATTACCATTCATATGCTGAGGCTTCATAAGTGTGTGGGTGCATGCTCTTAGCCCTTCCTGGCTCTAAGAGAAAAAATATGTTAACTTAAACCACCTTCACAGAACCGAAGCTGGTGCATGTTGGATTTCAGCTCAGCAATGAGCATTTGTATGCTCAGTAACAAGTGGTACCTGTTAAAGTGACATGAGCTGTTCACAGATCTCAGATTATGCAGTGATAGGTGTACTAGAAGCCGAAAACACTGAAAACTTCTACTGGGCTAAAAACTGTGAACCTCCACTGATCTGATGCCAGCTGAAGATTGAGCCTATTGCACTTAGAGAACAGATATCTATTTTGGCTTCTAAAATAAAAAAAAAAAAATCAAAAGAAACTATAACTACAGAACCTTTTTCTGGCTTTTGTTCTAAGACTCAGCAAAGCTGGTGAGGGGCAAATATCGAACACTTGGACAGACACAGTTTAGTTAGAGGCTCTCAGCACAGGCAGAAAAAAGAAGTTCAAACTTGGCCATGTTGGCTCATCTCGCCCAAGTGAAGAAAATGAGAATGGAACAGGGCAAATGTGTGGGCATCCTTCACAAGGACTTCTGCATAGCTTTCAGTGCCCACAGAGAGAGTAATCTGTAAGGTTAACAAATGAACACTAGTGATTAAATGCTCAGTTGGTTTGCTAACAGAAACCAGAGATGGCAAATGGGACAGAGAGGTAGAGAGAGACAGTGGGATAAGAGTGACAAGTGGCAATATGTTGAGCCTGTTCTGTTTCTGCTATATATAGGAGGTAGCAGTTATCCTACAGAAGGAAATGTAGAACAAGATGTGCAGATTTGGAGATGATGTGGAACTGACAACCTGAGAAATACCATCCGTAAAGGAAGTAAGTCAAAGATGCTGAGAAATCTGCCTTGTGCATAGGATATGAGGGATTAGCAGGCAGTGCAAACCAAGGATGGAGAAACCAGAATATGGTGGTGTGAACTGTGTTCATTTGCTCATTTGAAATCTTGGTATTGTTGCAGGGCAATGACTGAGAAGCCAGAGGGGGTCACTGAGGAAAGAAAGCCCAGGCCAGAATAGATCACCAGGACACACTGCAAAGAGCTAAAAATAGGAGAAATACCTTAGTTTTCACTCAATAAAGAAAGTTATTAGATTTGAAGAATAAATGTATGAACATTCTTGGAGCCCCTAGTCACTTAAGCAGTAATATGCCAAATAGTTTTCCATGGTGGCAATGGTAATTAAAAGTGCAAGAGCAGCACTGGAGGCTCAGCAACCCCCCAGGCAGCTGGCATTGATACCCAACAAGAAGCTAAGAAGGTATTTCAGCCAGCCACTATGGGAATCTGAAATTGTGCAGCCAATGCTTTTAATGCTTCTTCTCGAACTTTAGGACATTTTTCAGCTACACCAAACCATATCTAAAATACCATGTATGCATTGTTCAGCTGTAGAAATTCTCTTGAGTGCATATATGCCATTTACAGGAATTGTGCTTCCCACATCCTGACTCCACTGTCTTGAAACCACAGACCTTATTCCTTACAGCTCAAATCTGAAGTGTATCCTAGGCTTCAGACACAAAATTTTCAGAATGGAGAGATTACCACTGAAGTGTGTGTGAGATCCAGTGATGGACATATAACACATCCAGCCTACAAAGCTCTCCCATTCACATTACAGGGACTCAGGATCAGACACAGGGCCTGGAAACTCCTGGGGAGACTCAGCAGTGACACTGAAAAAGAAGATGGAAGCAGTCAGGCCAGCTGCCTGCTGAACACGCTAAGAAGGATGTGAATGAAGCTTGAAGCAAAACGAGTATGAAGAAAGTGAATGAAGCTTGAAGCAAGAAAAGTATTAATGACTGAGCTGTGATAAGGCAAAAGGAGAGCACCAGCCTGGATAGAAAGAAGAGGCAGTGAATCTCCTGTAAGGCTTTTTTTTTCATAAAATATTGACTATGCTCATTTGGATGCTGCCCAGCCACCCTCACAAATGAACACTCTCCATTGACACTCAAACTTCTGTGCCTCCTACTCAGCTTTCCTCAGGAGGGTCACGGTAAAATGAGGCTGAAAAATAGGAAATCTACCATTTTCTCCTCTGAAAAGAGCAGTGCCAGGATCAATACAGCACGAAACAACCATTGGACACAGCCTAACCACAGTCTCTAAAGCCTTCATTGCAACCCTTTGCAGTTTTGGATCATCTCTGTAAGCAAAGAAACAATTTCCTTCTTATTGCAAGCAGTGCCCATCAAAGATATTTTAATGTAAAAAAACAAAAGCGGCAAAGGGCCTCTGAGGAGCAAATTATGTGAACCCTTATCAGGGGTACAAATAAGGGAATTGTTGCTCTTATCACAGTGGATTTGGGGTCTTCATGTGCTCCCACAGTCTTCAGTGTTCCATGGGCAAAAGTCCTGGCAAACATTGTCTTTAGTACAACAACACAAATGGCTCTTTTCCATCCATAGAAGTTTTGTGTTTTACATTTCATGTTTTATGTCAGTTCTATCTGATTTTATCCCACTTGCTATTCTCAGAAATCTCTCCCAAGATCCTGCTCCCCAGTAATGTCACTTAACAAATCAGAGATACACCATACTTTCTGCTCAATTAGGAACAGAAGAACAACCCTCATGCATGCAATATCTAGGCTGTTGCTGAGAATGGTGCTGAGCATTCCATGTAGATGTTCAGGAAAGACTATAAGGCAGCTACAAAACAGAATTTTCAAGAAATGCATTTCCTCCCAATCTTTCTTACTCAGTGACACATGATCATTGCCCAATAGCACTTGGATTTATTAAATTTTTTTTTTTTAAGAGGAAAGCTGCAGCATTAAATGTTTTTTTCTCTTCCACAGAAATGTGAGCATTTTTTGGACTCTGTCATAAAAACTACTCTTTCAGCAGTGAGAAATCTTGCAGCACTAAGTCACATGCTTCCTGCCCATCCTGTTCTTTCTTCCCCCTAACTCTTCTTGGGACCCTGTGGTTATTCCTGTCACCAGCTAACTGTTCTCCAGCTCTGAAATACTAAATGACAAAATGGAGATATGAAACGAGGAGGATGCTGCTCCAGAGGCCTGGCTAAACAGAGATAAGGGGGGTAATGAAAGCTAACATGGCAGGGCAGCTAGACTGGATGCAAGATATTTACAGCTTTATGAGTTCTTCTAGGTTTGCAATGGCCTACCAATTTATGCGGGTAGCATTGTCTTTATGCTCCATATGTACATCACAAATGCTGCAAGCCAGGGGCTGCTCTTCTTCTGCCACTGGCCCTTTCTGTGGCCTTAGCTAAATCGCCTTACCTTGTTGGTTTTTTACTCAAATTGTGCTCTTGTAAAGTATGATCCCTCTTTAATGTCTCAGCATCATGACGTTGACTTGATGGAGACTTCTAACACTGTAACCTAATTAATGATAATAAAATATAACTAGCTGAGAAGAATCAAACCATTTTCTTATACCTTTTACTTGGAACATTTTCCATTTCATGGCGACCTGAGAGAGTTCCATGTTTTGGGGGGAATTAGATATGGATTTGTAATATCATGCACTGGACTACTTTTCAGAAAAAATTATACTTAAAAATACCCCTTTAATATCACTTCATGTTCCTGTAGTCTGCCAGCCTTACACAAATCTAGTCCTGTACAATTTTTTTCCTATAAAACAAGCTATTAAAAGATGTTTTTGCTGCTCCTCTGCACTAATCATTTGTTTGCATACAAAAATTACTTACAGCCTGTTCTTTTTATAGCTGATTTAGTTTGTTAAAAATATGTAATTGATTATATAAGAAAAAGAGACCAATGTATCTTTGCAGATGCCTTTGATTTGTTTGAGTGATACTGTGCTCTGCTCTACAAAGTTCTATAATCTATACATTTGCTTCTCATTATTATTCTAACTTTTGTTGTGTATATTTTCTTTCATTTTTTACTGTTTCATTTGCCTATCAGCAAGGGAGACTTCACCTTTCCAAAGTACCTTATCCACATTTTTACTAGGTTTCTGTTCCAATGCAACCCGTTATTTTCAAAGGCTTTCAACAACAGAAGAATATCACTGTGCTCAGAGCAGGTGTCTGAACTGGTCAGGAAAATGATTGTTGGGGTTGCGTTTGACCATTTTCAGAGACTTTGGCGGCATGGATTTATAGTATGAGAAAATATCCAAGCTCACCTATGCCTCAGGCACTCAGCATTCACTAAGGCACTGAACCTCTTCTCCTTGTTCCTGTGCTCGTGTTCTCCTGTCTTTCATATAAATGCATTGTTACACATATCTACAAAGAAGAGAATACAACAAGACAAGCTGTAGCCAGTAGTCACAGTGATGAGATTATTTTGAACTGCCTTTAAAGTTTCTTGTGTTAATGACTGGCAAATAGTTAGGTCCTCTTAAAAGCCTGTCTCCAATACAGTGTAATGGTAGCTGTGAAACATAATTTCCCAAATAAGCTCTTACAACAGAGGACTCGTGGTATCTCAGATATACAGAATTCACCTCTCTTTACTTCTGAAAGCCCAAAGAATGTACAAATTGTGCAAGCTTGCAGTCCCTTGTTAATTATAATCCGTGTTTATATAGCAGCTCTATCTCAAAGCTCTTTTCAAACATTAAGACTCCTAGCACTTCTTTTATGTAGGCATTATTATCCCTGTCATTATCATTATCACATCTTCCATTTTATGGGTGGTAAATGAGCAAAATCACACTGTGAGTCAGTAGCTGAATTGGGAATAGAATATTGTAGTCCTGACTTTGTCCCTTGCTTTAATTACTCACTAACGTGATTGTTATTTGTGGGTTGAAGTGATTTCGTTCAGTGTAAGATCTCAACAAATAAGCACATTCTTTTGATTTGCAAGATTTTTGTTTGTATAGCTTCCATGCTGATATTTTTCAGCTGTTGGTCTCAGTTTAAGTAGCTAATAAGAGATGCTATCATCTTCCAATTAAATATGTATCAATAAATTTTAATATGACAAATAGACTGGAACAGCTCAAACGAAGCTCAGTCTATCAAGCAATGAAGTATTTAGGTATTGATGTTGTGTCCTAATCTAGTCATAGTAAAAACCATGATGGAAATCTACAGAGAAATGTACTTTTATAAAGAGGCTGGGTTTTAAATGACAGTTTTTATTAATTAGTCTTTTCTTTTAATGTGAAAATACCATATGCAATTACTAAATTAAGATAAAGCCACTTGTCTATATTTTTTTTTTAATCAGAAAAAATTTTAGTTGGTATGAAATACACAAATGTGTTCCGTTGAAACCAGTTAACCTCATTTTCTCCTCTTCCAGGACTGTTTTAATCTGGAAAGGCAATCTAATTATTTCATTGGCTCAAACATAGGTAGCTTAGCTTCAAAACATCTCGCTGACAGCAACCCACTCCTTTATTTCTCTGTCATCAAATGTTGTAAGAAATAGAATAAAAATAAACATTACTCAGAAGACCATAAGGTGCAGTCCTGTGAGAAACTGAAGATGTCCTGAGAAGTGAAAGCATGGTCCTCCCATAAAAGAACTGTAAGGCACTCAATAATACAACATGATTGTTTAGAAATAGTGGATTGCCCTATTTCTTCCTTGTTTGTCATCCTCCTCCTTTTCCTCCTCCTCCTTTTAAATAACAAGTTTCAGGATATCTTTGTCATTCCTTTAACTACACAGTAAAAGTCTTGTCCTCTGTCAGTGGTCTGCTTGCCTACAGGCACAAAACTTGGTTCTTGGTGAATTATTGTAGGAATCTATACTGCCTTAAAGATCTATCTTTCCAAGGAAATAGAACCCTCAAATAAAAGTACAAAGCCCACTTTGTGCCCTTCTACTTGCCCCAACTATAAAACAAAAAATGCTTGTTCGTCTCAACAAACAGGATCTCTTTCAAGGGGGCTTGGAATGCTATATTTTGTGGATGCAGCAGTCATGTCCACAGTCTTTATACATCTGACAACAGTGGAGAAGAAAACCTAGTTGTACAATTTGTTTCATAGATCTCTGTACTAATGAGGTTACAATTCCCAACATTTGTTCTGTGCCATGTCGGCACTTTACACTCTGATCTTTAATTCATTCTTCTCTAATGACCTATTCATTTGCTCATAAACCAGACCTCCAGGTCTTCCAGTCACTTCATTAGACAAGTTACAGTGCATCCCTTCCCTTCCCTTCCCTTCCCTTCCCTTCCCTTCCCTTCCCTTCCCTTCCCTTCCCTTCCCTTCCCTTCCCTTCCCTTCCCTTCCCTTCCCTTCCCCCCTTCCCTTCCCTTCCCTTCCCTTCCCTTCCCTTCCCTTCCCTTCCCTTCCCTTCCCTTCCCTTCCCTTCCCTTCCCTTCCCTTCCCTTCCCTTCCCCTATTATTCTTTTCCTAAAAGACTTCAGGTAACACAGCTTCCTATCCTATCTCAGCTGTGTTTCTACATTTCCCCTCATTAGGAAAACATCCTATTCTCCTAGTAACTGTTCCTGAGGATTTATGCCCTACTTTAACACATAGTTTGTGGTAAATGTCCAACTCTCTCTCAGACTTGTGGAGTAAATATGATAGAAATACGATTGAAAGTGGCAGATTATACCTGTCTACCTATCTGAAAAATACTATAACATTTCTCTGTTTTTTCGTGCTATCACAGTTCATAGAATTTTTAAATGTGTATTCTTATAAGAATTATTACATATTTCTCTGACAAGAGCAGCTGAAACCACACATAGCACTATGTCTGTATAGGCCTGTGATTGAAATGACAAACAGTATTTTTATGTTGTATAATTTTCAGTTACGTAATTCCAATTTCTTGAAATCTCTCTTCTCACTGTTATATGTTGCTCCCCAAATAATAGCTATTTATGATTGTCACATCTACACCTATGTTCCACCTGCACTTCTTAGTTCTACAAAACACATTCTTCTATAAAAGTGTTAAATTTTGCCAATTTGTTCTCTGTTCTGTCAACTCAGTCTTCCCTTTGCTTTCCAAGCTTTTCCTTTTCACATTGATGCTACTCCAGCATGACCCACAAAGGTGATGAGAGGTAGATTAGCTAAACTTTACTCCTGCGCTCCTCAAGGCAAGGAAAAATATTTGTATCATAGCAATGATTTAGAGACCTAATTTTAACTGCTGAAGTGTGAAGGTCAGAAGAGGTAGGAAACAGGATTCCTTGGCATAGTCTTACCTAAGCATACAAAGAAAAGTTATGGTACCAATACTTTCTTTGAGTATAAAACAGCTAATCAGCCTCCTGCTATCATGCAAGGACATTACTACATCCAAACATGTTCCTGTAGAGCTTATAAAAACTGGCCAATTTTGTTGAGTGTTTATTGCATTGATATTTTCTCCTTATTTCCAGATGCAGCAGTTGGTTTTGTTTTATTTTATTTTGGAGAGAGTTTTATGTTCTCTCAGAGCATCTCTTGATAAAAATCAGATCATTCAGTTGCTTTCCCAAAGTGTTTTCAGTCTAATTTCAGACATGACATGGCAAAGAGCATAATAAAACTTAGCAGAAAGATACAGAGAGAAAACCAAAGAGCCCAGTAATAAGAGATTACATGGTTCTCCAGCAGACTCTAACACACACGGTGGTGAAGCAAGTCTAAAATGAAACCACAGTAAACAGCTGCTTTCTTGCTGATATCACTGGCAAAATAAGCACTTCTGAAACAATGCTATTTTTGTACAAAAGGATTATTCACAAGCACATCCTGCGTGATATCAGGTAAATGCCAGGAATAATGAAGGGAAAACCTTGAGCTCATTTGTCTGTCAGAGCCTTTTCTGCTTTAAAAGCTGATCCCACAGCTCATAAGAGGAAGGACTCTTGCCATGAAAGAGACCATCAGCTTTGCAGCTTGGGCAGCTCCATTTATCACATGTGTTTTTGGGAAGGAGGGAAAGAAGCGCCTGTGAGGAGCTGTTGCTGCAAGGTGCTTGATCCAATCCAACAGACAATTAATGACATACTTAGTTTTACCTTTCCTGAGAGCAGGTGTTTGTATCCTGAGTTGGATTTGACCAAAGGGCACAGCACCTCATAGAATACAACCTTCATGTTTCTGGTCCTAGTTTAGAAAATGTGGGCATAAAGAAATGTTTTGCTTATGAAGTTTTGGGATGATAATCTAACTAAAAATTAATATTCTCACCCCCCACCCCAAACAACAGCCTCGGAAGACAAAAAGTTGAAGTGCTACAAAGCTAGTATAAATTAGTTTTACTTTTAAATAAAATTTCCAAACTTAATTCAAATTTCTGTAAGAGAAGTGGTTAAAATCCTGGCTACAAGCAGGGTGACAGACAAATTGAAAGAACGAGGCTGTCTGCAAAGACTTTCAGCTATGCAACAATGCAAGAAAAATGCATTTCCAGGACCTGATAACAGGATTTCTTTTACTATTGCAATAGTGGAAAAAGTGGGGACAAAACCAAGGTCCCTTGGATTCTCAGGGTCCAGGAGATAACAGCAGAGCAGAATAATAACGAGTGCTGCTAACTTCCTTCATCACACAGTAGTTGATAAAAAAAAAAAAAAAAATTATGAAAGACCCTGGGCAAAATTTGAGCTATGTACTCTGCTGATGAACAGCACAGTGAGCTGGAGTTGACTGAGCATGGATTTTTTCTAGTAGAGCTAGAGGTAAATGGCTTTGTCATCCATTACACTTTCCCAGCTTTCTTAGATTTCCTCCCTGGAACAAAGCCAGGACATTACGGGGAGTGGGAGGGTTGTTATGTGCATGGAATGAACAAGAAAATCTCCTGTCTCAGGCTGAGACATGTGCTGCCTGGAGCTGAAAGACCCAAATTCAAGTCCCTTCTCTACCAGCCTCCAGCCTGCAAACAGCAGCTGCCAGACTGTTATCCTAAGTGTCCCTTTCGTGGTGTTGCTGTTCTGCTTTGTGTAAATATACAGATGGATCACATGAGCATATATGAGGGCTACTCTGTCTTTGGCCCATGGGATGACCTATGGAAAGTGTGGTTGTTTCTTTCTCTCCCTTGGAGGTTTCCCCCTTACCACGTGCTGGTGGGACGGGAGAGTGGCCTGGGTCACACAAAAGCAATCCAGACCTGAGGCTGCGTGAGCCCACCAGGGCTGCATCTGACCCTGTCACAGAGTTTGACTGAACAAGTGCTTCATTCCATATTAAAAGCTGGAGTGACTGTTGTGCAGAATTAGCTCTGAAATGCAGTCAGACTGTATTAGGGGAACCATGTGAGGGTCTGTTAACATGAAATCAGATTTAAATTGTGGATCATTATGCTTAAACTTCACTCCAGTCTAACTAAGCAATAAAAATTTCTTTTTTCTCCCTTGGTGATACTCACTGGTACAGTTAGCTGATGTTTCACCAACCACTAGCCATGTTCTCTATTTAAAAATATAATCAAAGTCTGCTCCTCCAAATTCCCTGCAAACTCTGTAAACTATTAAGAAAAGGAAAAAATTTAAATGTGGAAGGTCATTTCTCTGATCCTGCCTTTCTAAAATGTATTGGCTAACAAATAAAGTAAATAGCATTTTTAATGTATAGTTACAGTTAAAATACTGTTGTTCTTTCCTCCCTTTGCAATAATTTTATCCAGACCCACTTTGCATTAGTAGATGTGCACATAAGCAGCTTTAGAATTTTGATATTATAATTAAGACCTGTGTACTTAGTCAGGTAAACTCAAGGTTGTCTACTTATTTCTTCATAGTCTGGACCTACGTTCTACTCCTAGTACCATTTAACACCCTGTTGAATTCAGCAAAAGCCTAGTAACCTTCCTCAGTCAGCATCATAGGCGTCCTTTTTTTTTTCTTTTTTAAATTCTCACCATCCCATGTGGGAGGTTTCTTCTTTACCAGAACAAGAAAAGAATATTTTTCAAAAGTAAGAATAGAAAATGAATATGTAAAGTTGTCCTTAAGCTTCATAAAGAATCATCTCCAGAAACTGAAATAATTGTGAGTCCATATCACCTAGACTACTTTCTTTTAGAAGGCGTGGGGGAAAGAAAGAAAAAGAATATCTGCTTCTGAGCTGGGTACCCTGGGAAGCAGAATTCTCAGCCATGGTAAAGGTATTCCAGCTCAGAATCTCTGAAGGACACATCTAGTATCTCTGCAGGATCTTGGCTGACCTATCAGTGCATATGAAACAAAACTTTATTTCATTTGGGTTGTAAAATCCATTCTGTCTACAGTCATAGGTTTTCAAACCATGTTTAAATCACTTGGTCTCACCAATTGTAGTGGGAGTATGTAAAGTCCTAAAAGACTTCTACACAGATGGCCTCAATCCCATTGGGAGACAGCAGATTAATACCAGGGTTATTGGCATTCATGGAGTGCTTGGGCTGGCTGGCAAATGATGACATCAATCTTGGTGAAAAAGGGATCATGCATTATTCTATATGCAATCAAGTGCTAAATTTAAACACTGGTGGGACAATAAATTTTTTTGCAAGAAGGGTCATTAACAGGCAAGGGCCTGAACTATCAAACCTTTACTTACATGAACTGCCTTTGCTCACAGAGGTTATCTCATTAGGCAACTGCCGTAGCGAAAAAGGGGTCTTGTAATACAGGGACTGAGGAATTAGTATCTGAAAGAACACCTTTTCTAATTATAGACTAAAAAAAATCCATGTACGAAAGTCCATTTGTGGGATTTGGATGTATGCTGTCTGCTTCTTAACAATGTGAATCCAGAAAAAACTGGGAGTTATCAAGGTCCTAATGAGTCCAAACCTTGTTGTAAAAATCAAAAGCTATCCCCTTAATATAATGTCCTCTATCACACAGTGATCAATCTTGCTTCAGAAAGAAACCTAATCCCCATAAATGTCATACTGTTTATGTAGTATGGTTGAATTCACTATAACTAATGACCAATTTATTCTTGAAAGAGGGCACTCTTGAAGATATCATGTCCTTTATTTTCATGCCAGAGGAAGGAGGGGTTTTTCATGACCACATTATCTATTTTTTTATTTTTATAGTCAAATATAACAGTTAATCAGAGCAAAGGAATAATGCACAATAACAACACAATTTTTTTCTCCCCTGATTTCTGAAACTCCCTGTGTTCTGATCATGGGTATTTGAATCTATTTGGTTGGCTGGCAGCCAGTATGAACCAGAATGCCAAGGTATGTGTAATCACAGCAGAGTTACTTCCCTTTTAGTTCACAGTGCTTCTCTTCTGACTCTCTCATTAAACATTGTAAAATTAGTTGCCAGAAAGAGCAAGAACAACCTCTGCTTTTCATTTATTTTCGCTAAAGCAGAAATATTGCAAAATTGTACATGAACACACAGAGAAGGGGCTGTGACAGTAGGGAAGGAGTTAAACATTTCCTGAGGTCTCTACCATTGTTCACTCCCCGAACCCATTTTTCATTCTCTATGGTTTAGGAAAAACCTTATACTGGGAGTAATTATCATGCTAATACACAAGACACATTCTCACTATTTTCTAATCCTAAAAGCAAGGTATAATGTAAGTAACTGATGGTGAAGGACAACAGGTAAAATTAATACACAAAGGATTTAAAATTTATTTAAGGTAATTTAACTTTAAGTAGCTTTGCATCGCCTCTCCCAACAAGTAAAACATGAAGACATAGTCATATATCCTAGTGCAATAAATAAGTAGTCCTAGCTATTCACTTTTGCAATAAACACATCTTGAATCAGTAAATTCTTAGGTTTTGAACTTTATTCAATGCCCAACTTGGTTATTTCTGCCATAAACAGGGCTAACATACTTAAGGTATCTTCATACCTATACTAAAGCTCTTAATACTGTTTTCTGTGTAAAAGGGCATTCTAATGGTGTTGTTTGGGTTTTTGAAATAAATTATTTCTAATCATCTGGTAACTCCTGAATGATCAAGTCACATGCTTGCTGCCCATCCTGTTCTTTCTTCCCCCTAACTCTTCTTGGGACCCTGTGGTTATTCCTGTCACCAGCTAACTGTTTTCCAGCTCTGAAATACTAAATGACAAAATGGAGATATGAAACGAGGAGTCTCAGATCAACTGCTGCAGCTTCACAAACTCACACACGCTTTTGGGATTAAATAGTATCCTTTTCCCACTTTCAGTTTAGGCTGAAGGATTCAGTGAAGCCTGTTCAGGGAGAACAGCTGGTCTACACATTGGTTGCTTCTGTGTGGGATCAGAAGTGTTCTCCAGTGGCCCAGGCCATGATGAGTGGTCCCCATGCCTGCCACCCTGTTTTGCAGCCCCCCATTCAGCTGCTGCTTTGTACAGAATAGTGGGAGGAAAGAGGGAATGGCCTGAGGATTGATGTGCTCTTTCAGCCTGTGGTGGTTGTTTTCTCCTCTAAGGCAGCGAGTACAGAGCACTGATTAATGCAGAACTCAGATGTACCTGTCGGAGAAAGGTATGGAGGAAAAAAAAGTGCAGGCAGAATGCCAGTGAGGCTAAGGAGATGTGTGTGTGTGAGAGAGAGAGGGGTTGGAATCATACAGAATCATAATAATGTGGATTGGGAGGGACTTCTAACAGTCACCTAGTCCAACCCTGCTCCATGGGGAGGTGTGTTTCGGGCAATGCACTGGGAATGTACCTGAGGGAGCTGAGTGAGAGAAGCAGTGGGAAAATAAGTGGGCAAGGGCTTGTCTCTCAATACTGGACTGAACTTCTTTCCTCTCTGTGCAGCACCCCTCCAGCATCAGGCTGTATTGTTCTGGAGAGGAGGAGTAATGAGAACCCCTATTCCTCTGGTTTTAGAGGAAGCATCAAGTTGGAGTCCCTTTGCAAATGATTGGGACTATCCCAACCATCTAGAATGTAGTTCATTCCCTGTGGTGTAAATCTTTCTCCAGAACAATCACAGAGTTAATAGTGTCTGGCCAAATTTCATAAGCTGTGGTGCATATATACATCAGAGACAAAGACAGTACAGAAGAAATCTGCCTTGAAACAACAAAGTGCTTAAATGCTCAGCTTGCCAGCTCCTGTCCACCTCTGTGAAAGGCTCTTGGCTATCAGGGTCAGCAGATCTAACAGATCTTTGTTCTCGACTGAAGATTTTTCCAACTCACGTCACAGCTCATCCTGTACAGATTTTCCTCCAGGCTTTTTGGCCACTAGAAAGGACGGATACTTTCTAATTTTCCTTTAAGTCCTGTTACTTACATCAGAGCTTTATAGCAACTCTCCTTCCAGCACATGGGGTTAGTCTAGAGCACACAACATAGGACTGATAGAACCTCCTGCCATCAGATCTTGTCTCATGCTGGCAGACACTACCACATCAGTTTGCTCCATTTGGAAATGTGAAGAGCTCCTTCCTAATGGTAATTTTTTTCCCTGCCCTGTCAGCTCTTCTGAAAGTACTTGTCAAATAACAGATTTTCTTATGTTTAGAAATCATCCAGTTTTTAGCTTAAGTGTATTAATGGGCAGCTCATATCTGTTTGTTCTTGAAGAAAACGCCTGCGATGCACTTAGCCTTGGTAAGGCAAGTTTTCACACACATTCCCACCAAGAGTCCCTGGCATTGCTTCGCTCCCACGGATTCACACCAGCCTCGCCGGGCCAGGACGGGCGTGCGGGCTGCGCGGAGGGACGGGGTTTCGGCACCGGCTGTGGGTCGGTGCCCGTGGCTCGCGGGTGGGTGCCCAGGGCAGCCGCGGGGTGGAGGCGCCGGGGGTGGCTCGGTGCGGGCGCTGTGGCCGGGGCCACGGGCGGCGGGGTGGGTACAGGGTACGGCCGGGTGTTCTGGGGAAGGGGCTACGGCCGCTCTCGAGGGGCGCGGGGGCGGAGGCGGGCGGGAGGGACGGGGTTTGGGCTGCCGCGGGCCCGGCGTGCGGCAGAGACCCGGAGGCTGCGGCGGCGGCCCGGGAGCCGTGGGTCCGGGGGCGGGCGGTGCCGCCGCTGCCGCTGTGGCTGTGGGGCCGTGCGGGGCGCGGCCGGCGGGCCGGGCCCTGACGTCAGCGGCCGGGGCGGCTGCAGCTGCGGGCGGCGCTCCCCGAAGCGGCGGCGGCGGCTCCGCTCCTGCGCTCACTCCGCGCTGCCGCAGCCTCCAGCGCCCGCGGCGCCCGGGCGCTCCCTCGCCGCGCAGGTAAGCGGGGCTCCGGGGCGGGCAGCGGCACCGGCGCGGCGGGGCAGGACCCGCCGGGCTCCGGCAGCCTGCAGCCGCCGCGGCGCGGGGCTCTGGCACCCGGCCGCCGCTCCCTCGCTTCCTTCCCCGCGGCAACTAGTTGGGGCAGCGGCCGGGCGGTGCTGCCCGGGGTGCCGGGGAATTGGCGAAGTCGGAGTGGCGGCGCGGTGCCCCGTCCCGGTGCCCTCCGCCTCCCCCCGGCAGGGAGCGGGGCCGCTCGGAGCGGGGCCGTGGCGGGGCGCAGGGCGGAGGCTGCCGCAGCCGGGTTTGGGGCGGGGGAGCTGCGCAGGGTGGGTGCCTCGGGGCTCTGATGTGTCCGGCTCCCTTTGCAGGCTGCTCGGCTACTTCGGAGCTAGCGGGAGGCTGAGCCGGCAGCATCCCGGGCATTTCCAGCAAGCGCCCGCCAGCAGCCCGACACCGACTGAAATTTAGACGTCTTCAGAGAGGGGAGGAAGATCCTCGTCTTCCGTAGCCTCCTCAATGAGTGCCAAGCTCTCCAGAGAGTTGAGGCTGTCCCTGCCGCCTTGTCTTCTGAACAGGACATCTGCCACCTTAAATACCAGCAGCACCTGCATCACGCAAGTGGGTCAGCTCTTTCAGTCCTTCTCATCCACCCTGGTTTTAATTGTCCTGGTCACCCTCATCTTCTGCCTGATCCTCCTCTCTCTCACCACCTTCCACATCCACAAGAGGAAGATGAAGAAGCGGAAAATGCAAAAGGCTCAGGAGGAGTATGAACGGGACCACTGTGCCCGCAGCAGCAACAGCAGCAGCCAGCACCCTGGGACAGTGGTGCAGGGAGAGGCACCCCAAGGAAGAGACAGCCGACTAGGAAGACCTCCCCAGGACTCGGAAATCCAGCGCTCCTCTCCCTCGGCAGCCCCCAGCTCTCAGCAAGCACAGGCTTGTTTGGACACAGCTGGCGCGGGGCTCCTGCAGACGGTGATTTTGTCGTGATGGTTTGGGGGAGACCTCGCGAAGGCACTGATTGATGTTTGTAAATATCTGAGTGATTATTCTAGTCCCTGAAGAAGAAGAAAACATTGCTAATTCAAATGAACGAACAAGCCCATGATCCAAGCGCATGACAGATCACATTGCGTTTCTCATTGACTGTGTGAGGAAAGGATGCATCTTTTTACTCGAGAAGGAGCTGCACACAGCTACTTAATATCAAGTCGTCCACCTGCAGGAGAGGGTCAGGGGTAGGGGGTCCCTTTTCCCTGGACATTATTACCCAAAGGAGAGGGATGTTCCTGCTCTTGGGATTCCCGCTGCACCCTGTGTCATTGTTACGTGGTGTGGGTTGGGGTGTGGGTGAGTGCTGTGGGGGGAAAGGCAGGTCTGGTGGGTGCCTTGGGACCCTTCTGTCGTCTCGGAGCAGACTGGTGGTACACTGTGGTCTCTCCTTTTGTGCTGGGATCTGTGCCCCTGTCCCACCCCTCTCACTCCTTTCCAGGACTGGATATTGCTTTGTGTAGAGATGGCCATAATTGGGCTTAATTGCAAGCACCCTCTGACCCCATGGCCCCGTGCCCCCAGCTGCAGTACTGAGTGACCCACTATCTGGGGGATGGAGTCAGCTGTCTGCATAGAGTGGTGCCTGTGGTCTCCTCTCCCATCAGCTCCCTTCATCTTGAAAAGCCTCCCCTTCCCCATGCCATGAACCGTGAAACCCAAACCCAGTACCGTTCTGTGTGAAAGGGAGAGGTAATGTGCAGTAACTTGCCTGTGTTCTCGCAGGGGAGGTTGTCTGTGTACCTCCTGTTGGTCCTGAAACCATCCAGTTCTGCACCAGGCACCCTGCACTGAACGCCTGCGTTTACAGCTTTGTCTCCCATCAAGGAATCCTGCAGCAGTACAGATCTTGCTTCTACTTTTTTAGGCTGATACGTATTTTCAACCTTCCTAATCTTGTAGACAATTAGGGACAGACAACACTTCATTTTCTCCTGTTTCCTCTCTTTGGAAACGAACACCACAGTTGTGCAAAATGTCCACTCCTAAACCCTGGCAGATACTTATTTTAGAAGTGGCTGCTTAGAAGTGGTGTAGTTTATCCCTAGCAAGCACCGAGTTTTGTTGTCTCTGGATGGCAGGTGTGGGTGGCTGCTGGCACTGTGTGTGCTGGAGGACGCAGTGTCGTTTACAGAAAATGCGTCTTTGCTGAGTGATTAAATCAATGACCATTACTTGAAGGTGCCTTAACAGCGTGCCGTATCCAAACTTTGAAACAGCTAGTGTGGTATCGTAGCAGAGGCAGCCCTCTACTGTGCATACTAACATCCAAAAATTAACAGCTAGGAAAAAGTGATCCCAAGGGACTTATTCTTTTTTTTTCTTTCTTTCTCTCTGTTCCATCATTTAAAGTGATTTGAGGTTATACTAATAGTCCACAGTTTTTAATATTCTGTATCCTTTGTATTTCGTATCTGACATGCTCTGTCTCCCAGGCTGGCTGACTAGAAAAATCCCAGGCACATAGACCAGGAGGTCTGGGTCTGTAATCTGTGAGTGAATGTCATTAACCAATTTAGAACTTGGAAAGAGAGTGGCAGAAGTCCTCCATAGCCCTGTAATACCCTGTAATACCCCCAAAATACAGAGATTTCGGGGCAGTATTTCTGTTTGCCAGTTTTATCGCATCCCGATCTTTCCTGGTGAGATGGGAAATTGCTGTTAAGTTTGGATGCGTGCCTCCAGCGTTTTAGGCAGGAGCTGTGGCAGGGAGCCCGAGGTTGGTGTGGGGAGCTGCTGCCGTGCGGGCGGCGGAGCGGGAAGTGTTTGCCCATCGCCGTCCGACGGGAGCCGCGGCTGGCTCCTGCTGCCGGCCCGTGTGGTCAGATGATAGTGGGTACTTCGCTGGTGCTGGGCAAGGAAATTGGCTTTGTTTTGTTTCCCCTAATAAAGGATGCATGAACTTTTGTGTTTAACCTCCTTACGCAACTGCGGCACGGTATTGCACCACAGGGAATAGGTTTAGGGCAGTGAGGAGCGTTCAGTGAGCAGTAATTGAGCTTCCTGACCGTCGATCTCCACTAAATAGAGAGGTATTACTTTAACCTTTATTTTGTGCCTTTAAACCGCCCCTGCTCCCCCTCCCCATCCCAAACCAACAGTGTATAATTTCGAGTTTTATAAAAGCAATAAGATGTTCCAAATCACTCCAGTGCATTTCTGGTTGATGATTCCACTTCTTTAGTGTCTGAAGTCAGATACTCTTCCTTCTGCCTTATGCACTCAAGGCATGCAATAATTCCCCAGAAGTGTACTGCTTGTCACATCTCATTGCAGTTATAAAATTGCCCTATTTTTGAAGAAAAAAAGAAGGATGGGGAGATAGATATATATATATATCTTTATATATATATATATTATGGATATAAAGGTATACATATTATTTATATAATCTCATGCCACTGAAAGTAGTTGCAAAAGTGTGACTAGAGTTAAAACGTTATAATGTAAAACTATCCTCTGTTAATTAGCTTTGATTTAATATTTTAATATCTCTGTATTTATGTAAATCTGTGTAAATTATATGGTCTATTAGTAAAATTTCATACTGACTTTAATTTTCGCGGAACTGTGAGCTTCTTGTGGTGTCATTTAAGGTTTTTTATTTCTAAAGTTAAATTAGACAAGATATGAGAAGTTGTAAATTCCTATTATCACACAGAATTACTGCAATAAGGTTCATGCATATTCCCAGTACACAGCCCTATCTTGAGGTATTGCAAGCTTATGAGGTTTAATTGAATGGTCTCAGGAGATCTAGCTGATACAAGCAGGACATGTAGGTTTTCATTTTCATGAAACAATAAGCAATCTAGGGAATAGATGTGGATTTTTAAAACAGAGTTTATGCTTGGAGGTTCTGTCAAATCAATTGCTTCAAAACCCTACAGCTACAGCTAAACTTCTGCACTTAGCATTCAGTATTAATAAGGCTGATGCTTCTTTCCCCTCCCCCTCCTACTTAAACTAGAAAAGAGTAGAAAATTGTTCATATTTCTAAAGCATACATTTTCAGCTAAATGTGAAACTGCCCAAAGGGTTTTGAATATACATATTTTATGCAAGTGTAATATCTATGTATCTGTATCCATATATTTAAATATTTTTGTGTAACCTTTTCTACGATATTTGATAGAGATGCTGGGTAAATGCTTGTACCATTCTTGAACATGAGAAAGGATTTTTACCCTCTCAATGCGGACATTCTTTTTCCTGTGAATTTGCACTGGTTTTGACAAGTGACAGTGAGGACTGGGCAGCTGAGTGCTGGCTGATGGAAGCACAGACTGTCTGCTCTGTTAAGGGGCACATCCTCTGGTTGGAGTTTCCTGGTTCTGAACTGGAGCTGGTGGGCCGCCAGCATCGTGCATGTGTAAGAATAAGAAGTGCTGTGGTGCTCAACAGTTCTGTCTGGTTCAGCCGTCATTCCGTGGAAGAAGCACGGCAGCAGTGACTCCTTCTGTAGAGCCTAGTGAGAGCAGAGCTGATGGGCAGTGTGATGGCCCTGCTGGGACTGCACTGGGGAATCAGTGATGCCTCGTCCTGCCCTCCTCTCCTCAGAGCCTGCCGCTGCCCTGGGGATTCATCCAGCTCCTGCTGGCACCAACAGGAATGGCTTGCACTGACTGCCAAGGGACTGGGATCCCATCTGTAGTCCACATGGAGGGTGACAGCTCTCCACATCACTGCTGACCCTGCTCTGCCCCTGTCCTAGCAGTGTCCACGAGGATGGAAACCACTGCATCCCACGAGGGCTAGGGTGCTTCAGCCTGGTGGCACTGGGGAACCTGCACTGCTACCGTGAGCTCTGCTTCTGTGGACTGAGGCACTTAGGTTTCTACATGGATCATGGACAGGGAATGTCATTTCATTCAAATGCATCATTCCGGCATTTTTTTCTGTGGGGGTTTGTCTACTGCAAATGTAATTTCTGATGAAATTTGCTGGGCTCTCCATCCAGACACGTTTTAACTTTTGATACATCTCTCTCAGATGTATATCTGTAAATTTATAGATATATATCTCAAAAGAAATGCTGGACAAAAAGCAAAGAACAGAGACTTCACGTTATTGACAAAACTGTCCTATGACAAAAAAAATGCTTTTTTTTTCTTCTATTTAAAATTAATTTTAGAGGCTGCATCTTTAATGTAAATAGCAAGTTACTCTGTGATTAATGTTTTCCATAGCATTTCTGAGTAATTGCTATCTTGTTTCTGGAAAGCCGTGTCCAGTGTTATGAAGCAACTGTGCTTTTTTTCTTCTGTTGTTATGAATATGAGTGCAACTTTTATGTAGGGAAGAAAAAAGAACAGGATTGGACTCTTTAGATAGGACTGAGTTATTTTAAATCCCGTTATAGGACTTGGTTGCTTTTTTTCCTTTCTTGTGGTTATTCTCTCTGCACGTTTGTATTTTTTCTATGGGTACTTGAAACCCTTTGTTTTAATAAGAGTGCAAGATATGAAGGGAAACACAACAAATGATGTAGGAAACATTATTTTTCCTCTTTCGTGTAAATAGCAAAATTTATAATGACTTAGATACCATTTCATTACATTTCTCATCTTTATAGAATTTGGCATGACACATACAAACCTTTAATAGCACTTTCATTTATGTTAAAAGTTAGAACTACTTTTGTCCAGGACTGACTTTCTCATCTCTTTCAGGTATCCAACATTTTTTCCCCCTAAGCCAAGTTTTCCATCTGATTGCTAAATAAATTTCTAGTAGAACAGAGCCTCCTTCTGTTTTTAGTCTTTTACATGTAGGTCTCTGCTCTGAATCCAGCGAAACTCATTAATGTAGAAAATGTGTTACAAACCTGCAAGAACTGGGTGGTGTATGAGCCATGAGGAGAGAGGTGACTGGCAAGCAAACAGGTGAAATGCCTGGCAAAGGCAATAGTTGGCTTTCTTGTTTGGAGTTGTGGAAGGGAAGCTTCCCTTTCCACTGGATGGACCTGGATGAAGGGCGACCCATTCCAGCCACAGCAGAGACAAGTATTGATGTCCTTGCTGATAATGTTGCTCTAAAATGTCATTTTCTATATGACACTAGGTCTTATTTCTGTAAATTATATGTAATGTATTTCTTATTCAAGTCAAAGAGGTTTTCATTGCTTTATCAGTATTATATGTTCTCTGTGGATAATTAGAAGAATTAATTTTCCAACCCTTTTAACCCCCAATACCTCTACAATCATCAATTTTGTATGAGTTAGGAAATAAATAAATATTTGGATCAGAACCCTGTCAGTAAAAATTGCATTTATTTATATAATCCGGTGTTCCAGTTGGCTTTTCTTTGTTGTTTTTTTCCTTGAAATGGAGCAATATAATCTGTTCATTATTCTACTTTTCTAAGAGGACAAAGGCTTTAAAGCAAATACTTTAAAACACAGCTAGACAAACAGGAAAAGTTTTCACATTGTACAGCAGAATGAAATCATGTAGGCTTTTTTTTTTTTTTTTTGTTTCACAGCCATTCTTTGTCCTCTGTTTTTCATACTGCCTCCAATCAAACAAAATTTTTACTTAAAATCTTTTGAAAGAACTTAAATAAAACACATTGCTTTGCTTTTATGGTTTTACCTTTCTTTATTACACAGTCAGTGGCAAAGTACAGGTTAAAGCTTTTCAAATAGTATCCTAGGGGATTATGAGTGCTGTAAACAAGGGGCAAGTATGGTAGGTTATAAGGTGAAAATATTAGCTCAGTAATACAGTAAAAGCAGGAAGGGCTGTGGTGTGGGGTAAATTTAGGATTATAAATGAGTGCCTTTATTTTGTTCCTGGCTCTGTCACTCACACATTGCGAGGCTTGTGGCTTCCAAGCTATGTATATAATAATGTAACTTGTCTATTAAACAGACTTGGAACCTGCAAATACACATTCCTGAAATGAATAAACTAAGCATCATCTACATAAAGAAATACTGATAGCATAATACAAATTAAAAGAGTCTTTATGCTGTAATCACCTGGCTTGGATTGTTCAAGTGCTTACACTTGGCAGTGAGATCCAAGTGGCACACTGCACAGCTGGGAGACGGATGGCTGGGCAGGATGCTTGAACAGTCACACCGAGAGGCTCAATTTAATTTTTAATTTGAAGTGGAATACGTATTATGGAGGAGAGCCAAGAAAACTAATGTTTATTTTACCATTTCATCACACATAGCACTTCTTTTCTCAGTGCAGAAAACAGCCCTGTATGGTTTTAAGCAGAGTGCTGACTAAGGTAATAAGGATATGGGAAAAGACAATTCTTGGGAGTAAACCCATCACTAATGAAATTCATGGCACAGCCTCCCTGAATACAACAGGGCCTCGACTATGCCCAAGAGAATACCAGATCTCACTCTCTGCTGGCTGTCTATCCCTTGCCAGTGTCATCAGACTCCTGATTTCTGCA
This sequence comes from Monarcha castaneiventris obscurior, assembly GCA_026261815.1. Classification (NCBI taxonomy): domain Eukaryota; kingdom Metazoa; phylum Chordata; class Aves; order Passeriformes; family Monarchidae; genus Monarcha; species Monarcha castaneiventris. Next base: position 2,858,238 of record JAMPIT010000350.1, on the reverse strand, counting down.
CTCAGTATTTCTAGGTCACATGGATTTCTCTTGACTCACCATCCGTAAGGTGAAGGATCACATGGGATTACCAACATGTGACATGCTTTTGCTCACTTTGGTTTAGCTTTTGTTGCATCTTGCTATCTGACTTTCCACTAGAGAGCTTGTCTGTCTGCTCTTTCCACTAGGGATAGGCTATGTCGGCCAGGCTTGTCTCTTCCTCTTAATGGGTAGTTTCAGCCCATCTCTGACATTAGGAAATTCCTCACTGTAAGTGATCAGTTGGTTTGATTTCTGCAAACATTCTGTAGGACTTTGCTGTCATCTTGGTCCAGCTTGTCACACATTTACCCACAGCCCAACCACTCTGCAGCAAGACAGAAGATCTTGAGAAAGTGCTGGACTTCAAAATAGCCTGAGAAATACCAGCACGATTCCCAACATGGTCCACTGGCACTGGAACAGCATCCCATTTCCTGATTAAGCTGCCAATCCAAGACCACAGGCTGAAACTGCTGAGAAATCATCATTCTTTCATATCAGGAGCACTATTGTAAGGAAAAGCGTCAGTTACTATAGAAAGGAGACTGAATAAGCGAGAGGCTATGATTATAATGTAAGTATTAATATGCAAATATACGTAAAACCTGTGAGACAGACAAGATCAACTGACTGTCTAGTGATGGGTAGTCCACATTTTCTTCTTTTAAATCAGATTATCACAATCCATCCTATTACTTGTGGTCTTCAATGCTTTTAGACACATCCTTTTACTCTGCTGCTCAGTCAGTGAGCCTGTACTTGTTTATGAACTTGTTAAACTGTTTAAAGTCTATTTGTTTTCATTATAGAAATAGAGGCTCTATTAAATCATCCTTTTAACAGGCCTCAGCAATAGCATAGGGGAGCCTTCACTTCCAGCACACCTTTTAGAGCTTGTTCAATCTGGTAAACATGATGTGAAAAGGAGGACAACAGTCCAGATGATTGTGTGGGGTCACTGCAAATATATGTAAACAATGACTGCATTTAAACAGAAAGCAAGAAATCTATTAAATCCTGAGATGGCCATGACTTTCTGCCTTTCTACAATGAAGCGAGTTCAAAACATCTCTGCTCATTGCTTGATTTATTTTGGATTTAGGTACTGCTGGAACTGAGCTGACTATGAGCCATTACCTATCTGACAGAGCTTCTCTGAAATCAGTTCGTCCTGAGATAAAGGGATGAGGATGAACCTGATACAGGATTGGGAAAGGTGGGTGACATGTGGCAGATGGGTGTTAGTAGGACTGTTTGCGTAGCACTGTAGCCATACTGCAGGTCTAAGGGCAGATGCCTTAGCCCCACATACTTGCAAGTGAGAAAACAGCAGCATTACACAGCTCTTGGTATCAGATCTGAATGTAATGCCTTTTGTAAGTGAAAACTTCTTGCAGCTTCCAGAGAAGCTCTTGAGGCTATGCTCCAATTAGACCTCATTTGTTTCCTTTCAAAAAATTTCTTCTAATGCTCTGGAAAACAGAAACTCAAAATATGTCAAAATAAAGTAAGCAACTGGATGCTGTAATCCATGTGAGAAAGGTGTGCTTCTGAAAGACATCAGGCTGACAAATCTTTATGTGTTCATAGCCTCGGGACTTCACCACCAGAGAACTGTGTTTCTTTTCTGCTGATGTGCACCAGTTGTTGCAGTGGGGGGCCAGGAGGAGGAATTCAGATTTCCTCAGGCTGATGGAGTTGATGAACTTGGAACAACCTGAGCTGTCAACAGGAAAATGAAGAGAAAACTCACCTCCCATCATGGAAGGCATGGGAAAAAACAAGTTTCAAAACCAAAGATTTTGCCAGTTTAGAACTGGTGATTTGTTAAGGAATATGTCCAGGATTTACTTCACAATACCTTGGCTCAAGTAACATCTCAGCACGAGGAGGTTTCCATTGATTCCCTGTCTCCTGCCCTTTTCTACCACTCTTCCAGACCGCTTTACCTTCACTAACTTATTTTACTCTGAAGCAAGTTTTGAAAAACCTGCTCGGATGTGTGGCAAATGAGCTAATGAATCACAAGGGAGCAACAACCCCTGGGTGTGGTGTGGAGGAAACATCCAACAGCAAGGGAGAAGGTGCAGGGGCATTAAACCCTGCAGAGCAGTTGTGTGAGGAAGGGCTTATGAGACCATGTGCTTTGGTCCCTGTCCTGGACATCTGGGATTAAAATATTGATAGCCTTCTGTGGCTGTGGAGCTCCAGCTGGCTCCTGGGCTCTGGCACACCCCACTGCCACAATGCCCACAGCTTTCTTCATATCCTGTGGTAAAAAGCTGCATAAGCTTGCCTCCTTCTTCCACCCTTTGAATGAGATCCTTCATGTTTCCCCAAATACCCCTCTGCTCGTTGGTATGACCAGCTCCATATAAGGTCTGCAGCTCCCACCCCTGGCCTGCCTGGCTCACACGTGGGATGTACAGAGCTGCACGGGTGAGGGCGAATTGTCCAGTGCAAACAAAGCCCCAGTTACCCCTGCCTTCCTCTCCCTGATCCCCAGCCCAGCCACCCACCTATTGTGTAAGGAGCCAAGAACGTTCAGCTCCCTGCTCTTCCCTCAAACAGAGTTGAAATCAGCCAATGGACCCACAAACTGCTGGGGGAGGACAACTGACAGGCGGCTGGGCAGGGAACATGTCTGCACAATAAAGCAGGCGTTAGTGAAAGAAGTTATTTTTCCCACCTCATGAATTGTAAGTAAATTTCAAGACTTTTTTGGTGCCTGACTCAGAGTTTTGAAATGTTTGGATTTGGCAGTGCTGCTCAACAATATCTTTGAAGCCCATCTGTGCTGTTTACATGCTCTTTCTTCAACCCCCCCAGGCATTGTCTGTTTCCTTTGGTTTTCCAGACTGTAATCTTTTGAAGCAATAAATTAAGGGTTTGTTTGATAATTGTGATGTTTGTGTGAAAGTTGTTCAGAATGTGAATCATAGATTTCTAAGACTAAAATGGGATCTGGAGGCATATAGCTACCAAATTATCTACAGTCTGTCATAAACAGGATTTTAATCCAGTAATTCACGTCTCCCGCCTGGCAGGTCCAGTGGCCCAGAAGTATTCATTTTTTAGGAGTTGTAGCTGATTTCCAGCTTGCAAGTGCTGGTGAATCCAATTCATGCTTTCATAAGTTTTTTCAGTAATTACAAAAGTAGCTGAAAAATACAAGATTTGTCCCTTCAAGGCAATATTTTTATAATATACAGAATGAAGTTAGCATATGCAGTAGCTATTAGGACACTGTTAAAAACAGACATCTGGCAAGGAAGGGAAGCCATCTGTGAAAATACAGTTCCTATTACCTACAATAACCCAAATGATGCCTCAGCTATAAATTCACAGCACTGGGAGTGCAAACAAAACTGTGTCCTGGGGGAAAAATATGAGGAAGTGTTACATATGCAACCATGTACCTACTCAGAAGGTGTCAGGTGAAATGAGATATTTGTAGTCACTATGGAATTTTGCCTCACAAAAAATCCCCCACTCTATTTTTATAAATTTATCCTTCCCTCCCTTCACCATTTCCTCCTTACTCTAATACCTCTTTAACACTCTTTAGCAAAAAAAAAAAAAAACAAAAAACAAAACAACAAAACAAAAAAAACCCAAAAAACTTGTGCTGAGCCTCCAAATATTTCTCTGTTCAAATGTCTGCATTGGAGAGTTCCTTAGTCAGATGCATACAAAGACAGAGGCCAAACACAGTCCCCATTTTTTTGTGTTTATATGTAGATAGATACAGATACAGATATATGTGTATGTATGTTCATAATCCACATACAAATTCTCTCATACAGATTTTGGTCTGATGACTCCTCTTAAAGCCCAACATTTAACTTTCAAGTTAATGAGGTTTTCAGAAAAGTTTGGGGCTATTTGTTCTTTTTTAACCACTTCATTTGTGTTAGTAAAAAAAAAGAACCATCAGTTATTGAAACTTGTGGATATTTATAAGAGTATAAGCAAGTGGCACCAAAACAATTATCTTCCAACCTAATCTCAGAAGAAATCTTCATTTTAATTTGCCCTAAGAGAAAGAGAATAGCATTCATGCTTATCAATGAGTATTTCCTAGGGTATGCAGATAGTAACAAGGCAAAGTACTGAAGCAAGTTGGCTTTCTTTTTTTTCAGGTGATAAATAATTCGCAAAACAGCCCTAGGATAGTGCAGAGAATATGCCTTCTAGTGAGAACTTAAAAAACTCAATCTGTTCTGCTTACGCAAGAAAAACCCAAAAGGTGATTTGTGCACAATCCTACATGGGAAAGATGTTTTTCATGGGAACTAATTGGTCAGAATATCCTGATGTGACAGTGCAGAAACTGATGCTGTATAATACGGATAGTCGAGATAGTTGAGCTGTGGTAGATTCTTATCATTCAAACTGCTTAAATCCACGTTATTCTGAAATGTCATTACTTTTAAAGAAGTTACAAGGTTGATGCAAAGATTTTTTGATTAATGACTTTCCTCAGATTGATATCTACGGGAGATTGGACAAGATGATTTTATCCCTTTCCTTTAGGCTTCAATCTATTGATCTGCAAAATAAATTTTTCACCATAAAATATATTTTTTCTGTAAAGGACAATATTTATTTTGCAGAAAAATTGCACAGAAACTGACAATTGAAAGAAAGCCATTTCCAGGCTTTTGTTACAAGGCTAGCATTTCCCAGAGGTGAGGGTTTCTCTTTGCTTTCTCATAGCACACCTTCACTGCTGCATGACACATTTGACTGATAGAGGACTTGCAATACACTTGACAAGAGCTGTTAGCTGCATAATGGTACAGGCTGCCTCAAACAGTACTTCAGTCTCCTCACCTGCATACTTCATTTCAAGAGATGCGCTGAAAGGCTAAGAAGTGTGCAAAGAAGGCAGTTTCAGGAAAGAGAATATCACTGGATTAACTCAGGGTTTTCAACTATAACTAAGGCTGGTGATAAGCTAAAAATATTGTGGGATTCACAAACAACATTTCTATAGATCAAAGACCAAAGTTTACAAATTACTGGGTAGGAACAGGATAGTAGTATTCTAAAAAGTCCTCTAGTGGCACTCTCTGTGTGCTCTTGGAAATCTCCCAGAGCAGCAGGGTGTATATATATACAGCCTGAAGTTTTAATGCAATTGTCCCCATGATTGTCTGAGCACAAGGGATCTGCATTCTTCATTTACATGTTTGTTGTGCAGAGAGAAAAAGATATTATCTGACATCATACTGGAGGAAAATGGCCACCTGTCCCAGAAAAGTGACTTGTTAGTATGTTTACATTCATGGGAATGAAATTCAGTAGTCTCAAAAAAGGCATTAAGTACTCTTGTGATGTTTGCTCCACCATGGATGGATACAGAAATTGCTTCCTGAGTGGTGCAGGTCAGATTCAAACAGCTAAAGTGCTTGCATGTTGGAGGAAAGGAAGGAGTTACTAAAAGAGTCAAAGCCTTTGTGCAGTGAGGGTGTAGTGGTAAGTAGAAAGGAAGCTGTGAAATGAACAATAAAAGCAAAAATGGTGGGAAAACTTCTTCCAGGCTTTGCTTTTCCTGATGAAGTCTCTGAGCCACTGATGGTGTCTCATGGATATGGGAAGAAAGGAGGAGCAGCAAACTCTGATACTTGGGAACTTGGGAAACATAAGGCATCATCTTGATCCTTAAAACTCGTCCAGGGTTAAGCAGCAACTAGGTGTGGGAATTTGGGTATGTGTTTGGGACCATTGCCTGCTTAAGCCACATAAATCCTTTGTTGGATGTAGCCCAACTAATGCACTAGGGGGCAAGACTCCAAAGTTGCAGTGTCCAGATCTTTTACTGGAACTAGCTTTTTATATCTCCACAGCATTTGATCTAGTGTACACCCTCTCCACCCCCCCCCATTTCTGTATTACAGTTGATACACTTATTAAAAGAGCAGCTGTATCCTTGCATAGCCTCAAATCCTATCCCAGATTCCATTGCAAAACAGATATATTTACTCCCTGTGGTTCTGTCTTGCTCTGCCTTCCTTTTAGATTCAAATCTGTAACAAGTTTATGAAGATGTGGTCTGCTATCTGCACAATTTAAACTATCAGCTCCATGGGGTAGTGATTATGTTCACATGTACCAGGCCCAAAAGTGGTGCTGTAAAAACACAGAGGATATGCTTTTAATTAATAAAAGCTCTTTTCAATTCTAAGGGTGACTGAAACATGGGAGAGGGTATTCACAGAATAACTTGGTTTGGAAGGGACCTCTAACCTTAATTTAAAGCCCTCTTCACCAACTTGGCAAGCCCAAAGATGCTGTTCCCCTCCTCCAGCATGGAGGAGCCCACCAGCCCCCAGGACCAGGTTTCTCAAAGTGAATCCCACGGTCTAAGTAGCCGAGCCCCTGGCTATTGTAATACTCACCATTCACTCTGAGAACTGTCTTCTATGTAATGCAAAGTGAGAAGATCATTCTAAGTGTATGAAATTGGTTGTGACATTAATTCAGTCCCAGGTGTGTTGAATTGTTCTAATATGCTAGGCTGAGAAGCTGAAGCCACTGAAAATGAATATGGTGTGTTGTTAATGTGCTTGATTATAAAAGAATTAGAACACTTGTGGAAATAGTGTCAGCTGTGTTTAATTTCCAGTGGATTTATTGAGCATGATGCTCATGTGTGATGATGTAGTGCCGTTAGCCTCATGGAAGAGGTTGTATTGTCCTGGATTTTGCTTTTCTAGCAGCACTGTATTTCCACTACAATATTACCACTATATGTGATATTTTTTGCTAACTAGCAAACAGCAAAAGACTTGCAGATGTCATCATCCATGGGACAGTGATGTGCTCTTTTAAAGGTTTCTTTCTATAATGAGAGCAACCTCCATTTTGTCACTGTTCACAAGTGACACAGCTTACAAGCTGGATACCTGCTGCAGTTTCCAACAGTGGCAAAACTATTCTGTACTTGGATGTAGAAACACAAATAAAAGTAAAAAACACTGCATATTTTAGTGTGAACTGAATGCAGGTGATACATGCACAGCTCAGGAGACTGAGGTCCCTGGTCAATTCACTTGGCTGCTGCAGATTTTAGCTGGAAACCAGCTGCCAGCACATCTGGTATTGTACCAGGAGACTCATTTGTGTGGGGGAAGAAAAAGTACAGATATTCTGCTTAAGGGCAATTTGGGCTTCCAGATTTCTGATTTGTCTCTGTGATTCACCTCCCAACAAGTCCTCTGCACCCACTGTTGCCCTGGTCTTGAATCAGCTGCGGAGGCCGAGAACCATTGAGTCCTTGAGCTCTGGTACTGCTGTGTTTGGCCTCTTGTTTTAGCATAGGCTATCTGGCATAACGGTGACGTGCATGAGAATGGGTGCTGTAAAAGCTGTTGGGCTGGATGAGATTTCCCAAGCTATCTAGATGCAGTTAACAAGTAGAGTTTAAAGCTAGGTAAAATCAAGTATTTATCCCAAGCAGAAATCCTCAGGGACTTGATGATTTTTTGCTCCTGGGACTCACAAGCATGGGCTTCTCCTCAGATGTTGGAAGAGATCCATCTACCTTGGACAGTGGAAAAGAATCCTCAGATGTTGGACAGCGGAGTTTAAATTCTCCCTAAGTCTACTGTAATATTAACCCTCCAGCCAGAAAAATAACCATCATGTCTACCATTATGCTGGGATGGGATTTTATCAGCTTTTTTTGACTGATGGTTCCTTATCTTGCATGGATTGATTCCATATTTTCTGACCTGGAATGGAAATTCAAGCAGAGTATTTTATTGTTGGCATGAGTCCTGCTCTCTTTCCAGTGCAACTTTTTCTGAGAGATAATGGGTTATGTTAGATAGGTTGAATGTAGGGGGCTTTATTTACCTGTGCTGAAGTGAAGCATTGAGTGCCCCTTACAAAATGTCTGTTGGTAACCTTAGGTGGAGATGTTAATTATTAGTACAGCTCCTGTAAGGCAGGTTTGAAGTAAAAAATGAGGGACTCTATCGAGTTTGTGAGACATTGCTGGAGATGTTCTTCTGATCTAGTGGTTCTTGAGACATCTGAGGGATCTGGAACTGGCCTGATGGGCTCTGTGCTTGTGATACATTACTGCTGTATCAATCCATGTTAGAACTTCTAAAATTTATCTGCACTCTATAAGAACCACCAGCTTTCTCCTTTGATGAATATTTAGCTTTTTAAAAATCTTTTTGTCTCTCTCTAATGCATTTGACATTGATCATAGCTATAAACAGGATTTATATCCAAGGAGAAGTGATCTCCTGTGGCATTCTTCAGGCATACCGTGTCCTACACTCATGAATAGAATGATTACCAGATTGGGGTCAGAGAGGAATTTTTTTCTAGGTGAGACCATCACGTTGTCAGAGTTCCTTGTCCTTGTTCTATTCAGCCCAGCTGTTAAAACCTGACTAGCAGTTTTATTTAGTCACTAGCAAGTCTTTTTTCCCCCTCATTATTCTATGTCACTGGTGACATACTTGCTCTTCTGTGTAGCTTAAGGCTGACAGTGTGATAGAGAGTGATCTGGGATCTGTGCCATGGAGAGGAATTTGGTACATGCTTTTGACCTGGATAATTACTGTGTGACTATATGGGTTGAAGAGATGGGACCTGATGTGTCAAGGCCATATTTTTTTTGCCTTGATCGTGTTTCCTTTGTTCCTTGCTACTTCATTTGGTCATGCACAGCAACTAGTGATTGAAGCAATGATAAGAAAAATTATATAATTACAGTTTCAGAGAACACCTTGCTTTTTTCATAGGTGAAACTTCAATTTCATTCCTTGACTTGCATATGCATTGCATGCTGGAATCCTTGGGCAAACTTTAGCCATGTGGCATCTCTGCCACCATGAAATCATGTGCCTGAAAGAAGAGGGAGGGGTTGAAGGTAGTCACAGTAGAGACAGGGATGGGAAGAAATGGAGGTAGGATGAGCAAATGGCCAACAAGCTTGTTTTAGCAAAGACATTGTAATTAAAACCAGAAGGTGATGCAATAATAGTAGTTTCTTGCGTAGTTCCAAATACTACTATTTTACTCTAATTTTGATGACAATTTTTCTGTTTCACTGAGCACTGTGCCGAAAGCTTCTTACAAACAAGCTTTTTAAGTGCATCATGTAAAATTCGAGCATGTCAGAATAATCTCCTCATTTTAAAGGATCCAGTGTACCGAGGCTTCTTCTTCCTAACTGGCCATGCAGTGCTTTGGGCTGCTTATTAGAGGAGGTAGGCATATGGAATATTAATAAGAAATAGCCTGCTTTTCCATTAAATTAACTGGACAGTTTAAAATTCAAATACTTTGTATTATCTTTTTTGAATTGTGGGCAGTTAATGGAGGAAACATATTCAAGGAGATTTTCAGATCATTTTTACAAGAAAACTAATCTAAAAGGCAAGAACTTGAATTGCTGCATTTCAGTACCATGTTAATGCAGCTACTGTTCTGGATGATCATAAAATTAACTTATTCATGTAGACAAGCTGTAAAATTATGATACTAACTGCTAAATTTAAAACCTGAGTGATAAACAAGTTAACTTGTTTCAAGCACTTAAAAATTTTTTTTTAAAAGGACAACTGTGATGAGGGTAAGTGTTCATAGAATTTTTCTGTATGCATGAATTTTTCATATATAATAGCGCACTATAGCCATGAAATAACAGAAAACAGATCTGGAAGAAATATCGTGAACTCATCAAGCCTGTGTCCCTGTCTTCTGCTGTACCAGAATGAAGGACCTGTCTTTCATTGGTGAGCAGTTCATCAATCTCTGATCACATATCACACTTGGTCATTCTTGTATCATGCATAAGTTATTCAAAAATTAACATGAGTAAACTGTAGTGCTTCATAAAAGTTTGAGGTGTATTTTCATGTAACTTTTCAAGGACAATGCAACAGTCCCTGTTTGCAAATAGCACTCAGCTTTAACAGAATTGTCCCTGGGGAACTGGAACCAATTTGAGGATAAAGTGTTACAGGCTCTTGTCAGAGTTGGTCAACACAGCTGTAAGACTTTCTTGTTGTAGTCTGGGATCAGTGCAGGTCCTGATAGCCTGGAAGGGTTTAAAAATTATTTCTCATTTCAGTTCCTGAATATCCAAAGTCTGGACCACCAGAAAAGTGATAGATTTTGCATAGCTTTGGAGGGGACGAGGAAGGAAAACTGGTGGCATCATCCCACTCTTGTAGATCATAAGATGTGGAGACTGACATTTAGGAGGAAGACCTGAGGTCTCCAAAGCCATTTACATTAAGGGACTGAAAATTAGATTTGTGTTGCTTTAATGGGTAATAATGGAGATGTAAAGACTCCTAAAGTAAATGTAATTTCTCTGATTAGGTGTGACGCTTCAGTCTGTACATGACACACACAGAGTACATGTGTGGTTTCTTAATATGTCCCACGTGGTTTCTTCAGACAACTCAGCATTAACTGAGTCTGAAGACTTAGTACAGCCACTCTTCACAAGTCTTCATTTCTTGACTTTTTCTCTGCAAATCAGTGGGCTTTCATCACTCCCAGTCATGTAGCATAGGTTCCATTGGGACCACATGAGATGTGCAATATGCACCCCTAATCCTCTACAGTACCTTTACCTGAAGCTTGCCTTGCCTCCAAGTCATGTTTGGGCCACAGAGAGCTCTTAGTCTTGAGTTCCTTCTAACTCTTGTTCTGTTACTGCTGAGAACATTCCCAATCAACCCTCTTTGTCTACATCCTCTTAGGGAAGAGCCTTGGGAAGGGGCAAATCTTCTGAAGAACCCTGGTTCTCATGACACAGATTTGTCTTGTCACATTTGACTATTGTATAACACTGCAGTCCTCGTAGCAGAAAGTTCATAATCTAAACAGACAGAAGAGTTAAAAGATGGACAGGGGCACAGGACATGGAACTGGGAAGCCATCTGTCTAAGGTCACAAAAATGATCAATGCTACAACTGGCAATAAAAGAATAAGATCCTGTCCCAGTGTGTAGGTGATGCTGAATGCCTGCCAAGGTTTTTGCAGATGAATAAACATCAAGTACATTTTAAAATGAATTTTTCCACTGGAAAATAGTTTCCCAGACCCCTCAGGTTCTTATACTTCCCCCAACCCAGACTCTTCCTTTTTATCATCAAATTGCAAGATCTGGACTTCCTAGCACAAGCACACAAAAACAAGAGCACAAGGCCTGAAGAGAGTACCCACAGACAGTGGTGCCTCCTCCCTAAGGAAGTGCTGCAGCGAGATGTCTGTTTTGATTGTTTATAACCCATGTTTTCTTTGTAGTTAATGGAAGGAGATAACCATCCAAAGGACGATTCAGGCTCGGATGGGAGGCAACTTAGGTAAAGGTTACAATTTTGCAGAGCTGAATCTGGGCTCTGTCCTAAGAAGGATGCTTTGGATCTCTGCACCGTGAAAAGAGAGATGACCACTTCCAAAAACCAATAGATGCTTATCACAATAAAGTGTAAAAGACTGGTAGAAATTAAATATATTCATTGGCATTCTATACAAGTAAGAGAAAAAAAGTTGAAGATTGATAAAATCTTTTTTTTTTCCCCTCAAGTTGTTGTCCTTCCTTAGTAGGATAAAACAAAAGGAAACAACTAACTAGTTCAGATCCACTTGGGCATAAAACATTTTGTGAACTGGTCAGAGGACTCATCTATTGAAAGGATCCTACATAGTTCCCCTTTGTTTTCTTAAAATGTTCAACACTGTCATTTGATTTCAATGATGATAAAACTTCTGAAGCCTTCAGCATATTGGCTGAAAACCAGATGAAGTGCTGTCTTTTTGTTTCATAAAATGGCTTAGTTTCAATGATAAACATAGCCAAAGGGGAACATTTTGGTTAAACTATTAAAAAAACCCCACAGTGTATTGTTTCCAATTAGTTGAAATCTGCTTTAATAGGACAAAGCAATTTTCTCACCAAAGTTTTCTTAAAGTTGTCATCTTTCTTTGTGACTTACGGGGAGGGGAGGGGGTGCTGGAGGACCCCTTCCATTCTTGGGTGACCATTTAGAGTTTGAGTCAAGATGCTGGCAAGCATTTTGAGCACATTCAAATCAACATAGATAGTCTTATTTGGAGCGTGCTCTGGGTTTGCCCTCACTGAATTTGTCTGTTCACAAATATGACCTGTAGCTGGAGAATGCTGAGTATCCCCAGGTGCAGAAGCTTGCGGGGCCTGGGTAAGGAAGGATGAAGAGGTGGAAACTTAAGGGACATTTGTGGAAAAGGAGAAAACCTGTATTACTTGTACAAGGAAAGGAAGGTGGGGAGTGGTGGGAAGCATGGATTATCTGGGAAGGGATGACAGAGAGTGGTACCTGAGTGCTGATGGACTGAAACAGTATAAATGAGAGAATTGCACCATCCCACCTACAGAGCAGGAGGGAGAGCAGAGCAGGCAAAAGGAGCTCTTTACCATTCCATCCAAGACAGAGGGCTACTTACCCCCAAGCCTCTTCCCCACTTCCACATGCAACCAGTGCCCCCTTACTGCTGCTGTTAGTCAAGGTCGAGCCTGTGCTCCTGCTGAGAGTGCCCAAGGGCACACTCCAGTGTGGACTGTGTGTGAGCTCCGGGCCACTCTGGCAGGGACACACCAAGCCCTCCCTGCACAGTAAGGCTTTTGCTCAACCAACCCGTGTTCAACAGGCACAGCACAGCTAAGGGTCCTTTCATTTTTTTCTCCCACAGCTACCTCAAGTGCAGCTCTTCCAAAGCAGAATGCAGGGGCATTGAACCTGAGGGTTCAGTTCCATAGTCCATTTGATGTGACTAAACCATCTGCCCAGCTATTTCTTTTCGGTATTTTCAGTTAGGTAAATTCCCTGATCCAAACTTCTGTGCATCCACATAACATCTTGTGCTGGCACAAGTGAGAAAATGTTGCTGGGGCCAGAGAGCAGAAGGTAGAGCTATCCCTTTAAATAACAGCCCAGCTTTAGGTCAGCTCAAGCCATTTCTAAAGCCAGAGCTCGATCTTCAAGGGCTCTGAGTCGGCTTCATGGATGTTGACTTCCAAGCAGTAAAATATTGTCTTCAACCACTGCCTATTTCAGTTTTGTCTCGCACATTTTGGGGTCACTAACACATTCCTATATAAGGGAAATGTTAGGCATAGTTGATCGATGCTTGTAAAATGCCAGATGCTACAGAAAACTGGAGTAAGAGGCACCATCTCAGCTTAGCTTTGAGTAAGATTCCTAGCAAAGCATCCAGTTCCTGTGTATTGCATCACTTAAGCCTTTGAAGCAGCCCACACATTGTGTGGCAGGTTATACTTTACAGTGACACCAGTGCCAGAAATATTCAAAAGAACCTCTGGGAGGTAGGTGCAGGCTCTCGAAGTCCTTTGCAATGACTCGACCCCACAAGTTCACAACCTGATATTTTGTGTTCCTGCAGTGCTGAACACACTGGGTTTGCAATTGAACAGGATAGCTCATGTGTAGAAGTTACTGCAGTAAAAGTCATAATAGCAGAAATAAACTCACGCTCCTGAGGACCTGCAGACAATGACACGTAGCAGAGTGGTAAGACACAGTATGTGAAGTAGGGAAATTAGAGCCCTTCTTTGTTCCTATCTTTCATTTTCCTCAAGAGGAAAAATGATACGGATTTTCATGTCTCACATCTGAAATGCTGGGCTCACATTTTTTGTGGCAATGGTTTAATGCAGTTCCTCTTAGAGATGAGATCACATTGCTGGATATAGAAACCTCATCAGGTGAGGAGCTGCAGTTGTTGGCTGTGCTGTGAGAGAGATATTGTGATGATGATTATATACTAAAAGTACAAGAATGATTAGATTGCATGAAACACCATTTTTTAAAATAACGGAATGCTAAAAGAGAGGGAAATCTCTGTTTCTATTTAGTTGGGGGTTTTTTTCTGTGTATTGAGCTCAGACTCTGGATGACTTGGAGTATGAAGAGTGATTATTGGCATGTAAAATACAGTTTGACAAACTAGTGCTTCTGTAGAACAATAATAGAGGAAAGTACATCTTGATCCTCAAGTTGAGATCTGTCCTATTCCAGGCAAACATGCCATTTTTTCTCTTTTGTAAGCATATCAAGCTCAGTTATTTGTTTGTGAAAGCAAGGGGGAGAAACAGAAAAAACTGTAGCATAGCTGACTGTTTTATTGTGTGTTAAACCATTATTCACATTTTTATGTTAATTATTAGAAAGGTTGATAACAGGAGTTTGGGAAACATGTCAAAACAGAAATGACAGCTAAAAGAAAATCTAAACAAAAAGCAAAATCATAGGCTTGTATTTTTTACAGTATCACAGAAAAGCTCTGACATTTTTCTTCCCTTATTTCTTGCAGGTAGAATTTCTTAGCTCTAAGCACATGAAAATGGAAAGAGCAATTTTATATTATACTTACAAAGGAACAGATTTATTGAGTACTTAGACCTGCTAAAGAAAATCACTTATCTAATCTAACCAATGCACTGTATGATCCTTTTTCAATGGCTAAGACCTCTGATGGAAAAATAGTTGAAATATAAATCCAGCAGCTCAGATTCAGGAAAGAAAATTAAGGAGTTGTTTGTGGCCTTCTGTTAGTCCCAACTGTTGCCTGGTAACTGTCTAAAAATTAACTGCGCATCACCTGGCTTCTAAGGACCGTGGCATCACCAGAATCCTGACATCTGCTATGTCTTACATTGAAAAGCTGAACTTCTTTTCTTGGTTATGAATTTTTTGTCATGATCAGAGAAGTTACTCAACTACACAGCTAGATGCTTATGGTAAAGTCATTTAAAATATTGTAAAAATAACAAATAATATATATAATTAACTGCAGAACAAACTTATTTTAAAGTACAGAAATTTCACACAATCTTTTTCTGACGTTACTATGTAGCATTCCATTCTTTCTTTGAGACGTGTAGACAATATATTTAATTTCTTTCTTACGTCTGCACATACTGAGCTTCCCCCAAGCTTTGCATGAGACTAGAACTGAGAACAAAGTGCATTGGCAGAAAGTGTGGCAGGGATACTCCTGAAATGGAAATCTGGTAGGTATACATAGATCATCAGATATACTTTGACCAGGTTTGTAAAAGAAATGAGTTTCAAAAAACTTTCCAGGTTGTTTGATGCTCAGCTTTGCAATGATTTTAGGGTCAATTTGTACCTGCTATTCCAATGGCAGTGCTGAGAAGATTGTGAATATTTAGATTAATATAGGTGAGAACACATAACCTAAGTATTAAACTGAGTGGAACTTGTGTTCTACAAATTATAGAATCATTTAGAATGGAAAATTTCCTCAAGATCACCAAGTCCAACTATAAGATATTTTATTTAATTGAGCATGTAACCTGCAAGCTATTCCCCTCTTCTGTGCTGTTGGCCACTGAACACTGAAGGCCCTGCAGCAGAACTTATTTCAATGCACCAGAAAATCTGAAGTAATTTTTAAAAAATTGTTCACTTACAGATGCTGTGTCAGGTTGTTATGCAACACTCATCCTAATATTAATTTTCTATGCCTACAGTACTCTCCTTTGCAGAACCTGAGTGTCCCGCACACATCAGTTAATTAAGTTTCACAATACCCATGTGGGTGCATTGTTTTATTGTCTTAATTGAACAAAAGGGAGAAGAGAAACACAGAGAGATGAAGTGACCTAGCCAAGGTCACTGTGTTAATTAAGAGTAAAAGTTTGCTTCAGAAAAGAAGATAAGCACATCACAAGGTAAGTGAAGCAAAGTGAAGGTGAACTTACCATTGCTAAGGTTTATTTGCTATCACAGAACTAACTGAAAATTCTTAAAATTTGGTTTAGGTAAGCTTCTAAATGGGGATCAGAATCAGAGAATGCTGACTTCTCTCACTACACATTTTATTCAGTTCTGATACTAGGAAGATCTTGACTGCTCTTCCTGTACTGCACATGATCTGAGTGGGAGCAGCAGCCTACAGGAAAAGCAGGTAAATCTATAGGTGTGCACTGTGTTAGAGTGTCCTTGGGCAAAATGGCAGAGGAGGGAGTCCCAGTAACCCAGTGAGAGACATGAGCCCTCCTAGGCTGCCACAAGGAACTCTCAGCCCCAGGGGCTGAGGAGCAGCCAAAGGAAGAGGCTCTCTAAAGCACTTTGCAGTCTGACGGGCTCACTGCCTGTGGGGTGGGTACGAGATGTTGTGTGATGCTGAGGAGCTACATTTGGAGGTGGCACAAGGCTTTTTATGGGCTATTCAGGGAGGTGCAGAGTGGGAAGGATCAAGGTGGTCTGGGGAGGAATGAATGTGCAAAGGCAAAGTGGACAGAAGGAGCCACTTATGGTCAGCACACTTGTCGGGTTATGCCCTGCACCTGGTCAGCCCTGCCTGGCCTGACTTCTCATTAAACTCCATTTCTTAACTATTTTCTTGATAGAGGGTCTGTGTATCTGGGCAAATGGAGCTGCAGCAGCCTCGCCGCTACTGACCTCCTTGATTCAGCAACACCTGACAATAAATATGTATGTATTATACTTTTGTGTATCTATATATGTATCTGTATGTGCATATATGTGAGCCACAGTTTTGCTTGTGAGTATTCCTGTCACACAGTAGCATTTTTCAGGTGGAAAGAGGGGAGAAAACTGCAAATTAGGGGCATTTGGGAAAGCCAGTCAGCCCTCTCTGTTGACACCAAGGACCCCCATACGCAGTTGAGCTATCTTTTATCCAAAAAGGTGTCATCAGAGGACATAGGTAGTAATTTGTTTCAGGAAGGTCAAGCACATGTCGTCATTCAGAAAGCTAAAAAAGCCTCATTCTGCAGCACTAGGAGCCAGTTTTTTATACAGCTTATAAAGATTTTGAAGCACTGCCTTCTAGCATTGCAAGTGACACCCGTCTAAAACACTTGGAGAAGAAGAACATTTATCAGGAAGTTTTTTCTAACATCAAACCTTTAGGAGCAAGCAACCGAACATATTTACATTTTCAGTCTTGCTCTTTATGAGCAAGGCAGGGCATATGTTGGAAACAAAATGAAGAGGGCTTTTTTTCTCAAGAGGAAAATGAAAATCCAAATTGAGGTCAAAACCCAATAATCATTACTGTCTTGGAGTTGAGAAACCCATGTGTATCAGTACAAGCTCTTTTTTTATGGATTCTTTCCACAAAACCGCTGATGACAATCTATGTGATAGATAAATTACATCCCACTCATTTTGATTACAGCTTTTCATTTCTCTTTTGGAATGACTGCCCCAATACTTTCACATGAGTGAACTAAAGGACCAGAAAAGACAAACAGCTAAGGGGAAAATAACAAAGCAACAGAAATGGTGACAGTAAATTGATGCAGTGAGTGAAGAAGGGTCATTCCCCATCACTGTGTCAGCTGGTGCTGTGCAGACTGACATGAAAGAGTTCCAGAAAAATAGGTCTAGGCCATTTCATTCCAGTTCTGTTCTGTATGGGTAAAGTTTTTGTTTATTAAGCAAACCCCTCTATTTACATCCCCTTTAGGATATCTGTGTGTTGCCACAGTACATACAGTAATGCCTCTAAGACCTTCTGAAAATAAGAATGAGACTTGTTATGAAGCCGATGCAGATGAACTGATTTCAGTTAGAAAAAGATAACCTTAGACAAGAGCACTGCAAGGTCACACACCAAATCCTAGCCCTGAGCTGTTAGAAAATACTTGTTTTGCAATAAACTGTGCAGAGCAGATGTAGAGTGTAGGTCTGTGGAGCCACAGGATGATGTCCCACAGCACTTCATCCTGAGTATGCTGCAAAAGCTGTCCCGTGGCTGCTCAGCCATGCCACGCCAGGACATTGTCTCTGCTTCTCAGCAGGGGCTACACTGGGCTGCCTTTCTGGCCTGATTCAGCTGTCTGGGAGTATTCCCACTGCCCCATCACACATCAGTAGGAATAGCCAGCATAAACTGCCACCAGATTCTCTCCTGGTCATCAGCTGGTGGAATTGTAATAAGCCAAGGGCACCTGGAAAATCAGTGGTTGCATTAGCATTATAGCAATGGGGCAACTTTGAAATTTAGGCTTATTATTAAAATTTTTATGGCTCCCTCCTGCTCTGGCAACACATGAATGAATTACTGATTAATTTTACAAGTCTCAGTTTTCACTTTGAAGTATTACTATTACCCATCACTAACTCCTGGCAGGTTATTGTAAAACTCTGATGAAATTTGTCTGCTATTAAACGGATCGCAAAGTGATGAATCAAGGCCAAAGTTCCTGCACTACCTTTCTTAATTCTAGCTAGCATTTATAGCCACCTGATGTGGAAAAGTAGACTCTGCCCAAATGCAGCAGAGTTTGACTGTGAATGGAAAATTTGAAAGCATCTGATGAAAGTCTTTCTTACCTGCTTGTTTTTTGAAATAGGAAAGATGCCATTTTCCTGCGCAAGCTTTTTGAAATACTGGTAAAAAATTTGGGCCTACTCAAGGCCAAGTTGTTATTTGCATGGGATCATTTTCTGAGGCAGTCAATTACCTACAAGCCATATGTCACAGCTCGGGGGACCCGAGGCAGGTGTGTGTTGGAATAACCCACTGTTCCATCTGCCAAGTTTGTTTTAAATGTACATAGCATAAACAAGCTTGAAGTCCAGCTGGAGTGCCACAGCCAGCATGGCAAAGCAGATGACTCTTTAATTTCTTATGGAAGCAATGGACGGAAAATAACCCCAGCAGACTAAGGGAATTTATCAGATCTTGCCCAAAAAATGGTTGATGTTTGTGTTTAATACACTGAGCTCTTAGCATTAAAAATTATAATGTTGGTTTGATGAGAAGACCACCTTGGGAAATGGTCAAGGACATTTCTGTTCAACATGTGCTGAAAGCCAAACTCTCAGCTTACAGATCATTTTGGTTTCCTTGAACTTGTCCTCCAGTTCCCCTGCCAGAAAATGACCCATATTGGTGCAGGTTTGCTCTCCAAAGTAATACACAGCCGTAACTAGATTGATTTATGGACTGTCAACACCTAGACATCTAGGTAACACCTGGGCTTAGGGGAGCATCCTATGTTCATAGTAGTATCTGAGAGAAGGAAAAGAGGAGTGTGAGGTGATTTTGATAATGATGTGAAGTGAAAAACACCTCCTTATATTCATATGACATTTCTTAGTGAATCCTGTCTACTATATGTCATCTAGGTTATACACTATCTGTCACAGAGATTGTCCTTATTCCGTTTATAATACTGAGTCAAACATATTGCTGATGTTATAATTCTGACTGTGTATGTTTAAATATTCTGTGAGGGTGCCACTCACATGGGGAAATGTCAAGGCTTATCATTGGTTTCATATACATGCAACTGATCTAATTTGAAAAAATGACCATGTCAGCAATGAGCTATTCTCTGTCATGGCTGTGTCCTGTAGACCTTGTGTCCATTTATGAAATAGAAGGCCTTGTGCTTAAGCCAGCCTATTAATGTGGGAATATATATATCTAGGACCAACAAAGAAATGGCAAGGATAGTTTCATAAACCTGGTGCATATGCAACTGTTAGTAGGCCCTGTTGTTTTGGATTGTGTGAAGTGTTACCCTCTTAAAAGAAGACAGTATGGCCATGGAGTTTCACAAAACCGAGAAGTTCAGGTCATGGACCTTTCCCCAAGGGCCTTGCACTTGGGTTAAAAAAATGAGAACAGCTCCAGGGAGAGCTGAGCTACAGCCAATTGCACTCAAACTGTAGCTACCAGAGGTTTACTGCCAAGATGAGAGCAATATCTTTGAAGACTGATCCTGGGTTCTAGATATGGGTGAAATGGTAGTAGGAAGATGAGGTGGAGAACGTGCTTGTTAAATTCAGATGACGAAGACGTGAAAATGCACGGAAATTGGAATTTGGAATTTTATGGAGAAAATGGAGAAAAGTTCTTAAAGCTTATGGACTGTCTGTATTCAGACAGGACTAATTTGTTGCATAAAAAATAAATGGGGAAAACACAGATTAAGTACTGTTTCCAAAAACAGGGACTTGGGGTTTGCCATGGTTTATAAGATAGTCAATATTTTTAGGCTATGACAATAAGAAAACCAAGCATTGCATTGGGACATAACAAGAGATCCCTGGAAATAATCTTCCTATTTAGAATGGATATAGTGTTTAGTTTGGGAAGTTGTATTTTGAGAAAGACGGGAAGGAATTGCAAAAGGTTTCTGAATGATATGGCCTTAGAGTGACAGATGAATGAATTGTGATAGTTTATGCCAGAAAAGAAAATGCAAGATATGACAGCAGTCTTCAAGTATGGAAAATACAGTTGCAGAGGAGAAGACAGAGTGTTGTCTTTAATGTTCTCTCTATAAACAGAATAAAAGGCAGTGGGCTTTACTTCCAGAGAGAGGAAATCAGCTAAAGAAAGACTTCCTAAGGCCTTTTCAATAGTAAGAATTAACCCCACTTTCAGCAGTGGCTGGCCTACTGATAATGTCTGGTACAATCCTAGAGCAGAGTCAGGGAAAAGCCTTATTTCCACCAGTGGCACTCACACCTCTTATTAACTCTTGACATCAGGACTACATCCCAGTACAGATAAGTAATTTTGGCAACCTTGGACTTCTTCTTTTTTCAACTTTCAGCCATTTAACTTTGGGAAAATGAAACACTCTGCTAGGCTGACAATGACCACGGTAGATTGATGTGACTCTAAATTACCATGAACACTGAAGCAGGGTTTTCCCAGAGGACAGCCAAGTCACCCTTAATCGTAGTGAGGGTAATGGCAGTGTTCTTGTGCCAGCAGAACATTCTACATTCTCCACTGAAATGACTGATCCAAGACGATGAATAGCTGGTCATGCCTGGTAGTTCACGGCAGCCTTAGGCTGCACTTGCTGTCGAGGGATGATGTAACACAAAATGCTGTGCTGTTTGTGTAGCTGACACTACGCTAAACTGTAACAAATAAGCCACCTTAAATGCCAGATCTCCATGGAAAATAGGTATCTTTTTTTTGTGAAGTCATGTTGATCTAAATTTTGTCTGTTAAGTTAGGGCGAATCCTGACTTCATTAGTTAAGTTTAGTTGGTCTGCTCCTTTTTATAATGTACAAGTTAGCTCAGCGAAGATAAATAAATAACAGCTGCTAATCTCAGCAGGGACAACACAACACAACACAAGGGATTGGTGAACTGGGGAATTTGCAGTCAGTAGCTCTAGAATGGCTGGATATCAGCAGTCTGGGAAAGCCAGCCCTTCCTCTAAGCCTGCTCTCAAATATTTTGCAATTCCTTTTAGCTTTTTTTTGCTTTCCTTGCTAGCAACTGTCATGTGATACTGCTGGGAAAATACGTCAGGGTAATCCACCCTTCATGCAACTGCATTTTGGGTACAGCCTAATTGGCAAGAAACAGCAAAAAGATCACAAGTATTTTATATTCTTTATTTATATGACCAGGAGAGTGATATCAATACAGACATTTTCTTCTCTTTACCTCCCTTCTCCACTAATTTTAGGACTGCTTCAAGCTCACCTTTAACTGACTCGATTGATAAAGATGAATAATGTGCATGATTAATGCTAAGCATTTGCTCATTTGCCTGAAATCCCAAGATTTTGACTCACCAAAAATTTCAGCTGTGCATTGCTGTTAGAGGGCCTGATGGATGCAGGACTTCTGTGCTCAGTGTATCACAGCTACCTGTATATAGTGACTTCCAGAGGCTTCACTGGGATTAGCCACATAGCTGAATCAGAGCTGAAATATGTCACTGGATTCATAGGATTCTGTATTTTTGATTCTCTATTTCCTAAAATTGACCTTGGTATCCTTATCTCTCAAAAACATTGCACCAGGGTACCCATGCTGAGACATGGCAGGGATTAAGGCAGAGCCTTCCCAGAGAAGCAGTAAGACAGGGATGGAGAAAGCCTCCCAGACTGTGTTTCTCACCCCCCAACTTGACTAGACATATTTTTGCAAAAGTGCATTTTGTTTGCCTCCAAACACTGTCTGAAAAGTGAGCTCAAGAAATTACAGTATTTCAACAGAAATTCAAATCGCTTTGCTATCACTGAGGTCATCTTACACATCTGGCAGTAGCAAAACTTGTGGAGGGGTGAAGTTAATTCGGGAAGAATCAGGCCCAAGTATCCAAAAAGCAGTTGCTCTGTGTGTTCGTTCTCCCTTTGCTTTTAAAGCCTACATTTTCTCTTATCAATATAAATTGTCAGGACAATGGCTGCAGTGTGTTTACACTGCCTTCCACAAATGTGGCTGCAGATCTTGGTTGTGTCAGAGATACCTTTACTCTATTAGTCTGGATAATTCCATCACACAGTTACAATAGAAACTTCCTCAGCCTGTAAATGCACATCAAGGGTCCTGGCTGCCCCTGCACATCCTTTTTCATGTACACAGCAAACACTGCTGGTACAAAAAGATGAGGATATTGACAATAATCTTGGAAATGGTAAGAAATAAATATGGCAATCTGTAGCTGTCATTAAATTGTTCCAGGCATGAAAAGTCCCGTAAAATCTCACTGACCTGACAAGACTGTGAATTTCTCTTTTAAAACGGCAGCTGTTCTCTGTTATTCCTTCATTGCTGCATGAGACTTTGAAATGCTCAGTATTGTCCTGGGATCAGTTTGCTTCTTTTACAGATCTGGAAAGGGTGTCTGGGAGCAGCAATTAGTACAGGCTTCTAATGGATGCTGCATCTTCCTGGAGAAGCCTTCTGGCACTCAGTAGGTCCATCTTGAAGTGCACTGTGTCTCTTAAGGAAAAGATAAAGAGTACGAGGAGAGCAAATATGATAGACAACATAACCAAGCTGCATGAAGGAGAGATGCACAGGATCTCTTGGGTCAGAAAGCCTTGTTCATCCCCAAACAGCATTTAATGACCTTTTCAAATGCTGGGCTCCCCACCAGACTGACCTAGGAGCACCAGTGACTTCACGGGTGACTTCACGCAAATTGCTCAGTTGATATTCAGACATTCAAGTTCCTTATTTAATCTCTTTAGGAATTAAAAGATATTCTGGTCTTATTGTCTTTAGATGAACAGCTGCTGTCTTCAGCATATCTCCTTGAAGTGAATAAATGTCCCAATTGCTCCTTTCTTATTTCTGCGTCTAGAGTTCACTATTTAATTCCAGATTATAATTGCATACTTTTATGAGGTTTTATCAGTTTCTTGAACTTTACTGAGCTCTGGATAACCACAGCTAGTTGAATTTAAATAGTCCAATTAATTTTGCATAGTAGCTGGGTCCAAGTGAAGGTCATTCTTGAATCATCATTCTTAGCCTGCAGTAGGGCCAGATATGATAGGGGAGTGGTAGAGAGGCTTGAAGAAAATCCATTCCCCTTTCTGATCAGTGATTTTGTTGTGAGTTCCTGGAATGGAGAGCGGTAGTGCCTGTCCCAGAAGGAGCTCAGCTTGTTTCAGTCTCTGGCTGTTTTTTTCAATTTGTGTGCAGAAAATGCTCACGTTACATACAGCACACTGCATACAAGATAAGGTTAGATATGCTTTTTTTTCTGGTTTTCAGAAGACTTCAATGAAGGCAGGAAACAAACAAAATATGAAATCTGCAGAATGAAAATCTAAATGGTGGGTGTTGCATGTGCAACCTACAGCATGCTCCTGTTATTTCCCTGTGGCAGACATCTCTCCCTATGGCATTACAGCTCACTATTAGGGATGAAATGGTTGATGCTTCGGCTGCAAACAATATGGCCTCAGTAGCAGCTGCTTTATGAACAGCATCCAGCTGCCAGTCGGGGACAGCAACCCACCTCTGTGAGGGGGCAACTTTTTTGGGGTGTCTTTAAACTTCTTCTGCCAGGCCAAAGCATGAATCAGGTCCCTGAGCTGGATGCTAGTCTTTAAAAGAAAGTATGTTTCCTCCTGGGCAATTTAGAAGTGCTTTATTCATGTCAGGAAACTTGGCTTTGATTGGGCCATTCTCCTTCACAGCTACTACTGCTTCTTTCTTTGAGTCAAACTCGTGAAAATCCATGCCTGTTGTATTCCATACTTGACCTGCATTTGCTTGGAACTGGAGGCAGACCTGTATTACCTCCTGAAGTCCCTTCCAACCCAGTCACCTCCAACCTATGCCATGACACTGCTAACAGTACCTTCCCAAAAAACCTTGGATTCTGCCTGTAACAAACACAAAGCCCAGTTCTGCTCCTATCGTGTAATCAGCAGCCGCTTTGCCACAAGTGGTCTGTGCTTTGACTGTTAATAGGTACAGTGAAGACATCTTTTTAAATATCATCAAACTGCATCTGAAATTTATATTTTTACTGGCTGCTTCAGAATGTGAAACTACATTGGAATAAATCTGTTGTCTTGCGCTTTGATGATTTTTATTACATAGACTTTTTATAGAATGAAACAACTTTTTGTTTTCTTAAGTTTTTTTACAAAGATAATCAAGTGCTTCCTTTAATAAACAGCAAGGTTCACATCACATAGCTATTCTGCATGCAGTGTTTATTTTGTGTGTGTAGGCATAACTGTGTATTCATTATTTTAGGGACGTGTTAAGACAGTCAAATGAGATGAAAAAGTGTTTGGGTTTTCTTAATGGAAAAACACACCTAAAAAGCTCACTCTAAAACTAAATCAGTATTCCTACAGTCTATAAATCAACATTTAAGAAAACTTGCTCTGTAAGTATCCTTCCTTCTGCTCACAATTTGGAAATAACAAGTATTTTTTGACTTCCAGATTATAGTAGAAATTTTAATTAAAGGCTAAAATATACTGTTTAACTATTTATATAACAATGCAGGCACAACTCTGATCCCACCAGTGTCCATGGAATAAGAGCCGCTGATGTTGTTAGTTAATGATTTCCATTTTAAGCAAGTCCAGCTAAAAAGGGGGTAATCTTTTAAAAAGTCCCATACAAATCTATTTGTAATAGTGCTTCACAGAGTTAGGCTCTGATTTAGTACCTAGAGATATCTATCTTGAAATTGCTAGCATTTGTCACAATTGATTTTAAATTTGGAACTGTGTTAATACTAAGTGTTTTAGGCAGCCATGTAAACACCATCTGGGCAAAATATTTGTAATTATTTACAAACAAACAAATAAAAAGTATCAGGGAAGCTTTTTCACAACACTAAGCTGGCACACTAATCTAGCAGAACGTGTCCCCCAGTCCTATCCATATGCTGGTTGCTCTTAGGTCAGTGACATTCACTGCAGTTCCCAGCTGTTTTGGTCTTGAGCTTAATTATTGTGGTTTCAGGAACAAATAAAGAAGTCTGAAGGGCTGTGCCAACGTGTATGAAGGGAAGTGCCTGGTCATTCCTAAATCAGTGCTCTTCCTTGGTCTGTGGAGAGGTATTTACTCTCTAGGCAGCACAGAGGTGAATAATATGTTTACCTTTGGAGTGGTGAAGGGCGTCCTGCTCCTGAAGTGCTGTACACTTCTACATCTGATGGCCTTTGGGTGAGGGGCTTCAGAACTAAGCCAAATGCTGTGTTTGCAAAGTCCCTAAAAGGCTGTGGGGCCATGTGTCACCAAAAGAGAGGTGCTTGTTTGTACCTCATTTTATACCTAAAGTTTGCTCTCGAAAGTCAGTGTCAGGATAACATCCCTACAGGCACCTTTAAATACATGTCGCTGGGTTGCCATGACAACACACTCACAAAATCTTACCTGTAATAGTCAGGGCACCCCATCTGGAAGGATGACTCAGGATTTGCAGTGTTTTATAGGTGTTTAAAGAAAGCAGCCTTCTCCTAGTGTTGTTAATAATAACAACAGGGAAAAGCATCTAAATTCTAAGGCACAAATTCCAACTCTGTGCTACAGGTGAATCATCCAGCTGCATCTGTCGCTGAAATAATTATACTGAGCATTTCCAGGAGCAGAAGGGCCAGTGTCCCAGCTACTGCCTGGCTGCTTCTACTGGAGTGGCCCTGGACCCAGTGGGATGTACCAAGTGCCAGCAGGACCACAGGTACCTGGAGGGCTGAAGGATGGCTGCAGCAGTCTGCCTTGCTGATCCAGTGTGTAGCCCTTCACAGCTCGAGTTTTTTTCTTCCACTCTTGGTATTGCCAGGAATAAGGAGATGTTTGAAGTCCTACTGTCCTGTACTGGTCTCCTCGTTCCAAGCTGCCACTCAAGGAAGGGCAGCTGGAGCCTTTGGCTGCAAAATCATTACTGAACAATACAACTGCCTGCAGTAATTTCCTGGTGCTGTGGGCCCGATCCAAAGGCAGCAGCAGTCAGTGAGCAGAGCCCCAGAGTGAATCATGCACCATCTGTGCTCGTGGGCTGACTGTTTGTGTGTGGAAAGTGTTGGGTAAATGTGTAGCCACAGCACAGGAAGGCAAATCCCCCTCACTTGCATGGAGAGGGGCACGTGCCTGTACCTTTTCACAGGTCTGAACAGGTGGGGCAGGGGATGGTGGGTGTGTGGATGGGGGGCTGTGTGGATGGTAGAGTGTGTGTTGCAATCCTGGAGGCTCCCAGGTGCTGCTCCTTGTGCTGGATGTGAGGGGGTTTATTTGTGGTGCTGGCAATGGGCATTGATGTTTCCCACTAAACCCTCATAATGAACAGGACAGAGACCAGACAGAGCCAAAACTGCTTCTGGGCCTATTCTTGGCACAAGCTGAACAAAGCAGCCAGGTAAGGAGGGTACTCTCCTTTTCTTCAGTGCAGAAATGGAGCAGGAGTAGAGGAAGGTGTATCTGGTCTCTGTCCCCCATGTGCTATCTTCTTAGCACACCTCCTGAGCATGTAATGGCTGTGAGCGGGTCCCTTGGTGCTGGATCTTTGACACAGGAGGCAGTGTGATGAGAAAGAGTTTAAAATTGAGGATGAAGGGGCCTGCAGCCATCTTTATGCTGAGTAGGCTGTGGCAGTCAGTCATGAGGCAGAGCAGTGTCAGTAGGCAGTGTGTACTGCCCAGGGCTGTACTGGAGACATGCACAGCTATAGGGGATGGTTTGCATGGCCCCAACTGTGCTTCAGCACAAATACGACCAAAGAAATCACTTCTGTGGTCCAAAGGGGAACCTGAAGCCTCCCCAGGGTGGAGGTAGGGCAGGTACACCTGCAAATCTGTAAGGGTCTGCCAGCAAACGCTGGCAAAGCTTCTCTGAGTTACTTCACTGCTTTCAACACTACGTAATGGGCTCATCTTCCCTGTACAGTAACAAAGATTTCCTTTTATTCCCACTAAACCACTGGCAGGTCATCAAAGGTAAATGCAAATATGTGAAGGATTTTGTGTCCTGCTTCACAATAAGCATAGAATCAAAAAATCATTAAGGTTGGAAAGGACCTCTAAAATCATCAGTCCCAAACATTAACCCAGCACTGCCCAGTCCATCACTGAACCATGTCCCTGACTCCCACATACACGTCTTTTAAATACCTCCAGGGATGGTGACTACATCAGCTCCCTGGGCAGCCTCTCCCAGTGCTTGACAACAAGCCTTTCAGTCAAGAAATATTTTTTAGTATCCAATCTAAACCTCCTCCAGCACAACTTGAGGCTCTGTTCTCTCGTCCTGTCACTTGTTACCTGGGAGAAGAGACCAACCCCCACCTGGCTCCAGCCTCCTTTCAGGCAGTTCTAGAGAGGGATAAGGTTCCCCTGAGCCTCCTTTTCTCCAGGCTAAACACGCCCAGCTCCCTCAGCTGCTCCTCACAGGACTTGTGCTCCAGGCCCTTCCCCAGCTCCGTTGCCCTTCTCTGGACACGCTCCAGCCCCTCAATGTCTTTCTGGCAGTGAGGGGCCCAGAACTGAGCACAGGATTGGAGGTGTGGCCTCAGCAGTGCCGAGTACAGGGGGACGGTCACTGCCCTGCTCCTGCTGGCCACACCACTGCTGATCCAGGCCAGGGTGCCATTGGCCTTCTTGGCCACCTGGGCACAGCTGGATCATGATCAGGTGCTCACTAATCCAAATGCAGTCAGGGATTAGGGAATAGGAGGGCAGGGACCAGAGCTGTGGTCTGCTGTACCCCACCATGAGCAGAAGGACAAATTGCCTGGGAACATTGGTTAAATTGAGGTGAAGCATGTCGCCATTGTCCTCTTGGGAGTTTCTCAGTTTCTAATTGAGTGCACAATTCTTAGCTTGTAAAAGATGGAGAACTCCAGCCTCTGGGCTTCTGTAACTAAACTATTAAAAATAAATATACTGTAGAGGAGACAAACCTTTAGGGAAGGAGCTAATTGTTTATTCTTGCACTGGATTCTTTCTTTTTGCAAGGTTGATTTCTGTCTTGCTATTGACAGTAATTGTAGAGCACAAAATTATGGAAACAATAGCTCAGAATAATAAAAATACAGTGTGAAAGACCAATTATGTCCTTATATAAAACTGTGTTTACTTTATTCAACTTCACTTTTGATCATTTCAACAAGAGAGATTACAGATTTTCCTCTGAGAAATTATTCTGTAGTTGGGAAAATGTAATAATTGGGAATTTTTTCCCAATTTCCTTTCTAAAGTGTTGTTTTCTTAATATCCTACTATTTCTTTAGAAGCTTTTTCTAATCACTTTCTCATGCTTCTTTTTGTTTAAAGCCTTTTGATACTTGAAATGATACTTGCAATAATGGTGGGAGCAGATTTGACAACTCTCAGCCCTTAAGAAATGCTCAACTGTTTCATTTTCATTTAGCTTTGTTTGTGTATTATTGTATTGTATTTGTACTTTTTCCTCGTTTATCTTAAAACTGTGACAAACCATCAAATTCAATAATAATAGATAATGCCCCTGCTTTTTCTTTAAATAACAAATCACACATTTAAAATGTAAATCTCTTGTGTTGAATGTCACGGGAGAAACCAGTAGCTGTGCTTCAGAATATATGCATTGCTCAGCCATTCCTAACAGCAGGTTTTGCATTAGAAAATTAAATCACTAGATTTAATCATGCCATAAAATCCCAGAGCTGTTCACAAATACAGTACTATTTCCAGAACTGTATCATCTATATGTTTTCATAATTTCACGGGTCAGCCTATATCTGCTATTGATAACAGATATTTGAAGTTTACTGCTTTCTCACAGATTCAGTTCTCACCTGTCTTCTTTTCCTGCACTAAGAGAAAATAATTACAGGAATTGGGGCTGTGGAAATTTCACTTAATGTGGAGATTGTAAAAAGGGAAAAAAGATGAGACAGCAATTCAATGTACGAGTACAAGCACTGGGTTTGTAAATCAGCATTTGCACTTTTGATAAAACTTTATTTCTTTCCTAATTTTAATCCATACACTGAAACTTATACTCCTGATATTTTTCTATCATTGCAGCTTTCTACAGCCTGTCATCTCCCCAGTCTGAGTGAGAAGGTCATTATAAAATGGGAAGAAATCACTGGCAAGAGACAGAGGGTACTGTCCTTCACTCCCAGTGTAACTTTGATCTCAGTGGGCCTCCCATGGAGCTCTACTGCATAATGCAAGATCTAGCAAGCTGACAATAATATTGCTCAGGCAACAAAATAGCAAAGAAAAGAGCAACCAGACAAAAATTGAATGTCTTTACATGGTATCTTATTCAGTTGTAAAACCCATGACCACAATGAATTCCAGAAGGGATGAAGAAAATTCAGAGCTATAGAACACAGCCCAGTGCTAGTGTTCCACTGTTGGGAACAGAGCACCAGTGGCCTTGGAGAGAAAGTGGGATGTCTACATTCTATTAATATTATTTGTTTCTGAATTCAGCTTCTTGGATTGTTCAGGCTGATTGCATACCAGTGAATCAGAATGAGGTGTGGGCTAAACTGGGTACAGAACAAGACAGTGAGCAGTGACACACCACCTCCAAAGCAAACAGCTTTAAGGTAGCAAGGTTACCAAGGCTGGCCCACACAGATTTGTACAGCTGATTCACTTCAGACTGGGGGCCTAAGGTATAAGATACAAAGTCAAAGGCCTGGTCTGCTCCCCCTCTCCATTTCTTTTTGCTCTCTTCAGGTTCCTGCATCTCATAATTAATTCTTTAAATTAGATCCTTGTAAATTGTGCTTCCCTCAAATCACACCAGCACTGGCTGCAATATGTACAGTCAGCTGAGAGCACTGCATAATTTATCGTGCAAAAGCAGATTTTCTTGTCATGGCTGTGTTACTGACACTGCCTTGCATTAGGGACAGGAATCTGTCCTAGTCTTTTTTTCCCCCACTATATAGACCATATTTCAAATTTACTGGAATTAAGTCCCAAGGTGCTGAATATCAACCGTTGATCACATAAACTGGCACAAGTTAAGTTTCCTGTCAAATTGCTGCTTGCTTTCTTGGCTAGAGCAACAGCAAGGGAGATTCTTAATGAAACCTCCTCCTTCTGCACTGTTATTTCCCTATCCACCTGCTCACTGCAGTTAAAGAGAAGCACCAGTGTGCTCTGTACCATCCCTTCAGCGCCTGCTTCTCAGAATTACAGACTGTGGGATGTTAAAGAGCTGTGTGGAGAACAGCACGGTGCAGCAGCTCCTCCTCACTGCCTGCTCTTCTCCAGCTGTTCCTGGCATTCACACACTCGAGAGCGGACATGTAGCTGATGCCAGGAACAGATGCAGGATTCTAGCCAGAGTAGGTGCTGCTCAATGAATCCTACAACAACCAGTAGGCATCTACATGCAATGGCAGCAGAGTGATGCACAGCTGCCCATCAGAATCCAAATTCTGGCACAGCCACATTGCTGGTGGGTCATTCCTCCAGAGCAGCATGAAGGGGCCTTCAACCTCTGTATAATTTTCCCTATAACCAGACCATGGTAAAGACCATGCTGCATGACAGGGATGCCTGGTCTCTCACAAGCAGCAGTAGTGTAATTTATTATTTATCAAGTGCAGACATCACACCAAAATGCAGTGGAAATAAGACTCAAAAAATCCAGGCACTAGTAAACTTCTTATTCTTTCAATGTATGAATAAAGCTGAAACCTGGCTTTGACACTTTCTCTGCCCCCTCCTTTTTTTTTTTAATTTCTTCAAAATGTTTCCTTAGTCTAAGTTATTTGAAGGGATCAGATTTTTTTTTTTTTTTTTTTTTTTTTTTTGTGAAATGTGAAATTAATAAATCACTTTGAGTGGTTTTTTCACCTTCAGTAATTCTTATTGCAGAAACGCTGTGATCTGTGAAGCTCAGCCTAAAAAAGGCCAGAAGGAGATTTCATCCCTAGGGTGTTAATCACCTCTGATCCCATTGAGCCACTAGTCATAGTGCTGGGACTGTCTACTGCCTTGCCAGCTCAAGTCTTTATTGAGGGCAGGATCTTTTCTGTAAACTTCTGTTTAGGAAAATTTGATAGAGGCCATCAATTCTTTTCATGGCTATTGAATACTGCTGCATGAAGGACAAATTCTCCCAGGTGTGTAGGAATCCAGAGTTGCAGACGAGCACCTTGTGCATTTTCAAAAGCATTCAGGTCTTTTAAGTGTCACTGTAAACCTGCAGAGCATGAAATTAGTATATTGGAATCAAACAAATTACACCAAGAAAATCTCTCTGAGCTTTAGGTGTTAAACACCTTGAAAAATTTAACTCCAGGTAATTTCTTTGTAGGATTAAATCCAAGTATACAGATGTAGAAGATACATTGGTTTCAAAATAAATCTCCTAAAGACCTCAGAGCTCTTTTCACTCTGCTGTCTTGTCTGCCTCCAAAGTAATCTGTACAGAGCTAATGGCATTGCATTTCTTTCTATAGCAACAGCTTCTGAGAAAAAAACAGAAGAAACAGAATAAATTCAATTATATTCCATGGATGACCATTCAT
This sequence comes from Monarcha castaneiventris obscurior, assembly GCA_026261815.1. NCBI lineage: Eukaryota > Metazoa > Chordata > Aves > Passeriformes > Monarchidae > Monarcha > Monarcha castaneiventris. Next base: position 2,826,443 of record JAMPIT010000350.1, on the reverse strand, counting down.
GTCATGTCAGGTGATTGAGTCCTTAAACAGGGTTGAAAGAGATTTCCTGTCTTTATGGCAGAATACAAAAAACATGAAGAACCTCCCTGCCAATTAGAAATAAGTACAGGAATATTTAAAGGAACACAAGATAAAATCCAAACTTGGCTATTACTTCCACATATCTTTGTTGGTGTGCTAAGACAATTCATGAAAGGCATTTCACAGCTGCTTTCAAACGTGACCCAAGCACCACAGTGGTTTTATTCACAGAGTCTTTTTTTTCCAGCAGTAACCACTGAAAAAAATTCTCAGACAACATGAAGGTTCTTTAGAAAAATCTGTGCTGGACTAGTTTCTCAGACTGCTTTCTCACTGAAGCAAGACGTGTGTTTGAAAGAGCTGGATGGGAAAAACACAGCCTTAGGGTCAGCTTCCTAGGGGTTGGAAACACAGTTGAAAATGAGATGATTCAAGTCAGAGCTAGGGATTCTGTTTTAAAGATGCTCCTTCCCCAGTACATTTCTATCAGTGACTCTTGGATAGGCAGTGTTTGCTAGAGCAGGGGAGCCTTTTCTCCTCTCTTACAGTTTAATATCAACACCCTCTTTAAAAAAGAAGGGATTTCTTCAATCCCTAAAGATGTTTCTGCTCCCATCCTCCATCAACCCTAAAGTCAGCAAAGCCCAAAGTGATGAGTGGGTTAACTCTACAGAAAAAAAACTAAGCTCATTTCTTAACCTACAAAGACCTTTGGTTTATTTTGATCTTAGAATTCTGGACTTGTTTATGTGAGAGGTGTGTAGCTAGGAAGGGAAACAGCTTGATTTCTTGATATGGTTAAGGATTATCTCTGAAGCCAGTCTATACAGAAAAACTCAGGTGAGCTTCATCCACTTGTAGACAGCCAGCACAGGGAAACACAGCCACAGGACAATATGATTGTGTAAAGGCATTATGGAAATTCCACGAATGTCCCAAAAAATAAGTGGTCTGAATATAATGCAAAGGGATTTGCAGGTTGTTCCTTGCACTTCTGAGATTGCCATATACTACTTTTAGTCTCCAAGAAAAGATTTGCCACCACATGAGAAGCAGGATTCCTGGTCAAGTGCCATTAGACTCCTACAGTCACATAGCATGTCTACAACTCCAGAAATGTCAAGCCACAAGAGCATTCCTTCCTATTTTTTTGTATTGCAAAGAAAATCAAAATCAGATTTACCATGGGTATTTTAGCTGCAAACTTAGATATAGTGGTGTTATTATTTCTCCATAATAAATGTGAAATCCAAATCTCTGAGCTATTGTATATTGGTAAAGTCACTAATTTTACCTAGAAAGATACAGGATGACATTCATTTTTAAAATAATTTAAAGGCTCTTTATTCCTTTTTCTACTGCAAATGACTAATTCATCCCTCTGGCAATTAGAAACAGCCTGGTATTTATGTTTTCTAAAAGTGCAAGGAAACTGATAGCAACAATTGTATGTGAATTTTCTGCTCCGCGTTTGGAAGGAAAAATCAGTCAACAACAAGTTTGCAAATGTTTTGCTTAAAAGCTTTCCACAATTTTAATAAATGTTGACTGGGATCTTTAAATTATTCTTGAACAGTATAGCCTGTAATAAATTGGAATCCTATTTGCCTCTAAGTTTTAATTTTGTCTAATCCTTGTTTCTTTGACTTTTGAAGGAGAAAATGACAAAGTGTTTAAAGAAAAAACAACACACCAATAAACATGGATTATTTACCATGATTTTATATAGCTCACCAACTCAAAGCTGAGGTCTGTCTCTGGTTTATAATCTCAGTACATTGTGAATTTTGCATGCAATATACAGCTGTGATGGCTAGGAAAATCATTACACCCTAATGAACTGATCGAGAGCGCCACAGTATTCAGTTAAAGATATGTGGCAAGTTAGTTAAAGCTGGACTATAGCATGCTATATGAAAAAAGAGATAATAACTTCCCTTTCATTTACCCCATTACTTTATCTTTTCTCTTTTCTGAAGGACTGCACACTCTTCATACCTTAGAGATATATCCTGAATGGGAATGCAATAATTCAGCTCAGCAATGTCAAGTTTCCCCTGAAACCTGCCAAATTGTGTGGAACTGTTAGTTTATTGAGCAGATTTAAAATCCTGACTAATTTGCTTTTTTGATAAAGAATTGACAGTTTGCTCTTACAAATCACACCTTTAATACTAAGACATCTTTGAAATGCCTAGGAAAGTGCAGGACATAAATTATCTGCCAGCAAGAGTGAGGGGGAATAAAATGAACTAGCAGGAAGAAAGGAAGGTAGAACTGGGGAAAGGAGCAGGGGCTGGAGAACAGCTTACTGTAGGAGGAGTTGTTAAGCTCCATGGTGTGTTAGGGCTGAGAACAGACCTCTGCTCTCTGGCATGGCAGAGGCTGAGTGAAAACACTGCTGGCAGGACCTCATGGTGTGGTTATCTTCTCCCAAGGGGACAGGTCTGAAGAAAACCCTGGCTTCCTCAGAGTCCTGGATGACTAGTGGGAGGAAGCTCCTCTCTGTGAGCCTGGGCATTGATCTCACCTGTGTGACACTGGTTATTCCTTTATGCTGCAGTGCCTGTTACTGTTTCTCTGTCATCAAGGAGTGATTATGTAATTTTTCTTTCTTCTTAACACTCCATATCTCATAGCTGTAGAGTAAGCCAGTAATGTCAACCTTTTTGATTGGTGGATAAACAAACAATTTCCTGGGAGAGCCCAGTTAAAAGACACTGAGTGAGCTGGTGACAGGCTGCCTTTTTTAGCTTTTTCCCTAGACCCCTAGAAATAGTCCCTGGACCTCCAAAGGAGTTGTAGAACAAAGACTGTAAAGCCAACATGTGGGTTTTGAGGTGAAGATTTTGGGGTGGGGGCGGGGGGTTATAACAAAAATCTTGGTAAAGAAGAGCCCAATATCTGGCTGCAGGTGAGTGGTCATTGTTGCACACTCTGTAAATAAACACTGCTAAAGCAAGTAGGAGGAAGGCACTGAAATGAGGGTACAAGCAGAGAGGAACAAACCATTCTAACAAAAAGCAAATGGCAAAATGCTGCTTTTTGCATAGGGAGTCTCTGACTTTGTTATGCTCCCGGTTCTATTAACAGAGAGAGCTGCCATCTCAGTTAGCAACAAAAGAAATAAACTCTGATGAGTAACATGATAAAGGAGCAATCCCTCCTGCCTCTTCCTGGGGTTTTGATTGCTGTGGGAGAAGATTCACTGGGTCAGATTCAAGGAGCTTCTCTCAGGAAGCTGCCGCTTCTCCCAGATTTGCTAGTAGGCTGATCTTCTGCCATTTGACCCTAAGGTTCACCCACAGAGATTCCCAGGGGGCTGTCTGGATAATCACCCAGGTAGTATGCTCCCTTGGGACATCCATGGGTTGTATGCTGCCTGGGGAAGTATCCAGGGACCTGATTATTTTCTGGTGCTGATGGCAATTCTGATCAGATCTCAAAACCAGAAGAAATGTGTATCCCTAATTTGAATTCAAGCTGTGTGAGCAGCTAAATCTCTAAGTGCTGTAAGGAATCTGCAGTTTAGAAGTCCCATGTCCAAGGCTGGTTGTTAATAGTGACACAGAACAATAATTAAAAGGGGGGGAAATTTTTGCAGAGCTTAATTAGATGACAACAGAAAGTATAGCTAGCCTGTTTTTCCTTTCCCCCTCAGGTATTTTACCAAGTGGAAAGAATCAGTCATCTACAAACATACAGGTTTAAGATCTGGATTCAATTTTTATTCAGAATAACAGAAGTATAACTTCATTCGAAATAACTGAAATTCCATTCTCAAGAAGTCTTGGCTCAAGAGGGTCAGACCAGAGTCATGTCACCCTGCACCAGCCTTATTTCTTACATCCTTTGTTTGCCACTGGTCACTGTAGTAGACAGGAGAGTGGGCTGTGTGGACCCTTGAGTCTAACCCAGAAGGGCTCCTATGTCATCAAAGAATCATAGAATATCTTGGGTTGGAAGGGACCTTAAAGGTCATCTGGTTCCAAGTCCCCTGCCATGGGCAGGGACACCTTCCACTAGACCAGGCTGCTCAGAGCTGCACCCAACCTGGCCCTGGACACTTCTAGGGATGGGGCCTCCACAACTTCTCTGGGCAACCTGTGCCACTGTTTCACCACCCTCATAGTGAAGAATTTCTTACTAATATCTATCTAAGCCTACTGTCGGTCTAAAACCATTATGTTCTTGAAATCAATTTCCTCTTCATCTGGCACAATGGAAAATATTTGCTTCAAATGACCTAGTCATTAATCCCAGGGAAGAGAGGGACAGTATGTTCTGGATTCTGGAAACACCAACACCCTTCACATAGGAAAACAGTCCCTGCTGAAACTAAACCCACACGTATTCCAATACTGGACCTTCCATACGAAGCACAAACAGTTTCCCAGAAAGGCAAAATGCTGCCTGCCAGATTGCACCATGTGCCCACTCATGATGACTTGACCAACAGGATACTAAGCAGGATTAAATGTATTCCTCTTCAGCAGAGTACTTTCAAACTGGATAGACAGCTCTCAGCAATTACAGGCTAGAGCGTATTAGCCCCCGAGGTGAGGACTGCAGTAAGGCAGTGCTTCACAGTGAATTATTTGCTCAGAAACTCAACTATTTGCTGAAAGCACTCTACTACAGCACTTTGCACCAGCCTGAATCTGTCCCTTAATCTCTTAACTCACTACAAGAACTTAGTCCAAAGAGCATTAGTAAAGAGCATAAATTTGTCAAATATACTGATTCTGATTTACTTTTCATTGAGAACCTATCTGGGTCTGTAGCTGCTCTGCAAACACATCATGATGAATGTTTGCACCCTGGGCTCTAGTTCCGGTTTCTCTGATTGGAAACGCTGGTCTCCTGGGTTTTGAACACTTCTCCTTTCATAGCAGTGTTCAATCACTGAAATCGAAACATTAACATGAATGTGAAACTCCTATAAATGAGAGGAGAATCCCATGAGTTGCAAAGTCTCTCCTTCCTTCCTTCCTTCCTCCCTCCCTCCCTCCCTTCCTCCCTCCCTCCCTCCCTTCCTCCCTCCCTCCCTTCTCCTTGGATGGCCTATTCACCAAATGCCTGTTTTTTTCCTAAGTGGAAACAGAATTATATCTAAAAACAGTAACAAAAAACTCCCAAAGCACTCACAAAACCTTGAACACATAAAGCCTGAAAATATATAAACTTAGCCCCAAACTGAATCACCTTAGACAAGAAAATTAATAAATCTAAATACCAAGCTGTATTTTTTTTTAAAGACATCATGTTTGTTGGTGTTGTAGAGACAGTAATATTTAGGAATGTAATTTTGTGGACATTAGTATGAAGTAGACAGTCCCATTTCTATTCTCTCAAATGAAGCCACCAAAGGGATGAAGAAAACAATCCAATTCACTGTTCATGCATCTGCAGGCCTCTTAAAGCACAGTACACAGGGCACAGCTCCAGGGCTCAACTCCCCAGACATTCTCTTGTAAATATTATGTGAAACAAAGGTTATGTGAGCCCTTATCTATTGACCCATTTGCTGTTGAAATGGGCAATAAATAACTAGCCAAGCTGGATCACAGGGAGCTGGACAGATGCTGACCTCCTGTTACACCCCAGAGGGGTTGATAGTGCCCTCTCTTCCCTAAAGGGTAGCTGCAGTACCACGTGAAAGATACAGCCCCAGCGAAGCACAAGTGGAAGTCTGATAGAGTTCTGCTCCCTGTAGCTTTACTCTCTGATTTGCCCCATATCCTTAATGCTGAAGATGGTTTGAGAGGGGCATGGAGAAAACAGTCTAGCATTTTCTGTAGCCTTCATCCTCTAGGTACAGAACACGGATAGACAGCACAGCAGCACTTTGAAGAAGTTATTATCTGTGTTTGATTATTGAAACAGCAAAAAGACCAGTTTCACTGTGATCACATGGCACGTACATGTTTTGCATTGGGAACTACTCCAGCTTGCAAGTGATGCTTAAAATATGTTTTGCTTTTGTCACTACCTGCATGTCCAGGCTGGTACAGATCACTCCAGCCCCTTTGTGCCTTTAGCCCATCACCAGCATTATCTGTCTCAGCCCAAGAGGTCTCAAAAACTCCTGTTACTTCCAATTTTCCCATCCAGCTAGGCCCAGTGGATGTGACTCTATCTCCAAGCACTTCAGTGTGCTGTAGAAACAACCGTGCAGCCTTTGTAGATTAAACAGAGAGAGGAAATAACTTCCAGGATATTAAACTTCCTTTGTCCTTGGGACTGATGATTTCCTGAGGGTGGACAGCTTCTGCATGTCAGACAAACAGTGGTCCTAAATACCTTGAGTAGCCTGGCTGTGGTGGGGGGCATTGCTTTGGAGCTGGTGAGCAAGGCTGGAAGGATACTGCTAGAATAGGTAACATACTCAGTATTTTTTTGTTTGATACTTTGTCTTTCTAATGATCTAAATGCAGTTGTTTGTTTTGGAAATTATCACAAGTAGTGAATTTGGATTCATTGGCCACTACGAAGGCCAGTGGCGGATGTCAATGCAATTTCTTTCTATTTTTAATGAATGCTTTTTGCATCTGAATCAGCTGTTTTTAAGGGATATGCTCAAATACCAGACAATTATATATTTTTCTCTGACTACTTCTTCTTGTTTTCAGTGGTGCATAATTTTTAATATGCTGAGCAACAGCATACTGAAAGTTGAGTCAGCTTTATTGCAAGGCCAGATGAAATTGTCCAGACTGAAAGTTTACGGTTTTTTTACAACCAACAGTAGTAATTACCATAGTGGAAGTATTATAGTACAAAATAGATTGTGTTGTGAGAAATGAGGCCAGATGGAACTCCAGCTGTCTCCTTAAAAAAGAAAACATTAGAATCCAATTAAAATATATTTTGCATTGTGTTACAGAAAAAGTTTTGCAATAATTAATTTCAGACTTATACAACTACTACAATTTTTAATTTACAGCTTAACTCTTCAGGTTATCTTTGTGATTGGTTTGAAGTAGCAGAAGGAAGAACATCTTTCTCTGTCTGGGCTGTTCCTAATATTGCTTTCAACCACAATAGCAGGGTTACAGTCCTTGCTAGTTCACTGCTGGATCATAACTATAGTTTTGTGTAGCACAGTAGCACAGTGGAAGATACAACAATCTTCACATGATCTTGGACATGAGGGCTTCAGTTCCCTGCTTGGTGTTGGATCTCATGTAGTCGTGGTCAGTTTTTTGAGGGACATTTTCCATTGACAATCCTGATTCAATAATGTGAAAATTCTCTGCAGAAACAGGTAGTTTTCAAATTAATTTCCTGATTTCCAAATGGCTTAAAATGTTGTTATTGTATTCTATTTTTTGCACATACTGTGATAAAAATTGAAATTAATTATTTTTAGTTTGATCAAAATAAATAGCTTTGCTTCATCCAAAGCTACTTTTTGAAAACATCTGGCTTAAAATTTTAGATCTCCATACATCCTTACAACTGAAATCCAAGATGCACTTCAGAAATCTCAGAAAATCTTGACTTCCCCCCTAGCATTTTTGAAGACAAACTGGTTATCTGAAGACATATCTCTTATTTTTCCCTTGGCAAACAACTCCTAGGGTTTTCAGTTGCCTTTGTTCTCGTACCAGTGAAGCACAGATACACAGTCCAGTTTAATTATCTGAGTATTTATGAGCTGGGTTAAAATGTTCAAGCCTGGCTGTTTATAGAAAGAGACACGTAAACCAACACGTAGCACTTAAGTAGGTGGCCTCATTTTCTGAAGTACTATTTATCCAGGGGCCATGTTTATTTAATGTCAGGCTCTCAAGTGCAGTGTTCCAGCCTTATCTCTTTGAATTTCGTGATATTAGGAGGAACAGCCTACCACACTTTTTATGCTAAATATACATAGAAATCACCCCAAGAGCTATATTGTACACAAAAGGGAGGAAAAGACAGAAACAAATCCACCACATAGGTGTTTTTCATGTGTTCGTGCTGCTTGAGCTGTCTCCTTTCTCCAGACAGTGAAACACAGAATGTGGTGCTCTGTCTTTGACTTTTGATCATTTCTTCTGATCACTGTAAGAAATGCAGAGATTGCTATCAACTTCATACAGACAATATGAAAAATGAATAGAAACGAAAGACAGAATGGTGGATCGAGGGCTATACATATTCTTATCAAGCACAAGGTTGTGCAAAATACTGTAAACCGGAGGATTTTGGCAGAAAAACCAAAACAATCCTCTTCAGTGAAGGCTGCAGTCTTGAAATTACATATCCTGTGGGAAATCCCATTTTTAGATAAGTCGGTTTTGATTTATTGTCTTTCTGATATTGCTGATGGCTGGTATTATTATTCACCATAAAAATTATGATGCTATCACTGGCAGTACAAGTAGCAAGCATTACCAAAAATCCTTTCTTGTAGCTATGTTGTAAGGCTTAATATCTTAATGCCTCTGACACTTGACTGAAAGATGCCACACAGCTGATTATTATGAACATTTGACAGTCTCACTTTGCTTTCTTTTCCTGTGGTTCTAATGAAATGGGATGCATTTTCTCCCCACAAAAAAAAAAAAGAAAAAAAGGTTCAACATTGCTTAGTAGTTAATATGCAGCTAAAAATAGCAGTGTTTACAGCAGTAAAAAAACTGCTGTAGTTTGAAGCCATGGCAAACTTACACGATGACATGCACATTCAGGTGACTGTCTTTTGTAGCTGCCATTAACAGTGTTCTTGCAAGGGAAGAAGATGGAGAAAAGGCAAAAGGGGGTGGTGAGAAGGGAATGTGTCAGCAGGGGCTGCCACAGGGCTTGATTTCACAGAGCTGTCTAATTCTCTTTGGCATCTACTACATCTGTTGTGGCTGAGTATTAAAACTCTGCTACACAGAGAGATCATTAGAAGCAGCCACCCATTACCATGCCATCACCTCTCAGCTCATTACTGCTTTATCTTTCTGCTATAGTGCCACTCCTTCAGAGGGTTTTCCTTCAGGTTCCTGGGCAGACAAAGGAACAAGCGGAATATTGATTTTGGCAACTTAGCTACTGCTGAAGCTGAAAAGTTCAGGAGTTCATTCAGAAAGGTATAAGAATATAATGTAGATTCCTTGGTATTTACCCTGGCTACTCCTGATGCTGTTGTTTGTCTGTGTCTCGCATTAAAGAAAGAAAAATGATGGGGAAAAAAAGGCAAAAAAACAGACTTTTGAAGTCATTGTCTCAGACAAGCAAAATATAATACATGAAAAGGCCAAATTCGCAAGGAGGTGCCAAGAGCAAGGGCAAGCAGATAAAGCTTTTATTACTGCAGATCACAGTTTTGCTGAACATTGCATATACTGAATGTTAAAAGAAGAATTAATAAGGGGCAGAATAATTTTTGGCAAAAGAGACAACCAGTTCATCAGCAGAACTTACATTCAGGCCCAGATCACTCGCTAACAGCGGCTTGAGCAAAAGTGATGCTGACCTACATACTGGCAGCACAGAGGAGACTGCAGCAGGCCAGTGAAGAATAGGAACACAAACATGAAAAGAGCAGCTGCAAGCACTTTTAATACTACAAGTAGTACTCAGTGAGTGAGGAAAAAAGCTAAGAAAATAGCTAAGAAACTTTAACAGGAGACAAGATGGGAAAGTTGTGGGAGTCATGGCAAAGAACTATGCCCCCACAGGCCATGAAATCCCTGTGAAGACTCGGAATGTAGGAGATGCCACAAGGGACATGTTCTCAGAGCAGACCGGGTGGCAGGGAGATGATCACTAAGCCCTGTTTCCATTCTGCAACCTGAAAGTAGAACACTTTCTTAGAAATGCACGTTGAATTAACAAAATCTTGCGTTTGAAATGGGAATATTTGACAGCAGTCCCTACAGTTCCACGGAAAGATAAGAGGAATAGGGTTTGAGATGGATGTATGGGAAGACCACACAGGAAATCAAGTGTGGCTTACAACATTACAGAATACATTTTTAGCCACTTTTCTGGGAGCCTCAGAAAAGGATAAAAAGCTCTTCCACAAATTATTTTGTGGTGCTGAGTCTTGCATTGTGCCTAGAAGAAATACTCACTTGGCATCCATCTGGCATATTTTTACCCCCTGGAAATCTTGCAATGGAGCTATGTTAAAATTTTACAACAAATCTTCATTCAAAGGCCCTTGACCTTCCCTCCTACCCTGCAAGTACATAAAAAAGTTCAACAGAAGACTTACTCTTTTCCACAGATTTGCATATTGATAAGGAATGGTAACATATTGCTGGAAATGTGACAGCCATCTGACCCTCTCAAAACATGTCTTGTTGCCCTTGACTGGTTTTAAAGAGCTGGGTAGGTTTTTGAATCAGTATGTGCCAGATTGTTGGGAAGGAATTTATTTTTCCAGATTCAGTAGACTGATTCTTTCTGCAGTATATTTCACCACAGGCTAAAGAACCTGTTCATGAGCTGAAATGGAAACAAATTGGACTGGTCAGAATATGAGCAAAGATCACAAATAGGCCTAAAAGCAATGTAAACACATAATTGAAAAATTGAGTGTAAAAATATTGCTGTGGGTTTCTAGTCTGTATACATACTACATATATTCCATGCATTTATCACCCACTTGTGTGGTCCGTGGCTTTGATTAATGTGGTATTTAAGATTTTGGTCTGGAGAGAGAAGCAATTAGTAGCTTCATTTACTACTTTGCTGTTAATCACCAGTGACACTAATACTGGGTGCATTCACGTTGTTTCACAGACTCCATTCCTAGCCTTCCTGTGGTCAGGAGGACTGACCAGAAGCCTTGGCCTACAGCGTGGGTGTGCAAATGAAAGAGCACTCTGGGGGCTGTGCAGAGCCTCTGCCAGGCGTGCAGGGATACAGGATCCTTTCCTGTACTGGGAACATGGTGGTTCCTGTGCTGGTGAGAGCGGTGCAAGGCTCTCCCTGCCAGTAGACCCTCCAGCTGTGGGAAATGCTGCTTACCCAGTCGTGGTGACTGTGGTCACAAGAGCTTGCATGCTGAGAGATTAGAAACCATTCCGACCGTGGTAGTAACAGGAGCATTTCCTTTGTCTTGCATACAATTTATTATATGGTGTGACTGAAGGGAATCAATTCTGATTGTGATCATTAAGCAAACCCTCTGGAAATGTGGTCTAGAAACCATTTCAGAGAACCAAGCTCAAACTGCCATGGCACATAACAACTACTGGGAGCCCACATTTTTGTTTTCTGCAAAAAATTTGGCATTAAAAAATGAGAAAAATAATAGTTTTTTATTGAAAAAACACATACAACCAAATCTCCTTTCCAAATGCTTGAATGTTGAGGAAAATACTGCTTTTTGGGTTATTTTCATAAGGAAATGGGTTTATTTTGCTACCCTCTGTGCATTGTGTATGCATTCACAGTGTGTGCAGAATGATTTTTTTCTAAAGACTTCGAGTGTGTTGGCCATTCAAAATTATACTGACCAAGGGTTAGAAATGTCAAAGGTATTCAGTATTGGTGAATTAATACAAAGTGCATTTTAAGGTCATGCCTAGCCACTAAGTATTTATAGTTTTTATAAGTTTTTGTGTAAGTGTTTACTTATAACTTACAATATTTTTATGTTGTCATTAGTGCATGGTGCTCCACAGACCATTAGCCGAATAAAATCACAGACCTAGCACAAAATTACAGCTAAAATATACAGCAAGGTGGTGAAACAGAGTATCATAAACAAGCAAATGATGGCAAGAAAGTCACTAAAACAGCTGCATGTACATAGCTCGAAATAAAAATTAGTTTTAAGTGGAAGGATTTTATATTTATTATTGTGGTTGGTAATGCTTTTTCAAGGCATGTTCCTGTAACTGTAGAAGATTCTCAAAGAAATAACTCTAAGTGTGATGTCAGGAGAATACAAAATGTATTAATTTCCAGCTTAGGTAACGATAACATTGAAAACAAAAAGCAAAATTGGATTTTGAAGGGATTGCGTTTGTAAGTGAACTTCCTAGGAAGCTAATGCTGCTGCTTTATTTATTTATAAGGTTTTCTAACTGGATGACATTATGTTTAGAATAAGCTTTGTCTTTTTTTCTTCCAAAGGAGTTCATAATTTAATAAACATCTTTTATTCTGTTTGTTTTCCAATTCTGACCCTGGCTACTGAACATAACAAGACTTGGATGGCTTGCATGGGTGTAAACCTAATTGCTAAGCTGCAGTGTAAGTTTTTCATGCTGTGGAAGCTCTTCCAGGGAAGACACAATTTGTCAAAGTTAAAGAGCACTATAATGTGAATCTCACTTGTGTGATTATTCAGTTTTAAGCAGAGTTCCGGCTTAGCAGGTCCTTTTGGCAGATTTTTCCATTACTAATTCTCCTACTTGGAACATGCTATATACAAAATCTCTTAAAATTGAAACAAATTATTAGAGTGTTGAAGAACACTCCAGTGCAACTAAGAAATTTCAAGATGGTAATAGTGTTTATTATTTACAGTACACCATTGCCTACAGGTCCTGACACAGTTTGGAGTGGCATGGCATGAAGGCTTCTTCAAAGCCAAACTAGAAAGTTTGTTTTCTCAAAAATATTACAGTCTAAAATGTGTACTAGAAAGAGAAAAAAAAATAAATGCTTTTCCTTTTTTTACTTATGGGAATCTGAGGCAAGCAAAGAAACAAGATAAATGTGTTTAAAAATACTGGACATTGAGCGACCTATGTGTATTTATTTCATGTGTTTAAGGTCAAATATAAGGAGCAGTTGCAAGTTACACAGGGTGAAAGACATGACCTTTCTTAGCCTACCCTCTGCTGCCCCTGACTGCCTTCCCCTACCTCCCAACATGGGGTTGGTGTCTTCTTGTTTCACTGCTCCTGAAGAGCTTTCTGCCAAAATAACCTGGTTTACCTTAAACACCACTGTGCATATTTATAAAACACATCTTCCCAGCAGGATGAGCTGAGGGAGTAGCCGTAGATGCAGTTATCCTGCTGTAGGATGAGGAGAGGGCTGATGAGCAGTTCAAGACTGGCTGAGAACAGTGCTCTTTCCAGATCCCTGCAGCCAAAACAGCATGTCTGGCCTGTGCCCAACACCCATGAGCACGGGCTGTCTCTCAAGGCAGGCAGGAGCTAGAGGTGGCATTCAGAAAATGGGAAGCCAGCTTGATGGGTCAAGGAGACAAAGTATGCAATATTCCTGAGTGGACTTCAAGGGCACTCATATATTGCCAAGTAAGGTAGTGAGATGAAAAGCAAATAATACTGAAAACAAAGACTGCAAAAGCAGAGAACAGTTTGAGAAGGGTTGTTTGCAACAAAACCTCCACTGAAAGCACCCAGAGACTGAGCAGAATATGCATGAGCTGCAGATATGATATGCAGAGTGTGTCCTGGAGTTCAAGCCCTGAATTGATATTCCTTCCAATTCCTCAGATACAGAATTATTAGGATGCTTTTTCCATTCAAAATGGATGTAAACATTGCTCTGGAAGCCAAATTCTGTCTCCAAATCTCTTTACTTCTTCCAGACCTAACTGTACTTCTCAGTGACTTAAGTTTGTGTCTCTTTTTTAGCCTAGTGAATCCAGTTTTGTAACCCACTTTGTACTTTCCTACCTTTCTGTGTGTCACTGCTCTTAATGTTGAAGGAGAAATGCCAATGCCTTTGGGTTTAATCTTGTGAAATGTTTTTTGATGGGACATATCTTGTCCTTTTTTTCCACTCCCTCCTTCCCTGCGAGTTTGCCCACTGAGACTCTGCATTTTTGTTCCAGATGTTTCAACCTGCAGATCTGGAATTCTTCAAAGTGGGATTATTGAGTGATCAGCTATCACAGCTTGAAACCGTCTGCTGAGGTGTTTGAAACCCAGCTACCATCCCCAGAGTGGCTGGCTGCTCCATTGTGATGCTTTAAAAATGGGTGGTAACACAGCAGGTTCTCAGAGCCAGAGTGCCCTGCAGATCTTTCTGCTCTCAGTCTCTCAAGTTGAATGCTCCTGAGTTGGAGATGTCAGCAGTCAGGAATCATTTCCATAAAGCTTCTCAGCATCACTGTGTCCTTCCCTAGGTTCTTATATCAAATACTCTTATTTAACTAGTCTGAAGGAAGGAAAATTATTCAGAAATAATGCAAATTAAAAAAATAGGGAAGAGGAATAAGAAGCATAAACAGTTCTTCCATTAGTCTTCCTCCCCAAACCCATGCACACAAGATGAATAGCGAAGATACCCAGAGAAGAACCACAAATTCTTTCCTTTCACAGCTCTTCTAAGGCAGAAATAAGGAAGCTCTTTGTCATCCCTGTCACCCAGCTCTTTAACATTTTGGTCCTGCAAGCACTTAGAAATTTATTCATAGCCTAGAATATCTTGTCCAAAATTCAAACTCATAGTGAATGATTTATCTGAAAACCTCTATTATACAATTTTTTCAAAAACAAAAAAATTCTTAAGACTTTAATTAAATAGAACTGAGATTAAATTAAAAAAGGAATCTAATTTCCTTTGCATGAGACGTGGTGGCACTTGGAAAGGGTAACCCAGCATTGCTTCATGAGAGCATTGCTCACGGTACATGCAGAGCATTGGAGTGAGGATATTAAACACAATCAGGAGGCCTCACAGTACTTTATGGACAAAGAATGAAATTTAAACATAAAAGTGGTAATTAAACTGGGATTTCAGCTGAGTATTATGCATTATAGCAATCTGATAATTGTATTGTAAAAGTATTTAAGGAAGCGAATATACTTCTAGCTCAAAAAAAAACCCCTCTTTCTGGTACACTGCAAAGTGCTGTGTTATTCACCCTTTTTATTCTCCACTCTTTGCAATGCTTTCTTTAAAACAGAAAAATCTCACTAATACAGTTTCTGGACACTTAGGGATATATTAAGGACACCTACTCTGGGTGTGTTACTTAATCCCGAAAATTAGTTCTTCCTCTGGTCTGTATCAAGATTTGGTTCTCCTGGATAAAATTGGGTTAAAAGATTGATTGAACTATAAAAGTAGGGTTCATATCTGGTCTCTAGTCTAGTTCGTGGTCTGAGCATCACTTTCTGGCCAGACCTGTACTGCAGAGTTGGTCCTCTCGAATGTGTTTTCCCACACGGTGTGTTATTCAAACTATCTCTTTACCAATGTTTTGGGTCAGATTCAAGCGATATTTTTTCTTCCTTTCTTTCCTCACTGAAATTAAAAACTAATGTAGGTAAATAACATATTGAGTTTAAACAAATTACTTGTCTTCCTCTCAGTGAAATGTTTAATTTTATTTTAATTTCCTCTGTTACTTTTTTTTTTTTACTATTATGCCTGGGGAATTTTTAGGCTTAATCATGAGGCTGTTACATTTCGAATGCCTGAGGAAAAATCATTTTGCAAATTCATTTGTTTTGATTTTCTTTGTCATTGCCATTCGGATTGCATTTGTCCAGATCTAGTCTCAAGCTCATTGTCTATTCTAACTTCTAAAGACTAAAGAGTCAGGATTTCCAGTGAGGCCTTTGGTATCTGTCATATCAAAAAACAATGGCACATAAAATGTGAGTGGTTGCAGAAATGAGCTGAAGAGGAATCCTCTAGCCATGCCTTGCTGATTTCAGTGACATCCAGCATATCCAAGCTGGCAGTCTACACATTTTTCAATAGCTGGACACTGTGGTCCTCCAGCAGTCACAGGAACACAGCTTTTTTCAGACACCTCGGACATGCTATTTGCAGCCTCTCTGCTTGGGTCTTTTTCAATGTGAAATGAAGGCACAAACATACTTAACTTCATAAATCTCACATGTTCTGGATATAAAGCCAGTTTCAAAAATTTCAATTTATTAGTATCACTAAAACCTCTTAAACCTCTTTAGTCATAAGGTATCACCTATCCTCTATCCTATTATTAGTTTTTGATGCTTGGATTAAATATCTACAAGATATTTAGTGCAAGCCTTAAAGAGTTGGAGAAGAAAACAAAATAATTTTTCACTGAACCCTCATGACCCTATTTGCCTATTTGTGAAGGTCAGGTTAAAAATACCCAGGCTTTTCAAGGCAGTATGCACCCAAGGGAAAACCTTTCATTCAGTGCATTTTAGAGTCAAGTCCTTGTATTTAACCCTTTTCTTCACTGAATTTGTCCCTAGTACCTTCACCTCTTTGTCCAGACTTCCAAGGTTGCTCCTTAAGTACAATTCCACAGAAGACTTTTTTCCAGTAGCTGCCTCTGACATTCATAGATGGAAAGAGAAGTCATGAAGCACACATAGTGGTATGCAGAAGTCATGCTTAGGGGTTAATTGTAGCTCCTGGATGTGACAGGACAAACTGCTAGACTCAGCCAAAACCAGAGCAAGAAGGTGACAGCAATGTCCATGCCGAGATGGATGTCCAGGCTACACAGGTGGCAAGGGCTGGGTATGTGAAAAACACTTAAACTCTGCAGGTCACTGGGGCCTTTGTGGAGTAGAGCTGGGTGACACCAACAACAGTGCCAATAGGTGACCACGTCAGCAGTGCCATGCAAGGCCAAGAATAACGAGGTAAATGAGTCAAAAATACCAGGTTTGGTTATTGATGTGCCAGAACTGTCACCAAGGGGGTAATGGGCTTCAGAGGCAGGTTGTGTAGCCGGGGGGAAGCTGGAGTCTGGGGAGAGAGAAACAAGCAGCAAAAGGAGGGCAAGAACCAGGAAGGATCAGGTTGCATGGAGGTGTGAGCAACCTGATCCAGTGGAAGGTGTCCCTACCCATGGCAGGGAGGTTGGCGCTAGATAACCTCTAAGATCTATTGCAACCGAAAGCATTCCATGATTCTATGACCATTAAAGGTTCGTTGCAAGCCAAATGATTTTATAATTCCATAATTCTATGAAAGGGATGATGAGATATGCAAATCCCGTGATGGGTGGTGTCTGGGGCCTGTGCCAGCAGCCCCATGTTTGCTGATGGCAGCTGGAGACACGCAGACACCCAAACCTGCTGTCCTGACCATGCTGTGTGGGTTGGGCTGCAACTGGACTGGGAGCAGGTGGGTGCTTCCCCTGGCTGGTGGGTGGACAGACAAACATGGACAGACAGATCAAGCATCCCGGTATGATTGTGTTGGTGCTTGTTTCAGGCCTGACAGCTTCCACAGTTTCACAGCACCTTTCCTTCACCATGTCTCCTCACACACATGAAACTGGCTCATCTTTCACACCTGAATATATTGTGCTTAAAACTTTCTAGATGCTTTTTTACCTTTATCAAAAGTTTGAAAATTCCTTCTCCCTTTTCTTTGCCCTCCTTGCCTGGTAGCAGATGTTTTTGAATGTGCAAGAGACTGCCTGTGAGGACTGGGTTAGTTTTGTATTTAATGGAATAAAGAGACGAGTTACAAACTCAGCACTGTCATTGTACTGCACTAAACAGTGAAACAAAGTTTGGGGTTTGAGAACAGGAAGCTCAGTCCTCGAACGCCTCAGAAGTACTGTAAATCTTTTGTTACAGATGCAGGAAAGAATAAAAAGATTAATTCCTTTGATGCTTTATGGACCTGTTTTACAAACAGTTTTCATTTTTTACCTTTAGCTCAAGGAAATTTTCTGAGAAAAAATGTTCTTATTTGGCAGTCTTTCTTTACATTACTAAGGCTAGAAATTACTAGATTTTTCAGAGAAAAGTCCAAAGGATAATTGAAATGTGCTGATTTTGCTGTAATTCTTCCTCCAAGACAAAGAGGGCAAACATACAGAAAAAGGCAGGGGAGAGAGTCATAACATAAGGCAACTTTCTGCCCTCGTGCTGTTTCTATAATTTTGCTGTTGGAGAAATACAGGATTTGCACCCTCTTTTACTTGTACCTCATGCTCTGTTCAAGTGTTGAGCTGCTTAGCCACTGCTTTTCACTTCCTCTCTGGTCTAGGCTCTCACCAGTTTTGCAGAAGGTACAATGTTAGGTGGGTAAGGCCTCATTCTTCCTTTGTATTCCAACACAGAGCAGGCAGAGAGAGAAGGCAGGAAGAAGTAATAATGGGAAGGGGAAAAAGGATTGCAGCAAATACAGGCTGGAGAGACTTCAGATGGTCCTATTGTCCTGATCTCACTTGAATACTCTTAGCTCATCTGTTACTTTCATTAGATAGTGAGCTCCTCGACAACTGCTGTGCTTTTATTTAGCTCAGGTTTTCAGTGTTTAGCTTTTATTTTTCCAGACCGAATCTCACGTTAATTCCTCTTTGTATTCTTAACCACCTGAAATCCTGCTAGAATACTTAATAATGCTGCTCTTATACATTTATTATTTTGCCCATCTAACCTTTCAATTTAGAGTCCTTTACATATGTGATTAAGGTATTTCTTTCCTATACTGCCAGGTAATCAAAGATGTTAAAATCAACCAAACAGAACACCCACTGCTCTTGGGGCACTCTGGGTGCTCTGATCCCTTACAGTTTACTCCTGTCTTTTGTTTTGGATTTCTTTGTTGGTTGTCATGTACTGTGACAAACCTCATCCTCAGTGTCCAGACTTGAGTGATCCCACTTCAAGATGGCTGGGGAGAAATTTGAGAGGGTCCATGAAGGGGCTACCAAGATAGTGAAGAACCTACAGCGTGACAACCCCAAGGAGAGGTGGTAGCATTTAATCTGTATTTGCTGAACATGCTGCAGTGCAGTCAGATGCCCAGATTGATGCTCTGGCCTCCCATAGCGCCACAGAATCACAGAGTAATTCAGGTTACAAGGTATCTCAGGACGTCTCTGGTCCAACCTCCCACTCACAGCAGGGTCAGTTTGAGGTCAGACTAAGCTGCTCAGGACTTCATACAGCTGGGTCTTGAAAAGTTCCAAGGACAGAGAGTTCTGGAGTACTGTCAGGGCTCAGGCCTGTTTGTATGAGCCTTCTCCAAATCTTTGCTGCCTATGGGTTTAGAGGAGTGGTGATGTACAAAGGACAGTCTGAGCACATAAAAAGATCTTTGAGGATGTGGGCTATGAAGTGCTGTGTCCTGTTCAAAACAGTGTCCCTTCAGCTCTTGTCTTATGTATGTATATCCCAAACTATTCTTGGATTATCACCAAGGCTTTTTGGAGTTCCTTGAGTCCTATAAAACTAGATTGGGATATCCAGGTCCTTAATGCTGTGTTACAGATTAGATGAGATCCATCTATCCCAACCTTGAAAAGCATTCCCCTAGCTAAATACACATTTTATGTATTTTGTCACTATGTGTTTCAGAAATTGCAGGCAACTTCTTTATTTTTCTCCTTAACATTCAGTAACTAGAGCACACAGTCATGATCGGTATCTTCTTAAAACAAAAATGACTAAAAGGAATGTGCATCAACTCTAATTACAGTGATTCAAACCTTCACTTTTTATATGCTGCAATAGCAAATTTTATTTACTTGCTTTGCTAGCATTATATGGCACACAAATGTCTATGTTTTTATGTTTATAGACACATTTTTCCTCCCTTGTCAGTTGTCTCTGCGGTGATGAGGGTTGCAAAATGTCATCCATTTTGGTTATATTTATGCCTTTCTTTACACAAGGATATGAAGGCTCAAAAGCTTCATGCTTGTTGTTTGTCATTATCAGTATCAGAGCAGGCACTGAAATCTAGGAATCTCCTGCTTCTCCCTAAGCATCTTAAAGTGGGGAGCCTGGAACTGGACCCAAATATATCCTCACCAGTGCTAAACAAATACTTCTGGACATGGCACTCCTTTCAAACCCAATTGTTACCAGAATGACCTGCTTCCACTTGGAGAAAACAGTACCTTTCAGACTGTTTCTGAGTATTGTTGGAGCAATACCAAGGATGGTAAAGGGTCTAGGGAATGATGAGTGGGTGATTGAACTGGGGTTGTTTAGCCAGGAGAAAAGGGGGCTCAGGGGGAACGTTATTGCTCTCTACAGCTGCCTGAAAAGGGGTTGTAGCCAGGTGGGGGTTGGCCTCTTCTCCAGGTAACAAGCAATAGAATAAGAGGAAATGGTCTCAGGTTGTGCCAGGGGAGGTTTAGATTGGATATAAGGGAAAATTTCATACCTGAAGAGGTTGTGAAGCACTGAAAAAGGCTGCCAGAGAAGTGATTGAGTTGCCATCCCTGGAGATATTTAAAGGGTGTGTAGATGTTGAATTTAGGGACATGGTTTAGTGATGAACATGATGATGCCAGGTTGATGGGGAGACTCAATGATCTTAGAGGTCCTTTCCAACTTAAAATTATGCTATGATTCCATGATTCTATTTCCCACTGACACTTAATTTAACAGGTGAGATGTAGGTGTAGGTGGGAAGATGAAAGGAAGAAACTCTTCCTTCCATTTAAAACACAGTTCTGCCATAAGATGCCCTGGAAAGGAGGAGTCACCACCCCTGCTAATTCATGTGCAGAGTGACAGGATGGAAGCAGAAAGTACCTTTTCCTCTTGGCCACCTGTATTATTTCCAAATTTCTTAATTATGATGCTGCAGACATCCTGGGCCCAGTACTAAAGTGTTTACTGACAAAAAGAACTGTTTTGGCATTTGTCAAGATGGGCTAGTTTGGCAACGTACCTTTTTCATGCTGAGTTCTCTGAAACTAGATGGGAGTTCTAGCTCCCATTTCCACATTTTTGCCATTAAAAAAGCTTTCCAAAGGACATAGGCAGTAGAGTTGTTACTGTCAAAACTTCACCTGGGCAGTGAGATTTAAATCAGAAGCAAAGCCCCAGCAAACCAGCCAGGCTAATGGATGCAAAGCCTGTCCTCTGAGTAGTTTCCCCATGTGCAGTGTTGAGCAGAGCTCTGCTCCTCTCCTGCACCCTCACAGGCAGAATAGGGGGCTGGTAAAAAGCAATTCATTTCTCTTCTGGTTTTTGATGAGGGTAAAGTCTAAGTCTGCAAAGCAAAAATTGTTCACTTGCAGCATTTCCTTCGCTTGAACGACTGAATGGAAATGCAATTATTTATGCACTCATCAGCATTCTTCATGTCTACACTTGTTGCAAATACTGTCAGCTGCATTTAAATGTATTTACTTACTTGTGCATTTAGGAGTCCTCAGGCAGTAGAGTAAGGTAAATAATTTTCTCCTGTCATTTAAGGTACTCCTTTAATTTTAGCCTAATTGACTTAATTTAGATTATTACCATAAAATGATTATCACAGTGTTTTGGAAAGCAGAAGCAAAATCAGAACACAGTGAGATTGTCTGGAGAGGTATCTGTCAGTGCCCTGACTGCATTAGTAGGTTTTGGTGGCTCTGATCCCCTCTCCAGGGTTCCCTGCCACCCTGCCTGGGGCTCAGGACCCCAGGGCAGCTCCCCAAGACCAAATCCCTGCCCCAGTGATCCTGCAGCAGGGCCAGTCTGCAGATCCCACAGTCCTACCCTGCCAGGCCATGGGCTCCACCATGAGTCTTTCCCATCCACATGCCCATGTCCTGGTCTGGCCTCAGCCCATCGCTGTCCCTGAGGAGGTGCACAGTGATCCCTGGACCTGATGGTGACATGCAGATTGACTTCCCAGCTTGATCTTGTTTCTGATCACCACAAACCAGCAACCTGATTTAGAGCAGTTTTCTGGTTTAGGGTCAGATCAGAATAGCAAACAGAACACTCCTAGTTTGCAGCACCTGCTTTGATAGCAATAACGACAGATGACGGGCAGGAAACTTTTGAGTGTTCATATCCTTGTATGGTCTGTAAAGAAAGGCATAAGTATAACTAAACTGGATGGCATTTTGTATGCAGTTTGGAAGAGAGGAAACAGAGGGGTTCCAGGGTATCAGCAGACATGCAGCTGAGCAGAGTGACCGGCTCAGGTTCCCACATCTGTGCTCACCTCAGCATTTTGAGACTGATGCCAATGGAAAATCCTGGCGAAATCACTAAGCCTGTGGAACCTAAAAAGTCAGGGAACCTTTCAGGCATTTGGGGATCTGCAACAATAAGAATGACAGTGTCTTCTGATTGAATCTCAGAGTACTAAAATCTGAGTCTAGTTTGCTGTTGTATAACCCTTCCAATTTTGAAAGAGATGCACAAATATTAATCAGTGCACACATTTGTACAGGAGCAAAGGCATGCTGCCATCATCTTCTGGTACCATCTAGGGAATTCATCTTGCAACCGCGGCCAATACACTCCAAGAAAAGACTAATAACATTTCAAATAGCAGCTTAGACTGGAAGCCTGGTGCTTGTGCAAAGCTGTTGCCAGTGATGTCAGAGTAAACCTCATCCCTCAGAGTTCACCTCTCCCGGGCTGGATCCTTCTACTGGCACTGACCTTTGAATGCAGCTCGCAGTTCACATGTGGTGTGTCCTTTAGATGGAACATCTAGATTATGCTGTTCTGGATGCTGGCATACTTTAAATCTATCTATATTCATTGACTCGTCCATTTTTTTTACTCATGCTAAATCCTTGTTAGCTGGTTTGATTTGTTGTTGGGTTTTGGGGTTTTTTATACATAGTAGGGTGAGCAAATTTTTCTGCAATGATGCCTGAGGCCTAGGCACTATTGGATTACTTGAACCATATATATGTGTGGAATAATTTGAATTTCTATATATGCGATTATGTATGCGTGGGTGCATGTGTGTGTTTGTATGTTTATATATATATAAAGGACAATAAGGTGGTTAGGAGTAGATAGCATGGATTTACAAAAGGGAAATCAGGCATGACTGACCTGATGGCCTTCTACAGGGAGATTACTTGCTCGATGGATGGGGAGAGAGCACTAAATGTTGTTTATTTTTGCTTTACTGAGACTTTTGACACTCTCTCCTGAAACATCCTCATTGACAAGCTGACGAAACATGGACTAGATAAATGAGCAGTGAAGGGCACTGAAAACTGGCTGAATTGCTGGGCTCAGAAATTTGCAGTCAGCAGCATGAAATCCAGCTGGAGACCACCTCTGTACCTCATGGACTGATACTGTGGCCAACATGGTCAAGTACCTTCAATAGTGGTCTGCACAATGGGACAGAGCACAACTTCAGCAAATTTGCAGATAACACAAAACTGGGAGAACTGGTTGATAAAGCATATGGTTGGACTGCACCAGGAGGAACATCACTGCCATGTCAAGGAAGGCAATCCTTCTCTACTCAGCTCTGGTGAGGCACATCTGCAGTGTTGGGCTCTGTGCTGGGCTTTCCGTGTCAAGAGAGACCTGGACATACTGGGGTGAGTTCAGGAAAGCACCAGAAAAATGAGCAAGGGATTGATGCAAGTAGGGTCTGAGAGAGCTCGGAGTGCTCATCCTGGAAAAGAGAAAGCTCAAGAATATCTTATCTTTATGTGTAAAATATCTGATGGGAGGCAGTAAAGATGACAGCCAGATTTCTCAGTTCCCAGAGACAGGTGAAAAGGCAATGGGCACAAATGGAAATACAAGAAAATTAATTTGAACTCTGGGTTTTTTTATTGTGAAGGTAGTTGAACACATGAACAGGTTTCCCAGAGAGATGGTGGAGTCTCCGTCTTTGGAGATATTCAAAACCTGGATGGAGAATGTCCTGACCAACCATCTGTAGGCAACCTTATTGTGAGCAGTGGGGTTGGACCAGATGAACTCCAAATGTCCCTTCCAACCCCAACAATTCTGTTATTTTATATATGTGTCTATATGTGTGTCCAAATGTGTATGTGTATGTACACATTCACAGCATTTTATTACTCCCATTTTATTTTACAGCAATTCAAATTATTGCCATCAATTCACATTATTGTGTTGGTATAAACACTGTACTTTTGCTGTCAGTTCTTTCTTCGGTTCCATCACGTCTTAGACAGTAAGGAAGAGTTTCCTGGAGGAAAAAATCGTTCCTCATAAAGGGATGTAGGAATAGCTGTACAATTCTTGTGAACACTATAGTAAATAAACTATTTACTATAGGCATTGAGGGTTGTGGCCTAGGATAGACACTGCATGGAGGAGAGGAGTACTGGGCACAATTCATTTAACATCTGCTGCCCTTCAGGCAGAGCAGTGACTGATAGGCTCAAAACTTTCGCTCGAGGTAGCATTTCCAGTTTGCTGAGTTATAATGCCACGCTAAGGTTGGTAAGGAGTGAATTGATTGCAAGGTCTGATGTTGAGGTTAGGTGGTTAGGCGTGACTCATCCCTGCTCATGCACCTCAATGGATCTTGTTGGACAGCTTTGGAATGGCCACAGAGCTCCCATTGGCACATCCTGGCACACTTGCTCCTCCAAGAGGAGCAAAGGGCTTCCTCCTTCTTAGGTCTTGAGCAGCTGCAGCTCGGTGGGGAGACAAGTTGTACAATAAAAGAATCTGAAGACTCTGCCCCTGTCACACAAGCTTTTGTGCTGGGCAGGAGCCAGCATGAATGGCAGGGCAGACAGAGGGCTCCCCAGTGCTGCACAACCCCAGGAGGGATATTATGAAGGTATGGAAATGGCAGGTAGTTGGAAAGCATGGAAATTCCCAAACTTAAAGTATCAGCTTTATTTTACTCCTGTTCTGTACAGGCATTTTGAAGCTGCAGGGACCTGGCCTCGTTCAGTAGATACAAATTATGTATGTAATTTATTATGTTCTGTTTTCTCAAGCTCCTCAAAAATTAAAATCACATTGTGCCACACTGTCTTGACCTCAGTTAGCACCTTCATCATTGTCACTCCAAAAAGTTTAGTAGGACCAAACACATTGAAGTTTCCCAAAGACTTTAAACCCTATCCGATCTAGGCCTGCTTTTGTGGGGTTGGCAGAAGATGCAATTCTGGCAGTGTCTCTGGTGGCACGCCAGCATTCATGGCTTGGAGATCAAGGTCCAGAGACAATCTTGTCTCAGCCACACCCGTCACTGAAGCACACAGGTACCTCTGGTGGGGCTCAACACAGTCAGTCACTATGGCACCAGCTGTTCAATGCAACCATTCTCCTCCTCTTCAGGTTCTTCCCTGGTCTGTGTTGTGTGTGGCTCATCCCCAAAAGCATCAATATTTGCTGACTGACTGCTAAGCCATGTTCACACTCTGCAACTGGGCCAGACTGGTTTTCATTGTGGCATCACTGAAGTTTACAGTAGAGAATTCTACTGTAATAGTAGAGTAGTAGTAGAGAATTTGACATTGTGTTAAATAACAAAACTTTAGAAACAAAGAAAGAGAGCAAGGAAAAGGAATAATAGTTTGGGTGTGATTCACAATTGGGTGGAGGATGTTTGAAACTTACTTCCTTAGCAGATCCCATTGGCTTCCTTATGTCAGGATGTAAACTGTTATTTGTTAAAATGAATACAGAGTATTGCTCTTCCTTATGAAAGATTCAGGCTTTGACTCAGCCACACACTGCAGATGGAGGTTTACTCCCACAAACTGCAGATGGAAACCTCTGTCCACAACCCTGGCTGCCACCCTCTCACACCACCCCAGTGTCAACCACCTGCATCCAAGGCCTCAGAGCCCAGCTCCTGGCAGTGTAGCCACAGCTCAGGCTGCTGTGGGTGCTGCACAATCATCAGGAGGAGCCATGGGATAGCTACAGAACAGAGACAAGAAAGGACACAAAGTTGACACAAGCAGAGGTAGAGCAGCTGGGATGGCATCACTACCATCTCAAGGGCTCATAACAAAAAAACCCCAATTTTGTGGGAAGGTATAACAGAAGAAGAAAAAAGGAAGGGGAAATAGACTCAACATCCCTAAGAATATGACTTCTGGCTTCAGAGACCAACTCTTCTCCCCTGAGGTGGTGCCTGTGCAGCAGCAAAGGGGCTGGGTGCTGTATGGGGGCTGGGAGCTATACTGGCTTTAGCCCCACTTATCCTGTGTGTGGATGTGCATTGACGTTTTAGCTGTTCAAATACTTCTTGCAGAAGCTGCTCTTCATGCAGCTAAAGATGCCCTAAAAAGAAGGATGGAAAGAGGATGAGAAGTGCTATATATTGTTGCTATTCGTCATTTTTCTTTCAGATCTAGGTTGTTACAAGTATTTTGAAGATCAGGAAAATTACTTATCCTAATGGCTAATCTCCTATGAATGAGATCAAATGGTTAACACAACTTCAACTCAGCTGACCAAAGCGTATGACATAGCACAGCTGCTCCTGTCTTTGTCCAGGAGTTCAGGAGCAGGACAGCAAAGCCCAGGCTGCTGCTCAGTTCATTAGCTGATGCTGATGTGCCCTCGTTGATGTCACTGCCCTGCCATGAGGTCACTCATTCTGGGGAGAGAACTTCCAGTGGGATATCACAGGACTGTGGCAAGAACACTGCTAGCTGTATCTCTGTCTCTTGGAGGAGGAACTCAAGCAGAGAAGAAAGACAATAAAGAAAAGGATATTTCTGGACAGTTTTCAGTGTTTCTTGTTTGGCTTGATGCCTTGAAATGGACAGGAAAAAAAATGAATTCAGAACATTTTAATTTATGAGCCAAACAAGAGGCTCCTTTAATTAAAATTTAGGAGCCAATTTCAACAAGAGATCTTTGGAAGGCAGCCCAGAAGAAAGAAGATATTTTGCTATGACAAAATAAATTTCAAAAAGTCAAAGTCCATTGGTAAACTGAATCTAAAATAAAATGAGGAGCAAACCAGGGAGCAATGGAGGAGACAGTAAGAAGTCATGCTGAATGCAAAAGATTTAATCCCAAGAGAATTGTATGAAATCACAAAAGAGAACAAGTCAGATATTCAGTTGCTCCGGGCCAGCCCTGTCTTTGGAAACCTCTCATCTATGGCAAGAATTAACCCAGAACTTTTGCTCACAAATGTACTGTTTACTGTGATTCTCCTCTCTGAGAAGGGACAGCGTACTTCTTGTCAGGAGAGGGATCCTGAACAAGCAGCCAGAATTTCTCCCTCTCAAAAAATTTACCAGTTAGAGTAATGGGTGAGGGTTCAGACTGTGTCTGTGATACAAGGCCGTTCAAGATAAATTATGTGCCTGTTTTGTGCTGCCAGCATAGCTATAAATAGAAGAAACAGAAATGCTGGGATGTATTAATAGATCAATAGAAAATAATCAATTTTTGGATGCAGCAATATTTTGTTAGTGGCTTGAAGGTTTCCAGGTAACTGAAACTCCTTTCAGTTCCCATCTTTTCTCCACAGTCAACCTTCCTTTTTCTGTACTCTGCTAAATACTGTCTTGCCCTGTCAGCACCCAGTCACCATGGAGTTAAAAAGGAGGTGATATTCCTATTACTGACTATTTAATTCTCTTTTTTAAATCCTTGACAGGTGCCTTTCTGATACTACAGCAACCCAACCTACGTATATTTTCTCACTTCTTTATTGGACTGCTTTCACCCTTGTGTTTAAAGGTCAGTTCTGAGACCCATCTCAGTTACGACCAGATCTTCACCTGTTGCAAGCATTCTTTCCTAACCTGGATATCGTTCAAGTGTGTGTTTTCATACATTTGTACCTGCTGTCCTTTGCATTTGGGACAGTTGTGGAGCATTTGTGTGCCTTCAGCATCCCTCTCTTAGGCCTTCATAACCTCTTCTTTCCCATTAGACCCCCAATAACTTCTCATGGACTACTGGTGTGCTCAAACCACCTGGCCACAGACACAACCAATCCTTCTTCCTGTTTATCAGTAGTTTTTTGCATCCTCTGTTGGCTGTTGTTGCCAGTTCTGAGTGCCTTGGAGGCACCTTTACACTCGATGTATAGGAGCTCTTGATTCCTTGCAAGGCTCTTACGGAATATAACAAGATTAACAAGAATAACCATGCGGAGGAGGATTGGATTATGTGGAAACTAGTTTGGCATATTGATGTCATTACATACACTGACTCTTTTGAATACAGGGCTTTTTGCACCACTAATAACTTTCTCAGGAAAGATAAAACATGAACACTTGGGGAAATGTAGGAACATCTTACCAGTGAGGGAGTTTTCTTTCAGCTGAGGTTGATGCGTGAGCTGATGTGAGGTGACATTTCACTCAGTAGCTGAGTAAAGTGTTGCCTCTGGGCAGATGGTATTGGATTCCAGTGCTCCCAGTAATGAAAACAGGGACTAAGAAAGAAAGAAACTGTTCTTCCATCTGCTGAAAAATATTTACTAACAGACCTGGCAGAAACAACCAAATAAACAAAAAAACCCCAAACATCCAGTTTCTGTTCTAGAGGGAAGCAGGCAATTTATGGCTTTTCTACTGATTTAATCTTGTACCACACAAATCTTTTAGTCCTGTACTATGATGACTTTTGCCATAACCCTGATGCATGGCTCACACAGAGCTGAAGGTCAGAGAGTGACTTCTACTTGCAGGCATCTGTGTATGATAACCTGCTTCTTACCCATTAGCTGCTCATAGACATTGGAGAATATTAAGGTCAGGTGAAGCCATTATGATTATCTAGTCTGGCCTCCTTCACAACACACGGAATGTCACTTAATCATTCCTGCATTGAGTCCTTCATGTCTTTTTGAACTAGACATAATTTTAAGAAAAAAGGTCACTTCAGCCTGTACACAAAAATGTCAGAAATGACAGTGGGACCCTGGATCTCTTAGGAAGCTATTCAGATGTTTAGTGACATCTGCTAGACACAGGTACCAGTCTTGAGTAAAAAGGGAGCAGCAGCTTCCTACTGTATTTACTCTGAGGTGGTCAGCCAGTTACTAACAATTTGGTCCTTCCTTACTTAAGCTGCTATATGTTATTCCTGGGAAGAACTGTGTGTGAGACAGAATGGATGAATGAGGCCTATACAGTGGACAATGCCCCACTTTTGTGACAGTATTTAAACTGAAAATCTCAAAAGATCAAGAGAAAGTTGAATGTCTGACATCATTCTTACAGATCATTTATCACCCTCTACCCCACATAGTTCAGTTCACTCTAAACATCTGAGTGCGGGATTCTTTTACTTAAACAGTAGTGGTTAATGCCTCCTGTAGTGCCTTAGGATATCCAAGATATCAGCATAGGGCTGGCAGGTGGGCACAGGACATCAGGGAGGCTTTGCCTTCCAGCAGCAGCAGCTCGACATCAGATGGGTACTCCCCTGTGCTTAGAAATTGCTCAATACCTATGTGAGGGCAACCTTTATACCTCTTCCTTCTAGGGCATGACTGAATCATTCTCTGGACTCTGCTACTGACTAAGACATCTGCTGTGCACACAGAGTAGTCCAATTTGACTGTTGCTCTGTTGAGCTGCTTTCCTTACATGAACACAGTCCAGGATTAGGAGTACTCAATGCCTAAGCCTAACAGAACTGAAGAATTCCTAGGTATGGCATTAACAGACTTCCAGGGGTTTGGAGAAATTCAGTGATACTAAATACGGCACCTTCAGATTTCACAGGAATGATTCACCTTGCTGGACTTCAGGTGTCTCCATCTGAACTATCTACCTGATGTCCAGTTTATAGTCCATGGAGAGACATAGGACTGTCTGGAGCAATTCATGCTTAGGTTTCTATGTGAAGAATTGGTCCTTCAGAGACTGCAGAAAGAGTTCAGTATGACTGCCTGGAGTGTAGATGTCAACACTACAGCTCTCTGTGTAAGATCAGATTAATCCTATCCTTTTTACCCACAGAATGCCACACCAACTAAGGGGATTTAATTTTTCTTTTTATTATTTTACATAAAGAAATGCAGTTAGACTCTGCCTCGGTGTTCATATTGTCCTACAGACTTAAACCCGTGTTGTTTATTTTTGGCTAGTATAGCTTGAAACACCCTAAAACCACCTCATTTTAAGAAACTCACAAGCATCTGCTAAGGAGACCCTTTGGTGTCCTCATAGGCATTAAAAACCCCAACCTCTCAATTTTCATTTTATATAAAAGCTGCAATCATTAGGCTTCAGATTCTAACACTGAATTTTAAATCCCTTTGTAAATTCAGAGGAATCATCTTGATGAACTTGAGTAAACACTGCCACTGTGTTGCAGTACCGTTTATCAAAAAGGGTATTGCTCACATTTTCTTAAGTTCCTCTTCTGGTTTATTCTGAATGCCTGCCATTTCTTCATTTTTAGTGTCCCATGTAAACATCAGAGGACAGATTCAGGAGGTGTCCTTGAGACAGGGAAAATCTGTTCATGGCTGGTCATTGTGCTGGCCATATGTACCACAGCATGCTGCAGTGTGCGTTTTTCAACCATAACAACACTATCAGAGTTACACTAAATGAAACTTTTCATCATTTCATTTGATTCTGTGCAAAACTTAATGTACTAATCATCCAGTAGTCCAAGAATTTATGGTATTTTCTCATTTCTTGTAATTCATAAATGCCCTAATACATTTCTCCCTTGCATGATGACGAACAGTAAAACTGCATATCTGTCATACTTAATCAATGAGAAATATTAGGGCTAATTTGTGCTAAAGAAGATCTGCTTGTGTAGATTTTACTCTGTTTTACTGGTGTATATTTCTAAATGACTGCTGAAATCAATTCCTAAGAATAAAGCCTAAAATAGTATTAAAAAATCAATATGAATCCACAGCCCCAGAATTTTCATGAAATTAGAAGATATAAGGTGATCATTGCATACAAATTGATTTTTATGGCTGCCAGGCTGCTTAGTATCAGCATCTAGCTGGTGAATGCACATGCTAATATAGTCTCTCACATACACACAATAGCATATGGTATTTTATAGAAGTAAAGGTATAATTGTTTAATGCATTCATCCATGCTACATATTAGTATCTGCTTTGTAAAAGTTAAAATACCTAAACTCTTTGTCAATATGTTTTTGGAACTAGGAAAATCCAAAAGCAAAATTCAGAATTGGTGCAGATGAACACAGCTTCTCTGATTTCTATTTTGCCTGTGTCTTGCTTCTGTTTATAGCAGGGCTGAGTTCCACCCATGTAAATCACAAGTGTTTGAAAATTAGATGGTGTGGAATTCTGGGCATACCCTGGTCAATTATAAATCGCCCCCTTCAGCCTGCCAGTGATTTCAGCGGAGCCAGAATTTATGCCTGCCTCTCTTCCCAGCTGCATGGAGAGACTGAGTCATTCACACGGGCTCTGCAGCACCGTGCTGAGGTCGGGAAGCAGCACCACTGGGACTGTGGCCTTTCCCTCCAGAGAACAGATCTCTGCTCCCATCAGGGACAGTCTGCTCCAGCACTAGAGAAGCAAGACTACTTCAGGTACCGTAGCTAAAACCTGCACCCAGTTTTTCATTGTGCCGCATACACCTGGCTGTTCACCCACACACGAGGTTGTGAGTCCTGAGTCTTAGAAGGTGTTTTCCCAGCCATATTGGAATCTCCATCTCATTCATGGTGCCATACTGTCATAACACAGCAACAAAACAAACCCAGAAAACATTTCCAGCCATAAAGTTGTGTGGTTCTGGTTTCCTACATCAACTGTCATTGAACTCTTGGGCATGGAAAACAGCACTTTTCCTTGTGAGTGTGGTGTTCCAAAACTGTGGCTCTGCTGGCCACAATTCAGCCCATACAAAATTAAAGTAGACAGGGATGTTGGATGACAAATTAACTGCCCTGAGACTCAGTACATCTTTTCACCAGAGGGACAGAATGGCAGCATTAGAAAGATTACTCCACTCCCCTTATTTTAGTAGAAACAAGCTGCAAATGGCCTTTTGGAAACTTGTTTCTGTTTCCACTTGTAGTTGGAGTCTCAAGATATTTGGGTTATGAATTCAACTCTCAAGCTATAATATTCTGCAGTGGTTTGTGGCCTGTATTCAAAGGTCCTTCTTTTTTACTGCTCAGTGAGACATTGTAGCCTTTCATATGTCCACAAAGTACACAGACCTGTAGGTATCCACTCGTATTTCCCAAAAGCATGGCACAAGTAAGGTCGTGGGGAGCAGTGGGAGTTGTGGAAGGGAAGGCTGCTCACCTTCTTCTTCAACGTGTATCTGCCAGGCTGCTGCACAAAGTAGCATTCATTGAAATGGGGCTATAGACCCTAGAGACACCCAGTGAATCAGTTTCTGAGTATCCTATTTGTTTAGCCTGAGTGAATTAGTAAAATTGCCGAAAATAGAGCTGAGGAGAGGAAGAAACATGAAACAGTGGTGTAAACTCTTGTGCTTAGTCGTTCCCCTCTAGGGTGATTTCACCCCACTCTCTGTTCTTAACCCTGCCTTTGCTGTTTTGGCTCATTTGGGCTTATTTTGGCTCGTTTTGGCTTGATTTTTCTCTTTCATAAAGACATGAGCAGAAATCTTCTGAGCTCCTGTGCTTCCAAAATAACCACGACCTCAGAGAAAGAATAATTTTAAATGATGTACACTAAAGCTATCCTCATGAGTAGAAATGAAATATTTAGCATCTGAGGAAGCTTCCATTTTTGCTGTTCATCTTCTTTTCAGTGTGACATTTCTACCCAGCTTCCACACACATACCTCATTTCAATTACTGGCTTAGAAGAAGTCAGGCTTTGCATAACTGCTCATAATAGCCAAGTGAAAGGTTTCAGAGTTTTATATTTATCTAAGCATCTGCAACAAAGCCTACAATCCTTGCAAATATATTACCAGTGTTTGAAGACATTTTATTTCTGAATCTTGATCAGTGGAAAAAGGAATCTGTTTTTCACAATTCTCTGGTGGTATCTCTAAAGCATTTTGACTAGGGGGAATCTCCACATAAATTTTTGTGGTAGGCTTTTATGTGTGCATGCATGTGTATAACACAAGGGGGTTTTAAGAAAACACTAATACATGACTAGAATGGAGCAGGTTATACAAAACAAGAAGGATGCAGGTCATTCATTACCAAGTCAATACTAACAACATTAAAATATTTAGTTATTATATTTCAGGAAGCTGAAAAATTTCCATTACCTTGTAAATGAGCTTTTAAGCTTTCTCCTACACATCTCTTATCACTATGATAAGCCCAAGATGACACATGCCTATCTCTGTAAGCTTGGAGACAGACAGCAAAAACCCTAGAGATCTACAACACAAGTGAGTGAATAAATAAGAACTACTTCTCACCTCTTAGTCTTAGTTAAAAAAAAACCAAAAAAACACAAATAAAAAGAAAATTTAAAAAAAAATTTAAAAAAAAAATAGTTACATGTTTTAACCAGTTTCCATTGGGCAGCTCCAGCTGACCAAATGCATTATGCTGCCCCTGCATACTAGAATAGAAGAATAAGCAAGACTGCCAGTCAGGATTATAAAGTTCTGGTGGGGATGGGTCAAAGTGTCCTGACGGTAGGATCCACCCCTGAATTTCTGGTCATTGCAAGAAAAAACCCTCAATATTAAGTTCTTGTTGAATATGTTTAATTTCTTCACATCAGTCTTACATCACTGGTTGGTTGAAAGAAGAATATTCCCCTGGGTGCCAGGGGATTGGAAAATACAAATGATCACATGTGCTTATCAAGAATAAGAAAAGACCCAGAGATGGGTTGTGTAAGCATTTCAGAAAAATTGCAAACACCACCAAATTCAGACAGTTTCTCAGACTGACAAAAGGTGGGGTTTTGTTCCCTTAGTCTGCTAAAGACATGTTGGTGACATGTCCTGGAGGTCTCTAAACCAACCTTCCAACCAAAGTGGGATTAACTTGTCACCAGGCCAGATCAGTCAGAGCTCTATCTAACCAAATCTTGAACAACTCTCAAAACTGAGAAGCTTATCACACCTCTGGATGCCTTGTTCCTCTGCTAAACAATCCTTCCACTGAAAATTGTTTTTCTAAAATCCAGTCTGAACCTTCCCCACTGCAGTTTGTGGCTGCTCACCCTTGTTACCTCATCAGCCACTAGAGAGTTGAGATTAGTACTGCCACCTTTACAACTGCATTTTGAGTAGCTGTCAGGTGTCATGCTATCTTTCCTTGGTCTTCTCCACACTACATATAGTCATCTCCCACAACATCTCCT
Organism: Monarcha castaneiventris obscurior; assembly: GCA_026261815.1. NCBI lineage: Eukaryota > Metazoa > Chordata > Aves > Passeriformes > Monarchidae > Monarcha > Monarcha castaneiventris. The sequence goes on along the minus strand of JAMPIT010000350.1, from coordinate 2,792,639 downwards.
TGGAGTTCATCCACTTTAAGTCCTTGAGCACTGACCATTTTGGTAGCCCCTTTCTGGACCCTTTTCACTTCCCCATCCCTCTTGAACAGGACTCAGAGTTCCACTGCCAAGTAGTTGGAAATAATAGCAGTAATCTCCCTGGATCTGCAGACAGTACTTCTGATGTTGTATCTTTAATCTAGACATATACACCTGAGCTGCTTCTCTTGATTTTGTTGATATTAAAACTGGAGAGAAAAGAAGCATCTCTAAGCATGATTCACCTTGTATTTATGTAGCTGTCTAACACAGGTCAAATAAATCAAGTGTTGGTAGTGCTTTTTACTTTCCATCAGAATGGGGAATAACTGTGCTGATGAAACATACAGCAGAAATGTCTAACACCAAGAAAAATTAATCCCTCCTCTTCAGTCCCTAGGAGCAGTGCTTCATTAACTAGTAAATAAGGATGACAGAGGACAGGTAATTATCAAAAGCTCCTAGGGAGAAAATAAATATTTTGTCATTCCAATGTGCTGGAGTCATGATGATGTTTTCTGTGTGAAGGGACAGATTTTCAAAGATATCCAAGCATCTAAATATACAAGTAGTCATCTACTGCAGATCAGCTAAAAGGACAATTGGACAAGGCATTGAAAAGCAGTAGTGACCTGGGTTCCTAACTTGTCTCCAGGCTTTGTAAACCTCCCTAGCTATTTCAGTTCCTTCACAAATCTGTTTTTTAATGCTCTTTTGATCATGGACTTCTAAGTTTCTTGGTTACTTTTGGAAATCTGACCCCACAATCATATATTTCTTGAGTGTCAGACAGAAAAACATGTGATTATACTTGGTACATCAATTTCCAAATTCTGCCTGGGCAATATCAGATCATGGTGCATCCCCATAAAACCCACAAATACTGTATTCTGTACTCACCTGTAAAAGATGCAGTCAGAATGCATATCTAGATGCAAATAAGTCTTGATGCTAATGCATTTGCACTGCAATTCCTTTCAAGTCTAAATGTCTTTAATTTCCCATACCAGATGCAATTCCTGCAAAGAAGTGACAAAAGAGTTGCAACGAAAAACACACTTTCTAAGCATATCCATACTCTACACACACACACACACACATTCCCACTTTCTCTATATCAGGATTATTAGTTATGACGTTGAAAATACCTTTTTCAAAAGTATATGAAACTCAACATTTGTTTCCCTGTAAACTGATAAACATGCCCTGTGATACTTTTAAATACCTATTTGCCAGAGGAGGACTGTCTACGTCTGAAAAGAATTACAGGAATGAAGTCCAGATGGTCCAGCTGTCATTTTACAGTAGGTGTTTTTTTGACTTAACTAACATGAATTATGACAGAGAGAAATCAGATACTCACAAAGCTGAACCAAGCACATATTCAGTGATATGTCTCTTTTCTAGGCAATTTGAGTAGCATACTTTGAACTTGAGAGAGAGAGAGAGAAAATAAATAAACCTCTGTGAACAGGAAAACAAGCATCAGAACACATAAATGCTGTGTTGGGTGTCATATCTTCCAATCATTCATCTATATAGTGTGGTGTAGAATTGAATGTTTATATATATATGAGTCATAAGCATATCCATTAATAAATATATTTAAGAAATACACAGCAACCTAGAAAAAAAAATAAAACTACAACAGACAAGTTGAGGGTAAGAATGAGGACATTCTTTGTAAATCCAAACAGTGCTATCTGCTGCTGCCAGAATCATAATTGTCTGCCTCTAACTGCTGCCTCTGCTGCCTCTTCACAAAGTTCAGCTGAAGGAGCTCCATGGCCAGTGTGGTGTCTCTGAGAAATAAGATGCAGCTCTCCTCACTCCTTGGATATCTTCATTAAAAAAGTTCAGTTTTGTCTGGCATGTATTCATCTTTTTTTTTTTTTAATCCACACTGTCTTTCCATCATATATTTGGACAAGATTTTTGTGAGTTTGCGTAGTTTCATGGATTTTGACACATCTTTTTTGACAACCTAAAAATGTTTTGGGAAGCCACCAACCGCAGTGGCTTTTAGCCATCAGAAGCTGCAACCATCCAATCATTTATCATGTGACTGAAGGGCACCAAAACAATCCATGCAATGTTCAGCAGCCCATCTGTGTCATCTCTTCCTAGCTACCAATCTGCAGTGATGATGGTTTGTATAGTACCAGATCAAAGCTGCTGGGCTCCTTTGATCTGCTTAGCTGAAGGTTTTTTATGTGTCTACAACAGGTTTACAACATGGTCCTCTATGAATCCTTTTGGACATCGAACCTGCAGGTGACAGGATTTGGCTTGTGCTGCAGCCAGTCTCTTCTGAGGTGTTTTACCCAGGTTGGCCATCACACAATGAAATAATGTCTGCTGAACTGAAATAAAAAACCTACAGGTTTTTTAGCTACCCATCCCAGAAACCTTTGAGGGAGCACAGGGGAGAGACAGTGCTGAACCAGTATGGGGATTTAAGAGAACAATCCCAAATGTCTCGGCCTTCTTCTTAGGAGAAGTGTTCCATCTCTCTGATCATCTTTGTGGCCCTCCTCTGGACTCCAACAGCTCCATGTCCTCCCTGTGCTGGGAGCCCAGAGCTGGATGCAGCCCTGCAGGTGGGGTCTCAGCAGAGCAGAGCAGAGGGGCAGAATCCCCTCCCTGGCCCTGCTGCCCACGCTGCTTTGGATGCAGCCCAGGGGACATTTGGCTGTGAGTGCCCATGGCTGGGTCATGTCCAGCCTCTCACCCACCAGCACCCCCAAGTCCTTCTCATGCAGGGCTGCTCCCAATCCATTCATCCTTTAATCTGTATTGATACTGGGGACTGTCCTGACCCATGGGCAGGACCTTGCACTTGGCTTTGCGGTATTTCGTAAGATCTGCCTGGGCCCACTCCTCAAGCCTATCAAGATCTCTCTGCATGACATCTCTTCCCTCTAGCATATCGACTGCACCACTCAACTTGGTGCAGATTTCCTTAGAGCGCAATCAATCCCTCTGTCTACCTCATAGATGAAGATATTTAGTAGCACTGGTGCCAGAATTTATCCTTGAGGGACACCACTTGTTACTGGTGTCCTCTTGGACATTGGTCCATGGACTATAATTCTTTGGGTACAACCATCCAGCCAATCCCTTATCCACCTAACATCAAACTTTATCAAAAATTGTCAAAACCATGACTTTAAAGGTAGGAATATTGTAGTGGCCTGTATCAAAAGCCTTATAGAAGACCAGGTTGACAGCACCTGTAGCTCTTCTCCTGTTCACTGATGCAGTTTCTCCATCACAGAAGGCCACTAGAATAGGGGACTCTTTAGACAGATGTGACACCTGAGAACAAGTGCAAACTAAGCGTTTTCCAGCAAACTTTGAAGACAAAGAAAGGTGAGAACCTCTGAGTAGAGGTGAACATTACATGGACAGTCAATAGCCTGAAAATAAGTCATCTGAACAATTTATATGGACATTACTAAAGTCCTTATAAGGAGGTGAAGAAAAGATCAAAAAGGAAAAAAAAGATAATGGGATAATTATTTCTATAGAAAGAATAGGTTAAAAAAATGGAACTTTCAATAAAATCAAAAAGTGGAAGCGTCAAGATCACTTAAAGGAAATACTTCATAGAACCAGTAGGTCAGCTGTGGAACTTCTCATCACAGGGTATTTTTCAGACCAAGACCTAACCAGGACATTTTTGTGGGTGTCAGAATTACCGTAATTAATTATGCCCATTCTGGAGGGTACATTGAACCACACGTTTCAGATCTGATAATCAACACTTGTACACCTCAAATGAGAAGAGGATAGGGAGGAGAAACAGATGACCTGATACATGACTTGCTGCAGTGTCTTAATGTCTTACTGTAAAACTTCTTTTCTGTCAGAGATAGAGTACAACCCACAGACCTCAGGTTCAAGCTTACAAGACAACGTCTGTTTTGCACAGCAGTTGCCTGGCCACAACCTTCTGAGACACTGTTTAGTCAAGTGCTATTTGTACTGCATATTGAGAACATGAGAGGATTAGGACTGTCTAGCAGCACTGGAGCATGAATCACCAGAATTTTGTCTTTTCCTGAATGTACATGAGGAGCTTGTTTTGTCTCCCATTAGCTGTGATGATGACTGAGTCATCTAAAAATGTCCCAAGACAGCCCAGTCTAAAGTTTTAAGCCCCTGGTGATCCACAAATTTCCTTGGTCTCCAATATCCCATTTTCTGACATGAACAATATAGATATCCTGACATTCCAATTATGAAACATTCCTTTTCACTTCTCTCCACTCTAATGCTCTATGGTGTGATGCTCCACTTCTTGAAAGACTCTACTTATGAACATTATCAAGCATAAGCATGAAAAGGTTACTGGTGCCCTTAAATCCATGGAGGGTGCCTTTGAAATCAATGTGCGACTGAGGCAGGAGGAGCAAGGACACATTCTAGTTTTGTATGGTTTTGCTTGTAGCAAAGTTAACTTGTGAGAGTGATGAGACACCGGAACAGGTTGCCAATTCCTGGCAGTGTCCGAGGCCAGGTTGGATGGGGCTTCGAACAACCTGGTCTAGTGAAATGTGTCCCTGCCCATGGTGGGGGAATTGGAACTAGGTGATCTTTGAGGTCCCTTCAAACCTAAATCATTCTAGGATGTGATTCTATGATATAATAATCAAAGAAATTTTGTGTGTTTTCTTCAATTTCATTTTACAATTATTCATATAATTATACACCCTGGACTCATGTTCATTTATAAATTGCAAATGGGATAGACAGCAGTTGAAGGATAATTGGTTAGTTTACATAAATTAGATCCCTTAGGTATATCCAGGATCAAGCCAGGATATTCAAGCAGAAGAAGAGATGTGAAAAAATACAGAAAAAGTTGGAATTAATTAAAAGACAACCCACTTAGTCACATTCAGATTATGTAGCTTACTAAAACATACAACAGACCTAAAGGGCAGTAATCTATTTTTGGTTCTTGATCTGACTGCAGTCAAATGACTACAGAGCGTGTATTCTGTGCTTTATCTCTATTATCTTTTTAATAATAAGGTGGTGAATGGTTGTAGGTGGGTTGTCATATTTTAGAAGAAAAATTCCTCCTGATTTCCACCTCCACCATACAATTTTCTTCTCAGGCTGGTTCTGCACTGAGCTATTTGAGTTTCACATGAAATCTTCTTTATTTTATTTATTATGTGTTTTCCTTAACCTTTTTGCATGCTGATTTCTAACAAGTTTTTTGAGATATGTATTGCCCTTCCACAAAATAAGCATCTGCAAGGTTATGTCAGGTTATAAAGCTAGATATTGCCAGAGACTAGACAAGATATCTTTTCCTTGCCAAAGTGGATGATACAGGTTTGAGACATAACATCTGGGAGTAGGAGACATATAAAATGTTATTTGAGGTGGCTGCAAATAAAAAACATATTTGGACAGGTGAACAACGTGTTCCTTTATTTTACTAACTTCAACCAGGGACAAAAATAGCAAATAAGATGTAAGAGATCCAATCTATTAAGAAAAAGAGGGAGGTGCTTTGCTGCTATTTAGCATTTATATTTAGGAAAGCAATTTATTTTTAAATAAGACATATTTTTATTAGGAATGTTTGTCTTGCACAGACAGTAGTTAACAAGCCTGGATAGTGTGATTCTCTTCTGCATAGCAATGGCAAAAAAAAAAAAGTTTGCTTTGCTTTCTGTGCCTTGGAGACAGGAGGGGAATGAAAAAGAATAGCTCCCTCTCCAGTCAGCAAGTATGAGTCTGTGGTGGAGAATAGCTTTTCAGACTGCTTAAGTGACTGTGTAAATTTTGAGATACCACAATGATGGATGTTTTATAAATGCCTAGGTAGGTAGATAGATATGACAACGAGAATAGTTTTAGGTTTAACCTGAAATGAGACACTCCATCACCATGTCATCTCTGGAAAGTCACTTGACCTTGTTCTGACCTTCCGAATCAGACCAGCTGTAAGAGCTGATAAAAAGCTGCTTTTCTAGGAAACCAAGAGCTTAATCAAAACTTATGGTTTTCCAGAGAAGCCTTTTAGTTGATTCAGTGGACCTGGGCTCAGGTCTTAAATATTTCACATTAACTGAACAAGTGTTCTTTGCTGTGCCTCATCTACTCTTCTGCCCTCCTCCTCACTGCCTATTGGGCAAGCATTGAACATTAGTTCCCAGAGATGGCTGAAAGGCTGGAGAGCTTCCTAGTCTGAGCTCTTGCCTTCCCTCTCTTACTCCTCACCATCTTCTTGTACTGACTTTGTTTATCAGGAGTTTAATATTTCAGTGTTTTATAAGCGTATTGAGGGACAAAGCAATTTACCCTACAGGGATGAAGCTGACAGCATGGTAATTAAGAGTAAAATAAATCATAAGGGTGAGAGAAGATTGCAGTGAATGACTGATTATTTTTGATAAGGAAACGGCTCTGCTGGTAACAGAATCCACAGTATTTAAGAGGTGAATGGAGATGCCAGAAACAAATACAAATTAATCATGTCTTCATCGGTGTAAATATATATTACCTGTGCTGTTCATCTGCAACATATAGTCTAGCTCTGACAGTATCTTCCAGCAAAGGGGTGACCATCAAGAGAAGCTTACTATTTGCACATAGATAAATTGGTTGGCAAATTCAGAACCTCCATATTATTATGTGACTGGAAAGTGAATATCATTCTCATTGCCACTGCAGCAAGACAAAGCATGAAATTCTCTAGAACTGGATATCTGGCTCACAACAGTTTGTGTGAATAATGATGTCTGACATTGCTCTTTGGTAAGGATCCTGAAAGGCTTTAGAGGCATGAATGCATGAATGCCTCTGACTTCCTTGTCAAGTAAGCAATTGTTACACCCATTTCACAAATGAGTGAACCACAGTAAAAAGCCTGGGAGGTGGCATCTTTGTGACAGGGCTGAGAACAGCCTTCCAGAGAAGCAAGTTCTCACTTAGGGAAGGATGTGGACGAGGCAGGTGACAGAACCAGCATGTGGAACTGTTGTTCCAGCTGACTGGTATTGAATTTATCCCATCTGAGGTCAGACTACACAAATTCATCCATACATCTCTATTAGCCACGCAGACCTGTGAGAACAGGGACTCAGCTACCCCTGTGTGTTCTTGGGCTGTATTTGGGCATTATGCCATTCAAGTACAACTCTCACATCCCACAGCTGATGAGCAGAGGTGTTTGTCTGTAAGATGCTGCCATGCATCTCTAAAAACAACAGGATTCCCAGAGAGGTTGTAGATGCCCCATCCCTTGACACATTCATGGTCAGGCTGCACAGGGCTCTGAGCAACCTGATCTAGCTGAAGATGTTCCTGCCCATGGCAGGGGGGTTGGACTAGATGACCTTTGAAGGTGCCTTCCAACCCAACTGTTGTATGATTCTATGCAGATCCCTGGCTTTTGGAATATGCCAGGAGGTGTAAATTATCAGAGAAACCTGAGTCCAATGACACTGAGTCCCCCTGAAACCCATCAGCACACATCCATCAACACAGAAAAGCCTTTTCTCCTTCTAAAGTACACATTGTCAGCTCTCACACGTGAACTGTTCCTCCTATCCCAGATCTTCGAAGTGTTCAATACGTCTTGTGGCTCTCAGCCAGGGAAGCTTTTAGGATGCAGCTTGTAGGATCAGGAAGGGTGGTCAGTCTGCTTCTGGAAGAGCATTAACACCTACTATCATCACTGAAGATTTTGTCTTCTATTTAATTAGGAGGATAACTGTGAAGTAGATTTCCACCACCACTGGTAATTCTACTTATATTACGCTACCTTATCTATCTGTTCTATTTCTCTCCCTTTTAAGGGATGAGAAGAAAAAAAAAATCAATCTGCTGAAAATACAGAGGGGAAAACAGAAACCCTTTTCTCCAACAAATCACACATTCCTAGTAGTAGAATTATGTGGCTTTTAATTTCACTGAAGGAGAGCCTGTAACTATTTATAGTTTATCACAACCGGGGAAAGGTTTCCTGAGGTACAAACTAATTATGTTTTTAAATAAACTGATTGTCCATGTAATAGATGATCACATTTTCTAATCATTTGGAGATTTATGTTACTTTCTTCAATCATCTCTGTGTAGAACAGAAACCATAGTAAATCAACTGGAAAAAAAATGCCTGGACTAAATTGAAAGCTCTGCCACTATGAGCCATTATGAAATGAACCAGATAGGAGAAAACAGGCTGCATGCACAAAGTTCCCCCATACATACAGTTTCATACATTGAAAGAATGATGGTAACTGACAGCCAAACCAGAATTTATATTCATTTAAGGTCAAGTCTTGGCCTGTGCTCCATAGATTTGATATGTATTAAAGGGCAAAGGTAAAGACAGTCTTGTTGCCTGCAGGGTATCTCAGTCACAGTCGGTTGTGTAAGGACAGTAATTAGAATGAACTCAAGAATGTAGAATAGATGAGTGTGTATGACATTTCATTTATGACAGGCAACAAGTGACAGTGACATGATCTTATCGTGAAATTAGTCATCATCATAGACTTCTTGTGTCGATCTATAAAATGAAATGCCATGGAGAGCAGCATATTTTTCATTGTTATGCCAACATGTCTTTTTCATAATGTACATCATTAAAATAAGCCTGGGAACTGGAACATGCAATCATAGTAATAGCATCAATAATGTTTAATTTATGTGTTATGTGCGCAAAAACCTTTTGGTGCCTGAAAAAACAATGACCTGAAAACACAATTTATCCCTAGCAAGGCAGCATGCTGTGCTGCAAGGCATCTGTAGAGTGAGAAAAAATCAAGATATGGACTGCTGAACAGCACTGGAGTGAAGCTGTGTGGAGGTGTGCTGTGATGCAGAACCATGGGCAGAGACCTACTGCAACAGGGGCAGATCCTCAATGGCTGATGAACCCCTTTGCAGTCCTTAGCTAGGCAGCACAGAGCAGAGAGGGGCTGGTAACTTTTGCAGGAGGGCATGCCAGGTTTTATTCTCTTCCATATTCAAAAAATGAACCCCACTGAAAGAAAATCGGTGGGAATCTGAGAGATTTTGACAAAATAACTTCTCATAGGTTACTAACCATAGAAAATGCCAGTCTAGCTTTTCCTTAATCTGAATATTTGGGGGAAAAAATATAAGCGTGGAGTGACTGCACATGCAGGAGTGCCGGGAGACCTGAGAAGGGCAGGAAGCCCCATCTTGGTGATGCACTGAGTCAGGAGACAGAACTGCAGTGCACGGGTAGCCATCCAGTATCTGTGAGCTCTGGATGCAGGACCTGCCCCAGTGTGTTCCAACAGAGAGGAAGAGGCTGAATTCACCACTAAACTTTCAGGTCTGTGAAGGTATCTCTCTCTTCAATCCCACACCCAGACATCAGTATGTTTTTGATTATATGAGCAGGACATTCTGGTCATGTACCTGGGAGATTTTAATAGGACTTGGAGCGCTGGCACACTTCCAGATTTCTCAGGAAACTGTATTGCCAGACACTGGCAACAGCTATTTGAAGGTCTTGTTGAAGAACTGATGGGCTAAACTTCCTCCTTGCTCTGATTGCAAGTGGAGGACCAGTTGATATCCTCTTGATGAGCCAAAGCCAAACCAGTAATTTCCCAACTGTGGCAGGAGCCAGCATGGCAGGGCACAGGGGAAAATTGGAGAGATGGAGTGAAAATGCAGGGCTGGTGCATTGCCTGTGAAGAAGTGAAGCAACTAAGGAGGTAAGAAGAGCCCTGGGTGACTGAGCCATGAGACATTTCTCCAAGCAGAGCAGTTCTCTGTCAAGGCAGAGAAGATGGCAGTTCACTTCTTTGGCAGCTCACATCCTCCCTCACATATTTGCTGTGACACAGAGCAGTGGGATGCCGTCAGACTGCTGCCACCTGCCAGCTCCCTGCTGCTCCTTAGTTCCCTGAGGAAGAGGCTGATAGGTAAGATAGGAGCAGGTGGGACTTTTTCTCACCCTAGGCTGAGCCCTGTGGCTCTTGGCTGTAAGCAGGTTTTGCTCATTGGCTAAGGATGGATGGAGAAAGGGTAATAGAGAAGTCCTAACTCCTCTCCGATTTCAAGAGGCAAAGATCAGATTAAAATATAAGCGGATTATTACAAAAACTGCTCTCAAAAGCCAAGCCAGAAACCTGGGAAAGTGATGCTAAGCCTTATATTGCACTGAAGGAGTTACTCTTTCCACTCACAAACATTAATTAAATGGCTAATAAGCAACACTTTTATTAAAGACAAGGAATTAATTAGACCAATAAATAAGTCAACAGTAACTAATTCCCAGACTATTATCATAATAACAGCAGTTTTCTGTCTTTCTCTCCAGACAGGTCCCTCTTACCTCTCATGGCTCTGTGCCAGCCCCATGTCAGACTGCCACTTGTGCTGGCTGTCATGGCTCTGCTTCCCATGCTGGGCTTTCAAAAGTATTACTGACATTCCTGGCAGAGGACAAAAGCACTGAAAGCTTGAGGGGGAGCATGTGAGGACCAGCTCCCACATGAGGCCACCAGTCTTGTGCAGATGGACTGTGGGACCCAACCCTCCACAGCCCATCCTGACTTCAGATTGGTCCTGCCAAGGCTGAATTGACAAGGAAAGGGGCTCCAGAAGCTCAGGTGGAGATTTGAGCACCAACTGCACTGCTTAGTTGATAATACATTCCCTGTCTGTGTCCTCCATGCTCCCACCTGCTCTCCCTCAGAGAAATCTGTCATAGACAGGCCACCAGGTGGGTGCAGGATGCTCCCTGTCACTTGGCCTCCAGGTCCAGGGCTGGGCCCTGACTTTGTGTTTAGCTGCAGACATGTAAGTAGAGAGAGAGAGACATGAAAACTCACATGGATGGCCGTGTGTCATTAGGAATCTGCTTAGATTCAGACAAATCTGGGGGTTGTGAAACCTGTGTAAGTTTCCAGCTCAGACTCCAGCCAAAGTAACATTTGTTAGGTAGAAGTGTTAACTACATCTACCCTGATTATCCTAAATTTCCAGACATACTGAAATCATCAAAAAGTGGAAGAATTTGCTCTGATGTGCATCACATTATTTCTCAAACACTTCATTTCCAAGGGGGACACTTTTCAGGAGAGTGAGAAAATTACAATAATTTCAAAGCACACGCTTAATTTGTGAGAATCAGGGAAAGGTCTTATATTAGTCAAAGTGTCAACTCTCAATTGGTGGAAACTTGTATTCTGTGCACGAGGATAATCTGAACAGATGGAATGAAGTGTCTTTGGTCAATTATTTCCATTACAAGGAAATGCTTTTGGGTGAGGATAGTGAGAAGTATTTAAATGAGCTTGCTTGATGGTCACTGAAGGTACAAATTCATCTTGCTGCCTAAAAATTCAATGGTACTGTACTCTGTGATGCTAACATGCAAGACTGCAGTCTGACAGGCTTTTGTAGGTGTAGCCATATAAAAATTTCTCTCATCTCTTCCCTCCTCCCATCTGCGACCCAGTTTGCAGGTCTTGAGATGATGCTCCAGTAATTTAAGCTTCAAGAATTAGCTCTACTAAAACAGACTAGAAGGGCACACACTTGATGTGTGAAGGCAGTTGTGTCCAACTGCAGGGCTGAGAGAAGGCAAGGAGGGAGGCAATAATAGACACCTAGAGGTTAGTATCTTCTCAAACCACAACTGCACCCCGCCATGAATCCATGGTCCCATGCTGTTCCAGTCACTGAGGCAGGCACAGGTGCTTGAAGTTTTGGGTTCTAATTCTGACAGTAACATGGGTTGACTGTGATGTGTATTTAACATCCATCTGTTGAGCTATAATTTTGATAGGTTGAATGCATACTTTACAATCTTCATTTTAAAATACAAGAAAAGGCTGACACTAGTGCTCTTGAAAAACCAAGCAATTGTTTATGGGTAAGAATCAGAGGGAAGGCCAACAGGGCAGATATTCAGGTGAGAGTCTGTTATAGACCACCCAACCAGAATGAAGGAGCAGACCAAATATTCCATAAGCAGCTGGGAGAAATCTTAGGATCACTAGCCCTGGGATGAGGAATATACATGGGTTATGTCTATCTGGACTTTAGTAAAGCCTTAGACACCATTTCCCACAGCATTTTCCTGGAGAAACTGGCTGCTCAAGGCTTGGGTGGGCATACTCTTCAATGGGTATAAAACTGGATGGATGGATGGATGGGTGGATGGATGGATGGGCGGGCCAAGAGAGTGGTGGGGAATGGAGTTACATCCAGCTGGGGGCCTGTCACTAGTGGTGCTCCCCAGGGCTCTGAGGTATTTGGGCCAGCCCTGATTAATATCTTTACCAATAATCTGGATGAGGGCATAGAGTACATCCTCAGGCAGCTTGCAGGCAACACTAAGCTGATCTGCTGGAGGGCAGGAAGGCTCTACTGGACAGGCTGGATCAAAGGGCCAGGGCCAATTGTGTGAGGTTCAACAAGGCCAAGTGCTGGGTCCTGCACTGGGGTCACAACAGCCCCAGGCAGTGCTACAGGATGGGGGCAGTGGCTGGGAAGCTGCCTGGTGGAAAAGGACCTGGGGGTGCTGGTCAACAGCAGCTGAACATGATCCAGCTGTGCCCAGGTGGCCAAGAAGGCCAATGGCATCCTGGCCTGGATCAGCAGTGGTGTGGCCAGCAGGAGCAGGGCAGTGACCGTCCCCCTGTACTCGGCACTGCTGAGGCCACACCTCCAATCCTGTGCTCAGTTCTGGGCCCCTCACTGCAAGAAAGACATTGAGGGGCTGGAGCGTGTCCAGAGAAGGGCAACGGAGCTGGGGAAGGGTCTGGAGCACAAGTCCTGTGAGGGGCAGCTGAGGGAGCTGGGGGTGTTTAGCCTGGAGAAAAGGAGGCTCAGGGGGACTTTATCATTCTCTAGAACTGCCTGAAAGGAGGCTATAGCCAGGTGGGGGTCGGCCTCTTCTCCCAGGTAATAATAATATTATATTATATATATATGCTATATATATAGCATCAAGTTGCGCCTGGAGATGTTTAGATTGGATATTGGGAAAAAATTCTTTAGGGAAAGGTTTTTCAAGCAGTGGAACAGGTTGCCCAGGGAACTGGTGGAGTCACCATCCCTGGAAGTATTGAAAAGACATGGAGATAAAAGCATTTTGGGACATGGTTTAGTGGTGGCCCTGGCAGTGCTGGGTTAATGGTTGGACTCAATGATCTTAAAGATCTTTGCCAGCCTAAACTATTCTATGATTCTATGAATCTGAAGCAAATATTAACTTAAAATTCACTTAAACTGTAGATTTCTCTGATTAGACCCCTCTCTAATAACACCTAACCTCTCCAATCAGTTAATCTAGCTGTTGACTCAGGTTGGTTCTCATGTTTTTTATTTTCCTATACACAAGATCTGTTTACTGTTCTCTCCTTTAAACAAGAATGCAGACACGTACCCATGGGGAGCCAGGGAAGGAAGGATTGTATGTATGTATTTGAATGACTGCAAATGTGTTCAGGTCTCTTCCCCAGGTGTATACTGCCAATGGTGCTTGGCAGATGTAAATCAGTAGCTCCAATTACTCCAGCGGAGCTGAACTCGACATTTTTTCCATGGGGAATTTGGCCAGTTGAGTGTATGGGTAGAACAGTTCAGTGCTTGGCTTTGTATTTTGAAGAGGGGTGTTGTTAAGAAATCTTTGCTAGGCAGGGAAAGAATTTTTCCCAGACCAGGACGTTTCTGTAATACCTGTTATTTATTCCAAGCAGTCTGTTCTATTCCAAGAGCAATGGAGTTGCTCTTTTGATTTTATTTATAATTTATTTTAGGCAGACAAGAAGCAGAACTATTGCAGGCAGAAAGACACTGCCTGAACTGTCTGAGTGGCAAGCTGGATGGCAAGCTCCTCTCAGGTCCCCAGGGACTTCCCTCTGCCTCTGTGCTGCACATCCTGAATTTACTCATCCACCCATTCTTGCCAGTTTTGTAGGCTAAGGTTATTTGAGGAAGGTTTAACATAAGAAGATAACTATTAAGGACTGAGGCAGGCTAAGCAAATTTTTTCTTCTTTTCCCTCAAAAACAGTATTTAGCAGATTTGAGCGACAAGGTGCTACAAATACCTGCTCCAGGTCAATTTAGTGAACAAAGCAGCATCAGCAAATGTCAAGAGCCCAGAGGAGAATATATGGCCCCAAACAAGCTTCTATTGTATCTAATGTCCATTAGGTGATCTTTCACCTTTTGATATTTCCTTGCATGCTAAAACAAGACCAGATATTTCTGCTAGCACAGCTCCTAATCACCAAGTGTTGGCCAGCTTCCTGGCAAAGCTGGGGATAGTCATGGCTTGTATTTTTTAAACCTCCAAGCTTATTAAAATTACTTCAGTTTCACAAAACATTCAGGAGGACACAGGAATGAGTCTATGTAGAGAATGGTGAAGTAATAACCAGGAGTTATTCAGGAGATAGGAATGAAATGGATTGGTAAGCTCTAAAGGCCTTTTTTATCACTTCAGTACTTAGGATAAGATTAATTCCATTCCCGGGCACAGTAGAAATCTGCATTACAAGAATACACAAAGAAATACACATGGCAGTCTATTAGTATGAGACTGAGTCAGACAGATGCCACAGAAAGGGATGATACATGGTACTTACAGCATGGTGGAAAGACACTGTGCTAGGTGTGGTGAGAGAATAGCCTACCAAAAACTGAGAGTCTGAACGAATGTGTGGATTATTGCATTTTACAGCAAGTGGCTGTAGCATGAAACAGGCACCATTAAACACCCAAAGAAACAAGTAACAAAGCACTGGAATATCTGAGACCATACCTCATGAATGATTAAGAATGGAGTATTTCATACTGGTCAAGTAGAGAAAATGATGCTGTTCACAGTGGTGTATTGATACCCTAACACAGACTTTTGCCTTATCATCATCTGGAGAGCCCCTGTGAGACCCACCTTTGAAATTTATGTGATGATGCAGGAAAACTTGAAGTGGGAAGACAGTGACTGAACTATTGCAGAAAAGCAATAGACTTTATTGTCCACTAGCACAATGCAGATGAGTAATGCTAGATTTCTGTCTGATAAATGTCTTCTGAAGGAAAAACTTTGGGGAAATATGATGGGAAAGTTTTGACTGGGATTACCCAGAAATCATCGAGGGTGAAAATTAATTTTGCTGAACTTCAGCTATCTAAATGTTAGGTCAAAACTAGTCTTGCTGAACTGTTCTGCAGTCAGTGGAGAAAGGTGGGCACCCCTAGAGGGTAAGTCCTGCATACTAAGGAATTTACTAGCACAGACTAAATTCAAAACACTGTGTAATATAAGCAATCTGTTTCGGTCTATGGATTGCTGTTGTGAATGGTTCATGCTACCAGTGGAGCAGCTTGGGTCATCCCTTTTCCTCCCAGTAAGTATCTACAGAATTGTTAGCTGAGACAGTCCCCACTGACGGCTCCGGTGGGCAGCTGGTGGCCAGGCACGCTGACTCAGCAGGGAATCGACCTTGCACTGAAGACACTTCTCTAAAACAGTAACAGGAGCAAGCCTTGCTGTGAAAAGAGCAACAAATACCTTGCTCCTCTGCTAGTGAGGGCATTCCTATAAGGAATAGCATCTCCAAAACATTAGAGCAGACAGGAAGCAGCTAAGATGAACATCTATGAATAGCACAAGGTGCTTGGACTTCAGAGAAGAAAATCTTCCTGAGCTCAGTTTGTGCAGATCCAAACACTGCTTGGTTCTTCAGAGCTGTTGGCTCCTCAGCCTCTGGGTGATCAATCATATGCTACAGTGACTCCTACCTGTAGTCCTTCAGGTGCTTTTCTCCAATCTTCTGTCGAATTAGGCATCTCAGTGCTTCACAAGAAACATTTCCACTTCAGTGTTATTTCTCTCCACAAAGAGAAACTTGAAATCTGGAAAGAAAGGAGAATGCTAAGAAATTCATCTAGATATAAATTTTGAGGGACTGAAAGTAAGTCATTGAAACGAAAGCAGGGTAAACCATGCAGTGACTTGTCCCCTTGTTGACGGTGACTGAAAGAACAAGAATTTCATTCCTTTTAGAACAATGGGCTTTTAAAAATATTTTTTAATTAAAATTTATAAGTGGCAAATATTGTATTTCTCATTATTAGAGAAGCCTTAGGAAGTCTAGGCCTGAGTCACCTGAGTGACCCTGAGAGCAGACCCCACCCAGCAGTGAGTCCTGCAGGAGCAGAGAGCTGCAGTAGTGCTCCCAGAGACTACTCAGATCTGTTTGCCAGCAGTCCCCATTTTCCACATCTACTGGAGACCAAATGTTTAGTTTTCTAGGCCAAGACACCGGGGCAGGATTATCAGGCAGATATTTGATTAACAATAAAAGGATTAAACAGATGCGGGTAGGTGGAAACGATCTGTGCTCTGTTGTACTCAGTCTGGAGTAAGCAGAGCAAGCAGTAAGGAAGTTGTACCAGAAAGCCAGCGCTTGGGGCTATCCTGTGTCTCTTGAGACATCACAACAGATGCCATTAGTACTAGGAATAACTATGTGGCACCTGCCAAAAAGGACTCTTTTTCCAGAGTCCACCAGCGGAAGTGATTTTCTGATTTATCCCATATTTATTGTCTCTATGTATTCTTTTTCTGGCACTGATAGTGTTATGTATCACTGATAGCTGAGCAGGTTACATGCTCATCTCCACTCTTCAGGACCTCCATCTCCCTGCAGCCAATACCCCAAAGACACTCTCAGTGTAGAAGCAAAACATTGCCTTACAAGCCATGCTCTCCCAGGCCCCAGGAGCACTGCAGGTGTCCCTGAAAGGTGCAGAGATCTCAGAAGTCCCATTCCTATGTCGTTGTTATCCTGTGATCCATCTCTGTTTTTTGTATTGTCCTATGAGAAGTAGTCTGGGCTTGACTTTGTGAATGTGCACCTGGGCAAGGATGTGTAAGAAATACATATTCTGGGAAAAGTAAGTTCCCTAAAAGTAGAGCTGAAGACCAAGGGTGTCTGGCACTTGCTTTTGGCGGCCCTGCATCTGCTGTTGGCAGATGTGCTGCTGTGTTCCAGAAATCATCACCACACACAGATCAAAGCTCATTTGCTCATTAAAATCTCTATGTATCTTCTGTTTTCTGGGCAACTTGTATTTAAGTGGCTGGTTATGGCTAGGGTAGAGTTAAATTTCTTCACAGTACCTGGTACAGGGCTGTGGTTTGGATTTATGCTGCAAACTGTTGATAATGGGGATGTTTTTTGGTTACTGCTGAGCGGGGCTTACACAGAGCCCCACCCTGCCAGTGAGTGGGCTGGGAGTGCACAAGGGGTTGGGAGGGGACACAGCCAGGACAATTGACTCCAGCTGACCAAAGGGATGGCCCAAACCATATGATCTCATGCTCAGCAATAAAGTTAGGGGGGGAAGGTTGGCCAGGGGGCAGCCGCTTCTTGGGTGATGCCTTAACTTTCATATTTTTCAAACCCTGTTCTGCCTGGTGTGTAAATCTGAAGTTTCGTGTGGCCTGTTCACTACTGTTCTCTTATGCTGCTTAGACATAACAAAGCCTCTCTAGGTTCATTCTCCAAGGACACCTTGATTATCCCAGGCCCCAAGATGTGTAAACTAAAGCCTTGAGAGGAGGAGCAAACTTGGGATAATTACATCATTAACTAAGGCTATAATTGGAGAATTAACCCTGATATGCAAATGGACCAAACCTATAAAAGTGTGAAGAGCCCATGACCCAGCGTCCACCTTGGGTGTAGCCCCTCAAAGGCTTTTGACTCCCAAGGTGTATCTTTGAAGGCCCTTCAAAATAAATACCTACTTTTATTCTCTTATTCTTGTCTAGCCTCTGTTTTCAGGTAGCCACTTCAAGGCATCATGGGGACTGGCAGGGCATTGGTCAGTTGGTGGTGAAAAACAGTTTTCATTTGCATCAATTGTCTTTTTTTGGATTCATTTCTCTTTTATTATTATTACTGCTGTTACTTTTATTTCAATTATTAACTCTTCTTATCTCAAACCATGAGTTTTCTCACTTTTACCCTTCCAGTTGTCTTCCTGCCAACCCACTGAGAGGACAGTGAACAAGGGGCTGTGTGGTGCTTAGTTGACAGCAGGGGTTAAACCACAATATTAAGTCATCTGATTCATATGTTTTCTTTTACATTTTCATATCCTTAATGATCTTTAAATGTAGAAGAATAATAATAGCAGGTGAGAGCTTTTTGTAATGGTACTGAGATCAAATCCTCTGGTAAATTAAAATATGTATTTTCCTTCAAATTGCTTATTATTCAGCACTGACATTAATTATAGTTTTTCTTAACTATCTTAGTGTCTCTCTGTTGCTGTCTTTTAATACCCTGTTTCTCATTTTCCCTGCTTTCTCCATCACCTGACACAAATAAAGACTATATAGGCAAAATAAAGACTATATAGGCAATTATTGGGATTTTTAAGGCAAATTTGGCAGCCTCTTTATTTACTTTGATTCAGATGACAGCCCTATCTGACAGTTTTTTCAGGAACAGTGTTTGTTAGCTGAATAAATGTATTTGGCAGTGCTAACAGAGGATTTCTATTTTGTCTAAACCCGCTGAAAATCTACTTCAATTCAGTATTGAACATCATTTATCTTTACAAACCCACAGAGAATGAAAAACAACCAGAACCCAGAGCATTCCTCTCTAGGCTGTGCTTTTGCACGTGATCCATCCAGGCAGTGGATGTTACCCTGCAGCTCTCTGCTAGCTGCGGTCTGTGACAGACGCCTCTCAGGTTACCAGTGACCCACATTTTTCTTGCTCTATTGAAAAAACAGGACATAATGAGGCAGGAGTGGGAGATCCCCATCTCTGGGACTCCATTTCTTTCCTCCTCCTGTGCTCCTTGCAGGCTAACAGGGCCAGGAGATGGACCTCAGCCCCAGCCCATGTCCCATATTCCCCATGGTGGTTTGACCATAGGCACAGCCTAGGGTTAGCATGGACCAGGGAAGGCTCTGGGTACAGAGTTTAGCCATCATGGGTGGTGGTATTAGAGGTCAGCTGCATGGACATGAGCCATGCTGCACCAGCTGGCCCCTGGGACACAGCTTGGTCCCTGGACATCTAGGTTGTTAGGAGAGATAGAGATGCACAAGGTTTGACATGTTCTGTACTGTCATGGGCAGGGTCAGACCCTGATAAGGAAGGGAGAGTGCAGGGTAAAACATTGTGAAGGGCTGTGTCTGTTCTTTCACTGGCTTCTGTACATATGGCTCAGTGATTTTAGTGGGTAGCAACAAGGTAAAAAGGATGGACCCACTTTCCAATTATCTTCCATAATTTCTTAGAGAGCTACTCTGGTGCAGCCCACGCAAGTCTGAGAGAGGACCAAACCTCAGCTCTGCACTTGAGACTTGTGGTGGATGTTTCTCCCCTGAGGCTGCCCACACACTGTTCCCAGTGCACAAGGAATGGCCCTGTACTCCTGCAGGAGTATCTCTAGTGAATTCACTGCCCCTGTGACAGGGCATGAAGCATCCTTATGTAGATTGGATTAGACTGAAATGTCAAATGCTCATACGTGTCCTCACTTTCCCCGGTGGGGAAGCAAGCAGCTGAGGCTTTCTGATGTTTGTGCTATAAAAGCAGAAAGATGTTCAACAAAATGGCTGTGAGGTGCAAATGCTCCACAATTACAGCATGTCCAAAAATGAACCTGGTTTCACAGGAGAGACACAGCTCTTACCACAAAGAAGTCCTAAAGAATGACGGAATACGCACATGAGACTGAAGGAAATGTAAGTGAGCTGCTCCTCCTAAATGCCATGCTCTGAAGATAAATTCCAGGTACCATTTCCAGAGGCTGCATTATATGATCCTGCACCACAGCATCCCCTCAGAAACAGCTGGTGAACTTAACTCCAAGAGTTCAGGCTCATTTCAGCAGTCCTCAGCATGGCTCGTGTGGGAGAGATTGAATTTCCACCCAAACTGCTTGCTACAGCACCTGTGGGACACTTGATGACTGCACATCTAACCCAGGGTGGGTAAAACATCACAGCAGGAAGAATGTTAAATTAGTGCAAAAGAACCACATTCTAGAATCACATTTGCTGGCATAAATCAGGAGTCATTGGTGCAAATGAGGTTACTCCACAACAAATCTTGTAGGGACATGACCAGCGTTGCCCCGATTGCATTTTTTTAAAGTACAATAAGAAGATGCTGTGCTGGGTGCCAATTGCTTTGCAAGCTTGTTTGCTGCAGGAGCAGACGTCTGTGGAAGAGCTCTTGACACTTCTAAGCCTGTGCATGAATCACTGCACACATCACAGATCAGCAGGAGAAAAAACCCAAACAGGGCCTATTTCCCTCTGCAAGGCGTCAAGTCACATTTTCATTTTAAAATATTTCTCAGGTTCCCCAGGGTGAGGAAAAAAAGAGCAAACCCTAGAAGTATTTCCTAAGCCTGATTAGTTTCACATCTGTAGGTGACATCTACCTGCAAACTGCCAGAAGCTGCCTCCTGGAATTAGAGGCTGTGCAATGATGGACTGAGGTAGGGCAGAATTTGTAATTACTGATTGCCATCACCTCCAACTATGCATTTATCTGTCAGGGCTTTTTGACAAATTACAGGCAAGCATGTGGCCTGTCCAATCAATTGCAGGATAGAAAATACCATGATTCATCCCAATGAAGGGTTGTTCAGTCCTGAGACCAAGCTGTACCTCAGCCTGACATTGGGTTTGTGCTCTAAGTATTGAACAGAATTGTGTCTTTTTAAATAGGGTCTTAGTATAAAGAAGTGCATGGGAATTGAAGGGAGAAAAGCCATATACTTATTTTCTTACCCCTCCTTACCACAGCTATAGAAGATCCCTCACAAAAGGAAGATATGAAAAAGAATAATTTTCTTCTGCAAAGGGAGTGGCAACGACTAGATGGCTTTAACCACGTAGAAGTCCCTTTAAAAGGATCGTATTACAGTCATTTATATGAAAAGCTTAACAATACTTTTATGTCCTCGGATCCTCAGAAGCCTCCATCATGGATCCTCATGCTATAACAACACATAACACCTTGTAATATTTGTAGATATTATTTGGCACAGGTGAACACCCATTCAAACAGGTTTTTAAAGCTATGTATTAGAGGCACCATTGTCTTTCCTCAATCACATACATCAAGGGCAGAATTGTGGACTGAATCAACTTCTACTCTCCTGCTACTTGATTATGTCTTGTTTTGATGCAAACCCAAAAAAGTCCAAGGCATGAAGAGTGTAAGAATTAAGTGGGATCAGACTTCATATGGTTGTGTTTTCTGAGGCCATCTGGTTAGCAGCATGTATTAAGAGAGCAAGACAGCTGCTCTAAGTATAACAGTAAAGTTGATGAATGCAGCTTAAACCCACCAAGAGTTTAGCAAGTGATGATATCAGCCCAGGGAGACACTACACATGCCCTGGTAAAAAACTTCATGTCATCACCTGAAATAACTCACATGCACTGACTCCTAGAATTGGGTCTTTTATATAATATCTTATGGTTTTGTCCAGGCCATCTGGAATACAAGCTGCCAAAAGCTGTGAGAAGTTTGCTGCTAGTTTTCTTCGGTACACAGAGTTGTGGGGTTTTTTAAAAGACAAAAGAAATGCAAATAACAAGGTGTCAAAATATTGGAGGAGAATTTCACTAAAACTTCACTCTGGAAACAGGTCGTCCTTTTTTTCCAAAATTTTAACAGATTGAAGTACACTCATTGGAGCAAGAGATTGTCTTGCCATTTCTCTTCCTTGTAAGCAGAATTGTGTTTCTTTAAGATACATCATCATCCTTCTATACCATAAGCTTCTGGAGCACAACATACTTAAATTTTTTCTGCTGAACATAAAAGTGCAATTCAGTGAAGGGAGTAAGCTCGTGCTTCCCTGAACCAACTGGGATAAGTTGTGCTCTTCAATTTAGGTATGCTCAGAAATGTTTCACTAAATTTTGGCCACAGTCCCCTCCTCCACAAAGCTGTTGTTTTTGCTTTTCTCGTCTGAGCTATAGACCTCACAAAGGCAAGAGGCCAGATGGTAAACACCTGACACAGAGTGAAAAGTCATTATTACCAGTTGTGTAACACAGCTTTGTAACTGCTTATCTGGAGCCAGCAACAGAGCAGAGTTGGCTCAGATTGGGACCCTGCTGGTCCGGCTGCCTGCCCTCCTGACTGAAGCTGCGGGTCTGCATTTGGCTAACCTGAAGCTTGAGGGAATTCAGGATGTGGAACCTGGTGTCCGTAAGTGTTAACATAGCTGAAGAGGCGTTAAAAGGCAAAGTGGATACTACACCCTGTTTTATCTGTGATGTGTGAAAAACTACAGAGATTTTGTCTCTCTTTATTTTTTATTGTTGTTGTTGGTTGTTTTGGTTTTTTTCTGCTCAGATCGAAATTTGTTTGCCCTATGCTTCGTGAATGACTCTGATGGCTGGAAACAAAACAAAACAAGAAGGGAATTTATAACAAATAATACTCCATGAAATAAAACCTGATTCAGACAGAATTAAATCTTTATTAGTTAATTCAAGACACTCTTTTTTTTTACCCTTGTTGGTACCCATTTAACTGTAATCACTAACTCTACTGAGGGAGAAGTCTTTGTTAACAACTTGCATTTCCTCTGTTTTCACTTGAGATTGAAATGCCAGGTGCTTATGGTTGGCATCATACCATAGATTGTTTCATTTTCAGATGCATTCAGAGTCGCACCTTCAATGCCTTTTCTAACAGGAAATGTAAAATGACATATTATAAGGGCTAACATCATCAGATGCTGATATTACACTTTTGGAGGCCTTTTCTCTACCGTGGATTTAGCCATGAAACTTTCACTTGCTCTCACCAGAGCTAGTCCTGGAAGCAGTTTTGCTGCTCTGGGTTTGATTCCTGGAAAAGCTGCTTGTTTGAATGCTTTCTGTTACAGAACTGGTGAATATTTGTAGATAAGATGCAGCAAACCATTGGCAGTCGCCATGTCATTGCTTTTTCTAGACAAGGGAAGAGGAACACACCAAATCTGGGACATGATAGGAAGCAGACAATGCTCAGGCTCTTTCCCCACCTGAATTGCATACAGGAGCACTCATCTGCTCACAGGGAGCTCACTGTGGGACTGGGACCACAGTCTGACTAAACATGAAAAAGACAAACCATGGGAGTTGCAAGACAGGCAAGAAGTGCTGGTTCACCCCTGAGAACTTAAAAGATTTCGAACAATCAAGGCCAGCCTCAGCTTGACATTTTTTCATATTAGTAAGGTAAAAACAAGCAACAGAAGAAGAAAGGAGACTCTATGTCTCATCTGAACAACATAAGGGAGCACAGATGACACATTTTTGCCCATTTGTAGGTGACATAAATGAACTCTGTACAACAGCAAGAGTTTTCTTCTCTGTTTATGAGCAATGTCTCAATTTGCATTATTGTCACATACTGAGGAGAACAGAGACGTATGTCGACTTTCTTGTGGGTAAAAGCTGTGGTGCTTCCCACAAAAAGAAGAGATATTGTAGGGCATTCTTTTGACATCCATGTGCACTTTGTGATTTTACAATTGGTAGCAAAGTCTGCATGAGGGTAGCAAGAACAGGTAAGAATTTTGAGTATGGATGCAAGAAGACTGTCAAGAGCTCAGTGATCTGGGAAAAAAGCAAGAATAAAACTCCTCAAATCAGAGAACCAGAATTTCTTAACACAGTGCTCTCCAACTTCCATATGGAAATTTCTCTATTCACCTCAGGAACACTTCTACAAACAAGTAAATCTGTATAAATATAGGATCTTATTCCATGCTGTGTATAATCTGAATTAAATTGGCTAGTTTGATCATAATTGCTGTGCCAACAAATACTAGAGGAAACTGGACTGGACATCATGGATGGCTCTTTGAGGCATTTAGTGCTTATTTGGCAAGGCTTACTTCTGCTCTAATGGGTGCACTGGGGACCCATTCCAGAGCAGAGACAAAATCATTTTGCTTTCACAGAATTTTCAGCACTTTCCTAGGGTTAGAGCTGTGTTTATTCATTATGTTTCTGATATTGAAGGAATTTACAGTGCATTCCAACAATGTCAGCAGACACTTACGTTAGTTATTAATTCAATGGACTGATATAATTTGGAATCTCACTTTATCTGTGAATACATGAGTGGGATTTTAAGATATAATATCTGATTGTTCCTGTCAAAAACCAAATTGCAATCTTGAAGGAAAGATTATGAAGCACTATCCAAAAAGCTATAGGTGTATTTTTATAGTAGTGACTATAGGATGGATTTTTGACATATGGGCTGATCTGTCATTCTTCTGATCTTGCTCACTGATTTGGCAAAATGTGCAAACCTGTCTTCAAGAGATTAAGGTGAGAAGGGAGGAAATCTGTGACAAAACCAGAGAAGTTACCAAGAACAGAAAGGAGGAACAGTTTCCCTTAGCAAAAAAGAATCTGGTCCAAAGATAAATGTTTTAGATCTTCTGAAAAATTCAGAGGACCTTCAACTCTAATTACCTTCAGCAAGACTTAAGCACTTTTAACACTCAGGAGAACTCTGCTGGTCCTTGAAGGGCTGCATATTTGCATTTTCAGTCCTATTGACCTTGCTGATATCTGTTGGTTGCACACCATATTTTATATTCTGCATATGTCTATCCGACCTGATGTCACATCTGTTCTTCCAAAGGTACAAGTGAGCCTAACTACAAAATATCAAACTAGGAGTATCTTATTGCCACATTTTGTTTTTGTCTTGCTTCTTAAAAGTATGTCTTCTTGGAGATCAGGTACTGCAAAAAGAAAATAGATGGTTTCCTCTTAGTAGTTAATAGCAGCTGAGGTCCAGGAAATTTGGGACAGAGAAGAAGCTTTTTCCACCTTGTCTTCTGTGTTTGCTTCCTGGAGAAATATGGGGGTCCCTGAACTAGGAATCTTCATGATGTGACCGAGCTAAGTCTGGAAATGAGGACATACTAGTACATTGTGGAGGGAAAAGGCTGCAGTTCTACTTTTGTCAAATCCTTCTGTTTCTCTGCTAAGGAAACAAGTAAGAGGCAATGTCATAAGAGAGGACAGGGAAGAAGAGTACCAATGTAAACGTTATCTCACAATGATTTTCAGTATGATTCAAAGTTAAAAGTTCACATTGTCAGGCAGTCTAAGAGGGTCTGTAAATATAAGAACAGATTTAAAGAGCTTCAAGCTTCCCAGCTTGAAGGCTGTTCAGCAAAATTGAAGATGGCACCAAGTTAGTGATTAATGGAAATATTAAATGCATGAAAGGATTATGTATTTATATTCTGAACAGCACTACACTACCAGTCAGTTGTTTTGTTATAGTGTGCTCCAATTATCCTGAGCTACTGATGCAAATACATTTTGATCAGTTGAATCAATAAGAGAATTTCATTACTGCAACTTCTTGTTCAATTCTGGAGAGCCAGGGAACAATGAGCTCTTGATTATCCTCTGTGTAAATGTTGACAAACTTTACTCCTATTGACTAATGTGCTCCTGGAAGACAGTGAGATTTTGCAGGGATGGTTATGGGCCACTGCAGAAGGGAATAGACTAGAACAGACTAGAATAGAATAGCTAACTGAAGGTTTCTGATTTCTGAACACTACAGTGTTGGCTGATTTCAGGGAGTATTCTGCCACCTTTCTTTAGTCATAGGCTGTGTCTGCAATGCCTTGGAATGGGTCTGTGCAGAAGCATTGGTGCTGAGCCATGGGAATCCACATTTCTCCCATTTCAAGGCAGTTTCCCTCAGACTAGATCCAGTCTGGCCCCAGGGATCAACACCCAACAGAGACATTGGTGAATTCATGAGAAATATCTCCTGGTTCTGTTTCATCCAGAAGGAAGCTTTTTTGTGCACTTGAAAGCCTTTCCATAAGATGACCCAAACATAGTGAAGGGGAACTACTGACTCAGGTTTAAATAGTTGATTTGATCTGAAAAGCCACTGCCAGTGAAATAGCATCACAATTCTCTTGCAGCTGAAAGTATTATGATTTTGAGGGGCTTCTTCCAAAGACAGCTACATTTAACACCCTGAATATTTTTCCTCACTCTTTCTCTCACTCTTTTTCTCACTGTAATTGCTTGTGGCATCAGGCGTTCTGATTTTTTTTTTCTGTATTCATCAACAGTACAAATCCTGCATCCTAATCAGTGAGCTCAGCTATGGTCAAAAGCTGAAGAAAGGAAGACGTGACAGCTCATTACAAGACTTCATAACCATGGTTCTTTTAATGTTTCAGAGAGCACAATAGAACTGGTCAACATTTTTTACTTACAAATACTTTTTGATAGAAAAATGAAAAACCACTGAGAGATTGACAGAAAAATGGAAAAACACTGAGAGATTAATCAGTGCCATAGGAAACTGTTGACAATCAGCTGGCTGTCTGCAACCACGGCTGATGGTAAAAAGGATGAACTTTAAAAGAATACAGCTGCTTGAAATAAAAGCTGAAAAAGTAAAACATTTTTCTTTGGGCACAGTGTCTGACAGTAACCAAACAACTCCAGTCTAGAGCTTGTGTTTTAAAGCAAGGTGGCAGGAAAACCACAAAGAGGAAAGCAGAGAGCTAGAGATGATCACAGTGTCACAGATCAGACTCAAAAGAACCTGGCTGTTATATCATTCTCTCATCACCACAGCCATGAAAGCTTTCAGGAGCTGATCAACACCTTCTGCCTCAGAGATATTCAGGTGAAAAAATACCCACAATTTCTCCTAAATATTATACTTTAACTTATTTTAGAAGACAACATGTATTTTTTTCCGATTTATTTGTTTCTCTTCTCCCTCCTTAAATTTCATATTAAAACATAATTCATATTTTCCAGGAAGTATTATGCAGAGTCTCAGGTATGTTTGGATAATTTGTAAATAACTCTGGCATGATCAGCCAAGTAAATGCAGAGATCATTATCCAAAAAGAAGAAGCATGTTAGGTTTTTGATATTTTTAAAGAACTAATTTTCAGAAGCTTATCCAGATACGAAGAAAAATCAAATAAAATGTGGTATATTTTACTTCCCTGTTCTGGGTTAGTCTTTCAACTTCTTTCAACTCCATAGGATCCAAGTTAAATCTGTGTGTGAGAGCTGGCTTTTACATCTTGCTGTTTGTTTTTAACGAAACTTATACAATCATGTTCATTTTCTATTCACTTTTTATTATCCCCACTGCCAGACTGAACACATGTGCAGAAATGCAAAGAACCCTTTAAAGCATGTACCTGGAGAGTCTTCCCTTGCTTCCTGACTGCAGGAAGACCACTGACAAATCAGTGCAGCTCATTGTACGCTGAGAGCACACCACACATCTCGCCACAAGGCAGAAACTGTTGTGGTTTCTAACAACTCTGCACTGAAGAGACATTTCTAGCTTTACGTGCTACAAATGTGAGTCTGGTCACCCTTCACCATTTTGACTCCCTTTAGTACACACTGAATATTGCTCCAAGCAGAATTTGACATCCTGAGTCTCCTCCCAGCCGTGAGAGTCAACCAGCCTGCAATGTTTGGGCTTTCCCTCAGTCCCACAGGGAGAAGGTGGGACACGATGGATGCATCCTTGTGAGTGAGTCGCTTACCAACCTCCCCAGCTCCAAGAAGTGTGATGTCCTAGATGGGAAAAATACTAATTTAATTTGATAGCATAGACTTGTAATAATTGGTTCAGTGGTGGGATGGAGCATGGTGTGGAGCCAGTGTCTGCAGTTTGGTGGATTGAGTGGGAGAAGGAGGAAGGTTCCTGGACAACTGCCCATTGGAGCATGGCTGCCTCCAGCCCTCTCTTTGCCTGGATGTGCGGAAGGCCACCTCACCAGTCAGTCCCACAGGACAGCACCAGCCTGGATGAGTGCCTTCATGCCCTGAAATATGGGCTCAAGCAGCAAAAGCAGAAGGACACCATTGTCATGCCAGTCCTCAGGCTTAGCAGGGGTCAGGGTCAATCCTTGAGCCTAGAAAGTGCTCTGGACACAGGCAGCACTCCGTGACACTGTGGGTTCAAAATCGGCAGTACATTACTTGTGAAATGACATGAACCATGTCCCTCTGGCAGTGAGGCTCATCCTCACAGAGGTGGCCTCACATGCAGGTGTAACAGTGTCCTGCTCTAGCACAGCCTGTGACAGCTAATGGACAAATGGGTAGCCCCTGGGTCCAGGTTGCACATCCTTCCAAAGCTGTCCTTACAGTCCATGAGAGGGTGAGGGCTCTGGATTGTTCCCTTCACCCTGCAAGGCATTTAGTGCAAAAGAAATATTGGTGAAATATAAATGGAGCTGTTGTCAATGAGAGGCTACACAACGCTGAGCAGAGCCCTGGTCCCAGGATCATAACTTGAACATTCCAGTGAGAAGTGCTCAGCAGAGTGTTTCTGAGGAAACCAGTGTCTCCCACTGTGACAAGGTCTCTGGAGTATTTCAGAATTAATTCAGGAATCATGTATCTGTGTGTGTATTCATCAGAGATGCTGCAAGCACAACAGAACCTCAGCTGCCCATGTATTTTATTATATTACCTAAAAGCAGGAATGAATGCAAACGCTCTCTAACAGTTAGGTAGAAATAACTGCCAAAGACAACTAAATTCTAGAGAGGAAAGGGATTACCTGGAAGACGTTGATGATGACTATATAATTAGAGAGGATTTTTACACCAGTTAAATTCTCACAGGTACAATTTGCTTCCAAAGAGATGGACAGATCTACTGTCCTATATGCTATGAAGTCCAACCTCATTCCCCTTCTGCAGTAGGAGCCACTCAATCCCATCCTCTATCTCCCAGGCATTAAATCCTGAAAAGTACCAGTGAATCTAATGGCAAGAGGCCACCTTGGTGTTCCCCAAGCACAGTAGCTGCTTCAGCTTCCCCCACTCCCACACTGAGCTTTCACTGTAACTCTGGCTATGTAGTGCTGGACACATTACAGGCTGACCATACATAGTCTGTTGGCTCAAAACCTTTGTAAACAGTTTTCCTGGAAGCCAGTCAAGAATATAAGGGGAATGTAAAGGAGGCAAAAGGTTTTTTTACCCTGGTAGTATTACTGCATGTAGCACTTGTAAGATGTAATAACCTTATTGGACTTTGCAGCATCCTCCTCCATCCCATCCTAGGGGTGGTGATCAAAGGGAAATAGGATTCAAACTGATTGAAAGAAGCCAGGTAGAGGGACAGTTCTGGTGATGGCTGATGGACAGCGTGTCTTGACTATCCCTTTATAATTTAAAACTTGAAGCTTTCTTTTTTTTTTGCACATTCGTAAATGTGCAGTTTAGAAAGTATCTGTAACTTGAGGTGATAGGAATGGGAAAAAGCTGACTATAAAGTACATAGTTATTCCTAGCTGGGTATTTCTCCATCGCTGATGCAGGTGGGAAATTGGAGCTGCTGTGACTCATCAATTTTCCTGTTCATGGTGTCAGGTATGAGTGTCACTCTATATTCAGAGATATCCTTAGCAAGGATGATAAAAAAACATGAAGTGCAGAAACAAGTAAAGCAAGAAGAAAGTCCTAAACCACTGAAGTGCAGAAGACAAGTTGCTAACAAAAATAAAAATTAACACTCAGCTTTCTGGAAGGAATGACCATAGAGTTGATTTAGTGATAGGAGTGTGGAAATTGGGAAGTCAAGCTGAGCTTTTCAAGAGACCTCAGTCTGTTAGAAGTAGAAATGTTATTAAAATGTAATGGGATTTTGGAAAATAATATGTGTGGGCTCCTTTTAAATCCCAGCCATCATGCACAAACTAGATTCATTTCAAGGGCAAGATCTGCAGCAAGTAGAAGTCAGAGAAAGTCTATTAGAAATGAATAGCTTTAAACCAAGACAGTTGTCCACTGAGGTTTGTAGGTACCACCAGACTTGCACTGGTTACTTGAGCATGAGTCCAGTCTGTGCACCAATTTCAAAGGTGTATCCTTTACTTGTTCCTTAAAATTCTTTATTAAAGTGATAAAAAAATGAAGAAGCAAAATTGTGTGCCTGGGTGGCAAATAGATCAAGAAAGAACATCTGGGGGTTTTTTCTGCATTTGTGAGGTATCTAGCGCATAAGGAACTGTGCTAGCCCAAGATTAAGAATTTGAGAGTTGTCACAATGCATAAAATATAGATGAAGATTTTAGAAGCCTATTTGTACATTCAATTTTGCCTAGAGTCCTGTTTTTAAAAGTTTTACCATGCCTTTTTCTCAAAAATTCTGCAAGGCACAAAAGGCCAGCAGACTTGAGGAGACGCTGCAGGTGGCAATTATCAACAACTCCAATAAAAACCCCTAGTGAGACATTGCTTCCCACCAGCAGTCCAAGGGCTTCAACCTTCTAAAAACTGTTATCAGCAGATGAAGAGGAAGAAAGTAGTGTGAGATCTGGGAAAAAAAGAAAATGTGACTCATGACAGATATCTTATACACTCCACAAGCAGGCTGTGCTTATGTCTCTGTTTTGCCCTGCTGAGACATCTGGCATATGAAGATACACCTGTATAGACAGTTCAAACAACAGAGCAGCAAGAGCCTCAAGAAGTCTGCAGCGATGAGTTGCTTGCTTTCTGGGACTCAGCAATGTGATAATGGGTGACTGCACTGATCTGGTGTACATGCCAGGTATCCCTGCAATGCCTACCACAGCTAGGGAAGCCAGACACATTCCCAGCACCCCAGGCATCCCTCCATATAGGAGGCTGCTTTTGATCTGTGCAGCCACATCCATATCTTTACACAACTGCTCCTTCACATTCCTCTGGTACGATCTATTTATACCCAGCACCAAATGGCAGGGTTATTCTTGGGGAATTCAGATGGAAATATAAAATACAGGTCAGATATAAATATAAAATATACAGGTCAGAAGGTAATTAAACATAAACTAACAATGCAGTGCCATAGGTCCTAGAGTATGTAGATCCACTACTGAAGTTGCAGGGAACCTGTTAGCTAAGCTGGAGAAGGCACCAGTAAAATTTTTCTCTTTTAATTTCTTTAGGTAGCCTTTTTAAAACCGTTTTTATGAGGATTACAAATATAATTTGTTTTTCTGCCTGTTGCATATAGTCGTTTTTTAGATGACAAGAAAAAAGTGTAGGTTTGCAAAATCTGCAACACCTCTGCAGCCCAAGGGTAACAGAGTTAGCTGACCGTATTGGATAATTCACTTTCATTAGTAGCTCTTTCATCCACAGTGAAAACTAGGAGAGTGCATACTTCTGCATGCCCATCACTCCACTGTATGTTGTGTTTTGTGAATTGCCACCTCTCAAGCCTGTCAAGGTCTCTCTGGATGACATCCCCTCGCTCCAGCATGTCAATTGCACCACACAGCTTGGTGTCACTGGCAAACTTGCTGAAGGTACACTCAGTGCCACTGTCTGCATCACTGACAAAGTTGTTAAACAGCACCCATCACAATACCAGCCCCTGAGGAATGCCATTCACACTGCTCAGCACTTGGGCATCAAGTTGTTGACTGCAGCTATTTCAGTGTCCAGTCTATCCCTATCCACCAACTGGTCCATCTGTCCCATCCATGTCTCTGCCAATTAGAGACAAGAATGTGGTGCAGGACATTGTCAAATACATTGCACTAGATTATATCTGTTGCTCTTCCCTCATCCACCAAAGCTGTAATCCCACTGTGGAAGGCCACCGAACCTGTCAGGCACAACCTGCCTTTAATGAAATCATGTTGACTGTCACCAATCATGTCATTTTCTGTGTGCCTCAGTATCCATGATATAGGTAACTATTGTATAGCTATACGTCTCCTTTTCTGCTGCCTTTCTCCCTCTCTCGTTGCTCTACATGCTCTGGTTATAATCGAGATAAAACAGAATGATTACAGGAACATAAATGCGTTAGGACATGCAGTCAGCTGGAATTGTTTTTCCATGCTCCTTTATGAATAGCAGCTGAGCAGTCAACAGAAAGTGAATATAAGCCCTTGCTACAGTTCATTGCTCTCTGCATGAGTTGTGTGAAACTTACACCCTCAGTGCAGCTATGTGACTGAGGCTTTTTACGCCTCCTGTCCCTTTTCAAGTGATGGACTGGCAAGCAAAGGCAGTGACATATATTAGGGTGGCCATGAAATGGGTACGTGTGTGATGTATTGCAGTGCTGTAGAGCAGCTAACGTTACCCTGCTCCTTGTACTACACAGCAGCTTTGCAATGACTTCCCTAGATCACAGGAGAGTGCAAGATGGCTCTCCTCTTCCAGTTATATAATTAGATCCATTGCTCATCTGTCACACCAGCAACAGACACTCGTCCATCTGTGACAATACTCTGCCTGCTTTTCCATCAGGAACACTGACACGTCTGCATGTTGCCATGTGCCCTGGGAGCAGGAGCTCAGACCTCTGGCTTAGGGCTACATCACTTTGGCTTCTACCGACTCATCATCAGAGATGCTGTCCCTGATTCTGACAGCAACAAGGGGCAGAGACAGCAAGTATAAAGCTGGATGGAAGCATCTTCTTCTCTGGATATCTTCTTCTTCTTCCTACATCTTTTGTGCCTTACCACCTCTTTCAGTGTGCCTTCCTTACACTGGATGCTCCCTGGGGGCATGAATCTGTCATTATTATTTAGCTTTCCTTGTGCCATCTAGAGCTGTAATAAATCCTGAAGAAGGTCACTGTAATCAGCACATTGCAGAACAAGCATCACAGAGAAATGGAGTCAGTTCCAACAGGGAGGAAACATCCTGAGCCTCAGAGACAAGAACCCAGCCCTTCTCATGTGCCAAAAGCTTAATTTATTTCTAGTAGCAATTCTGTCAACTCCTGAGTCCAATGCATTGCATTATCAGAAGTTATGTTTCACTTTACTCTTTCATAGCAATCCTCTGCCAGGACACAGGGCACTGCATCCTGTAGCAGGGATGTTTTATTTGAACTTACGGCTAGATTCCAAAAATGAAAGTGAGGTATTTTTCAATTTTTGTAAATATTCCTGCCTAAGTGGGATGAAAAGCAGAACTGCAGCCAATATTCAAAGGCAGATAATCTTAAGAAACAAAAATTAGATCCCCACACATCAGTTAAAATGCTTCATTCTGTCACAGATTGTTTATTTATGGGTCTTATTTATGCTTTATAGCTGTATCAGAAACCTTTGTGACACTAGTGAAGGCACAGCAGGGCTCCAGATTGTGGTCATGACCTGCTTCCTGAAGCTGCCTGGTTAAAAACATACCTGAGGGTGGTGGGGAGGCTGAGGACAGCAGTTTCCCTTACCTGCACACAGAGCTGCAGAGCAGTGCCTCCCTTTGCTTGGTGTCAGCTGGAGCTGGCTGAGATGAGCACCAGGGAGTATTTTCTATGAAGTTCCACTGTGAAAGGGCCTTAAGATTTTGTAGGTGCTTCCAGCCTTTCCAGCAGCAGATGCTGCAGCTGTGAGTGGCAGCAATCACCGCTTGCAAAACGGGAGCTGGGCACATGTGACACCTTCATCCTCATATCCTCCAGCACCATCACTTCCCTTAGGTGACCTAAACTATCCTCAGTGCTCAGAAACAGCAGCGTCTGCTACTCTTAATAGTACTTCAGTCATCTCTATTCACACAAAACGAGCATCAAGCTTTTTTCAGCTGCACTCTGGCAGTGCTCTAAAATCATTTGAGCAAGGTGTTTCCAGCAAAAGCAAGAAGGGAGATCCCAGGTTATCAGGCCTTTTTGCAGGCAGATGGAAGATGGATGTACTGCTGAACTCCTGTGGGTTGCGTTCAGCCACATCAGCTGGAAAAGCTGAGCCACATCTGATTTAGGTGAGGTTCTCCTGTCTGATATGTGTCATAGAAATCATGTCTTCAGCTGATGCCTTGCCACCAGAGACAAAACAAATAGTATCAAATTATATCAAATGTCTCCAGAAAGGGTGGTTCTTAAGGAAGAAACTGCACATTTTCACCCTATGTGTTATGACCAAAGACCTAGTTTTCTTATACTAAGGTCTTCACATGCTGGACTTTTAACTGAAAAGGTTGTTAATATTCTCAGCCTCCCATTCCATCTCTTGGCGAGGTGAGCACTACTCTCTTGAGGGGAGAAGAACCAATAGAGAAGGGGTAAGAGACAGACAGGGGTCTCTCAAAACTTTCCATGCTTATCAGCCTTCAGCTGGATGTCCTCAGTGCTCTCCTGGCACCACCTCTCCTGCCTAAATCTCAGCTCTCTTGAGAGGCTTCTGTTCTTGTGTTTTATGTTGTACAGGGTTTCAGGAGGCCATTTGCTCTAACACCCCATCCAAAAAAAAGGCCAGCTTTGAAATGAGATGCACCTTCAAAGTTAGATCAGAGCACATATAGCGAGGTTGCATCTTCAAGAGTGAAGACCACAATTTCTCTGAGAAGTGTGTTCCAGTGTTTGACCAGCCTCCTTGAGAACTTTTTCCATTAATAAGCAGTGTTATTTGTGTTACACTACCATAAATCAACACATATATCAGGCTTTTTGTTGCATCTCTCCTTTCATATCTACAGGTTCAATGTAGGGATGAAAGGTTGTCTTTGCACAGGAGTCTCATTTGCTTCACCTCTCTTCTAATTCCTTTGTATTTATTTGGGACTAGTTTAACTGATCAGTTAAATTGCCATCACTGGTGGCCATATCTAGTAAGAGTAGGGCCATGTTATCCAGCAACGGGGCAGGGATAGTTTGCCAATAAAATCACAGAATAACTCAGGCTGGGAGGGACCTCACGTGTCTGGGATCTGCTGCTCACAGCAGGTCAGCTCTGAGTTCAGGAGCTGTTGAGGCTTCATACAGTTCAGTCTTGAAAGCCTCAAAAGCCAGAGACTGCAAAACCTCTCTGTCCTCTGACCGATTGTTCTCGTGGACAAAGGGCATCTCCTTATGCTCAGGTTGAAACTCTTTCATCTCAACTTTTTATGCCTTTTGTGTCTTTCTTCCTGCCCAGCCCCTCTTTGAAGGTATCCTCAGTGACTTTCCTACAGGTACTTTGGGCTGCTGCTAGGCCACCTAAAGCCATCTTTGTTCCGGGCTAAACAAGTTCACTTCCCTTGTGGGAGTTCTCCAATATCTCCTCACAGGACGCATGCTCCAGCCCCATCATCTACCCTGAGCTCATTCCAGTTTATCAGTGTCCTTTTTCTAGTGGGAGGGGACAAAACTGCAATGTCTAGGTATGGCTTAATGAGTGCCAAGTAGGGAACTGAAAACTCCCCTGATCTCTCTCTCTGTTCCTGTTCATTTGGCCATGGCCCATTGTTGCTGTCAGGACCCCTGTTTTCCATGGCCCATGTTTTCTCCCTGCAGCATAGCAGGGATCCCCTGGATCCCCAGAACAAAGGGCAGGGTTGCAGAGGCCTCATCACTTCCCCCACGTCAGCTTCCCTGTGAATGAACTTCATCCATCTGGTGTCCTGTCCAGTGCTAAGGGCATTGTTGTTTGGAGAGAGGATCACAAGAAGTCAGGAACGTTCAGGAACATGGTGGCATTGAGAGGAGGATTTGAGGGAAGAGGTGTGGACATGACTGGTTTATGGAGGAAAAGGTGGGGACACGATTCTACCATCCTTTTCACAGCCAGGCACAGATAGGAGTGTTGTCCAGTGTTGACCACTCCTCTGCACTGCTCATCCCTATCACCACCTGAAAACAGTAGCAATGGGCAAAGTGGCAAGCTATGTCCTTTGCCCATGGCTGGAGATACAAAAATTGACTTGGAATATACTTTTTTTATACTTTCCTCAGTGTTTGCTATGGAAGTGATGTGAATAAGACTAATCTTTAATGATAATTCTGAGCTGTCAGTACAGGACAATACATAATCTCCAGTCAAATATGGAAAATAAAGTCAACATTTTCTCTGCAGCCTCTGCAATTTTAGCTGAGGGAAGATAACATGCTATAATTTTGAATCATTGATGGAAAACTTGTTCACCACAAAGTATTATCACTGTGCTCAATTTTACCCCATTCACATTCATGCTGACACAGTTCCCATGAAATGTTAATCTTGTCTAATCACTAGCACAGAGCAGTTAGGAAGCCTGTGGCGTTTTTTGGGGGTATATATTCAGTACACCAATATAGCTGCATCCGTGGAAAGCCCCAGTAAATGCATTTCTAGATTGGTGTAATTCAGCAGACTTTTTAGAGGTCATAATTAACTACCACCCAGTGCACAGACAAAAAAGTCTTTGAGGCTGCTGCTGGAGATAAAACATTTGGGAAAAGTAGGACTGCAGTGGAGAAAAGTGATACGGTGTGTAACCGAATTATTACCAGAAAAATTGTTCAATAGCTCATATAGCTTGACACAGTCCTGTAGAGAGACAGTGAAATGTATGTGCCAAAATCAATAAGACCTTATGAAAACTTAATCAAAGTTTATGGTAAATAATTCCACCCTAGATAAAGCTGCATTTCAAACCATTTTGATTGTTACTCATTCAAATTGAGTGAATACTGCACAGAGCAGAAACTTTGGTGTCATAAATTAATCTAAGCACAGTCCACGGATCAATTTGGGGTAAACTTTTTGCTTGTTAGGATTTCTGTTCCTGAACCAAGAAGCAGTTTAGCACTTTAACAAATCCCTCCCAGTCTAATGCGTGTATTGCCCTCCAAGCAGGGTCTCTCCCTGTACAAGCAAGGGCCAAATCCTCAGATAAAACATTAGATATTGGATTAGCAAATGCCTCATTCCTTTGCAAAGCACAGAATAAGTTTAGCTGAAGGACTGGAGGGTTGCCTCCTACTGGCTAGCCAGAAACACAGGGACTTGGGCACTCTCCATGCCAAGAATGGGGAAAGTTGCAGAGTCTTTCACATAGGAGCCTTTATTTATGCATCAGTGACTTCTTTTTCTTCATCAGACACCAGTATGATCACCTGAATGTATCCAGGTGTGTTTCTTGCATAAATACAGAAAACCTTGCAAGAGACTCAGGCTTCTAGATGGTAGAGTCCATACAAGTTCTTAAGCTTTTTTGAAACCAAGAACAGTTGTCTCCATATGAACAAGATAGTCATTACAATGCTCATGTCTGTCCATTCCTGTGCTGGCTGTGAACTGACATGACTATATCCCTATTTACCTGGATGACCTAACAAGTGTGCAGGTGGCATTTGTGTGTCTCAGTATAGCCTGCAGTACTTGCTTTGGCCAAAAGAGAATTGATTTTAGCACCCAGATGGGGTGGAAAGTTCTGGAAAGTAATTCTAGAAAGCATTTGGGGAAGTCAGAATGCATAAACTACTGCAGCATTTTGTGATAGAAAGGGTTAAAAACATTCTGACATTGTAAAGAGGGAAATAATGATTAAGGGTGGAAAGATGGCTTTTACCTTTATGTACAAAATTGGCTAGAATAGGTCTAGGATAATGTTACTTTCTGGCATACTTCCATTAAAAGGACAATGAAATGCTGCTAAGAGTGCAAAAATACCCTAAAAATTGTGGAGAGTAGAGGAAATACAATTCCATGGGAGATGTAAAGAGCACCATCACTTTAGCTCAGGAAAGAAAAGTTTAAGGTGACCTCAAGAGGAATATTAACTGGAAATAGAAGTGTTCTTTAATTCACTTTATAATTATGGACAATGGCATAACAAGAAATAATGATTCAAAGCAAGGCTAGACAAATTTACATGAGAAATTAGGTGCAAATATATTTTAGGGAGGCTATAAACTATTGAAGCAAAATACAGAAGAACATGGTTTGTTCTGCATCTCCCCATGTGTCCAAATCCTTTCTGAAGTTTGACTAAGTCAAACAGAAATGATGAGATTCAGCACAGAGATAACTCAGTGAAATTAACTGGTTGATGTTCTGTTTATTTCTAATACTAAGCCTCTGGATTTTATCTTTTTGCTAAATACAGATGATGTAGTCTTACTTCTTAAGTTAAAAGTTTATCAGTATTCTTGCAAAGCATTCACTAGGTCTGTAAACACAATCAATCAATTGGGTATTGATATGGCAGGTAGAAGTTTGATTAGAAATGCAAAATACCCAAACATCAGTGTGATTAATGAAGCAGCTGAGACACAAGTGATTCCACATTAATGGGGCAGGTGTTTGGTCTAAGAGAGCAAGTGGGGTGTTGTTACAGAGAGAGCAAAATCAATGACATTGCTGGAGCTCCTCCCAGTGTGAACAGCTGCAGGAACATACTCCCACTGGTAAAGGTCAGATCAATCCAGTGCCTGTCATAATTTCCTGCAGATAAAACACCTACTTAGAAAAAATAAATAAATAAATTCGAAATTTAATACAGTATGAATTAATTAATACTCCAGCAAATATCAATGCCTCAGTTGTATAGGCAGCTAAACAGTTATATTTATGTTTAGTACAATAACTGCAAAAATCTGAGAAATCTTCACCTTTCACAGTCATCTCCCTCCTTGCACATCCATCCTGTGCTTGGGACTTTTCAACCTGTACAGGGACACCTAGAGCAGCACCACAGCAGATGTTGAGCACTAAATGTCTAACCAGGGGACCCACTTCTGCTTCCAGATGCCCGAGTTGGGGGGACATCCTCTCCTTGCCCATATCAAAGGAAGCCCTGGACACGTGACCACCAGAGAGCACATTTGAGTCTCCCCAAAACCTATTCTTTGTGCAAGACACGTCACCCTACAAGAAGCACAGTATGCCAGCAAAATCATCCCAACCCAAGATCCATCCTTTCAACCAGAGACCACAAGAAAAGAACCAAGCAATGAGACATGCCACCTGCTGCCCAGCCATCCCTGGGTGCCACAGCTCCACAGGAGCAGGGAATGAAGATCTGTGTTAATCTTAAACAGACAACCTGTCCTTAATGAGAGTTTTTGATCCACTGCTCCTTTGGGAGTGAACTAAATTGTATCATCAAAGGCAGCTATAATCCTGCATGCAGGGGGTTATGCTACTCCATTCAGAAGTAGATTCAGATGAGCTTTCCTGGGAATTTAAATAGACAAACCCTTATGCATATCTGTGGGAGCCGAATTAGACTATTTCAAATCATCTTAAATGCGCTGACTGGGTCATATACAGTAGCCCTTAATTGCTTTCAGACATTGTCTTGCTGCTATTTACGGCACATTGATATCATATTGCACCATGAGGATGCCACTCTCCTATTGCCATATTTGCAGCATAAAATATCAGGCAGGGGAATTAATATGCAGGAAGTCCAGACAATGGGCTGCCACTGGCGTGTAGCATGTATTTGTCCTTTTGCCAGTGAAACCTTTGCACAGGGATTTGACTTCCCCTGGGCTGTTGATGAATGGTTCTGTGAATTTGTTTTGGTCTCATCCCTTCCTCAGTGTTGATAAAGGTGAAGAGAAGCAAAGGAAGGAAATTAAAACCTTTCTCCTCAAGGGATTTGGTTAACCATATCCCTTATAAATGTACCAATAATGGTACATTTTTATTGTCAGGGAGAAAAACAGATGAACTGCACTGGAAGGTATTAGCAAATTCTTCGCTCCCATTCCCACAAGAGAAAGCCCTTTCTGCACATCCACCTTATATTAATATTTCACCTCCCTTTTCCCCCTTCTTTTCTGAATTTCTCCAGATAACACTACATAGCTGTTCCTCTCCTGTTCCCCAAAGTTCTTACTGTTTGATGAATAATTGTCATTTCTCTCCTTCTAACTAACCTGAGAATCCTCTCCTTGCCATGACACCTCTCTAACAACAATCAACCTGACCTATACCTTCAGTTCCTTCTGGGCATGCCATGGGGCAGTTATTATCCCCATATCTAACAGGAACATCTCTCAGTCTCTTTTCATTATTTTGCAAAAGGTCAGGCTGCCTCCCAACACCAGTTCCTTCAGCAACATCTCAGCATCGAAGTGCTTCTCTGCATAGTGAACCAGGGGCTCTGGAGTATGGGCATCTGACATTCCTGCTTTCTTGAGCTTTGAAGACAAGGTCAGCACCTTGGTTGTCTTGGTGGGCTGAAAGGTGATGTTTTTCCTCAAAAAAAGGTGATGTTTGTTCTGATTAAATCACACTTTTTAGGGGTGAGAATTTACCATCAACTGTGATGAGTTTCCTCTACAAGTACAAATTTCCTGGACCTATGTCATGGAAAATCTAGAAGGCACTGAAGGAAGAAATGTCCTTGTTTGTATTAGACCTGCATTCCCATGATACTCACTACAATTTTCTTGGGCTCCACCTTATTCTCAGCTATTCCATCTCCTGAGTCCCTTCCCAGCTCTGCACCTACATTTTGGGAACGTGGTTTGAGTGGCTAGAGCAGCCAAATGGACATCCAGGAATGTGTTTCATGTTCCTGCCTCCCTCCGCTGCATACCTACCTCTCACTGTCTATCTGCTGCTAGGCAGGGGAAGGCAAAGCCCCACGGAATTTCCCAGTATTTGCAGGATGCTCCTGCATCCCCAAGCACTTCAGGGACACGGTAAAGAAGGAAATCTGAAGCCTCAGAAATACGATACTGGCAAAAAGCCTTTTTTAAAAAATTCTTCATTTCTTGCATTAGGTACGAACAGATGAAAGGGACTCTGATTGCACGGAGGTACAAACTGTGGTTTGTGGATTTTTTTCCAATGGTGAAGTAGCAGTTGGATGCGAAGGCTTCTGCAAACACTGCTGCAGTACTGTTGCATCAATAACGGCTCTTTTCATCTACACAGGACCTGGAAAAACTTGTTTTCTGCTAAAGTCACCATGTGGTATGCAAATATATTTATGTGCCTGTATTATCACAGGTTTAGCCCTTGAGCCTCTTTGTAAGAGGACACTGAACACATGGACAGCTGATCTGCCAGTAAAGAGCAATGAAAATCTGACTAAATGACTAAAATCAATGCACAGGAGCTCCACAAAGGAGTTCTGCAAAGGAGCTCTGTTGGCACATTGGCCCAACAGAGCCCTCTGGCACCTCCCAGGCTGACTCTGTTTGACTGTCCAGCAGTGGGGCCAAAAGGGAACGTGGTACTTGGCCCACAGCTCTGGTCTCTTCTGCTCTGCAAGCTTGAGGCCTCGTGTCTCACAGAGCTGGCAGCCCCAATGCAGTTTGCAGCTCAGCCACTGTCTGCTCTGCTACCTCACCACTCAGCACAGGCTCGCCAAGCACGGCTGCACTGGTGGGAAGCAACCAGGTCAAGTCAGCCTTCCAAAAGGAATTTCACAGAATAATTCACCTTAGTCTCCCATTGGTCAGGGTGGCACTGGGTGCTTCATTGTAATTGCCGAGGGTCACGGGGAGCCGAGCTGCAGCAAAGCCTTTGCACCAGCCAGGCAACAGCCAAAAGACTGAGACAACTTAATCCAGCACTTGCAGGCGGAGGAGGAAGCAAAAATTACAGATCTACTGAGATATCAGTATGAATTGTAGATTTCCTTCAGCTTCTGGAAGATGTGGATTTTTGTTTTAAACTACAGTTGAAAAATTCCCTAAAATGGACTTAGCACACTTCAAAAGTCTGGAGTCACTGTAACAGGGATCACTGAAGCTTTCCCCGGCTCTATCAGTATTAGCAATATTAGGACTCTGACGGGGCTTTTCTGGTAACAGAAAAAATCTGGAAATTCACACGTGGTATTAATTGTCCGAAATAAGTGTAGGTTAGGATGGGTATGACCTTCATAAGAGGTAGACATTGCTAGATTTCAGAAAGAAAACTGTTTTACCTATTGTATCAAATTAATAATGCCCATCTTATTCTTCCTACATCTGCATTATGTAGATTATCCATAATTTGTGATGATGGTCTAGATCTCCAACTGAGTGG
The DNA here is from genome assembly GCA_026261815.1 of Monarcha castaneiventris obscurior. Lineage (NCBI taxonomy): Eukaryota > Metazoa > Chordata > Aves > Passeriformes > Monarchidae > Monarcha > Monarcha castaneiventris. The sequence continues at coordinate 2,750,863 of JAMPIT010000350.1, read as the reverse complement.
TCTTCATTGACTTTATTAGGAAGACCTAATGAGGAAGGTTACTTGTGCAAGGATCTGGGGCATCAAGCAGGTGGAGGTGGATAAAGTGGCAGCAAAAGACCCTCAGCAGAAAGGGCCAGGAAACAAGTCAATAGCTTAGATGCTGGGCTCAAAAAAATATAAGACTGAATGGAACCACGTACAATGGTAAGGATCTGGGCTGGAAAATAAGTCTGTTACTGGAGTCAGCAAATGGAAGAAGAATGTCTGCTAGACAAGGTAGAAAAAGGAAGAATAAGTTTCTTTCAACAAAACTCATATTTTGAGAGGTGTGATGATGGAGCAGACAGGCAGCGGAAATACGTCATTTCCAATTAGTTTGAAAGTCAATTGAAAAAGACTTCTGGAGCAGACTTTAAAGACTGCTAATTTTTTTTTGTTTCAATAGAAAAACTAGAGAGGAGGTGGACAGTAATTAATGGAAATCACAAGGAAGAGCCCAGGAAATCAAATGTTAACAGCCTCCACAATGAAACAAAATGAGTAAATCATAATTATCATTATTACAATGAGTATCATGGGAATTAATAATCATTAGTTAATTGTCAACAGTGCCAACCTAACTTTCTCCTAGTGCATTTGCATGTTTTCCACCTCTTACTTTGTCTCATTAGTTGGAAGTGATGCTATCAACTTGAAATTCAAACCTTTTAAAAAAAATTTTAAAGCTGTTGCTCTTCCCCCTCTGCCAATTATGACTTTGCAGTTTACTTTGCTGCTATTTACAAAATGTTTTTTCTTCCTCATGTACAAAAGTTGCAAAAGGAAAACAAGCTGCTGTGGAACGGTGACAGTCATCAAAAACGATGACACCAAAGATTAGAAGTAAACAAACTGGAAAATCTGTTTATTTATGGTCTCTTCCAGTACTCAAAATCTAGAGACCCCAAATGAATACAGTACCTGATCAGAGCTGTTCTTTCTGATAAATGTCATGCAGAATTGCAGACAAGAATCAGAGCTTCAGCTATGTCTCTCTCAAGTTTCTCAAGAGATCTTGCACTTTACAGAAAGAATTATCTGAGTTTCTTATCAGTGGGGAATAGACCCTGGATAAATGCAGGGATTGCTGAAGCAGATACCTTGTGTTGAATTTAAAGTGAAAATTGAACCTTCCAAAGATTATGTTATGATTCTAGGGAGTGATGAACCACTGTTATTTCTCATTTTAGGGATGGACCCATCACATACGACTCATACATAATTTGACTGATGCTCTACAATATGCTGTCTGTCATTTGTGTCTATCATCCTTTACACCTGGTCACAGTTTTCATTATTTATGTTGTTATAATATCCTCTACATACTTTACTACCTTGTGAAGACCAAAGAAACTTTTTTGAAGCTTTATTCAATTTTCTAAGACCACTCTGGAATGTAGAAATAGCTGTGGGTAAGTCCATAGTCCAGGCCATCCAAGGTTAAAGACCCCACAGATTCGACTGGTATACTGCATTAAATGTTTATAAAGCCCGTTCAAAGTATCGTAAGATTTGAGGCTAGAGGTTGCATGCGTTTTTTAAATGAGCTACTTATACTTGGAAAAAATATATTGATCTGCTTAAAAAAAGATATTTATTTTACCCACAATATAGTCTTTATTATGAAGCTGCGGGAAGTTGCCAGTGTCCTCAGGCCTGAAATGAGCACTGACATAGCAACACCAGGATCTGTCTGTCCATTCTGTTTGTCCCCTTGCTGGTCAGAAAAAGCACCCAGCTGCTCCTGACCCTCACAACACAGTCAGGACAGTGCCTTTGGGCAGCAAACACGGGGCTTCTGGACACATGGGCCAGACAGTAGGGTCTATGTATGTACAAACACACCATGGTTACACTCTGCTTTCTGCATTGGAGTACCCTGGAATTTGGTATATGCCAAACCTGCGGCTCTGTGAAAATCCTCTCTGTCATTGACTTCTATAATCCTGAGACTCTCTTGTAAGGCCCCCAGGCTGCTTCATCAGCCCAGACTGGCCCCATGGTGCAGTTGCAAAGGAACTGGAACACCTGGAAGGAATTAGGCAAAGTATCAAGCGCAGGATCCAACCATCTGGCCTGCTGAAAGCACAGGGATTTCCCATGGCTGTACCATCTGGTCACTCTAACCCCAGTCTGAAACAGCTTAGAAGGTGCTCACCCTGTGCTGAGCCCAGCCCTTGGGCCTCTCTAAGGTTAGGAGCCACTGTTTATAGAGGAACAGAGTTTCCATCTCATGCCCGATTCCCAGCTGAAGCCTCTGAGCTGCTGATTCACTGGAGTCTTATAAATAACACCCTGAATCTCAAGGGCTTTTGCATTTCTGAAGCCCTTATATTCAAGAAGGATGTTCTTCATTTCCTCTGTGACTGGGAGGGTGGCTGGCTGTCCTCTAGGTCATGACAGACTGTCACTTCCACTTAGATGCCACAGAAGATGGACTGCTAGATAGTGAGTGCCAGGATGCAGAGCTGCCGAAAGGTCTGCTCTAGGGTCTTTGAGGATTGTAAAGCGGCTGCCACAACCCCCTGTGTTTTTTGAGGAATTAAACACTTACACAAGTTTGTTTTGTAAACTGAGAGCTTCAAAAGTGTCAGATTGGTTCAGCTGTAAAAGCCCCAAGGGCTGTTTATCAGAGCTGCTGTCGGAGGTGTTGCGTCAAACCCACGCCCTGGCCACAGGAAACACGGACCTGAGTAAATCTGTCTGTCTGTCTGTCTGAGGAGCTACCATCCAGTCTCAACATTTTATCCTGACTACTCATTCATTCATTTCATTCACTGGTTCTGCACTTGCAGACTTCTTTGGAATTCCTATGGAAAAAGAGTATTGTGTTAGGAAAGTGTAAAGCCTTTCAGAGAAAACTGGACTCCGCTTAGTTTTAAGAACATTTTCCTTGTTTTCACAATCTTTTCCAGCTTTATACAGGTTTTTGAGTCCTGGTCACCATTACAGAATGAAGGGCCAAAAAACTTTTAACAGTAGCATTTTTGTCTACTCTTTTTACCCATCCAAGAGTGGCAATCCACTGGAGCTAGGATCTAGAGGAGAGCTTGTTCACACAAGCTTTCAAATGTTGTGAAGCCTGGGGTTTTGCAAACTGCACTAAGGATACTGTAAAGTTTTATGACTCAACACATTCAACCTTTCCATTTTCTCCATTGGCATATTAAAAAATGGCTTCCTTGGTTTAAGTCTTCATTGTGTTTTGTTCACCAGCTTCCCAAAATGACTATCTTTGCTTCTATCTCCAGCTGAACACTTATTCACTGGAATTCATTACTACTGGATTTAATCTCAGCATGTATCAGCTTTCAAAAAACATGGACACTTGGGAGATCTGTCTGTAATTGAAAAAAATTACTTAGTATTTTCTCCAGCTTTCCCATGGACATCTTGCTTCTGGAGGAGTCATCATCCCTGTTCTTTGCGTCGTGTAACCTGGCTGAAAAGCACCTGTAACCTTTCTGCACTATCAAACCAGCATAACAATGTGCTGGCTGCAGGAAATGTGGAGTGAGAAGGGGCTTTCAGATTTATCAGGCTCTATCCCTTGATGTTACAGACCAACACATTATATGATCCTTTTCGTAAAATACTGAATTGCATCTTAAAAGTAGCTTCAGTTTTTGCTCACATTGTTCCTGTTGAAAAACTGTTGCTAGGACATAATTCTTATTGGTGTAAACAGTTTAGGCTTTTTTTTTAAATCTGTTCATGGCTGTAGTCATTTATTCTTCTGCTAGAACTGCCCTGCAGCTCCTTTCTTGGTAGATATCTACCCCCTGATGTTACATATAAATCAAAACTGTTTATCTTCTCAGTCTTATTTTCCTGTTTTAAACAAGTCACATTTTTCCCGTTATCTCTTGTATGATCATCTCTACATTCCTCACATCTCCTAGGTGTATACCCTGGACATCTGACAGGCTAAATTTATCTTTCTGGAACATGAAAAGCAATATGCATACAAGAAACAAAGTGCACATGGCTTTTACAATGCTGCAACTATTTGTCATTTGCAATTATACTATATTGCCCCTCTGGACAATGTTTTAGCACTACAAAGTTGATCTTCTTCTACAGGAATAGCATCTGTTACACCAACACAGTTGTGAGCATGATGAGGAGTTGAAAACAGCCACATGCCTGGATTTACCTTTAGTTCCTTGCTGTCAGAGTTTACTGTGGAGAGACTGTGCACTAGGTCCACCTGCCCAAGTCTTCTAATTCCTCTTCAGAGATGTTTAAAAGACATGTAGATGTGGCACCTGGGGACTTGGTTTAGTGGTGAACTGGGCAGTGTCGGGGTAATGGTTGGACTTAAGGGATCTTAAAGGTGATTTCCAATCTAAAAGACTCTATGACTCTATTCAAAAGCCAAAGGGGCTCAAGCACCTGGGTGTCTTACCTAATCAGCCTTCAGGGAAAAGTACATTTACCTGGAGATGAGGTGTTGAAGATAGGCAGTATGATTTCTTCCGAGGAAGGAATTAGCCCAGGACAAAGCCTGAAGACCGGTGTAAATGATGTGCTTAACTTTGGAGGAGATCGCCAGCTGTATTCCTCCTGTGGGGACAGAAGACAGAGCAGTCTGAGCAGACAAGCTTGAACTCGTTCTCTTCTGTGATCTACTTTTATATTTTTAAGATAGTGGTATGTAACTCAGTTTCTTATCATGTAATTTTCTGGCCAACCTAAATCCATGAAGGAAGTTTTATTTCTGATGTGGGCAGGGGCACTAAATATTGCCACTGCAGGCAACTGTAAGATATTTTGGTTTTATATTTGCTGTATGCTCAGAGGATACGAAAGAGAATAGTAATATTTTACATGTAACTGAGATACCTCTCTCCAATCACTGCTTCCTACATCAAACCAGTGCTGCCTATACTCTCCTGTTTCCCTGTTCCTGGTGGCCTTATGAGTTATAATTTGCCATGTTGATTAAGAGTCCATTAAAATCAATGGACCATTAAAGCCTGCCCAGTAAATCTGGCAGCAGTCAATAGATTAACTTCAAGGTCCAGCCAAACATATTAGAAACAGTTTCTTGCTGACCACAGCCACTCCGACTGAGACTTGTGCCTGAAAATGAAATACTGTAATCTCTCTGGCTGTCAGGTAGCCTGCTGTTATATGTGCTAAGGCTTCCCCTACTGTGAAGATAGCTATATTTACAGTGATTGTTTATGCAGCAGCATATTATATTTAGCTATTAATCACATGGTGACACACTCTTTACCATTTGGTTAACTGGAAGAGAACATCTCGTGTATAAAACTCGAAGTTGCATTCATATTTTCTTTTCCATCTTGAATTGCCTAGTCTTGATACTATAAAATTAAGTTTTACACTTTTAAACAATTTCGTCATACCAAAGTCTCTCTGATGGAAAAGGCAAATGCTAAAAAATTTCCTGCTGTTGACTGTGTATCTCAAATAACACAGCATTCAGTTCCACTCGTACCTCTGCTCATGGGATTAGTTCTCCTGGCATGAGCAGAACTGCCCCCAGGGAATAAGTTAGGCACCTCCAGAAGCATTTGTAAGATCTGAGCCACAGATTATATTCACTACTGTGTCACTTTAACATTTTATTAATAACACTTCACACTTCTTATGAACTAAGCTTCCTGTATATAAGTAGAATTTCTTACATCCTCCCAAATGCAATTCAAGGTGTCTAAAAGCTAAGTATCCAGTTCAACTGAGTTGGCCACGGCTTCTGTCAGACAAGAGAGATGCCTGTCTAAACAACAAACCATTCTGAGGTTTTGAGGAAAACCTCCTTTAGAAAATAGCTATATGGCTTAGTCTAGGCAGCCAGCATTCCGAGGATGGAAACAAGCAGAAGAAATTCCCTCCTGTCTCACAAATTAATGTTTTTTTAGAAAATAACAGCCTGCTGAACAAGACAAAATAGTAACAGTATAGAGAGCTTCGTTCATTTTTATAGGACAAACTAACTTCACTAGATTTTTTTTTCAGGTTACAGAAGCATCTCTTTGGTTCTGTCAGCACAGGAGAAAACTGATTGGGTGGTCATAATACTTTTCCAGTTTTAACCCAAAACTACTTATTCACCTAAAAAGAGTAAAATTTTCACGAACTGATTTTTAAACTTTTCACTGAAAAGTAATACATATAAAAGTATGAGATAAAGATAAATGTGACTAAGTAGCAGCATAGTGAAGCCACAGAACAGCTTATAGAGTGACTAGAAGCAGTATTTGATCTTTTCTGAAAAGCTATTTCTTAAATTAATCACGCAGACTTTTGGGCACAAACTCTTGTTGCTGTTTGGCAAAGATGTAGGTGTAGCATTATTTTATTACTCATATCTTACCTACAAAAATTTAAATAGACTATAAAATCAACTATCTGAATCCATGTTCAGTTAGATGGGAGCAAACAGATGAAATTAATAGTAATTTTTTTTCCAAGCAGTTTGCAGACTGGAACTAATGAATACTAAAAATCATTACAAGAAATATACTGCAGTATCAACCTCTACCTTAGATTCTTTTTTTCAGTACGCTAATAAGTTATTAGTAGCTGCAGATAAGTTAACTGCTACTGGAGTTTTTATGGTGCCACAAATATAGCACTTTTTCTCAATTTAATCATCCTAATTTCAATCTTTTCTCCTCACCCACCAGTGGGTCTCAATTGAGCAACATGTATTTTGCATCTAGCAGTAGCTGTTTAATAAAGTATTTACTTGCAGCTGCCGGCTGCTGTTCAAAGTCTAAATCCTGAGGCATAGGGAAGAACTTCATCTCTCTTTGGCTTCCATGGGATGTATATAGATGTTCCCTTATATGACTGATGGACGTGTAAAAGGGATGGCATTGCAGTGTTTATAACATTGTTTCCAGTGTTGATAACATCCTGACCAGTCCCGTAATGCCAATGGAAGTTCTTTCATTTGGGTCTCTGAGGACTTGTGCATGGTGTCCCATGTATTTCAATATGCTCTCCAGGAATCACAAGACAATTTGTTCCAGAATAAATTGCATGATTTTACTGGGTTTTTATTTTCTTTCTAGCTGTGTATGAGGAGCTGCATTTGACATTTGCATTTTGTTTTTTCAGTGAAGTTGTAAATTAGTCTCAGATGCCTTGCAGTTTGGGCATGGAGACTCATGAACTTCTGTAAACCTTTTGATGTTCTCTGTCTGTGATTAAAGGACTATAATAAATCTACCCACAAAGAAGATGTTAAAAAGCTGAAGCTGACAGCTTTTTAAGAACAACCGTATCATCTCTCTAAAAATATGGGCTTGCATTGAACAGACAAATATATTTTTGCTATAATTTCCCAGACTAACAGATTTTATATGGGGGACTTTACATGGTGGTGTACCAAGCACCCTCATCTTCTCTCACAACACCTGATGGAGTTGGAAGATAAAATGCTTTCTCACATAAACTGGAATTCATTGTGATACCATAAAATTGTGATCAAAACTGAGCAAACTCTCCAGCACTGTTAAACAGGTATGAGACATCTCTGGGTATGATGATGAATACAGATAATTTGGGAAATGGTTTTTTTTAACACTAGGTGTAGATTTAGAGGCCTAAATAAGGTCTTCCTTCTCATTTATCTGAAACTTCATAACAACATCTTCAGAAAAGGCCAGATGACAGCCAGGGATGTACAAGGCAGTAATATTCTCTTTGGTCCCTGGAAATGTCATGTAGCGAGTCCTCTCAGAGCCCATTTCTGGGTGCAGGAAGGAGAAGAAAATGACTGGTAGCAGGCAGTATGGATTTACCAAGGGTCAGTCATGCCTGGCCAGCCTGATTTCCACCTAGGACTGTGTTGCAGGTTGATGGGAGACAGCAGATGTTATTTTCATTGAGTTTAGCGGGGCATTCAAGGTTTTTTCCCATCATATTCTTGTATTCAAGATGGGATGCTAAAGTAGGAATGGGAAAAAGTCAGATGTTTTGTAGTCTGGATAGATTTTTGGGTTTAGAGGGTGATTGAGTAATAATCTACCTTTACCTGGAGTTTGACAACAAGGGGACTACCACACTGGTCTGCACTGGGACCTGTCCCAGGGACCTGTTTGGAATCTTTACCAGTGGGTGAGAGAAGGCAACGGAGAGCTTGGTCAGGTGTGCAATGGCTTCAAACTGAGCCACCACTGCCATTCCAGGGGACCTGGAGGAATGGGCTGACAGGCAATTCATAAAATTAAGCAACAGCAAATGCAAAGTCCTTTATCTGAATGAAAGGATCCTTTTCAACAACACAGACTCAAAACTGCCCAAGGAGCAGCTCTGTGGGAAAGGCTCTGGAGGTCCTGGTGGGCAGTGAGAGGGACATGGGCCAGCAGCAAATCCCAGCAACAACAATGACCAACAGTGGCCTGGGCTGTACAAACAAGGACAGAAAGAGAGATCAAGGGCAGTCATTATTCCCCACTATTCAGCACTCATTAGGCCACACCTGGTTATTGCACCCAGTTTAGTATTCCCCTCTGGAAAAAGGACAGAAAAATGAATGAGTTCAGGTGAGGGCCCCAGAGTGTTGAGGAGCCTGGGCTTGTTAAACCTGGAGCAGCAACAGCTTTGAGGGCACCTAAGAGCAGCCCCCAATGCCTATGGAGAGCTCCTTGAGGGGATGGAGATTTCTACAGCCATGCAGGGACCAGAGGGTAAGAAACAAAAAAAAGCTGAAACAACAGAGTATCAGCTTGGCTATAAGGAGAAACTTCTTCCCTATGAGTACAGTCAGATGTGCAGATTATGCAGTCTTTGGAGGTTCTCAAGACCCCACAGGAGGATTGCAGACCACAGAGTTGATCTGCTGTGGGCAGAAGGCCAAACCAGTGGCCTCCTGAGGTCACTCCCAGAGCTATCCCACGGTCCTGCGACTTCTGTAGGAATGAGACCTACAGTCATGAGCTATGCCATGATATATTCAGCAAGGGATTTCCACGAGCTGTGCCATGATGTGCATGGCTAAGGGATTTCCATGGGAATGATGACATGCTCAGGAGGTGATAGGTTATTGGGCAGAGGCCAGATGACCCCTATCACTGCAATCAGCCAGGTGGGAGAGGGAGTTAGGCTGAGGTGTCAGGGTCCTGTTCTGTCCCTGCACAAATCTGTGTAAACTCTCTTTCTTACTCTCTATGTTCTTCATTTACATATAAATTGGCTGCCCCGCACACAGACCCCATTTATGATGGCAGTAACAGAATATTCGACTACATTCTCATCTCTGTCTCTCATAAATATATAAATCAGCATTTGAAATCCTCCATGGTAGGGGATGAGAATATGATCACCTTGCAAACAAGTCAACAGGCTTGTTTCTCCCTTCCCCCCAAAGCACAAACACCTCTTTAGGTAAGATTTGCACATTTGACTGCATCAGAGTATACCTGGGAACAGATGTACATAGTGCCATATATTTATATTTTGCAGGTCTAGTGAATTTATCACAGGCATTATAGATTCTTTATAAACTATAATCTATATATAGATTATAAGGAATCTATAATCTGTTGCTCCAATAAACCATACTATTTGTGAATCCATGTTTGTGAAATTTCCTGCTGAAATCAACTAGACTTTCTTAATGTTTTCATTCTTGTTGAAAAATGCCAGATACATACTCCATTTTCAAGGACCTTTTTTTTTTATTACGTGGACTCAAACCCTCACTAAAGTCAAAGTGCCCACAGCACACTCAGGGGCTTAGAAGGATAAAGATAGATTATGGCTATTTTTGTTTTTACCCCACATATAGGGAGGGTGAGCTGTGCAAGGCAGTTCAGTGTGCTGCCTATCCTGGCCTCTGCTCCCTCTAGCTTAAGTTTCTACATCTTCTTTCAATTAGGCAGACTGGTGACCATCTAAGCTCTTTTTCCTGCGCCATTCTCTCTTTTCTATACAAATGCCCCTCTTCAGCAACAGCCTCTCAGAAAATACGTGATATGTGTGAATTTATCCCAGTTGTGCTGCTCTGTATGCTCATGTTGACTTTGGTATGGTTGTGCCAGAGTGATGCTGAAACAGGGCTGATTTCACCAGCACGCTGGCAGTGAAGAGCAAAGTGGCTCTGTCACTCCTGAGAGGATCAATTGGGTCATTCATATGCACAAAAATTGTTGAATTGAACTGAAAACCTCATGAGCATGAAGATACTTGTTTGTGTAATTATTTGCCAATTACAGTCCTAGGTCAGGAAGCAAAGGCAGGAAGCCTCAGCACACAACTCAGGAAACTGAAGACATACAGATTCTGAAAATGTTCTTCTCTTTGGTAGCTTTGTTCTGATTCATCACATTGTGTTTTGTACTTCATGTAAGAAATTATTGCCATTTTGCACATTTTTTGGTGAAGAATTCTTTTTTCTTACGACTTTTAACTTGTTCGCTACAATTTTTTTCTTCTATCATGTAATTTCTCACCAGCTTTCTTTTCTGTTCATATCTGGTTCTTTGCATCTTCCTGAAGAGGATTTGTCCCCTACTCTTTTTATCAGAGACTTTTTATCATTTCCTTTGCTCATAGGTGGAACCTCTCAAAATTTATCAATATCCTCATGTAGTCAAGTGCTTAGGAGTGCATACAGCTATCCAACTGCAATCCTTCCTAAAGACATACAAAAAAGAATAATTACTTCTCTAGCTTTATAAATGATACCCCATAGTATAATAAGCTGAAAGACTTTGTCTTCTGCAGCAGAAACCACAGTACATAGTCATACTTAGCATGTTTAATTTTTTATCTACTATCAACTCCAAAATTAATAAGTTATTAGTAATTTTGGAGCTCCTAGAACCCTCTGGGACTTTTTCCTTCAGATATAAGCATCAGCCTCATTAATGCCTTTATAATTTATTCATCACTCTTTAATGTTCTGTTAAATTCCTCTCTACTTTCAAAGTTAGAATTAAATATGTGTATGAACCATGTTCATTTCTGACTGAGTAGAGGCCCTCCAGGAACTGATGAATTCAACATTTAGCTGATGAATGACAGTCAGTCCCTTGCAGCAAGCTCAGTTATCAGTCAGATTATTAATTTTGGAGGGGGGAAATTATCAGCTGTTTTTCTTCATCGTGATCCTTCATCACTGATGTCAAAGGGTGTTGTACATCTGGTATTAGTGAACTGATACCACACATGCATGTTATCTTTTAGCTTCAGTAATGAACCTTTTTCATGGTATAGCAGGAGATCCAGTAGGACCCATGTTGTTTGGAATCATTAAATCTGCTCGAGCTGGCAATAGAACACATGTTTTTATTCAACCACAGCTTCTCGGGCTGGATAGGAAATGTCCATTGGCTCTCCAGCTCCTCTGTTAAGACAAAGGTAAGAGGACACCATAAATAATCCAGGGCTAAAATCTATCTAAGTAATAAAGTCTTAGCTTGTTCTAATTTTATTAGGAAGCATTTGTGCACACAGGCTGGAAATAAACCCCTAGCCACTGCATGCTGAAATTGGTGCCTCTGTCAGCCAAGAATGGGGGAGCAGCAGCAGAAACACTGTAGGAACTGAAAGCTTCTGACTCCTGCATATCACAGCAGCTGGGGTTCCCTGGCCAAACTTCACAGGGACCAGTTAATCCTCCTTCTGCCCTTGTGCCTAGAGACCACATTCAGCAGTCACCTCCAATGGTGAGGAGATATTGAGAAAGATGAGCCATGGGAAGAGCCTTGACAGCATCCCCCTATGACCCATCTGCAGCTGCTGCAGGGAGAGCTGACACAACATCAGGGGCTGTCAGCACATGCTGCTGAGGAACAGTGGCAGGTTGCAGTTCCCCTGAGGAACAAGTTTCCCCTCTGGAGACAAGGACATGCTGCCCTGCAGTGAGAGAGGACTGTAGAGATGAGAGGTCTGCCATCTCCAGGGATGTTATTTCTGAAGTGCTGAAAGAAAGCAATTGCTAACAATTTTCTGGGAGAAACAGCATGTGAGTTATTGATTGATTCTTACTGTCAGGTAATCTGAGCACAAACTTTCTGTGAGGAAAGGCCAAAGTGTCAAATACGCATTTCACCATTTTTGAGAACATCTACATCAAACGATGACGGGCAGAACTAGAGTCCCCTCACTTCATGTAATATATGCTTCCAAAGTTCAATAGCATTGTCACATAATTCAAGTATTTGCTTCAATCACTATTCATAACTTCTCTTAGCACTGGAGTTGGGAAAATAATGAAAATATTATTCATAGAATGTATTAGTCCCCAAATTCCATGAATCTCATTGAATAAATTATTCAAGTATTATTATCTCTCTCTTCCCCCTCACTCCTCCTCCCTTTCCCCAAGGATTTTCAGATGACTACCCATAAGAAGGAGCAGGTGCAGATGCAGGTGTTGGCCCAAGCTGGAGATGCTGCAGCTGTCCTGTATGACCCAGGTGCACGAATGGTGAACATCCAACTCACAGCGTGCATGGCTCCTTCACTTAATTTTATGTGTGGGACGACCCAGAAGGATATTTCTGTACAAAGCCCCAAAATGACACTAGATAGGCATAGGCAACTGAATCACATCCTGAATAATATCTACACAAATACACTTTCTTCTGAAGTCGTTTGTGTCTGACGTGGCCCTTCTTGTCACACTCCAGGGATGGAGTGGCAGCAGCAGCTTCTGCTCGGTGACTGCAGCTAAACTGTGCTCTTGTTGCTTCTCTGAAGGTGTCACACAGGAGAGGGGCAGTGCTCTTCCAAATCTGTTGTGGCAGTACTGAAAGCTATGCTCTCTTATAAATGGTATCTACTGAGATAATTTTACAAGCTCAAGGCTTAAAATTTAGACTATTTTCAGGTATTGATGCCTTAGGAGAAGGCATCAGTATTGATATTAAAACTGAATTCTTCGTCCCCTCTGATGAAGGAAGATTGGGGACGAGGCTGCACTCTGCAGCCCCATGTGGAAGTATCTATGGCCCTCACATGTTTGCAGCCAGGAAGGTATTTGCAACAGTGCCCTGTCTGTACCTGCTGAAGGGTGAGGAAAGACCTCAGAGCCATGGGCACCTTACGGGGCAGAGTATGGGTTTGATCAAGAGGGCCCTGACCTGAAACTACCAGTAACAACCTACCATAGGCAGCTCTGTGCTCAGGTCCCAGCACTGCTCCTCCTCTTCATCTAGACAGTTTAGGTGTTGGAAGTTTTGGGTAGATGCTTCTTCACAGCATCTTGTACAAAGTGACATACAGACAGTTGTACCAGGTTCTGCTCCCTCTCATGGCTCAAAAGGAAGGAAAGACAGCAGGGAAAGATTAGTTTTCCCTAAGCCTGTATGTCTACAGGGCAGGTGCCTGCCACCCAGGCTCCCTTTGGAGCTCAGTGGAATTCTTACCTGATGAGAGAAATTGGAGAGCATGGGGCTTCCTTTTACCCTTTCTCAGAGGTACAAACAGGACAATTGCATCCCCGTGGCACCTGTTTCTGTCTGTTGTTTGCACGGAGACCAGAGCAGAAACAGACACCCACTCCTGCTCTGTGGGTATCAAATGCTGATCCCATAAACCTCGTGAGTGTATGGCCTCAGGGACCACTCTGAGCCATATGTGTCCATAGGAGTGTGCCTACACTGCAGGGGTCTGGGGAGCTACAGGAAAATCCATAGCATCTCTCTTGGGGGTCTAATTTCATTTCATCCAGGCTCCTGGTGATCTACCACGAAGACTTTGCTAATTGCAAATGAACCTTTTTTACTGCTGTTTGCTGCTGTCATTACCACTGAGATGGAACTATTTCAGCAGAGAAAGTTCTCACCGCTCAGCTCATAGTGTCTGTGTTTCCTGCACACTGTAACAAATGTGTGATAGATGGCAGCTGCCCAGGAGCCTTGATGTAATCCTCCCTAGGTACAAGTGCCTCTTCAACACTGCAGGCATCAGGCTTGCAAAACCTAGTCCCACATTTGTGGACAGGAGCACCAAACTGCAGGAGTTATGTGCTGTCTTTATTGCTCACCCCAATAATTTATAATTTACTTTTCAAAGTCTGTTTATGCAGTAGACAGTGAGTCAGTGATAGAAAGAACAAAAAGAGTCTGCTGGTGCAACAGTCCCTAAGATCAGAGATCCTCCCTAGGTTAGGGTGACCAAAAAGACTTCCCTCAAGCTGCTTTGCTTTCCTATACTAATGTACCCCAGCTCTGCTCCCCTGGTTGGCCGTGGGCCTCTCCGCCCCTTGTTACCTTCCATGTCCCTGCCCTAGAAGGTTCTACACTCCAGGTTTCCCCCACTGGCCTCTGCCCCTCGCCACTCCCCCAGAGTTTCCCCATTGGCTCCCATACCCTAGTCCCGCCTGTGTACCACCCCTGTGACCTCAGATCATTGGTCTCTGATCGCTCTCTGCTCCCCTACATAACCCTGGACCCTCCACTGTTCTCCGTCTTCGTCCTTGGAACCATTCACGTGTGTAGTTGCAATAAACCTCTCCTGTGGCTCTCTATACAAGGACCCTTCCTGCCTCTTTGCCGTCAACTCATATTACTGGATCTGTGTGTGTGTGCAGGTACACGTGTGTGTGGTGGTCCTGCCAAGTAGCTTCACTTTGGAGACACTTTTAGGGAGGTCCTGGCACCTCCCGCTCTGACACCGACAAGCCACGGAGATTGTGACATGTTTATACCAAGCTGTGTTCACTTTGACTTGGCTCTCCATAGCCTGGTCCAGTTCCCTGCCTCTTGCCCACTGAGCAGGGCCTCCTGCTTATGCCATTTCCCTTGGCATGGTGACAAGTGAGCTTAACTGCTACTCATTCCAAGGCACGGAGTGATTTATCTAAGGGGAAAATATTGCTGAGGCCATTTGCACTACCCAACGTGTAAAAATGGGGTTTTTTTCCAAAGATTTAGTTATTCATTATCCAACTGTCACATACATTTCCATTTTGCCCTTCTGCCTCTGGCTGCTCTTAGACTTGGTCCATCTGTCTTTCTTCCTTCCTCAATTCTTGATTTGCACATAAACTTCATAAACTCCTATCATTTTTAACACCACACACTGGTTCAGGTTGGTGAGGGTGGGGGGAAGGACGTGCATATCCACAAACACATAAGCACGTGTTTGACTTCTAGTTTTATAAATACCAGCTTGCAATCCACATGTAAGTGCTTTGCAGAAATAAAGCTGTAGGACAAAAGCAAGGTGAACTGTGACTTAGGGGGCTGTGGAGATGGTGCAGCATCCCAGCTCCTCTGTCACATGGCATAGCCCACCTGTTCTGCCCTGACAGGAGATTAGTCCCAAGGGAAAAGTGTAACCAGACCTCCATGAATTGCACACCAAAGCAGAGACTTTGTCTTTCAAGCTGTGACAGACTAAAATGAAAGGGGCAGAAGAGAGTCAATAAACACAAACTCCTTTGAGTTTTCCCTCCCAGACACTGCAAGTTTCCGGAGAGCTCTTGGTGACTGCTCTGCTGTCCATCTGTCCATGCCCTCACTGTCAAAGCAGTGCATGAGGACCCTACAGCCAGCACAGCACCTTGTTTGCCAGCTGCACAGTGCTCCCAGCCTGAGGACTTGGGAACCTGCAGGAAGAAGGGCAAACCATGTTTCTTACCTCCTTTTTAAATGACTGCTCACTTCATGGTGATCCCTGCAGCTGCTTGTAGAGGGAGCACAGGATGAACAGTGTCAGCTCACCAGTTAACTCTTCAGTTGTGTTCCATCTGCAGAGGGCAGAGTTTGGTGAAATGTGTCTTTCAGGCATAGCACAGGCAGAATTGCTCATGACATTCACTAACTTCAGCCAAAGAAAGGAGACAACTTGTCTGGCAATGCCTTTAGTGATGAATGGGCAAAGTGGGCTGTAAGCACAAGCTCTGGGACAGCACCTATCTTTTTACCTCGGCATGCTCTGGTTTACTTCATGCTCTGACTAAAACCTAACATGAAGCCAGTTTGAGCACCTTGTGGGTGCCTCTTCCTTCGTGAGAAGGGAATTAGGCTCACCATGGTTGCAAAGTGGACTAGAGGGCTACATACGGGTCCAACAAGGAGATTAAAAACCCCTGGCTGACCTGAATGGACCACATCTGATCATGGGTGTGAATGCAAAGCATCTTCTTAATCACATCTTCCATCACAGGAAGAGGAGCAGAGCCCACGTGAACCAGTGGAGCTGCAAAGGTCAGTATTTGTCTTGTAGAGCTGAGGACAAGGTGCAGAGTGACAGAAACATTTCCCCCAGCATGGATGTCTGTCCTGGTGCAGTACAAATTAAGACTGTTGTAGGCTGTGCATTTGAGACATCAATTTCTGCATGTGTGCAAGACCTGCAATGCCCAGACCACAGTCCTCCAGGGTGTCCCCCAGAGAAGCTCCTGGGAGGGAACTGCAGGCATGTGTTGGCTCCATCCAGCCTTGGCAAGCCATGATGGCTCTCTCCCTCTTGCAGCCTCACCCCAAGCTGGGAAACATCCCCCCAGCCTGGGACCTGTGTTTATGCTGCTTGAGGATTGCCTGTTGCTCCAGGAGCTCAGCTTTGCTGCTCTTGCCGAGTCCTGTGAGAGAGCTGAGGTAGCATCATGGAAGCCTGTAGTCTTTCTTTTCCTGTAGGAGCTACTTTGTCTTCTGTCACAGGGGAATAACTGCTTAGCTCAAGGGGTTTTAAACAAATCAGGATCAAAGCGATTTTGAGATTTTTGTTAATGACATATAATTAACTGGCAATCAGTGAACTGCACATGCAGGATCAATATCCGTAATATGACAGAGAAACCACAGCACTAGATGGCTATGAAATATTAATAACCACCTACAAAATTCAAAATAAACTCCATAGCTAATCCCCCAAAGGTCTAATCCCACAGTTTGCTTAGCTTCATGCACACCACCTCCTCTACCCCTCTCCTGGAAGTGGACATTCCTCTACTCTCAAATCCCTCCTGTGAAAGTGGGTGTTGTCCAAGCCCACATCAGTGACAAAGACCCACCCTAAGCTCAGACACAGGCACTGCAGGTGTGTATCTCCACTGCACTACATAGCTCCACCACAGCATCCCATGCTGTCACCCCACCAGAACAGGATAGAATATAGACTGTTTCAGTTGGAAAGGACCTACAGTGACCACCCAGTCCAACCACCTGACCTCAGGGCTGACCAGAAGTTAAAGCATGTTATTAAGGGTGTTGTCCAAATGCCTCTTAAACACTGACATGTTTGGAGCACCCACCACCTCTGCAGGAAGCCTTCTCCAGTGTTTGACCACCCTCTTGGTGAGGAA
This sequence comes from Monarcha castaneiventris obscurior, assembly GCA_026261815.1. NCBI lineage: Eukaryota > Metazoa > Chordata > Aves > Passeriformes > Monarchidae > Monarcha > Monarcha castaneiventris. The sequence goes on along the minus strand of JAMPIT010000350.1, from coordinate 2,733,603 downwards.
ATGCCCTGGGGTGACTGTATAATGCTGTACTCCCTATCATCTGCGCTGTGCCAGACATGAATCCTGTGCCTTTTAGCTGGGTCCAAGAGAAAGGAAAAAGAAGAGCCGAGAGGTTTTTTTTTCAAGGACACAGATACACATTCCCCTGCATTCCTGCTGCTAGAGAGCTGAAAAAGCACCTTCCTGCTTTTAACCAGCTTTCGGCTCTGTTTCTCAGGAGAGAGATGCAGAGCTACATTTATTTTCTTTTTAGCTAGCTTCGTGTTTGTTAGCTAAAGCAAGGAGTTTCCTGGGACTTTGGCTTCTTCTTCTTCTCTTCTGGACTGTTCAGCAACACCAGAACATCACCAGGAGGCCTTCTACCCCACCCTGTGGGGCCCAAGCTGCACCTTAGCTCCAGAGAGAGAGCAGAGCCATCACCTACAAAGAACTCTGAAACTACCCAGGTTTTCTTCACAGCAAGAGGTTTTATTATTTAACATTACTCATTCTTTTTTTTTCCCCTTGCCTGCATGCATTTTGCTTCTTGAATAAACAGGTTTTTTTCACATTCCTCTGAGGAATTTCTTTCTGAACCTGGTGGAGGAGGGCCTGCTGAAACCTGCCTTCTCTCAGAGGACATATCCTCCTAATTTGTCTCAAACCAAGACAAGACATATTTCCTATTGTTCAGTATGAAGCTCTTCTGGTGCAGCTTTGAACAATTCCCACACACCTGCCACTGGATAACAGGGAGAAGAGCTCAGAAGCTGTGGAGAGCAATGAGGTTGCCTCTCAGTCCCCTTTTCTCCAACTAGACAAGCCCCAAGTCCTAAGCTGCTCCTCACAGGACATTCCTTCTGGGCCTTTCACCTGTTTTGTTGCCCTCCTTTAGATGCATCCAAGTGCCTTTACATCCTTCTCAAACTGTGGGGCAAGGAGCTGCCTGTGGTCCCTGAGGTGAGGCTGCAGCAGTGCTGAGCACAGGGACAGTCCTGTCTTGTGCCTGGCTGGCATTTTGTGCCTGATGCACCCCAGGATGGGCTCTGCCCCAGGATGGGCTCTGCCCTCCTGCCTGCCAGGACTCACTGCTGACTCAAACTGAGCTGCTGCCCACCAGCACCCCCAGACCCCTCTGTGAAGGGCTGCTCTCCAGACACTTCTCTTATACTACTTTGTCCTAGGTGAAGGAACCAGCATTCGGATTTGTTAAACTTCATCCCACTAATCATAACCCAATGCTCCAATCTATCTAGATCCCTCTGCAGGGTCTCGTCTCCCTCAAGAGAGTCAGCAGCAGCTCCCAGTTTGGTATCATCAGCAAACTTCCTAATGGTGTATTCAGCTCCTGCATCCAGATCATTGGTAAATACATTGAACAGAACTGGGTTGAGAATTTAGCCCTGAGGAACAGCACTGGTGACCAGTGGCCAGCCAGATGTAGCCCCAGTCACTGCAACCCTTTGAGCTCTGCCCTTCAGCCAGTTCTTCACCCAGCCCACCATGAACCCACTCATCCCACAGCTGGACAACTTGGCCAGAAGGGTCCTGTGGGAGACAGTATCAAAAGCTGTACCAAAATCCATGAAAACTACATCTGCTGCCTTCCCTTCATCCACCAGGCTTCTCTGTCTCCTTCTTTTCTGCCACCCCTCCTCACTGTCATGGAGATCTACCTTGCCTCTCCACTTTTTCCTCATACCCAACCTGACCAAGCCATTTTTGTCCACAACCATATTGTGCCATCCTTTCCATGCCTTTAGACCCTGGTCCGGTTTCTTCTTTTTGGGGAAGGATTGAGTCATAAACATTTAAAGGTCTCCTGGGCAGGACTGAGCTAAGTATGTCACACCCCTGGAAGTTATCCAAAAATACTTTCCAGATTTACAGTCTTCCAGATTTCACAGAAAACAAGGTAGAGTTTTGTCCATTTTGGCCCAGAACATCCTCTTTGAAGTCGTAGAAGAAATTGGAAATGTTGCTGAAAAACTTCTGTCACAGTCAGAGACCAGAGATGTATGGCCAGAAAAGCACCATCAAGATTTGGCAAGCTCGGTCAGTTCCTGCGTTTTCTCTTCTACTGGACTTTTAAAGGGAGGGCCTTTAACTCCCATTCCTTCAGACCAGGCTGATTTTCAGAGGGTATTTTTCTAGCATGCCTCTGTGTGTGTGGGTTGTGTATGTTTGTGTATGTGGGCATGTTTTGCACCAGGATTACTATTCAGGCATATACTGCCAGGCATTTGACTGCAAACATGTTGATGCCTTTTCCTGGTCTTAAAGTCAAGAATCAAACATGGTTAGAAGGGAAAAATGGTTTTTACCATGGTATTTATTTTAAGGATCCTTAGGTGCACCACCACGTGGAATGCACCAAAAAACACACCGCAATGCACCCACACAATAGATCTGGTATAAAATTGTAGGTCCTACTAATTAGCATGTCTATCAAAGATTCTCCAATGAGAGGCTCGAGTGAGCCCCATTCCCTGAGGAACCTTCTCCTGGATGGTTCTATCTTAGTTTACAAAATGTGTTCTGGAGAGGACCTTGGGGTCTGGGGCATGTTGTTCCCTAACTGCGAAGCTTCTAAGGTGTTTAGTCTCCTAGCTTGACAAATAAGTCTAGGCAAAAAGCACTAAGAATACAATAAGCTATAAAAAGATATATGAAAAGGATATAAAAGAAAAGGCAAAAAATCATCATGGCATCAATGTCATCTGCATTTCTCATCAATGACTTCTAGTCTGTTTTCTTAGTCTAATTCCCAGCCATGTGCCTTAATATACTTTTTCTTTTTCATTATTTTGTAAAGCAGATTCCCAAATGCAAATTATTAGAATGAAATTGAATTAGGCAGCAACAGTAAAATGAAGATATAAATAGTCCTCAGCTTGTCATTTATAAGAGATGAAGATTCTTTTTTGAAGTGGTACCCAGTGAATGGCCAATTCTCAATTAACAGTGTTAGGAAAAAATGCTGAGTATTGCTATATGGGTTGATTTGCATAAATGGGTCATGGAACGGCCTTTCTATAGGTCTCTGCACCAAAAGGTGTTTGCTTCACAGCCTACTGCTCTTCCCCACTTCCAGTCAAGCAGAAGGCAATTCAAAAGACAGTTTTTGAGCTTATCCTATTTTTGGATGCTGTCGTACGGTTTGACACAATTTGTATTTAACGGGGATGGCTATCTCCTATTTGCGTAAGTGAACACTGTGTGATGTACGTGGCCTCCTGCAGCAGATGTGTGACTAAATCCCATGTGCATTGTCACTGACTAGGCAGGCAGCACTGGAGATGGCTGCTGCTGCCTTTTATTTTCGGTTGCACTGGGTAAGTTTTGAGAAGCATGTTCACACTGCAGCTGAGACATCTACCCACCTTTGCCTCCCTTTTTATTCCCACCTGTTTGTCCTTTCTGAAAGACCTTTCCAGCCCTTATCCCAGTCCTGCTCCTGGAAAACATTAATTAGCTCTGGATAGTTTGGAAGCAGCATAGCAGATGCTGAGCAGCATAGTTGGCATGGGTGGCTCAAAGGTGGTGAAGCTACTGTGGTACCACAAATCGTAGAATTGTTTAGGATGAAAAAGACCTGCAAAATTATTGAGTTCAACCATTAACCCAGCACTGCCAGTCCACCAAAACACCAAGGCCCCCAAGTGCCATATCTAAATGTTTTTTAAATACCTCCTGGGATGGTGACTCCACCGCTTCTTTGAGCAGTCTGTTACAAAGCCTGGCAACCCTTTCCATGAAGATTTTTTCCCTAGTATCCAATCAAAACCTTCCCTGGTGCAATCTGAGGCTCTTTCCCCTTGTCCTGTCACTTGTTACCTGGGAGAAGAGACCAACCTCCACCTGGCTCCAGCCTCCTTTCAGGCAGTTCTAGAGAGGGATAAGGTCCCCCTGAGCCTCCTTTTCTCCAGGCTGAACACCCCCAGCTCCCTCAGCTGCCCCTCACAGGACTTGTGCTCCAGACCCTTCCCCAGCTCCATTGCCCTTCTCTGGACACGCTCCAGCCCCTCAATGTCTTTCTTGCAGTGAGGGGCCCAGAACTGAGCACAGGATTGGAGGTGTGGCCTCAGCAGTGCCGAGTACAGGGGGACGGTCACTGCCCTGCTCCTGCTGGCCACACCACTGCTGATCCAGGCCAGGATGCCATTGGCCTTCTTGGCCACCTGGGCGCAGCTGGATCACGTTCAGCTGCTGTCAACCAGCACCCCCAGGTCCTTTTCCACCAGGCAGCTTCCCAGCCACTGCCCCCATCCTGTAGCACTGCCTGGGGCTGTTGTGACCCCAGTGCAGGACCCAGCACTTGGCCTTGTTGAACCTCACACAATTGGCCCTGGCCCTTTGATCCAGCCTGTCCAGATCCCTCTGCAGAGCCTTCCTGTCCTCCAGCAGATCAACACTCCCACCCAACTTGGTGTCATCTACAAGTTTACTGGGTGTGCATTTGATCTCCTTATCCAGATCATCAATACAGATATGAAAAATCACCCCTCACCCTCCTGTGCCCAGAGCCTAGGCCCTTTGACCTCCTTCTCCTCTTCCTTTATTTAAAGGTCTTCTTCAGCTATGAGGAAAGTCTCAGTGCCATTCTTTTCCTGAACGGAAGCCCATTATTTCATGCAGTCAGGGACAGCTCAGGCAAGAAAGAGGGTTTCAGTTATTATTCATTTTTCCTTTCTTCCACTGCAGCAGGAAAATCCTATCGAAAGGAAGTTGGTTATTTAAATGCCTCCTCCATTTGAATTGCTCATTCAGAGCTGCTTCTTACACCTCAGTCACCCTGAGGTTTTTCCTGCTTTAAGCAAACCTGTCATGGTTTTATATTATTTACCAAATAATGCTGCCGCTGACTATGAATTTATTAAAGAGGTACTGAAGACAAAGCAGCTTCTGTATTACAATACAATTTTAGTCTGCACTGACTTGAAAATGTATTGTGCTGAAGATAATCACATGGAGGGCAATTACAGAAACTGAAGAGGATCAAACGGAGTAATAGGGACATAAAAGGAAAACTTCGTTCTCTATGCGCTACTCCCCATGCATGTGAATGCTTCCCTTTTATCTTGTTTTTAAAGACATTTCAAATTACACAGCAATTACAAATTCAAAAGGATTTTTTTCTCACAAAATGATCTGATCTTAGCCACTCTCCTGAGTAATATTGGAGTAGCTTCCCAAGGCTTGCAAGTTACGTTATCCATCTCTGCAAACACAGGATAAGTTTGTTCAGGTTATAGTATTTTTCTTTTTGGACTCAGGTCTTGATCCTGAGTCTTCTGCATGGATCAGAAGAGATGATCGCAGTGGCTTCTTCTGGTTTTATTTTCTATGACAAGATATAAATAATATCTTGAGCAGACAGTTGATTGGTCTGAGCATTACTAAAGTATCATTGTAATTTAATCACTAGTCAACTGACTGAGAGTGTGGTGAAGTGTCAGGATAATTACGTGAGTTAGTTATCACTTCTAGCTGCCCTAGAAGATTTGTCCTACCACCTAGGATGAAAAATCAGTGCCAGTGATTACGGCGTGACTTTGGGAGGTGTGAAAAGGTGGATTGGTGCCCAAGGAATGTAGTGGCAGCTGCAAAAACACTGCATGAGGAAAGGTGATTAATAGGCACAGGAAGAGCCTTCAGTTCAGATCTGAATCAATTCTGCTTCAAACCTGTAGTCAAGTAGGGAAGTCTGTGGAGCACACAGAACTGCATTTCCTTGTAGAACTTGCATATGGAGACTTCCAAGGGTGTGTCTATGTCTTGTTGGAATTTGGTACAACAGGATGATCAGAGCAGAGAGGCAATCACAGATACCATTTCATTGTCAGCCTCTTCAAGGAGAATTCCACTGCAAAAATCACCTTGAAATGAGAGTTTTTCCATTTCCTTCATTGGGCCAAAGCCCATTTATCTTGTGCACTGAGAGCCAGTGAAAGGGAGCAGGGCTGCCCATGTGCCCTGTCCAGAGGAAGGTCATATATGCAACAGGTGCCAGTGGAGAGGGGAAGGTAGTAAGCGAGGTTTAAGAGTCCCTAAGTCATCCTACTAAAATCATCCCTGGGTACTGCATTTGTGGATAAATTCTTCCAAGCTGTTCTGAAAAATGCTGCTATGTATTTTCTTTGCAGCTTCTAGAGGACTGCTATTCTTTGTTTGTGTGAGGATTTACAAGAAGTATTTTCTCACTATTATGCTGCTGTTAAACACGATATTTACTAAATAAAAGTCATCATAACAAATTGCCAATCTTGCACCTTGCAACTTTTACCTTGCTCATTTGTCAGCAAGGTTAATGCACAACTAGAGCCTCTTCAAGCTCACATCAAGTCTTGAGGCTCACATCAAGACTCACTCCAAGACACATGTTGAGGTGCCTAAAAAGTTGAATCTGGCCCTTGTTTTATTTCGCTTTATCATTCTCAATCAGGTTCAAGGATCAACTTTTTGGAGTATCATATTCCATGAAATTGAAATGCCAAGTATTTTCTGTTCAGGAAGTCTCTCCCTCTGTCTATTTCTGGAAGCACATTTATGTGTCATAGGTGCTAATTGACAGACCTCTTATAACACATCATTAACAGAAAATAATATTGCAAGAGAGAGAAGCCATTGTTTGTCATACCTGTGTACCATGTAGCATAGGCAAATCAATCACCTAAACAAACTAAAATTCGAATGGCATGCTTACATTGATTTCATAAATGGGTGTCTCATGATCCATTTTGAATGATGTTTTTGTGCTTTGGATCACATGAAAAATGGATGTCCTTTATGTCTTCTGTGATAAAGGACAGTGTCTCTTGAAAGGTCGTTGGGGATTACACAGAAGATGATTGTATGCCCATAGTAAACAGAGTACAGCAGACATCAATGCAGGATGAAGAACCTCCCCTCTGTTCAAATCTCCGGAAGGGGATGTCCCAGCAGCTGCTGGGACCCACAATGCCTTTGCAAACAGCAGAGGTGGCTTCTGCTTGGCTGATGAAATCTTCTCTTTCACACTTCCCTGAAATAAAGTGTGGGAAAGAAAAAAATAGGAGAAAGATAAAGAGAAACCCAGACTTTCCATTTTCATTTGTGTTCTACTGATTTATGTTGCCTTGTTTCTAATATTTCTTCCATTGCTAGGAACCTGCTCTAACTGCTTGGCTACTTCCTGGGAGTAATGATCAAACCAGCAGACATGCTTGTACAAGAGACAGATTTGGTGTCTTCACTCACTGTAAATGTCTGTATTGGTCTGGATATATACTCCTATGCATCATAGCCTTCTGGGCAGAATTGTGTTTGAAGATATAAAAGCATTTTTTTATATTGATACCACCATTTATTAGGAAGATATTTTTCTCTTTAAAGAAGGGGATCAGAAACATGTCTCAAGCTTTTGCCAGCTTATGCTGTTTATGCAAGGTCTTATTCAGTGGGATTTAATTTACAGGGTCTCTGGGTTTCTTTCATCATCACCAACTATTTATATTTGCGCTGTAAATAACAAATTGGAAAATGTATCTTTTGTCACAGAAATCTTGACAGTGAGCAGGCAACTGTGCACCGAGAATCCTTTCTGACAGCCTGATATTGTCATTTCACTCTACTGCATGTTGCCTGCTAATTAAACGTGGTTTATTTGTTTGAGACAGAGGCTTTTGGTACTTGTTTTTATACAGTACCTAACACAGTGAGGTGATGGTCACACTGAAGACGTAGGCACTACACCATGCTCTGATTGGAGAAAGGGGCAAGAAAATTAATTGGTACTGCTTTGCTGGGATTGCATCTGTCTGACTTCCCAATGGCTTGCTCATTGTAAATACATACACAGGTGAGAAGCCTCGGATTGCTAGAGGAGGGGTTAGCAGCTAGGTAGTACCAAAGATGCTTACTGGCTCTGAATCTTAGCAGCTGAGCTTGATTTATTATCCCTAAGCAAGATACCAAGAGATGATTCTGATATACTGGGAGCTGAAGACATGCAGAGGAGTGAAGAAATAGTATTATGCTTCTCAAGATATATTGTGTGTGAATGTATTTGTGGGTTGCTTTTGCGCATTCTGGTTGCAGAGAGGTATCTCTATTGACATAAAATATTCAGGGTAGAACTGGACACTTAAAAGATTACTCTAAATGTGTTTTGAAAGAAAGCAGCAGAGAATCATGGGGGAAAGCATTTGATTTTTTTCCTTTCTCCCTCTCTGTATGACAGAAGAGTGATCTGTGCACAGCTGTTATGCCTTTGCTCCCTTTGATGCCAGGCTAGCAGCAAGGGAATTCCAGAGTCATGTTTCTGGACACCACCAAAGGCCAGTTTGGGTTTAGTAGTTCTTATCACCAGTTCTAACAGATGTGCTTTGAAGGCCCAGGCATTCTGCAAAGAGCCAGGGCCATGGAGGTGTGAGCACTGCACTGCACAGCTATGGCTTAATCAGGCTTTGAATAGGAAAGTTTGGACTCAAGGAAAAACTTCTACAAGGTCAGTTGGCCTGTGGTTGACCTTTGTCACTGGTAATCCAGTTGGCAGGGGATAGAGGTTGACCACAGTCTTCAGGTTTTCCTGGAGGGCTTGCTTACCTGGTGAGGCTCTTGGAGCCTGCTTCTTTGGAAAACAAGAGTCCTCAGCTAACTCAGGGCGTACATTAACAGTCCAACTGATGTGTGTCTTCTGTGTTGTCTCCTACTCTGTGTTCTCCGTCATATGCTAAGAAAGAAATACAGTGATCAAATGCCTGTCACACTGCAAAAGTAAGCTGGGAGAAAGCATACAAATAGCAGAAATTTCTCCTTTTCTCTACCACTTTGTCCTGAAGTCAATGCAGGGGTGTTCACAAACCGCATCCTTCCATTTGTGATGTCTGACACAGCCATTAATCACAGCTCAAACAAAAAAAACTACAAACAAATAACAAAACAACCCAAAACACAAAGATCCACAGGGGTTTTCTCCTGTGATTTCTAAAGCCTTGCCAGCACCCTGTGCAGTTCTGCCATCTGCACTGTAGATTGTGTCTACATGTGTCATTGTGCCAATGATAGGGCAAATGTACATCATCAGTGGTGCCACTGAAAAAGGAGGAATTAGTGTACATCTGCAACATACTTTGAGTTAGGCAAGTAAAACCTTGAACACAACAAAATGGTGGTGAAAATGTTGATCAGTTATTTCTTGGAAAGGTGACTTGCATACCAAATTCATCTGGTGACTAGCATCACCCTTCCTCTCAGGAAGGAAGGCTTCAGAGTATTTTTCGGATTTGATTAATAATTTATTTGGCATCTGGAAGTCACAGCAAAACAGCTCATATGGAAAGGGAGGATGTAAACTGTCTGCCCCTCCCAGGCACAACTAGGTTATTATTCACAGCTAGAATACTATTTGTGTAATATTTGTGTATTTAATATTTTAAAGAGCAGCTTTGGCACTTGTGTTGATTTCAGCATTCTCGAGGCTGAGGGAGCTGTGTCTGTACTACAGATATTGTCATCTGGAAGACATGCTCTCATTGCCAACTGAGCCAGCCAGAAGAGGATTTTAATATGCGAGGAAGCAGGCACTAGAATAAGGGGAGATTAATGTGAGCTTAGTGCCTTTTGAATGAAGGTTGTCATCCATGGAAGACAAGAGGAGCCTTTCCAAGCTGAGTCTGCAGTGCACACAGTCTGCCTACTGTAAACAGGGCATTGCTGGAGCTCAGGTCAGAGCACATGAAATGAAAGAAAGTTGCTTATAGATTTTACAGCTGTACATGTGATGTTTTTCTGCCTTTCTGCATCTATTGCTCAGTGATGACCTCAACCAGGTTGTGACAGCTCCCCTGATTGTCTTCTAGGAATTCACCTGACAGTATAATGCAGTATTTTAATCTACCTGCAGTGCCATGCTGCTTACTTGCTGTATGCCATCTGCAGTATTTCTGCTCAGAGTTGTAATTCTGCTCACCATCTGTGGGAGACCAAAGTGTTAATGGTTAATGACTCAAACAACGGGCCTTGTGGGAGGCAGCAGGTGCTTTGCTGAGGCCGGGTTTGCACCTCCCTGAAGCCACAACCCAAGGGAGGGAGGAGAGTTTTTTGTGTGGGGTGGCGAAACCTGTGGCCCACATAAGTCAGAGCGGGGCAGCACCCACCACCAGAGGCTACAAGCTGGGCTTTGAGCCAAATAAGGGAAGAGGCCAGTAAGAATCAGATCCTGCAGAGGCTGGATCGTGCTTTTTGTTATGCCAATGTCCTCCTTACACAACTGGCTCAGTTCTAAACCTTCCTTCTGTGCCCCTGGGAAGGTATTGGGACATTCACATGCAGGCTTGACAGTGTTCATCCTTTCTGATGGGGCATAACTGGCTCAACTACACTGATGTGAGAGGCAGCTGTCATGCCTTAGAAAGTGTCATAAACCATCAAAGATCCCCGAAATGCCCCCAGATTAATTTCTGGGGTCTTCCACCAGACAACTGAGCATGAACGACAGCGTTGCAACAGTGTAAAACTGCCCACCCACCCTGTGCAGGGGAGGTACCTTGTCATTCCCATCTCACCTGAACACATATTAACCCATCAAACTTAAGTGTTTCCCAGACTTCCCCCACTCCAAATGGATCAAAACTAGGACCAGCACCTGGACCAAAGGATACTGAAATTGAAACAATCAAGTCTCATCACTGGATCCACGGGTGGTGATAGCTTTCTACTCTTATCCCTTCTTTCTCTTTCTTTCTTCTCCTTATGTATGTTCTGAAGCGATATCTTTATTCTTTTGTATTGCTATATTACTATAAATAATAACGAAAATGGCTACATTGCCTCCTTTACATTGCAATGAAGTTATTCTAAAAGAAACCCTACACATAATATATGTATTTCTAAACACCAATCATACAGGGTTGTTTCACTCTAATCTGCCCCAAGAAAGAACCTGAGTTACCCTCTCCTTCACAGGGTGGCTCGTAACACCAAACACAGATTCTTATGAGCCACTCATTTTCTTATCAAGAGGTTTTTAATACAGGAGGACATTTAATCAACTGAAAAGGGAAAGAAAACCACTAAATGCTGAGTCATATTCAAGCTACAATTAATTTTTTTTCCTTTTTAAGAGATTGAAGTTGCTGTAGCTGAAAAGCTGTGGCTGCTGTGCTCATTCTTGGCTTTCACAACCACCACATTCAAAGACTGCCTAAGTCTATATGCCTAAATCTATAACTTGAACTACAACAGTAACAGAAACCAAACATTCTCTTGTTTATTTGACCCTGTCACGTGGACCATACCCTCTTTACTATTGTTAACCACATTCAGGGATAGCATCCATTGTGTCTAATCCAGACCAGCTTTCCCCGAAGTTACATTCTGCACATACACAGTCCAAGGTGCTGAAGAACAATTTAGCTGGGGTGGGAGGATGGACTAGATGACCTCCCAAATTCCCTGTGAAGATTTGGTGTGCAAGGGTGGTGCCTGGGGATGGTGCTGCTCTGAAAGACAGAGTGTCCAGACACGGCTATGCTGTGCCTTGCAGTGGCAATCTGAAGGATGTGAACCACAGATGGCAAAACAAGCAGCACCCCAGAAGCAAAGATGACAAAGATGGGAAAGGAAGCAAATAGGAGATGAGCAAGGAGTTTGTGGCAGAGTCAAGTGTAGGGATCCGAGAGGAGAGAACTTCCGTAAATAGTGGTGGATTTGATTTACAGCCCTGGAAGAAACTTGGTCTGGCGTAATTAACAGAGATTTATAGTCGTTAAGTAAGAGAAATGTAAGCCTGTGTTTCTATAGTTATAAGCAGAATTATATTGGGTGTTATGGTGGAGGGCTTAGAGTATAATAATATGATTTTGTAACTTAAGTTAAGGATTTAGATGTTAAGAGTAGAAGTACATGGGGGTACATGACATGACAGGTCATTGGCTGAGAGACCTCTGCATTGCAGAGGAGAGAAATTATAGCTGATAGGTCAATAGGTCAAAACAAAGTTTCGTTTTAAGTGTCTATTGGATTAGAAAGTTATAAAAAGCTGTGTAACTTTGGATCTTGTGACTATTCGCCATTTTGGAGGTGTATTGCTCAGACCCTTATGTCTTACGACTGATGCTGGTTTGTTGTTTTTAGTAATAAACCTCCTTAAACGCTGATAGTACCATCTCTTTAATTAATAAGTCCGACGCATGGAGCTGTGCCGGGGAACAGCACTTTAGAGCAAGAATTTACGGCTTCTGAGAGTTGCTCTGATAAGCCAGAGATTTATAGCCAGAGCGACTAAGGAGGGGCTCTGTGCCCCTCTAAAGTGGGTCCTAAACATCAGCTAAACCAGTAGCCCCCCAAAAACAGCAGGCAGGGAGTCGAAAACATCGACAGTCAAGATTTACCAAGAAATCTGGCTGCTGTTCCTTTACCCACCCTGCCTCTCCTGGCTAATTTGACAGTTGAAATGAAATTGTTGGTGAGAAAAGCAGTGCAAGCATGCACAATGTGCTGTGATTAGAAAGGGCACTGCTGGGGAGAGGAGCATCAGATCAGCCAAGCAGAAGTTTTCTGTGTATTCCCTCTGCCTTTTCTCCTGAGAGGTGCTTGCCTTTTATTCTCAGCTCCTTTGCTTTCAGTCCTGTTGTTGCAACTTGCACCTCCTCTCTAAAACGTAAAATGTAATCTCTTTCAGTGTGATGGAGGCAAAGGGAGCTGATGTTCCTTCTGCTCCTAGGAGGATAAAAATGCCACAGCACTGATTCTGCATGGCAGGGAGGGGACAGTCCAGCTCCCAATAGCCAAAATAAGGGATACAGTTACTGAAATTTTTGGGATCACTAGTTGCCAAGAATTTTTCCGCAAAATTCTCCCCATACAGAATATAAATTCCCCATAAAAAGGATTAATGCCTATTGATGCGTGGTCACATTTGTAAGTCATATCTCAGTAGCTAATTCAAACCAGTGTTAAGAGTTATTTGACCCTGAATACAACAGAATGTACTGGCCTTTATGCATTCTACTTTGCTTTAAGAAAAATGTAATCCAAAGGCTTTTCCTGACAAATCAGAGATGGTATGGGTTTGTCTGTCCCTTGCTGTAACTCTTCAGGAGCATGAACTCAAGTTGTAGTGCTCTGGAAGAAGTAATAAGCTTTGAGCATAGGTTCCCAGAGCCATTTTGCTTTGGCAGATCAGAGAGGTGCTAACCAAATGTGCCTTCCTTGCTGTGGATGTCCTGGCTCTGGCCAGGACTCCTGAACCATGACATGGAGGAAGCAAACAGGGCTTGGTAGCAGATCTGTAACAGATTGGTGGCATATTCTTTCCTTGCTGTCCCTAGGGTGCAACTGGGGATCCCAATGAATGGCCAGGATTTGGTGTCCCTGACTCAAAGGGGTCCCATGTGCTACCTAGGGTCAGCTCATCTCCTAGTTGTGTTTTAGGAGTCACCTGTTTATGTTGTCCTCTCCTTAGGAACAATAACTGGGCTTGCAACAGAGCAACTGAGGCTTCCTGCACCTTGTCCCTCCCCAGTGCACTGGCTGGGCACAGCTGTGAATTAATCTCATGAAAAATCCTGCTGTGCCTGAGAGCGAAAAAAGGAACTAACCCTTAAGAATGGGCAATCTGCAAGGGTACACATATTCAACTGTGTTGTGCACCCAGCAGTGTCTGGATGATCAGTGGGAAAACCAGGTGGAATTTGTTTAGATTAACACTAAAAAGCACAAGGTTGAAAAGCCACAACCTTTCTCTGTTCAGTTGAGGTTCCAAATTCCTCTTTTTTTGGTGGCAGGAGAGCAAGAAATTAGGAAGGAAAATCAGGACTTATGTGTTTAACCCCTTCAGCCTGGTGAAGGATGAGCTATATTTCAAAGCAGGCTTTCAGAAGGTGCAACCACACCAGTGATTGTCTGTACATTAATCCCCAATAAACATTTTCAGGATGAGTGGCACAGTTCAGAAGTTATGAAGAGGGACAACACCCTGTAAAGCACTAAGAAGCAAGCAAGCAAGCAGATACAGCAGAAAATGCAATTATAGTAAAGACAGCTTTGAAAACAAGAGAGACCTTACAAGCCAGGGTTACTTTAGCCTGCAGTAAGGGAAGATTAATAATGAACATAGATTGGTCAAATGAATCATATCATAATGGATGTCCTGAATGTCTTGTGAGGGATGGCTAGACTGAATTTAGTGCCATGAACACTGGTGATTGAACTAGCATACAAAACAGGTAGGAAGGAGGTTTCGGTCAGAGAAGGGCACAGGTAGCATCTGTCAGTAGGAGGGCAAAACTCACCTCCTGGAGAACAGCCATAGCCTCCAACCTGTGATACGGGGGAGAAAACCAATGGAAAGGGAACAGTCAGTGCTCGGACAAGGGCAGCCACGTCAGGCTGCACAGAGACTGATGGATGTGCTCAGGAGCAATCTGTATCACCTGGAGCTTCACTGCAGGTAGTTGCAGTTATATTGGATTAGGAGCTTGCTCAAAACTGCTTTTCTGCCCTGTGGTCTGCTCAACCCAAACAACATTTTGGATTTGCAGTTTGGGTAGAAGCCTGAGCATTTCATGCCAATTCACTGTAGACAGAGATAAGACTATTAATAGGTGCTTTGTATATAATACTGTTTTCCTGATACAGCAGTGACTCTTCAATCTACTGGCTAAGGTAGCAGAGTTTGCTACCTGGCACCTGATAAATGCCATGTCTGTGTCCCTGGGGCATCTGCCAGTAAATAAATTCAGTGCAAGCTGTTGAAACTTTGCTAGGTGATGAACAAGTGTCATACAGGGCTGGCTGGCTGGACCAGAGCAGCCACAGAGGTTCAGAAACTGCCCCCTCCCACCACATGCCCCTACCAGCCCCACCAGGGCCAGTGGTGTTCTTCTCTCATGTCTCTCTTCCCCAGGCCACAAAAAGTCTAGCTGGCCCACTGGGGAAAAAAGTCAGAGCCTCTGAAACTTGTTAGAACTTAAAAAAAGAGGAAAAAAAAAGCAAACTTTTTCCTGGACTGATGATAGGCAAAGTCTGAAAAAAAACAAACAAAAAGCCTCCCAAAAAAACAACCAAAAAAACCCAACCCAACAAAAAAACAACCTAAAGCAGCAACAACAAAACAGAAAGAAAGCACCTCTCATTACCCTCCTTGCTGGATAGAAGAAAAACTAATTAAAAAAGCAGCAGGAGAAGGGGGTGTGACACGAAATTGCACTGCACAAAGCATTCAGTAAGCATTTTTGCCAGAATTTGTATATGTTTTCAAGTCCTACCCAGCAGAGGAAGGAAGGAAGGAAGGAAGGAAGGAAGGAAGGAAGGAAGGAAGGAAGGAAGGAAGGAAGGAAGGAAAGTATTACTGTACTAAAGACATGGGAACTGTGTGTTAAACAGTGTCATAAATACACCAGTAACTAGCATTATTATTATTATTATTATTATTATTATTATTATTATCAACCTATTGCCCTAACAGGTTCTATGATTAACAGCAAACATTTACCAGTTAAATATGGCTGCATCAGTTTCCCTGTTCAAAACTGCCAGGAGGTGTATGACTGAAGTCTCACTGTGGTCCTGTAATACGTGTGAAGTAAACTCATCCCTTCAAATTAATTCTTAGTCTGATGCAGTCTTTACTTCAGGCATTGACTCTTTGTCTGCTGTAGCAAAGGTATGAAACAAAAGAACATCTGGAAATAAATAAAAAGTCTGAAAACTTTGCTCTGAAAAGCAACTCCACCAGACTACACATTCCTATATTCAGCTGATCTGCATCTATGTCAGTCAGATCCTCTCTCAAGTGATTAAAACAAGCTTTGACTCACAGAAGAGCTGACATAGCCCATAAAAATATTTGCATAATGCAGGAGGAGAAGAATCTATTCATTATGTTTCTGCTGTGATTAAGACTGCAATAGGAGCTGACCGCTCAAATATTCTCCTCCAAATAATCAAGGTCTGAGACTTGTTTATAATTAAGAGCACCTTTCATTTTATATATATCAGGGCTATGCAGCAGCACAGGAGCTGCTTTCCAGGTATCACTCCAGGCCATTATCTTTTCCACAGAAGCAAAAAAAGTCCATTTTCCTCAGTGGAAAAGACAGCAGTGCTGGCAAGGACAAAGATGCAGCAAACTGTCTCACACAGATCGTAAGTCTTCATTTGTCTTCAGCTCTGCTTGCCAGAGCAGGTGGATTTCACATCTTTAAAAGCCCTTTGCTTCAGTTATCATTTATAAAACTGGATATATTTACAGGTTTGCTTACTCCTACTGTGCATGCTTAAAATTAATTTATTCCTGTGCTTCTCCCTTTCTTTCCTTTCACTCCTCCCCAAATCTTCCCCTTCAGTAAGCTTATCCTGAGGATACACCCGTCTGAAGGAGAAACCCTTGTCTGATTTTATGAGGATGTTTTGAATGTATACACAGTCTCTGCAAGTATCAGTGTGTTCACCATGTCCTATTTTATTGGGTTTTTGATGCTTAGAGCTGGGCTTCCACGTCCTCTTTTGGAAGCCTAATATGGAGTCTGAATTTCAAGCTTGTAAATCATGTAAATATATCTCTTTATAGATTTCACCGGGATCTGAAATAAAGTCCCAGAAGCGCGGTCAGGGAGAATAGAATAGAATAGAATAGAATAGAATAGAATAGAATAGAATAGAATAGAATAGAATAGAATAGAATAGAATAGAATAGAATAGAATAGAATAGAATAGAATAGAATAGAATAGAATAGAATAGGTTGAAAAAGACCTTTAGCATCATCTAGTCTGACCATTAACCCAGCCAAATCCCAAAAAACCTGTCACTCAGTGCCACATCTACATGTTTTTTAAATACCTCCAGGGATGGTGACTCTACCACTTCTCTGGCAGCCTGTCCCAATGCTTGAAAAACCTTTCTGTGCAGAAATCTCCCCCTAGTATCCAATCAAATCTTTCCCTGGTGCAACCTGAGGCTCTTTCCCCCTGTCCTGTCACTTGGAACCTGGGAGAAGAGACTGACCCCACCTGGCTGCAGCCTCCTTTCAGGCAGTTCTAGAGAGTGATAAGGTCTCCCCTGAGCCTCCTTTTCTCCAGGCTGAACACCCCCAGCTCCCTCAGCTGCCCCTCACAGGACTTGTGCTCCAGACCCTTCCCCAGCTCCATTGCCCTTCTCTGGACACGCTCCAGCCCCTCAATGTCTTTCTTGCAGTGAGGGGCCCAGAACTGAGCACAGGATTGGAGGTGTGGCCTCAGCAGTGCCGAGTACAGGGCGACGGTCACTGCCCTGCTCCTGCTGGCCACACCACTGCCAGCATTCTCAGCAGAGTTATAATAGATCAGGTTTTACCTTGGTCTCGTTTCTAGGTTGAATTGTTTAACTGTAGCAGCAAAACACTGCAGTAGGGCCTCTGTGAGCCTCCTAGCTATAAAAAACCCAGATGATATCTATTAGTGTTGCTATAGAGCCAGAGTAGCATTTTAGGATTTAAAGAGATATGTGATATAAGAAATATTTTTTGTCTGCCCTAGAAAGAGATATGGACAATAGGGTGCTGGAGCCCATTTCCAGGGATGGGAAGGGTTAGGGACACAAGGCTCAGGAAAATGCTGATGCCTCTTTGCTGGCCTTGGGGTTTTACTACCACTATTTGGCAGCACCTTATACTGAGGAAAGATGAAAACCCCAGGATTCAGGAAATGGGCTTCCCGCCAAGACAGGCTGTGGAGGGTTGCTGAACATGAGCACAAGTCTTGCCTGAACAAAGAGCTGCCTACCTCTCAGTATCAGAGGGGAGACCCTATTCAGCTGTGGCAGAGCTGCATACCAAGTATTTCCCTGGGAGCACTGTCTCTGTAAGCACTTTGGGGTAGTCAGACAGAAAAGAAAAGAAGGGATAAAAGAGATGAGAAAGGTCACTGAGTGTATGAAAACCAGTGCTTTTCTACACATAGGATTTGCATGTCCCAGAAACTGACAGTGTCTAATGAGGCAACCCAAAGGCTCATCACTGAAGCAGTCCTTGAACTTTTAATTACCCATCACAGAGGTAGATTCTTTCAGAACCATTGTGAACATAACTGTCCTTTTTTTCATATTGCAGTAAGGCTGAGCTTAATACTCTGGTTGCTGAAATACTTTATTTGGCTTTGTTGCTTTTACATTGTCAAGATTTTATTTCTGTTCAGCAGCACATGCTCCTCACCTTGTTGCATGCTATACTAATCAAGCTTTTATTATGTATTTTTAGATCCTCCCCACAGTGTGCAAAGATCTGCGGGGCTCTTTTAGCCCAGAATATCAATAAAGCTTATTGCCAATGTTCCTGGTAGAGGTACTGCATCTACTTACCCTGCTCGTCCCTTGGAAAAATTAAATTGTTGCAGTGTGAGTGCAAGGTTCAAGGTCCACTGCATATGAAAATAGAATTGATTACTCCCAATGAACAGAGGCTTGCAGCTCTTAAGAACATTATACGATAAATATGTTGGCACACACTATGCTTTTGGCATGCTAAGTAGTTTACTGAACTACTCTCTGCAGCATATTTTAATGAAATGCTGGCAGTTTGGCATCTTATTGGATAACTGCATTCAGTGGCATTGGTCACAAATGGAAGGCATACAAAATACTCTGTAAGGTGGCAGCTCCTCCACGACTCTCTGCTCTGTGTTACCACACTCCTGGAATTTATCAGAGCCAGCAATTATAAATCAATAACGAATACATGGTTTCCTCCAGTTCACATCTAGAAACTTCTACCCCTAAGCACCCTCACCAAAAAAAAAAAAAAAATAGTATGCAATGTATTTTTTTAAAGAACTTGGCTTTATCTGCTAAAGGGGTGCCATTAGCATCCCAGGTTTGACAAGGTGTGAGAAAGAACAAGTTATTGATGGACAGGCTCTGCCTCTGCCTCGGGTTTTGCCTTGCTGCCTTGCTGGCTGGTGCACCGGGCAATGTGGCCAAAGAGGTGAGGAGCCACAAGGGCCATTCCAGTCTCCAGGAATCTCTGAGACATGGACAACATGGGCACAGAACCTGGGACTGGCTCTACTGCTCCACTGCTTTTCTGTATCTTTTTTTTTCCCTGTGCTTGAGGAGAGGGTTTACTTATGACAACAAGAAAAAAAAAAAAAAACCCTTTAATCGCGTGTGGGGTTTTTTTAGCTGAAATAGTTTCACAATGGAAGTAATCAAATATTACAGAGAATTCTTCTATCTTCTATCCTCATCTGCTCCTAATCCTAACATAAGCTGAGGTTTCCTTGCAGAATAATGTTTTTCTTGCATCCACTGCATCAAGACTATAAACAAAAAAACTGATAGCACCTCACTCTCCGAGGACGGCAACTCCCTTTGCACAACTCCGGAGACGTGGCCCTGATTCTTTGTATTCCTGGTGCCACCCAGTGTTGAAAGACTGGAAGCGGCGCTGCCAAGGCACGCGCTTGGGAAGTCACAGGCGACCGGTGCCTCTGGCACATGTCCGGCATCCAGCACCTCACTGCCCCCTGTTGTGACCATGCACTGAACACCAAAATCTTAAACCGTCTTCTTTCACAGACAGCATGACTTCCGTTTTCTCTGATGGACCTAGGCACTTCCAGCAGTATATAGCTCTTCCTCTGCGGTTCTTCTCTTTTCCTGATAAGTACTAAAAGGCAGAGGAAATTTTCACTTGAGTG
The DNA here is from genome assembly GCA_026261815.1 of Monarcha castaneiventris obscurior. Classification (NCBI taxonomy): domain Eukaryota; kingdom Metazoa; phylum Chordata; class Aves; order Passeriformes; family Monarchidae; genus Monarcha; species Monarcha castaneiventris. The sequence continues at coordinate 2,713,968 of JAMPIT010000350.1, read as the reverse complement.
TTTCAAGGCTCTTAGTCCCAAATATTAAGGGGGTGGTATTATCTATCTCTTTAAGAATGGTTTTGGGGATCGGTCACCCAGACACACTGTTACCTCCCTGTGGTTAACTACCCTCAAACACAATTTCAGCCAAGAGGAGAAACATGTTCCCTCCATCACACCATCCAGAGCCTTGCAGGCAGGATGTGGGTCAGTGCATGTACATTTCAGAGTACTGTGCTGACTGAGTCACTAGAAGAAAGTTTACTCTTTCTTCAGTGATCAGTTAGTAGCTTGTTGCTTTAAAGTATGAGAAAGTCATCTAAACTAAGACAGGAGCATAAGCATCTCTAAGATTGGTACTGCCCATTTCCCAGATCCCAAATCTAATATTCCCCTCCTTTCTCTTCCTTTTTTTTATAGGGGCCCTGGCTTTTCCAGGGGCTATTTTCTGCTTTCAAGGCCCAGGAAATGTGGCAGACCACGATGTATGACAACATTTGACTGAACTATTGCCTTGTGACCAGACAGACCTCACCTTCACTCTCCTTTGTTAAAGGATTCCTGCTCCTCACATAGACTCATAGACTATCCTGAATTGGAAGACACCCACACCATGTGCTTGAGAGTATTGTCCCAATGCTTCTTGAACTCTAGCAGCCTTAGTGCTGTGTGCACTTCCCTGGAGAGCCTGTTCCAGTTCCCAACCACCCTCTGGCTGAAGAACCTTTCCCTTATTTCTAACCTAGCACCCCCCGTCCCCCCCAACACAGGGATCAGCTGTCTCAAGTTAAAGCAGGGGTAAAAAACATCTTGTGGCTTCTGGACCACTGTAAGTGGTTTATTCTTGGTTTGCCAGGGCAGCATAAGGGGTGTCCTCCTTTCACCCACACCTTACAGTCACGCTTTGGCCACAGATCCCCACTCTGCTAGTTATCCAACAAGATTTCTTTCCTAGGTCTTCACAGAACAATCCCAGAACTGGTATTGCTGAAGGATGACATGGTTTTGTCTTGTATCTGTTTTACTCTTTTAGAGGCTGTTACGTAGTGGTGACAGAAGTTAGAGTGGCTCTTTTACTGTGTTTTACAATACTTTCTCCCCTTTTCATTTGTGCTGATTTTGATACAAGCCTGTCTCAGCAGTTACTCGCTGCACTGCCACCAGGCAGTCTGACAGAATTTATAAGCCTAGATTTGCCATCCAAAACCTCAGGCAAATGAACAGTCATGGGTTACAAGGAGTGGTTTTGACTGAAATGCCTTACATGCAAATTGTTAATGCTTGGACACTGGCATAAACTCTCAGCTGCAGAAAGTCCTTTTCCAGTTCTGGTTCCCAGAAGGATGCCAGCAGCAGTAAAAAGCAGCAATAAATCAATCAGCCAGCCAGTCTATAAGTGCATTGCATAACCAGGTAAACAAACAAGGACTAGACACCCTAAAACACTGTAGATATTTTCCCCTTGTCAGGCCAAGCCATTCCAGAGAATCAATAGGGGGTTTAGGAAAGGTCACCAACTGCCTAGATAAATTTCATCAAAAAGCAACAGCTAAACAGCAGTGGCTCTCTGAGAAGAGAAAGGTATGGTCTTTCAGGGAATAAACCCAAAATTACAAAGATGCAGTGAACAAATATTTAAACATAAATACTATAAACTAAGGAAATGTTGTAGAAAAGGAGGATATTCAAAGCATTGGTCTTTTTTCTTGGTTTCTTACAGCTGCAGAGGTCTCTGTTCTCTTTTGACACATAGAAGAGGAGTTCTGGAAGAAAACGCTGATCTAACCTGATGGATGCAAGTATGGATGTAAAGTAATAACTTCTCCCTGAGGAGAAGGACTTGGGGGCATTGGCTGATGTGAAGCTCAACATGAGCCATCAAGGGGCACTTGCAGCCCAGAAAGCCAAACGTTTCCTGGGGTGCATCGACAGGAGCACAGCCAGCAGGGTGAGGAAACTGATATTCTCCCTCTGCTCTGCTCTCATGAGACCCCACCTGGAGTACTGTGTCCAGCTCTGGGATCCCCAGCGTAAAAAATATGTGGAGCTGTTGGAGCGAGTCCAGAGGATGGACACGAAAATGATCAGAGAAACAGAATTTCTCTCCTATTAGAAAAGGCTGAGACAGTTGAGGCTGTTCACCTGGGAAAAAAAGGCTCCAGGGAGACCCTCAAATGGGGCTTACAGGGGAGTTGGAGAGGTACTTTTTGAAAAGACATCTACTGTTAGGACAAGGGGCCCTAATCTGAATAGTGTAGGTTTGGATTAGGTATTAGAAGGAAATTATTCACTGTCTAAGTGGTGAGGCACTGGAACAGGTTGCCCAGAGAAGCTGTGGATGCCCCATCCCTGGAAGTGTTCAAGGCCAGGTTGGATGTGACTGAGCAGTCTGGTCCAGTGGAAGGCGTCCCTGACCATGGCAGAAGTGTTGGAACTAGATGATCTTTTAGGTCCCTTCCAACCCGAAGTGTTCTATGATTCTTTGAGCTAAAACCAACGCACCAGAAGTGCTCAGTCCATCTTTGTTACCTTGTTAAACATACAGATTTTAAAAAAAAGGTAATGGTAGCAACAGCCAAAGTCTTTAACAACTCTCTATATATGAAAACAGGAGTTAGTATGGGTAAATATGGCCAAACAGATGGCTTTTATTTAGGAAACTAAGTGGGATCCCCCCACATTCCCTTTATTAGCAACATTGTATAAGTAAACAAGTAATTAACAGCAAATTACTGGCGTAAACAGTAAGCACCTGAGGATAAATTGCTCTAAGTGACAAATAACCTTCACAGAGACACATTAAATTAACTGAGGTGATTGGGTTGCTCAGACATAAAAGAGGACTGTAATTTTTGCTTGGGACAAAGAGGTTCTTACCCTGTTGCCCTGTGACTGTCTGTCAGACTGAGGTGCAGACAGAAGTGTTTTCAGCAGTACTCACTGAAACACTGATGGCATCTGAATAAGGTGCTCGTAGGAAACTTCTAAAGTTTTCACATGAGGAAAGTCTTGGTCCATATTGAGTATCTGATAAGTTGCTTGCTGCCCTTCGCCAGCAAGGGCTCACTTGCTTTCGACAACCTGCAGGAGGGAGACAGCACTGTGCATGTCTGTGCAGAAAAACACACAGAGCTTTTAGGCTCACAGATTGTTGCACTCTCTCAGTCTGAAACCGTGGGGTAACTCAGCATGTCCCAAGCTACCCATGGACCTGCTGTGTAGCTCTGATTAACACCATCTGGAAGGACCTGAGCTGGGCAGCCTCAGCAGTAACCACTTATTCTGTTCTTCAGGGGAAAGTAGTGTTCAGTCACTTAGATTTGTGCAGTCACTTCGGACCAAACATGGAGAAATATTAGCTATGCTGTAAATCCCAATGACAAAAGAAATATGTACCCAAGTATGTAACATAAACATAGTCTGTGTACCCTCGAAATGACCTGCTCTTTGAAAAGGTACTCTATTTTGCCATCAGAAAAAGATCATCACAGAGAAACCAAAAATGCCCTAAGGGAAGGAAAAGGATCATTGGTCAGTGGTAAATGTAGAGATAGAATAATTCAGATTATAACAGAGGGGGAAAAGAGTTTCACTTTCTGCCTGATCTATTCTTAATATGCCAAAATGATTTAACAGAGTCTTTAGATACATTAAATACTTAAGACCTCATTTCTCTTTCTTGAGAAAGAAAGATTACTGAGGAGATGCAGCCAGGCGAGCATGCCACACTAAGACAGTAACCTTTGCTAAAATACTTGGGAGAACAGAACTACAGTTTGAACTCTGTTCATTGAAAATTAAAGGTTAAATGTTTATTGCCCATATTATGCATGGTAAGAAAACAGAAGGACTTGTGTTGATATACACAGGGCTAAAAAATGGTTTGCAGAATTAGAATTTGAGACTTCTCTAAGTTTTATGATAGTGAGGAAAAATCTGTATGGCTAAAGACTAAGCATAGCTCTTAGGTCTCTGGATGTGTAAATAAGTTGCACTCACAGTTTAGCAGATTAATATCTCAAGTTGGCATATGCATTTTGCTGATTTCATTCTGAAAATTTTGCAAAACTTTACGTAGTATTGCAAAGCACAATATCAGTGAGGAATCAGGAGAGAAAATACTGACAACTAAATAAACTTCTGAACAAGCTGTGAAAATTTTGCATCACAGACTCCACGAGACCTTTCATAAATGGTGCCTAAGTCTCTCTTCTTGAGCTCTTCTCTTCTACTGCTTGAGAGGTGCCTTAGTGCACACAAATGTATGTACTTCTGCATTACCTGCATGCGCTGTCAGTCTCCCAAAAGCAAGGTGCCACAAATCAGATGCAGGGATGTTTAACTCCATCTCCTAACCTTAACCAAAGGAGGCAAGAGACTCTACAATTAGAATGTCTTCTGTGCCTACCATGTAACTCTCACACAACCTCCCTGTACAGCTATGCTGTGAGGAGACTGAATACCTCTACTTTCCTTCTGCAGACGATGCCCCTGAACAGAGCAAGCATCTGCATTTGCTTTGGCTTGCTTTCATCATTTTGAACCAAATCCTATCATTGTTTAGCACACATCCATTTTGTGCATCACTTGGGAGTGCAGTGTCTGGTGGCCTGAGGCAGAAACTCTAATTTGTAAAAAAACCATTCAGCATAAGCACCATATAATAATTAATCAGTGGTCATTAAAGCAAGAGATAGCCGTGATGTCTCTGATGTTTATTAAAGCCTTTCCATGGCATTTTAATCACAGTATTGCCATGGCAGGATTTCCTTTTATTTGAAACAAATGTTGTGCCATGCAAAATGCTTTATGGTGGGGGTTTTTTTCCAGATTCCTGAGAGTCATTCCTAATGAATCTTTCTCTCTCTCAGTGACAAAATGAAAACAGCACCGGGATTAGAATAGTACCTAGATCAGGAACCCCACAGATCTTAAATGCAAATATTTGGCTTGGCTTAAGCTTTGCTCCAGACATCAGGCAGCATTACTATACCAGAACATTCACTCCCCAGAAAATGCAACAGTACTAAGGGTGTCTGAAATAAGAAGACATAAAGTAAAATAAGAAAATAAAAGAAGGGGAGGAGAGGAACGAAATCTACCTCATGGAGGGGAAAAAAAAAAAAAATCTGATTTTCCAGAGGTACAAATCCATAGTTTAAAGCACAGTGATTTTGAAGTCTATACTTACATCGAATCAAGTAGGATTTGATTTTTTTTTTTTAATGAGGAAAACAAAGTGTTGTCCTGCTGCATGTTTCAATGTTTTGAACATGAGTCTCTAAGGTTAATTTTCAAGACACATCTGGCAGTTTGGGAACAGAGCTTCAGTGATATTTAGCTATAAAACTTTGACTGAAATCAGCAACAGTGAAGGGAAAGAAGCTGAACAGCTGGATGTAATGACTCTTCAACCCTCTCAAAGACTGGTGGGAGTAACAGGGGCCTGAGAACTGTGGTTTTTAGATCCAACTCGTGCCTGGTGAGGACGGGGAATATTTAAGATGTCTGTGGTGCATGGAACAAGAGCTGGGTTATTCAAGAGAGCAGAGGGTATTTCCCTTTAGGAGGCCATATGTTAACCCAACAGACCGTGGACACAGACATGAGTTAATTCCCCTTCAGCACCAAGTCAAAGCAGTTGCTCTCCACCAAGGGATAAAACACATCCACGAGACCAACTTTAGCTCATGATCTATCATGGCATGCTAGTACTCTCTAGGTTTCTAACACAGCATAGCAGAGTAAGATGTTAACTGCAGTGGCAAGCTAAGGGGAAGGTTTAGAAATATATCAAAACATAGATATATATACTTTGTACACGTGAACTTTCACCTTCACACATTCTTTTTATTTTTTTTCCAAGCCTTCCCTGATCTAGTTTTGCTTTTGGCTCTACAGCATCTGAATTTTACAGGTTAACCTCACATGTGTGTCTCTCACATACATCATACCATCTTCAGCACTTTTGGCATTATAGCAGCATTACTTCACAGCTTAAAGCTTACACTTGGTTGCTACCCAAAGCAATCCTCCTGACTAAGCCCAAGCATTGTAACTTTGCAGAAATGCCATGAATTCAAGCTGAACATTTTTTAATGAGCAAAATCACTTTAATCTTTTCTTGATAAAACTGTAGCTGCTGCATATGTCATCCTATTCTCAATTCGTTCACTTACATTGAATGATATGGGCCTCACAAGCAGCTAGTTTCTTCTACTTGTATTTCTGCTGAGCTGAAAACCTTTTAAGGGCTGACACCTAAAATGACCTCGTTTCAAGATACTCTGTTATTTCAGTCAGCTAATCTGTACTTGTTGAGTGCTAGTTTTGCCTGGGATAGAATTAATTTTTTCTTTACCTATTAAGCTGCCCTTATATGAACCCAGGAGTTTTCTTCACTTTTACTCTTCCAGTTCTCTCCCCCGTCCAGGCATGGGAGGAGTGAGTGAGCGGCTGCGTGGTGCTTGGCTGCCAGCTAGGTTCAAACCATAACAGTCCTTTTTTGGCTCCCAACATGGGGCTCAAAGGGTTCAAGATAATGACAGGTTTGTTTGGAATGTGCTAGACTGAATTTATCACTGTTCTTGCTGTTCAGCTACTAATTGACAGGTTCCAGTGCCTGCCACAGGGCTTGCTTGCCAGGCTATATATTAGAAGCTAGTGCTCCTTGGTGGCTGCTTTTTGCTTTCACTGTTCACTGTAGTGCTGTGCTGCTGTCATCAGCAGGAACCCCCTGGACCTGTGCAGGAAAGCCTTGCAAGAAGCAGTGCAGGTGCAGCAGTGACCTGGCCTGAGCTGGCTTTGGTGCCCAACTAATTCCATGCAACACACCACCCTCCTGTCCCGAGTGACCATGAAAACAGATGGAGCCCAAACTCATGGACTAGATCAGCACAGTGGACTTTTGTGGATATTTTACATGCATTTTGCAGGGGTAGTTCAGAGACCAAAGGAATGATAATCTGTATATCAAAAGATGGGAAGGCAGGCAGGTTGTTACTAAGGATGTATTGGATAGTGTGGGACATGAGCACGACAGAAACAGTATGGGTGGAGAATGTGCTGATTCTGGCTGGGGTAGAGTTAATTTTTTCCATAATAGCTGGTATGGGGCTGTGTTTTGGATTTGTGCTGGAAACAGTGTTGATAATAGGAGGATGTTTTAGTTACTGTTGAGCAGGGCTTAAAATAAAGTCAAGGCATTTTCTGTCTCTCACCCCCCCCCACCAATGAGGATGCTGGGGGTGCACAAGGAGGAGGGAGGGGACATAGCTGGGACAGCTGGCCCCAGCTGACCTAATGGATATTCCATACCATAGGGCATCACAGTCAGCATATAAAACCTAGGGGAAGAAGAAGGAAGGGGGGGACGTTCACAGTGATGGCATTTGTCTCCTCAGGTCAGCGTGACATGTGATGGAGCCCTGGAGATGGCTGAACACCTGCCCGACCATGGGGAGTGGTGAATGAATTCCTTGTTTTGCTCACTTGTGTGGTTTTTGCTTTACCTATTAAAATGTCTTTATCTCAACCCACGAGCTTTCTCACTTTCACTCTTCCAATTCTCTCTCCATCCCTGACATGGGAGTAGTGACAGAGTGGTTTTGTGGGACTTAGTTGCTGCCTGAGGTTAAACCACAACATGTTGCCACACAAATCACTCCCCACAGTATTGCTTTTGGTGGTAAAATAAAGTGGCAATTTCTAACAAGATCAGGAGAAAAGATAGCAAATTACTTAATCTCTTTTGTCTCAAGGGGCTGAGACTTTCTGGAAGTACTTGCTTTAATGTATCACCAGGACTAAATAACTTTGCTACTTGAAAACCCCATCACAAGAATTCCTCCTACTTGACCCTTGCCACACAAACATGGACAAAAGGATTATTTAGGCAAGAATGATTTGAGTAAATACAAATTACATAAAAATGACAGGTCATTCAGCTGAAGTGCTCATGGGCTACCACATGTGCTGCTTGGAATAGTGATAGGGACTTTAGCATGGTAACTTGGAATATGTTCCTAGTCTTAAAATTTGGTACAGTGATGAAATGACATTAACGAGGTAAGGCAAAGGTCAGTTTAATGTTAACAGAGACAGTAGTCTCCTAGATAGTGTAGTTTATGTTACAGACCCAGGCTTTACACTTGCTTTTTGATAAAGAAACAGGCAAAACCTATCTAGTAATATCTGCTGCTCTGCTCTGTTTTTAGAATCCCTTGATGCAAACAGCTTATTTCATATGATGCATTGTAATGCCAGTATCCTTGGTTCTCAGCAGGATTTAGAACTTCGAACACTGAAAACTCCACAGGGGAATTTTACTTTTCCAGTGTCTTCTTTTGATGAGCTGGTTAAAAAAAAAAAAAAAAAAAAAAAAAAAAAAAAAAAAAAATTAAATAACAGGTTTAGAAAAATTTAAACCCTGAATGGTAAATCAAGCAAGTGCTTCAATAGAGTAACACAGACATGTTAAAAGAGGACATGATAATGCTGTGGTTTTGCTTCAAGCTCAGCATTTTTCCCTTCTCACCCTTGCAGCTGTACAAAGTCAGTACTGGCAGCTTTTCAACTCTGTTCCTTATAAGGTGTTTTCAGTGGCAGACTGGCAGCTCCTCTGCTTTTCCTAAGGAGTGTAGAGATGCCTTTTCTCTGCATTTGGCTGGCAGGTACAGCAGATACCATTCTGGCAGAAGGCATTAGAAGTGGTGGTTGTTCTGCCAGAGGGTAGCTGTGAATCCTGGGACCAGGAATGGGTCTCGGCAGGCAGATTCGCATGTGCCTTTCACCACCCCTGGGAAAAGAGGTGGGCACTGGCCGCTCCACATGTGGGTACGAAGCTCGGAAGTGCAGTGGAGAACTCCAGGTTGGGGACAAGCCTGAGGAGAACAGCATGGAGACCAACCAGCCAGTCTGACCTGCCAGAGCTCCAGAGAGAGAAGCATGAGCTGAGCTGGAGGCTGTGGCAGCTCATCTGCCCAGCGGGGCTGGATAAGGTTGCAATGAGGAAGATCCTCACTGTTCAGCAGCTCAACACCTGTGTTACTGTGTGAGGAGAAAGTGTTGGACAGTCACTGCTTGCCCAGGGACTGCAGACCTCTTGACCCTGCTTACACATCTCCTTGGCTCACTGGTATGCCTCTCCCTGATCATCTGAGACATGTTCCTGCTCTGAACATGCTTTCCATGGGAAGGCTACTCCTCCTGGACAGACAGGGCCCAGCTGCCGTAATGCTCTGCTGAATTTACAAGTGCCTCGTATTTAATTCATCTGCTTTTCTCCCTCAGGTACTGAGAAATTTTCTTTTATTTCTTTCTGAGTCACATAAGAGGAAATAACGTAAAATCTTGTGCTGCAGTGGCTGGGGCATGAACTGTGGCTGAGGAGGAAAAGGTTGGACAAACATTATACCTTCTCTCTTTTTAACAGGGGGCAAAGTAGAATTTTCCCCATTCAAAGAGTTGTAACTTGGTCTGACCACACACAGTGCTAAAGTCAATGGACAGTGTGTTCCCTGTGGAGCATCCCAGGCACTCTGAGGCAGAGTACCAGCCAATTGCACCTCAGGACGTAGAGGATTCCCTATCCTCTCCCCAGCAGGTAGGAGGGGACCTAAGAGACAGAGGGGAATGGAGGCAGGTCCCTGCTTGAGGTGACAGGCAAATCCCCTTCCTCTCCTTCCCAGGTGCCCCTATGGAATAGTTATGAGGCTCTGTAAACCGAAGGCCAGGAAAACTATGAGGTACAAGAAGGGCAGTCTGGGGGGTTGCCTAGGGTTAGTCAGTACAGTTTAAGGGACGTGATGGGGAGAGATGATGGCTCCATTTCTGAAGGAGACAACAGCACCAGTAACCTGCCCCTCGGCCTGTTCCTCCAACACAAAAATAAGACTCTATGTCCGTGTTTAGAGCAGAGAACATATGGGATGTGGGGTAATCCAGCACACTTGGACTGCAGTGCTCCACAGACTGTGACCTTGGTATTTGGCCAGCCATTTCCCCCTTCACTTCAATGAGAAACTCCTTTTTCCATTTCCTCCCAGCACAAAGTCTCCTGCATTGGTCAGATGTCCTTTGGATGCACCTTTTTTCTTTTGGATGAGCCTGGTGAAGATAAAGACTGACCACACCATATACTTCTGCTCAGACAGCTAGATGATGACATCTCCATCCTTGATGTCATTGAACACAGCTAGTACTGGCCATACTCAGCTGTTGGAGGCCATCAGGGCAGTCTGGGATGGGACTGAGTTCTTCAGCTTCATCCATCCATCCATCCATCCATCCATCCATCCATCCATCCATCCATCCATCCATGGCTTCATGCAGAGCTGCCACAGAGCACTAAAATGTCACTTTAAAGGTAATTGCAGGATATAGGTCAAGGTGTGCCAGAACAGGCTGACAGATTGGGAAATGGCTGAGCCTTGGCCTTCACCTATTTCAAGACCTTTCTTTGTAACCAGGTGTGGGTTGAGGAAGAGGAGAAAGAAGAGGGGAGGATGGAAATTTTTATAATCCATCAGAATTCACCCAAGAGGAAACTAAATTCTTCCAATCTCACCCTAGGCAGACAAGTTTGGTTTTACCAATACATCAAAACTTCCACTTTCTGCTTTGTAACACATTCCCAGCAAAACATAAAGCCATAAATCACAGAGCAGGGGGATGATTGATTTCCCTTAATGAAGGGAGACAGTAGGAGGAGAAGGTAAATCATACAGATGGGCTTAAATTGCTGCTACAAAAGTGATGTCCCAGCCTACATACACAGACAAAACGTACAACTTCCAGTTCTCTCTGCACCATTGCAGCTCAGTCCTGTTATTTACTGCACTCCTATAATCACTGCTGCTCAAATATCCTGCTGATACACTGCAATTACTGCCAGTTCTTTTGCTCAGAGGAAACCATTCTGTTCTGTGGAGGAGGGAAAAATCTTAATGACATTCCTAGTGCTCATAGGTGTAGGTCTCTGATCAGTGTGTTACGACTTGCACACCACCTTGTCCCGAAACTGATATTGCTGGACTCAGGAACGAGATGTTGTAGTCCTGAATACCTGGTACCCAAAGCACGCATTTGTTTATATGAGCTGACCAGGGGGTCACCAGAGCTTCCTCCCCTGTAGCTGCTGCAGTGTCTCCAGCAGCAGCTGGGGATGTAAACCTCTGTCTGCAATCCCAGTCTCCATCTTCTTAACCCCTTGGGGCCAACTGTCTGTGCCCAAGGCTCCTGAGCCTAGCTCTGATACAACCCTTGTGGCTGCATGGCTGTGGCTTGGGTTGGGTTGTTGCTTGGGTTGCTGAGGCTATTAGAGCTACCAGGAAGCCTTGGGACATCTGCAGGACAGAGCCAGGAAAGGCCACAAAAGTGACACCACAGGCACACAGGGCAGCTGAGATGGCACCACTACCAGCTCAAGGGGTTGTGAGAAAAACCCTATCATGGGAAGGTATAAAATGCTCAAGAAGCAAAACGGGAGGTGAAATAAGGGAGCTCAGCACCATGGAGGATGTGCCCTGGGGCTGCAGAGACCAACTCTTCCCCTGAGGTGGTGGCTGTGCAGCAGCAAAGGGGCTGGCTGCTGAGTGGCAGCTCACTAGGAAATACAAGCTTTATTCTGCACAGCTCTGTGTGTCCTGCTTGCAGCACCTCCTTGGTCATGCAAACAGTGACCCCAGGGGGAGGCTCACATCTCTCTGGGGCTCCTGTACTAAGCACCACAAACCAGGTATAAACAAGGCTGCTCCCAGGGAGAAGACAGACTCTCCATCCCCAGCAAAGTTTAGGATCTGAGTCATGCAGTATGAGCCTAGCCACAGCAGCTGGTGAACTGCATGGGCAAAAAGTGCTCCAGGGGAAGCAGAAGAAGCATTTACAGTGCCAGGAGAGCACTAAAGTCAGGACTTATTAAGGTTGCTGGCAATGGGCTTTTTGGAAAGTTGAAGCTACTTTGAGTACTAAAAGTGATAAAGCGAAGTCTTGGAGAGAAAATTGCAGATCTAGAATAAGGAAAGATGGATTTTAAATAAGAGACTGAATTACTAAAGAATTGAGGCAAAAACACACAAGTGTCTGCAGCAAAGGTCCTCATCCACACTGGGGGGGGAGCAAGTGCAGGCAGGATGTGATAGATAGCTTACAAGAAATAATAAAGCAGACCCTTGAGATTAGGATCCAGCTTGGCAACAAGCACCTGTGAGGACAATGGCAAGAAAGACTCAGCAGCATGGATCTGAAGCTTTGGTTTGCCAGAGGATGACTGAGTCTTTGGAAGATCTGTGCAGGCTGTGGCTTCAGCCCTCCAAGATGGATTCCAGAGGGGGATATTGACCCCTGGGCAGGAGAGGGAGGTGGGTGGTCTGATCCCAGGCTGGCTCATGTGCAGCCACCAGGTTCTTCCTTCCCATCTGACCTCTCCTCAGCAAAGCTCTGGAGCCCTGACCCTCCTCATGTCCCCGGTCACCACTGGCACAGAGCTGCTGCCGAGGAGATGCAGTAGCAGGTTTGACCCAGACCGGAGTCAGAGGCCAGCACAAGCCAGAGCAGTGTGGTGGCTGCTGGGACCCTGTGTGGATACTGCTGCACAGGAGTGGCGGGATTCACAGGAGCCCTGGGAATGGCTGCGAGTGATCACAACCCCTCTGCAGTGCTGTCAAACCTCATCCCAGTGTCAGCAGCACTAGGGAAGGAAGCTGGGGGAGAGCAGCAGGGCCCACTGCAGAGCACTGCAGAGGCACTGTTGCTCTCCCTAACATGGTGCAGGTGTTCAGTTTGGAAGAAGAGAAAGCTGAGCAAGGACCAGAGGGGGTGGTTTTAATCAAGAAAGCAGGTACTGAATACAAGAGCAGTTCTCATGCAGGAGGGACCGAGACACCAACCTAATGCTGAGGTTCAAAATTAAACCTGCAATGATGGATGAATTGCTACCAACTGCTAGGGCAATTACTGAACCTGTAAATCAACAGCATTTGACTCAGCTCTAGCTTAAGAGAAAAAATCATTCTGGCAGAACAATTTTGCCCAGCACAGATAGCTAGAAGATGTGAAGAGAAAGAATAAGGTCTGTGAAACAATCCAAGCAGTATAACAATGCCACTAATTGTTTGCTCCATAGAAAAGAAACTTAATGGGAAAAAGCCAGTATTTCAAAGTTGAGGCAAAGGCCAGAACTTTTGTGCAAAGGCCAGAAGATTGGAGACAGAAACAGAAGAGGGAATTTCAGTAGATCGTGGAGCTGAGGGCTGAAGGTGAAAACATAAATGCTGGTAGAGGGGCAAACTTTAGTGCATTTTAAGAACAACAATAACCTGAATTAACTAAACCACAAGAGCTGGAAGAGGAACAAGCTGTAAAGGCTGATCCAAAAAAAGACCTTATTTTGCCCATAGGGATGCCCACCTGCTCAAAACCTCCAGCTACTCCTGCCCAGACCCATCCATACTTCGAGGTGGGCGACCAGCAACTGAAGCATCGATCACAACAAAGTGGATGCAAATAGTCCCCAATAAGATATGTCATCAATCTTGGTTCAAGCTTTGAGAAAATGTGCTCACCGGGGCTGGAACAGGCATTCCAAAGGGGGCACATCACTGTACCAATATTGCAGTCTCCACACCTTTCTAATCTGGGCCACCCATGATGCTGGGGACCTCGGCTCCAAAATCCAAGGTGTCAATAGGGTTACAGTGGGCATTAGGGTGAGAGTGAAGAGAACCACAAGGCCTCTAGGCCTCTAGTGCTCTAGGGGCACTGGGCCTGGAAAAGCCATGCCAAAGGGAGCATGGCACCACACCACTTGCTGCCTCTACACCTTTCTAATAAGGGCCACCCATTGTGTTGGGCCTCATTGTCAGCCAGCACTGCTGCCACAAATGTTAGGATTAGCATTATGGTTAGGGTTAAGAAAACCACAAAGCATCCAGCCTCAGGATTATGTGGAACACTGGAAAAGGTATGTCAAAAGGAGCACAGTACTGCACCAACATTGCCACTGAGATTGTTTACCACTGGAAAAAGATGGAACTGATGGATATCAAGAAAATCTGCTCCAGCATGGGCTCCTCTCTCCACAGGGCCGTAGGCCCTGCCAGGAGCCTGCTTGCATGTGGACTTCCCATGGGATCACAGCCTCCTTCACGCATCCATCTGCTCCAATGTGGGGTCCCCCTCAGGCTGCAGGTGGACCTCTGCTCCCCCATTGACCTCCATGGGCTGCAGCTGGACAGCCTTCTTCACCATGGACTGCACCGTGGTGAGCAGGGGAATCTCTGCCCCGGGGCTGGGGCACCTCCTGCCTCGCCTTCTGCACTGGGTGTCTGCAGGGCTGTTCCTCTCACATCTTCTCACTCCTCTCTCTAGCTGCAGTTGTGCAACATTTTTTCCCTTCTTAAATACGTCATTCCAGAGGCAATTTCCAAAAAATGTGCCATTTCTACCTCTGCACATGGTGTTTGCTTTGCCTCTATCCACCATAATCTCTTTTGAACATGTATATGGGTATGTATCTTGGACACATAGAAAAGTGTTATACACATCCTACTACAGCATGAAAAATCCAGTGAGCCAGAGTGTTCTTTTACACAGCACTGGCTAGTGGCAAATATTTTATCAGGTCCACAATTTCCTGTGTCTGGAGACTATCCACAGAAGTAATTTTAATCTGTCTCTTCATGGGAAGGGTTCAGAAGCCCTGAGATTATCCCTGGCTATCTCCACACTGTCAATAAACTGTTCACAGCCTCTCTCACCCTGCCAAAGCCTATCCTGTCTTAAGCCTGGTCTTGTGCTTTCTGCTTCAATATGGTGTGCGAACCACTTCTTACCTCGAAGGGAAGCTCTGCCATTGATTAACAAGAATTAAATTATAACATTCAGTTCACATTTATTCTGCCATGGTTTCTGGAGTGTTTCTAAATGGGCAAACGTCCCTGTGATCGTGTCATTTGGCTCTCATAATGCTGCAGGCTGAACAAGGGTATAAATATGCAAAAGCTGCTCCATTTCGCTGTTGCATGGATACTAAGCAGATGGATGGGTGAAACTCTTTCTTAGAAAGCGAGTGCCCTTGTCAATACAGACTGCACCCATCTGTCTCAGTTCTGCACCCAGCTTGGGGGAAAAGAAGGTGAACGCCATATTTAAACACTATCACATTTTTCTGAACAGGGCGATAGGATTAACAGCTTGGTGCTCTATTTCCCTTTCTGCAATGGCACATTCTGAGTCCCAGTGGATGATGATCCCCTTTGGAGCACAGAAAGATACTCTGTCCCTCTGTCCCCATTTGCCTCCCTCCCTCTTACGGAAAGAATGGGTGCAGCCAACACATGTGCCTATGCATTAGCACAGACCACAGGTGCAGAGGAGTGTCTGGGCTGAGGCTGCACTGTCCAGTCACCCAGTTAGGGTACAGCAGTCTCTTCCACTAGATGCTGAAGGCATTGGCAGCCCAGTCATTGGTCACCCCTGTTCAAGCAGTGGGGCCAGACGTTCCTCTAAACCCCTACTGCCCAAAGCAGCCATTCACAAATGGCAGCCGAGACCAGGACTTGGTGCTCATAGCAGTGCCCTGCTGGCAAGGAACTGGAGGTGCTCTGGGTTCTGTCTTCCCACTGCTGAACTGACTCACACTGACCCTCGCAGCTGTGTGAGCAAGAGAACCAGGATGTTCCAGCATCCAGCATTTCCCTCTCAGTCCCAGCCACCTGGGCTGGGTTCTCTGGTGTCTAAGACAGGACCTCCTTTTTTCCCTCCATGAGAAACCAAGTTCTCCAGATATTTTCACTAAATATGTGCTGATATGTTGGATTATTTGATTATCTGATATATGTACTTTCCTGTCCAATGGGGTTGAAACTGGATCCAAAATTACTAGTGTGAGAAGCACAGAGAGAGAGCACAACAGCATGATCCCATACGCCTCACTTCCTGAGAAAATTCAGCCAAGAAACAGTAGATAGTCTGTCTGAACAGAAAGCCAAAACTAGTCATAGTCCTCATGTGGATCCACTGATTTTATCTGCTACACTAACCCTCCTCTTTAATCTCTGTGTTAAAAAGAAAAGATGGGCAAAACCAGTACAACAACCCCAAAGGAAATGCATTCTGAGAAGACAGAAATTTGGCCAAGATAGATGGTGGTTTTTTTCCTGGCTATAGTCCGCATGAAAATGCAGCTCACCACTCTGATGGAGTAATCAGGACAAGCATCCTGAGGGAGCTCTGCCAGCAAAAACCAGAGTAGAGTGTGCTCCCATGGCCAGATCAGCTCCAGAATTCAGATGCTGCCTCCGTGGGAATCAGCAGGAACTCAGGGCAGGTATCCAGCTCAGTTTCAGCTCTAAGCACATGCTCCATGGCCTCAGTGTCTCCATTAGCATCCCCCATCCCGCAGATCTGACCAAGAAGGACTTAATGCGGCATGTTCACAAAACTGTGAAACCCAAGCAAAGGAGTCAGCAGGCGGTTATTTTTCCACCAAGGCCAAGTGTCACTTTTAGGGGGGAAAAATAGACCTTTTTGTGAAGTTCTCACTTCCAATAAAAAGGAAAGGAAAAAAAAAAAAGAGAGAGATGGGCAATCACCAACCATATGAAGTTTAACGAGGGAAAGTGCAGGATACTGCACCTGGGATGGGGCAACCCTGGATGTATGGACAGACTGGGGAATGAGATGCTGGAGAGCAGAGCTGCAGAAAGGCACCTGGGAGTCCCGGTCAGTGGCAAGTTGGACACGAGCCAGCAGTGCCCTGGCAGCCAGGAGGGCCAACCCTGTCCTGGGGGCATCAGGCACAGCATCGGCAGCCGGGCAAGGGAGGGGATTGTCCTGCTCTGCTCTGCTCTGGGGCAGCCTCACCTCCAGTGCTGGGGGCAGTTTTGGGTGCCACATCAGTAGTGACTGACCTTTCACTCCTTTGGTTTCTTCCCTCGCTTCATGCAAACATGGTAAGTCCTTGTTCTTAACTTGCAGGCATTTGCTTACAGGCACTTACAGACCATCAGAGATCCAGAACTTCCAGCTGTGGAATGCTGAGTTCTACTATGCAGATGCTACTCCTCAGACAAGAAAAATGAGAAATGCGCCTGGGAGCTGGCTTGTCTGAAAGCCACCAGCAAGAATCAAATCACTCCAAGGCAGGTAATTAATTATGGCTCATTCCCAAAGGCAGGGCATCATTATCATATTCCAGAGTTACAGTTGTCCCTTAATCACCTTTTCTGCGGAAGATGTGGGGAATTTGTGTGTAATAAGCACTTTCAGTAACTATTTGCTTCAGTTTAAAGAGATGAATGCTCAAATCACTGGTATTGAGCTGTTATGAACAGACGGAAGGGCACAAGAGACATTACTATACAAATATTCAGCAGGTGTCTGTAGAATAAAAGTATAAATACACAAAATTTCTCCATTTCATGGTTATATTAGAAGGCACAGGCAAGCACAAATCCATTTTTTTATATTGCTTCCAAGGGGATTTCTTTTTTAAAATTCAGTTATTTTGTTTCTTCTCAAACTTTCAGTTTGGCAGCTCAGAGGGGACGCAGGACCATGGCCCATGTGGCAACAGGTCCAGCTCTGCCTTTGGCACTGGGAGCCAGGTACCAGTCTCACACCAGCTCCTTCCCTGACCCCCTTCTCGGGGGGCTGCTCTGCCCTGGGGGTGCACACAGGGGCATATGACACCCCAGAGAAAATCCAGCCACTGGAGATGGGGTAGAGCCAGCAGGGCTAAAAGTCTGGTGTGGTCCTGCCTTGATACTTGGTGTGGCTTCAAATCCAGGCATGTGCCATGCCCCAAATCACAGATCTCTGCAGAGCTCACCCCTTTCTTCCTGAGCGTTAATCATGTGGAAACTACTGAAGGGCCAATGTGCTTTTAGTGAGTAGGGAGTGCCATGGCTGTGTAATGCTGCAGACAGCTACAGACGTGAGTTTCTTTTCCTTCTCCCAGCCTCTCATGCCTTGGTTATGCAGAATAATCACAACGGTTTCTTTTCTTGACACCTCTATGAATTTAAGCATAGGCAGCTATTCCAAACCATGCTGTGAAGTGTGGGGGAAGTGGTAAATCCCATATCCACCGTGGGCACAGGGGAGGAGAGTGGGACTGAGCAGGGCACCCTGGCCTGTGCAACAAGGCCCAGCCCTGCTGCAATTCCCTCTCATGTGCTTGCACTGATCACTGTTAAGTCACTGCACCCTCAAATAGCCATGGCTAACCCCAAACCCCAGGGAACAAAATCTCTGGCAGGACCACCTTTTCCTCAGGCAGGGGAGACAAACAATGTCACCTGCACTTCGATCTTTCAAGTCCACTGATCTCAAAAATTAACTAAGCCTTTCCTCTACCTATTGCTTGTGCTAACAGAAGGCACTAACTGACCTTGCAGCTTTTTTTTCAGAAATTCAACTATTACTCACTGTAAGTGAGTAAGGCACTTGCTGTCTTTCCAGAAATCTGTGCATCTTCTTGCTTATATGGAGTAGTACCACTGCCACAAACTCAAAAACTCAGCGGCAGAGCCATTGTGTCCTCCTCCCCGAAATTTAAACTGTTTCATTTCTGCCCCATGTGGGGCCACTTTTGTGACGAGCAAATATGTTTTTCTACTTCTTAAAACATAGTTTCAAGAATGAAGTCAATGTTCAAAGCCCTAATTTGACAGCTGTACCCTGCAGTATAGTCTTTCTTTTCCAAAGCTGTCAGAAAATGTCTGTAATTCCAAGGAAGGAAGATGACCCCAGTAACATTTGAAGTGTGCTGCAGACAGATGTGCCAGTGCTTTAGAGAAGTAACTGGTCAGTTTTATGAGGCTAATGCCAGTAATATGATTCCCAAAAGACTGTATATCATCAAAGGAGAATTCTGTTTTAAAATGCAGGCATGGAGCAAAATTAGAATCACAAAATAAGTTAGACTGCAGTGCGCCTCTACTGGTCATGTAGTCCAGTGTCCACTCAAAGCAGAGACAACTTCAAAATAACATTAGGTGATTCAGGGCTTTCCAAGTTCACTTTTTTTTCAGTGAGTCATTTTTGTCTCTTCTATCCTCTGACCCTGAAATTACTATTCCACATCTTGGCTAACACCTCTGCAGGTACAGGAGCACTGCACAGGTCTGTGGACTTCAGTACTCTCCCTCCCTTCCATCTGCAGCATCTGCATTGGCACATCTCAACAATTTCACCTGTCCTGTCCTGTCCTGTCCTGTCCTGTCCTGTCCTGTCCTGTCCTGTCCTGTCCTCTCCTCTCCTCTCCTCTCCTCTCCTCTCCTCTCCTCCAGCAGTACTGACACAGCCCGCTAGACGGTGCCGTCCTAAAGGCGTAGAACCCTCAGCGTTAGACTCCAACTCTGCTTTTTTTGCTGCCAGATGCCCTCCGTGTGCCCGCGGGACCGGCGGTGTGCTGCGGAAGGAGCCCCGCTTTGCCCAGCCGAGCCCCGCTTTGCCCGGCCGAGCCCCGGAGATGCCCGGCCGAGCCCCGCTTTGCCCGGCCGAGCCCCGGAGATGCCCGGCCGAGCCCTGGCCTGTCCGGCCGAGCCCCGGAGATGCCCGGCCGAGCCCCGGAGATGCCCGGCCGAGCCCCGGCCTGTCCGGCCGCGGGCACCGCTGCAGGCCCGGGGGGCCCGGTCAATCCCGCGCACACCCCTGGGTGCAGCCAGGCACGGGTCACACAAAGCACCCATGGCAAGTTACAACAACAAAAAAATGTCACCCCAGAGTGGCAAGTCACACCAGATGAGCAAAATTGCCAGGGAAGTGCTGGTGTATTTCCTCACCCAGATGCACGGCAGAGCACCAACCCCTTGCAGGGTGCAGAGCTCAGCCCTGGGTGCAGTCCAGCCCTCGGCCCAGGGGAAGCCAGCACCACCAGCTCCAGAAAACACCCAAACTTTTCACTGCTACACACCTCCTGGTGTCTTATCCCACCTCTCTTTGACTGGTGAAATGAAGGGCTCTCCCTCCTCACAGAGGGCCTGGCTCCAGGGTAAGGAAAGGATTTTACGTAATCCTGACAGTGTCTCAGAGCTGCAAGCGCACGAAACATGGTTATCAACATGGTTATCACTTCATGCCGGGTATTTCCCACTTCACACTTAATGGCATGCTGAGACATACCACAACCCTGCCCAAATTAAGGCCCTCTGCTCCCTTCTCCCTGAACCTGACAGTTTGGAGGGGCTGTGTTTTCTGGGATGTACCACATCTCCTTTTCAATGGCAAGTGGCTGTGCCACTGCCACTAGGCATCCCTAGAGATGTGCTGCCCTAGGAAAGCATCACTTAGCCAGAGAGCACACCTGAGGAGGAAAACACAAGGGTTAGTCACCCAAATTGCTACTCCCATGAGGCACGGGTAATTTCTAGACTCTTAGAGGAGGCACTGTCATCACTGCCAGTGAAATCACCTGAAGCAGGAATTGGGGGGTCATTTCCAAAGCAATGCTGCAGTTTACTCATTGGATTATCTCTTTTTTGGCAGTCTAAGAAAATACGTACCATTCACAGAAAGCTTCATCAAATTACATTACATTTGTATGCTTTTATGGGATGTGAAGATCCTGTCTTGCATTTCAATAATTATGCAATTCACAGAAAAAACTGTTATGCTCTATACTACCATCCCAGTTAGAGTGACTTACCCCCTTGTCCAAAACTCCCAGGAGTTTGTTGGCTTGTTTAACATAGCACAAGCAAACAGAGGTGGGAACACAATGATCCAGTAAGTTAGAACATGGGGTTCAATCTCAATATCAGATCTCCACAGTAGTTTCAAGAGAAAACCTCTTTTAAGTCTCTTCTGGTCCAGATTAAAACGTCACCTCGTGTCTAAAGAGGAGCCAGCACGGCCCACAGCTTTTGCCCTGACAAGGCACAGCCACCTAGCGTGGCTCCCAGATGGGGCACCAACAAGCCTGTTTTTCCTGACTGCAGCCAATACGTTCCTCTTGCTTTCCCACTCTTTCCCTCTGATTTTCCTTAGTCTAGGAGCAGCCACAACCAAGATACTCCACGCTTCTGTGTGAACCAACCCTACAAGAAATGGTATTGCAGGGCACACAGCTCTCAAGGCAGAGGAAGAAGAAAACTTTTTTGCTTAGCTGAGGAGCTATCAGTTACATCCCTTTGGGCAGATGATTCAAAGTGAACTTGGGTCTCACCCAGAGGAACTCAGAGACTGTAAATAGGAGACCACCTCATCATCCTCCCTGAAACAGCTTTTCAGGGAAACCATTTTGCAAATTGGGTCATACTAATAGCCTGGTGATGACCAACACTGCCCTATTGCAAATGAAGCATTCACCAAAAGCAGTTCAGCCAGTGCTACTGACAGGTCCAAACGGAAGATCAGGGCCTGAGGCTTTGTCTAAAATCAAAACTTTCTGTAATTTAATGGAATTCAATTAACAAAGCAAATTAATTAAACCAGTGCAAATGCCTGTGCAAGCTATCTAAATCTGCTGTGCCTTAAGGCTTATTTACAAACAGTTTTGTGCTGCATTGACCATTCCTGTATAGCTTCTTTATATCAGTGTAACTCATCTGTGGAGAGACCTCATTATATCACACCAGGGGATGCCCTGATTTAGCTAGAGCGATTTCCAAACAGAGTTAGTAAAAACAATACAAGCATTGTGTGTGTGAATTCAAACAACTACCCAATTGATTTAAGCTAAACTGGGTTTAGATAAAGTTAAGCTGTCCCTACAATATTGTGTTAGTTGTAAATCACTGCATATGCTTTCACCTTCTCCAGAGGAGAAACAAATGGTCTCATTAGTAAGTGAGACTAGGACAAGATGTGCGTTAGCTCTGAGCTGCCGTGAGCAGGCTCTGAACGCAGCTGATGCGTTAGCTGAAGATGAGTGTCATCAGCACAGCGTGCTCACGGCACAAATGTACCGAGAACACGGCCAGTCCTGCATGTCTCCTGATTTTAAATCATCCACATACTCAAACCACTTGCAGTTCATTGCTGAAAGGCATTATCGTCAAGCAGCAGCACCTCTTATCTTTCCTCCCCTGGGGCATCACTCCACCATCACATGCTAATAGCCATAAGCCACTTTTCATCCAGCACAACCAGGTAGCAAGATTAATGCAGAATCTTGTCTGCTTTAGTGTGCTCAGCCTCTCCCAGAACAGCCACAAGCTAAATGTGCCTGAATGGTTTTGGCACCAGAGCTATGAGATTGTCTTCTTAACCATCATGTCACTGCATTTCCCAGGAAGAGACTGGCCTACAGCGAAGGCCTGCATAGCTGCCTTGCTTCTGGAGAAACTGGGAACTACATAAAATCAGTGTTTATGGAACAGTTTGTTGGCTTCTCTTGACTTAACTTGAGTGCCAGAAATCAGGCCTTTGCTCCTGGTTCTGTCACCAGCCCTCTGCATGGCCCTAACCCCTTCTGTGACTTGGCTCCTCTTCAGCCTCTTTGTCTCTCCTCTGTGTGGAGGTCACAAATGTTTTTGGGGCAGGAACCAACACTTCATCCTAAGAGGTTTTCAAGCCTCAACTGGATGAAGCCCTGAGCAGCCTGATCTGATCTCAGAGCCCACCTGCTGTGAGCAGGAGGTTGGAGCAGAGACCTCACAAGCTCCCTCTCAAGGTGAGTTATCCCGTGGTGCTGTGATTCACAGCAAATAGCACATAGAGTCGGTGTGGGTTTGGGAAAAAGGGTATGGAAAAGGCTTCAAAGAACAAATATTTTTGGTGAACATATCATCCTTACTACAAAAGAAAAAAGTATTTTCTCCATTCTTAAATATACGGAATTCATCAAATTAAAAGGGAAAGTCTACCTGAACATTCAACATAGTATTTATCTCATGAAGAGCTTTGGGAAGCAATAGTAAATGAACAATAAATTCTGTCTTCTGAGAGTTCAGGCCAAAACTTTCAGCCTTGTCTGTAAGAGTTTTAGCTTGTCTGTACAAAACCAGAAAAATTAAACTACAGCTACTTTGGTTAAGTGTAGATTAGGCCATGGAAGTTTGAAATTAAACCAGTATAAATGAAATCATCATGAAGGTCCAAGGTTAGCTCCTGTATACAGCCTCTTTCTTAACACAATCAATTCATTTCCTCTGAAGACTCAGAAGAATAGTATCAGTAACCACAGCAACACTGAAACGTAAGTATCATTTTTAGCTCCATGATGTAGGCTGCACAAAATAAGAGAACACATTTTGAAAGTTTTCATCACAACCTACTTTATTTTTTTTTATTTTTTATTATATTAATAACAAAACATGTATCTGGAATTTTTTAGTCATTCTTAAAATTTTCATTGGCAGATGATTGGTTTACATTGGTTGAAGCTCCCAGTGAGGAGGTCAATGAAGCCTCAGCTTTTCTGCCTCCCATGGCATTCTTCTCAGCACTGAAGAGATAAATTTGGTCACTTGTCCTTATCCTTTCTGGACCCAAAGTAGAGTTTGAAACTGCTGTTGCAAACCATGGAAGAGACCCAAATGGTATTTCTGAGCATCACACCCGCCAGCCCAATGGATCTCAAATATCCAAATCAGTGGCTTCCCTCCTGCAGCTGGAGGACAGCCTGGGCCCATGCATCAGAGCTTGTCCTGTGGGCCCTGCAGCGTCAGGATATGTTCAGCTTGTCCTCAGCACTGGGGGCCTCTGCACCATGTCCCATAGTGCCTGGGGCATGACTGGCCCTGCCCAGGACAGCACCCACCTGAGAGGAGACTTCACAGCAGGATGCTCATACAGCCACCTCTACACCCCAGGTACACCAACACATGGGATACACTGACCCTGGGAGATCAACATGAGCCTTGAGAGGCATCGTGACCCCTCATTCAGAGGGGTACAGGCTACCAGAGAAGGTTGCAGCACAAACTTCCATCTTGAGCAGAGCTGCAGAGGTGATGGAGTTCTACAGTTTCAGAGGCACCCCTGCAGGGCACTTCCCTGTCCTGAGATATGGGATATATCAATGTACACTTCTTATTGAGATACCTGGACAGGCCAACTGTTTGGATTACTGTATTAACCTTCAGGAGCCTAAATAGATGCCAAATAATTTATCAGCAGTCGTGGCTAATCAGGGAGGCCCCAGGTGACTGGTAGCTGGCAAATGTGACACCCATCAATGTGGAGGATCAAAAGGAGGATCTGGGGAACTACAAGCCTGTCAGCCTGGCCTCGGTGCTGTGGAAGGTCATGGAACAGACCTGGCATCCTGAGTGCCACCACACGTCACATTCAAAACAACAAGAGGATCAGGCCCAGACAGCATGGATTTGTGAAAGGCAGGTCCTCCTTGAACAAACTTCTACTGCAAGGTGACTTCTGTTGCTTAGTGGATAAGGGAAAAGCTATGGTTGTTGTCTATGGTTGTTGTCTACCTGGACTTTAGTAAAGCCTTTGAAACTGTTTCCCTCAGCATTCTCCTGGAGAAGCTGGCTGCTCACGGCTTGGATGGGTGCACTGTTCACTGGGTAAAAAACTGTCTGAATGGCCAAACCCAGAAAGTGATGGGGAATGGTCTTACATCCAGCTGGGGGCTGGTCACAAGTGGTGTTCCCCAAGGGTCAGTTTTACTGCCAGCTCTGTTAACTTCTTCATTGATGACCTGAATCGAGAGCCCCCTCAGTCAGCTTGCAGGTGACACTAAGTCTGGCAGGGGTGTTGATCTGCTGGAGGGCAGGAAGGCTCTGCAGAGGGATCTGGACAGGCTGGATCAAAGGGCCAGGGCCAATTGTGTGAGGTTCAACAAGGCCAAGTGCTGGGTCCTGCATTGGGGTCACAACAGCCCCAGGCAGTGTCACAGGATGGGGGCAGTGGCTGGGAAAGACCTGGGGGTGCTGGTCAACAGCAGCTGAACATGATCCATCTGTGCCCAGGTGGCCAAGAAGGCCAATGGCACCCTGGCCTGGATCAGCAGTGGTGTGGCCAGCAGGAGCAGGGCAGTGACCATCCCCCTGTACTCGGCACTGCTGAGGCCACACCTCCAATCCTGTGCTCAGTTCTGGGCCCCTCACTGCAAGAAAGACATTGAGGGGCTGGAGCGTGTCCAGAGAAGGGCAACGGAGCTGGGGAAGGGTCTGGAGCACAAGTCCTGTGAGGGGCAGCTGAGGGAGCTGGGGGTGTTTGGCCTGGAGAAAAGGAGGCTCAGGGGAAACCCTCTCTCTCTGCAGCTGCCTGAAAGGAGGCTGCAGCCAGGTGGGGTCAGCCCCTTCTCCCAGGTAACAAGTGACAGGATGAGAGGAAATGGCTTCAGGTTGCACCAGGGGAGATTTAGATTAGATAACAGGGAACATTTCTTCATGAAAAGGGTTGTCAAGCTCTGGAACAGGCTGCCCAGGGAAGCAGTGGCATCACCATCCCTGGAGGTATTTAAAAGATACCTGGATGTGGCACTTAGGGACATGGCTTAGTGCTGGTCTTGACAGTGTTCATTTTATAGTCAGACTTGACAATCTTAAAGGTCTTTTCCAACCTGAATGATTCTATGCTTCTGTGGATTCTATGGAAAGCTCCTTTTTTTAGCCAAATACATTAGAAGAAAAAAATAGAAACACCAGTATTCACAGTGCAGAATCACTTTCGCTGAAAGACTTGACAGGAAAAGAAGAAACTGAATGAAATCCTGTGAGGTCCTGACATACTGCTGCTTTTATGCAACGAAGAATCATTTGTTTCATTTATCACATGTCACTTTAGAAGGAAGTGCTATTACATAAAAGTACAGATATGAACTTCCTCAAAATACTTGTCTGATACCTTCCCACCTCCAGCAAGAGATATAATAACTCCCACAAAGATTCAAAAGTCTTTGAATACCTCTGTATCCATGTCTTCATTTTTCCCTAGTTTTAAATGAGTTATTAATCCATGAACAAATGTGTTCTTTGATCCTTGGCAACTTTTGAAGATTTTGAAGAGTCTTAAGTGTTGCATCTTCCTGAAAGCCTTCTGGAGATCCAAGTATATGAACCAGATTGCCTTAGCTCCCATAGTAATTTTTTAAGGATGGCATTACCTCAATCTTGAACCACAGCAGTTTGATGGTGGGTTTTTTTGTTAGTCTTCCTACTATTGAGAGGGATCATGCCTTTATTCAAATCTGTGGTATTTTCAGAAAGTTCTTAGGTCACCTGCGAACACTTCACCATTTCATTTCTTTCCTTTCAAATCTAATTTTGTTGTTGTTGTTGTTTCTTTAGGTTTTTTTAAATTGAACATCGTAGCTTTTACAGTAGGATTTTAAACCCAGGCCTGTGCACAGCTCCATTTTCAGTGGAGAGCTTCTGTTCCACCTGTCTTTTCTCTGACTAGCTCCTCTGTGGTGAAGTTTACAAATACAATTATACTGCATATATTTAGTTTATATAAAGAAGCTTATGTATCTCATTGGATTTCCTGCATTTGTCATCACTGTAGTCATTCTATCCATCCATCCTGGGCCAAACTACAGTTTTAAAACTGAGATTTTGGTATTCAGGTCTGGAGCTCTTATGCATGGTGACTTTGTGTTTTGAGTCAATCACTTAAACTAATTATCTGATTTGACTTCATGTCTTCTTTAATATAAGCATGTTAGAGCTGGGCAGCCACTCTTCTTTTTTTTCTTTTTTCTTTCTTTTTTATCTTTTTTCTTTTTTCCTTTTTCTTTTTTCTGAGTTTTTCCTAATTGTTACAATATCCTAATGATTACTGTTTTTCTTTCCAGTTCTGAGTTGTCTGCTATGTCAACTTTCAAATTTAAAAGCAAACATACATGTTCCATGATTTCAGGTTTTAGACTTCTAGTATTTCAAGGAAGCATACCCTGCTTGATACAATTACCTGTGTCTGTGTGTGTGGTCACATGCACATGCACCTTGTTCAAACAGGAGTTTTTTCCCCAGAATAACCTTCACTGTTTCTCTCCTGGGCTATCAGCCTCTACATTGCCACTCATATGAAGATGTTGTTTTTCATGCCTTTGTGCCAGAGGACATGCTTTTCAGATTCTATAGCTCTTTGTTTTCTCACAGTTGTTTCTCACCACCTTCCATTTCTAGCATTTCTTAATGTAGAACCCACATTTTCGAAAGCTTCCCTTGTGTGTGAGCTCTGCAGGACTTATTTTCCTCATTTCCTAAATCACAACCAGAGACTGATTTTCAGTCTTTCTGTACTGACATGTGGCACGGGAGCATTTCAGCAAAGACAGCCATGGGAAAAGGCAGACCTTTCATAGTTCAGGTAGAGATCTACAAGATCTCCCTCTGTTGCATCTAGCTGGCATCAAAAACCCAGTTACCTACATGCTGGACAACTAAAGCATCTTCCATTTTAACTTGCCTCTTCCCATCCACGAGGAGAAATTTCCCATGACACTCCCAAAGGGAGTACCTCTGGTGCAGTCCTCACAGGGCAGAAGGGGGCTACCAACAGGATAATTTCCCTCTCTGGCAGCTTGCTGCCTTTCTGCTATTAAAGTGTTTTCTCTGTAGCAGTCTGTGTAGCTGGCCCAGAAGTAAGGGGTTTTTTTTTATTTTCCTCAAGGTCTTGATGATGAACATTTTTCTTTATTTCCAGCTCAGTTTTCTTTTCTTCCTCTTAACCTCACTAGAGAGTAGTTTGTACTGAACTAAGCCCATTTTCCCAAATGGAAGACTTCTCTCCTCTGATGAACTAGGATACCCCAGGGGGATTTAAATCTGCAATACAGTGAAAGTCAAACTATATCAATTATGTGTTATCCTACAGAAGACTGTTCACGTACCTGAACAAAGAGAATATGACAAAGCCCTAGAAGTGTTTATCAGATTTGAGAGATTGTGTAACAGCAAGAGGTGGTGAACAGTAGGTAGGTAGCATTTATACGTGTCTTGTGAATCATAAGCTTCTTCAAAGTAGGGTTTAACACAGGAAAGTTATGCCAAAAGTATGGTCTGCTTGTCTTCAAGAAGCAGGGAAGGGGTTTTCTTTAAATAGACAGCTACAGACCCTTTTATTTCACCAAAGAAATGTCAAGGGAAAGAAGGCAAGTGGCACAATTACTGAAAAACATTTTGAAAATTAATAGCAAAAATGTATTTTGAACCTAATAGGCAGACAGACCCGGTATCTTGTCAAGATACTGTCAGGGTGTGTTGAGTTTAGGAAGTTCATCCCCATGACCAAAGTCTCTGATAACAAAAAAGATGCAGAAGTGTCTCTGGTGGGTGCAAGCTAGTGGGGCACTTGTCATCCCCACGCCATGCTGGGGCTTGTGCTCATGTGCCAGTGCAGGACATCAGGCTCAGAGGGAGGCTTCACACTGACTTTGGCAGATAGTGTCTGGCTCCTAATCAGCCTGTACAAAGGATATGCCTATAAACAGCTTAGTCTCTCTTTAGGACACTGGCTCCTTGGTGATTAAAAAAAAAAAAAAGTTTCAGTATTACAAATACAAAATTATGTGGGAACAGCAATTACACTCCCCTCACTGTGGCCTAAAGCAGGGAGGAATGTTATTTCATTTTTCTCCAGGAGTTCCTGTCTGCCATTTTGGGGAGATGTTGAAGCCCTGAATTGAATTGATCAAAGCCTTCCTACACTGTCAAACCTGCAAATAATTCATGAAGTGTAAGGGACTGAAACCTGTCATAAAGTATGCTGTAATGGTACACTTTTTAAAAGATGTTGGCTATATTCTTTATAGCAGCACTTGGAAATAGGCATATCCTTTAATTGCTTAGCAGCTGCCAGTTTAATGCTTAAAACATGATTTAATTCACTGAGTCAATGAATCAATTCCTTGTGCTTCCATGTGCTTCCAAGGGATATGCTCATTGAAATGTCTGGCAAAACATTTCTGCGACCTCTTCATTCACATCACGATGAAAATTCCACAAGTAAGCTGAAACTGTGGGTTCACTTAAGTGGTGCACTCTGAGTAACAACAGACAAATCCACTAAATCATCTCCGAATCTCTTAATATTCATGTCTCTTCCACTGAATCTCAATTGTGCATACTCTGATCTCAATGTGAAACATTTGGGATTAATGTCCACATTTTAGAAAGCAAATGCAGGTTCTGGTGACCTTGGTATCTGAGGACCAGCTTGAGAAATTTGACCTGAAACTGGACAGAGGATCTGATTTGCAGATGGCACAGAGCCTCCTACTCCAAAAATTAGACAAATTCTTCTTGACTTTTCTGATCCAAGTCTAATCCTAGAATAGTTGTTTCTGAATGGTTGTTCTGCATTGTCACTTTTATTGCAGGTTGGGTTACAGGCAGTGTAAGGAAAGGAAAGCTCAAGGGACGAGAGCAGCCTGTTTTCACCTACCAGCCCATAAAGTCTCTCAAAATCTTCTAAATCTCATCAACCCTTTCAATTTCTGTTCACTCAGGAGACAGCAGAGCCTCTTCATACCTCAGGGCAAGAACAGTGCCACAAGTGCCCTCTCCTCCATGCTGTTCTGTGCCAAATAGACCCATCAGCCATGACCTCAGGTATGCAAGGGAATGGCATCTAATGGGAATGCTGCAGCTTTCAGTGTTGTAGTAGTGCCTATCTACAGGCTTTGAGTCAGGCAGCTCTGAGGATGATCTATAATCAAAGGAGAATAAAGCTCTCCCACCAAAAGCTGACCCTGGCATCGGAAAGGTGAAGTTCCCATCAGCTACTAGCAGCAACAAGGGGAGAAAAAGATGTGTTTAAAAGAAGCAGTGTCTGATGGAGCTCTCAGACTTACACATCAAAATGAGAATGCTAAATTATAGGCCATAAGTCAGCCTGTGTAAGAGATACTTTTTGGAGTCATAGGTGGTGGGTTTCTTCCTGTGCTGCTTTCAGCTGGGGTAGAGCTAATTTCCTTGACAGTGGCTGGTGTGGGGCTGTGTTTTGGATTTGTGCTGAACAGAGTGCTGATAATATAGAGATGTTTTTGTTATTGCTGAGCAGGGCTTGCACAGAGCCAAGGCCTTTTCTGCTTTTGTGGTGTCAGGCTGGGGAGGGGGCTGGGGGTGCTTGGGAGGTTGGGAGCAGACACAGCCAGGACGGGTGACCCCAACTACCACAGGGATGTTCCAGACCATGGGACATCATGCTCTGTGTATAAACTGGGGGGAAGGAGGAGCAAGGGGGGACATTTGGAGTGATGGCATTTGTCTTCCCAAGTCACCATTGCATGTGATGGGTCCCTGCTCTCCTGGGGATGGCTGAACACCTGCCTGCCCATGGGAAGCAGTGAATTAATTCCTTGCTTTGTTTTGCTTATGTGCGTGGCTTTTTCTTTCTCTATTAAACTGTCTTTACCTCGACCCCTGAGTTTTTTATCTTTTACCATTCCTATTTTCTCCCCAATCCCACCAGTAGGGGAGTGAGCGAGAGGCTGCATGGGGCTTGGCTGCTGGCTGGGGTTACACCACAACACTTCCTCATCTCATTAAAGAAAATCTCAAGCCTTGAATATGAGATTGTATCATAAGCAGCCTTAATCAACTTAATATCACAACTCTATTCTTTGATCTTGAGAACGTATAGTTTGTAAATACAAGCCCCCTGTTTCTTTTGAGATAATCAGACTTCTCAGCAAGGCGTTTGGAAAACTGCATTATTTTTGTTGTTGATCATAACTGCAAATTTATGCAGTTCAAATTCAGTAAAACTAGGATGTGAGGGGGAAGTGCACAAAGAATATTACAAACATACCTATCAAAAGGGAGATCGTTCTCTGCCATAAGTTGAATTTTACATATTCATTGAAAAGGAGCTAAGAAATAATTCTGTAATAAAAAGACTTTTTGGCACTAGATAAAGGGGACAAATATAAAAACAGACCTTGAAATCCCAAGTCTATATATTTAAATTCTGACTGGTGTTGCTTGTCAGAGCCAAATTTAATATTCAAGGTCAAAAGAAAACTTGTACAGAAAATCCCTTTCTAAGCCAAGATAGCTCATTAATCTGACTGATTGAAAAAATAGCTTGGGAAGCAAGAAGTGTGCCTTTTTGCTCCTAAACTTAAGATCAGTACATTTAGCGGTCAATGTTTCTGGAGTTTCAGTTCGACTGAATGAAAAGAATTGATTTTCAGAGGTTGGGAGTTGGCACATTTGCCAAATCCAGCAATTTTTGTCAAGGTGTCAAGGTGTTTACTTAGGAAATCAGATGTCTCAAGTGATTTGTCAGCTTTGAAGGGTACTGGCCAAGATCTGCATTTTAAAATTTGGTCATTTCAATGATTCCTAAAATGCTTTGCAACCATAATGAAACTTAGGGCACAGTTGGTAACAGTTGGTAACAACTGCCCATTTTTTGGTACTTCTGTTATGTTTTCTTACTTAAAACAGTAACCCTGGATTTGTAAAAGGCAACTCAAGGTGGAAAATCAAGGTTCTTGGTGCCATCATAAAGAAGCCATAGGCTCACATGATTGAAAATCAAGGCCCTTTTAAGAGATTCAAACCTCACTCTAAAATCAGAGGTGATGTTCAAAATATAATCCATTATATATGATTCATTGAAATGCTAAACAAATGCTAAAATCACACTTAGTTATTATCAGGTAGAAGAAAAAATTGTAAGCTTTCTGCCTTCTGGCAAACTTTTCACTGTCAAACAGTCTTCAGAGATGACGAAGTCCAAACCAACCTCTCCACTAGGACACCTAAAACTGAGATCATTTTATCTAAAGTCCTGGAATGCAAGATACTGGTACAAGTAATGAAGCACAATTAAGGCAACTGCAGAAAGAGTGGCAGTGATTGATAATGTTATGCACAGTGGTACTTGTCAGTCTCAAATTCTGGTCTAGATTAAATGAGTAAGATAATAGGCTGAGTAACCTGCTATACTATGCAGAAATTAGTAACCAAACCAGCATTAGTTGCTCAGTGCACAGGTAGAAAGACAGAGAACTTTAAATGGTCTTTCCAGGTCTCTCCATTCATTAAGACAATTTTAAATGTCAAGCTTATTACTCAAGCCTCAATTTTACTGACAAAAGACCTTTACTTAAAATCATAGCAGACACAGCAATTTTCCAAGTACAGAGCAAAGAATTTCAGAGTAATATTGCTACGGATTTTGAACTTTGGATGTATTCATCTCACATAACTTCAACTGTCTAAAAGTCAGGTATCCAACCTCAGTTAAAGATTAAGTTCTCTCTCTACTCAAGGAGGAAGGGAATCACCCTTTAAATGTCTTCCTCTGCCTCTCTGGCTATTGATGGAGGCTATTCCAAAAGCTCAGCCTGGACCTTACTTCTGGATGACTGGAGTTAGCCTGCCATGGGTTCAGGGCCCCACTGGTACAGACCCCACACAGGGGGTCTTTGAGGTGTGAAGAAAATGTTCCAGGTGATGTGGTGTTCTTGTGACATTGATTTCTCCAGCATGTTTGCAGTATATGAAGGGTGTCTGTCACTAATCAGTCGGCATTTTGGGGTACCTCATCTCCTATATTTGGCACTTCACATAATACCATGTTGCCAGCACTGACTTTTCAGCTGTAACCAGCACATGTGCAAAAAAACAGATGGAAATAACTGTGTAATGGAAAAACTGGATTTAGAATAACTCTTTATTAGAAGAAACCAAGTTTCAGAGTTAATAATACAGAGGGAAATCAACCTAGCAAGATAAATGAGATATATAATCAGTGAAGTCGTGTTGCTCAAAACAGTGCTTTGATAAGTCCCACTTTTCAAATACTGTCACAAACAAATCAACGGATGTTAGTCAATTTATCATTCTCTGTGGTTAGAGATTAGTTCCTGGGAAGTGACTGCAGTATCTTACCATGATTACACAGTATTAAATACTTATTCAATGTGAAGTAATGCTCTTCACCAGCACTGCCAACAACTCTGAACATTGTTTTGCCTAAGAATAAAAGTTCTGGTCCATATTCAGCTATTTTTGCCTCATTTGTTCAAATGTAAGGATGTACTACTCTACAGTCTCAATCATGTTTAATTAGTGAAAGTGCCTTCTGGGTTTATCAGATGATGTCCTTGTCTCAAGGTACGGTGAATGAGGTAAGGGTAGCTAGCCCAGAGTAGCCAGCAGCTGCAGAGTATCCTTGTACTTTTAGGAATATACTTAGGGAAGTCCACGTGTGAATTAAGAACCATGGGCCCACCATGGTCAGTGGAGATACAGAGCTCAGTTCAGATTAGGTGTTCAGTGCCCTCTGACATGTCTGGTCCCCACCTGCAGCAACATAAGGCATCAGTCTCCTGTGGGTTCCTATGCCATGTGTACTAGCCCACATGGAAGTCTTGCATACTCAAGCACATCTTAATCAGCACTAAGCACCTATATGAAGACAACTGGATTGAATCCTGAGGAAGTACAGCCAGCAGACCCCAGAAAATATTTCAGTTCACCCTGGCATATTTGCCTGCTGCTTGACTAAGTTCTGCATACACAAGGATTTAGTGCTCTTTGGGATGCCATGGGACACTCAAGAAGTGGCTGGCAGACACTGCCCATGACCTGTGAAGGACCATGGCCTGCTGGAGGCAAGGCAACTGAAACGTGTACTGGAACCCAACCAGTCTCTAGTGCATGTCTCTAGTGCCTGGCCATTGAGCAGCTCCCTCCACCCCAGGGATGTCTCAGCTGGGATGCCATTACCATGATGGGATCCTTGGCACTACAGCTCTCGGTCCTCCACACTGAGGTTTCATAATCTCAAACTGAGTCCTACCCTGAATGTTGGACAATTGTGTCCTCTTTTACTCTCTTGCCGAAGAAGCTGGAGTGGCCTCTAGAGAGTTTTATTTCTCAGGGGTTTAGCAGTACTCATGGATCCAAAAGGCCAGGAGAAATTCTCTTTTCCACTCTTATCACAGATGCAGGGAATTCTAGAAGTGGATAGTGCCTGCAGCTCTCAAGCAGAGGACTCCTAGGTAAATTTTCCCTGGTGTCACCTCTTCTCCCCTGACCAACCCTCCCTTCTCATAGCATATTAATCAGATGAGTCTTCAATATCCCAACCCAGTTTCACCTGAAAGGCATCTGCCTCTTACTCCACATGCTGCAAAATTCAGCTGACAAGGAGGAACAGCAAAATAGAAGGAGAGAAAGGGGATGCATGTTGAGGAGTTGTTTGAGAGATTGATGACTCCACTAAATTCACTCGTGCTGTAATCCCACAACCTGTAATAAACTGCAGAGACAAACTCACTCCAAAGTCCTTGGGGTCTCATAAATTGTCTTCTATGGGCCCAAACCAAAGGCTACGGAAATCAATTAATCTCCTCTCCATGACTTTAATGATCTTCAAATGACCTTGGCATGAATTCTTTTGCTTCCCATCTTTTCTTCTCTATTTTCCTTCTGCTGCAAAATTTTACAGGCTCAAATACACTGTGAATTATGGCAACCAGCTACAGAAATCTAACTCTTCAAATATCTGTATTATGTTCTGCCAGATAATCTGTCTGTCCAAAACAGCCTCAAAACAGGAATTCAGCCCTGCTGAAATTAAGCTGAGAGGAAACAGAAATGTAGATCTGCTACTGAATTTTAGAAACATGTGGCCATGATCTCGGTTAATCTGTTCCACCTGTGACACTCTCCTGTAAATAATACTGTTCTCTCTGAGCATGTATATCTTCATAAATCTGGTACAAGTTGACCGTGTCAAACTTTAGCTACAAATGTTAAAATTCTTTATTCATCTTTTGAACCAGGCTCAAGTGCCACTTTCTCATATTATTTCAAACTTGGGGTGGCTGGACCAGGCTTATACCTGAGTAAAAAGCTAAGACATTTTCCATGTTCCTCCTGCCTTCGGGGATGTGATAGTGGATGCATCCAGACACAATGCATCCAGCTGATTTGTATTACAGGCAACCAAGAGGCACAATAATGGCTTTGAATAAGTACAGCTAGGAACTTTGCTATGAATAAGCCAAACCAAGACAAGAAGTGCCGCCTTTTTTCTCAACCTCCTGTGCTGAAAAACAAGAGAAAAAATATTTGTTTTTCCTTAGCAAACCATTTATACTTCCATATTTCCATAATTTACAGATGCAATATACAGGCAGAAAGACAAAGGACTGCTCAGGAGAAGTTAAAGCTAGAGAGAAGCACAGGATGAAGAAAAGTCAAATTCTTTCAAAGAGACATAAATCATCTCATGGGTGAATATGCTGAAGGTGAGCCAGCAGGAAACCTGGGGAAGATATTCACAACAAGCTCAGAGCAGGTGAGGTCTCCACTGAGGCCTGCTCATCCCCATCATCCTTAAGAACTTACTGGATAAACATGTTTCAGGGGTGGCATAGTTACAGTTCATTTTCCCTTAGGTAAAAGGACAAGTAGGTGACCTGTAAGGAGCCATCCAGCCCTGTTTTTTTTCCCAGCTATAATTCTCAGTCACATAGGAAACTGGCACAAGAAAAGGGGCCAGGGTGTCCAATATCACACCTGGGTTCCCATATGGTAATTAGGAGCATAGCATGTCCCACAACATCCCCAGCTTTGACACTGCTAGGAAAAACATCTGTTTAAAAGGGTACTGATTCTGATTCCATTTAGAACAAATAGCAGCTGGTTTCCTATGCTTTTCCATGTAACCTAGTAAGTAATTGTTAAAGTGGCTTCTTCAATAAAGTGTGAAAGATTTCTCTGGCTGAAAGCTGTTAAATGCTACAGTTGATTTACAATGAAAGGCATGAGTAGAAAGCAAGCTCTGATGCACGGATTTCTAAGCACATTGTAAGGTGCATGTCCTCTGACCAGGCTGAGGGTTTGCAGCCTTGAGAACTAAGGTTCACTGCAGTAGTAACCTGCTGGGTTTCCTGTTCTGCTATACCCAGGTAAATATTTGGCAATTGCAATGAGTTCAACAAGTTAACCTAAATAATCCATGATGGAGCATTTTCTGTATTGGATGGAAGTCCACTTTAGCAATTTCCTTGTTTTTGAAGGACCATGGGATCAGGCCTTTGTACTCTTCCAGAGTCAGAATCTGGCCAGGAGAATTAAACTCAGATTTTATTCTCAGGATGTTGCACACAGTATATGTACAGGACCCCAGACACCTGGGATACAAATCTTGTTCTCTTAACAGTGAAAAACTGACCTTTTGCTGCCTCCTGTAAAAAATAAAAAAAAAAAGAATCATTCATTAAATTGTTGTTATTAGGGTTGTCAAACAGATAACAGTAAATGACTGAGAATTGGTTTTTTTCACCTTTGCATCCTATTTCATTCCAGCTCTGCAGCATGTGCCCTTGCATACCAACTGGGTGAGGAACTGTTGCATGGTGTAGCTGCAGTGAAGTGTTGCTTTGTTTAAGGGATTTAAGGGACACTATACTCCAGGGAGGGACCAGTGTTGTGTATGGTACTTAATGACCTTCCTTTACCTTAAGTCCTCAGATTTTCCTGATTGGCTTGGCAAGACAGTGGACAAAACAGTGAGTGTTTCTTTGCTTCATCTCAACAAAAACCCAAGTGGATTCACTGGAAGGCTTCACTGAAGGGCTTGAGGACTTCTTATCCTCCACGATAGCCTATTTATCTCAGTCCTTTCAGGCTGAACTAATTTTAGAAATGACTAGGTTTCTGATCACAGTTCCACTATTAATGGGAATTTATCTGCATCCCCAAAGCTTCAATCAGCAGACTGGGACAAAGGGCAAATGGGCAACACAAGCCAAGCATCACCGTTATCCTCCTACCAGCACCTGAGACAGCTGGCTAAAGCTAGCCCATGTTTAGCCCTGTATGGCCCTTACCCCTGAGGCTGTTTGACAGACAGGTTTTCAGACAGACCAAAACCATGACAGCCCCTCCAGAAGGGACTTTGTGAAATAAAAATTACGTCCTATACGTAATCTTTTGGACTAGAAATTTATATTATTTAGGCTTTGTAACTAAACAGAGAATATCAGACACTAAACTATGATTCTGCATCAACTCCTGAGCAGACAGGGCTTTACAGATTGCCACTCAGTAGGTGATACAGCATTGTTCATTAAGTTTGGTGGGAAATGACGCTACATTTTTCACAGTCCTTGAATGTGATTTGGTCACAGCACAAGTACATGGAATTGCCATTTCTCACTAATTATGTGGAAAAATCCACCAAGGGAAAAAGAAACTCTTGCAATATCTTTTTAGCTAACAGGAAAAGGACATGAAAGGCAAATGTACAGTTCCACAAATAAATAGAGTATTTTCTTCATCCATATAAAAGCAGAACTATTACCAGAAAATTGTTTTTTGCCCTCAAGGGCTTTGAAGAAACAAAAGGAAGGTTACATTCAGGGTGAGGTGCAAGGTACTGAGTCAGGGCACAGAGGATGAGGAATCATGCCTAAGGCATTGCTTCTGAGGCAAAGCTGCTGGTACATAAGGGTGATTGAACGGGACAACAAACAAGGATGTGTTCAGGTGCTCTGGTTCCTACAATATGGGGTATGTGGGCTAACACCGTTATGGGTTTGCATCCAGGAGATTACACCAGAGATGTCAGTAGTTCTGGTTCAGAGAGAAGATTAAAAATAATATTAATTAGGGTTTTAGCTATGTTATTAACTTTTTCCTATAATTTCAAGGACAAAACGTTCAGTTCCCCTCTCTTGCCTATTGTTTCTACAAATTAGTTCTGGGTATCACTGCAAGTAATGACCACAGGAGCATTCAGAAATGGTAAATGCAAGGAGAGTTCAGCCCTGCTGCTGGAACTGACACACCAGGAGAGGAGTTCAGCTAATCAGAAGCTATGTTTCATAACAGGGACAAAAATTATTTGTACTCTGCTTTTAGGGCTCACCCATTTTACATGCCCTTTTTGCAATTCTCTTAGCCAAAAAATCTAAATGTATAATGAATGATAGTCTGATTTTTAAAAAAATTATTTTATGTACTAATTTTTGGCATCTCTCAGGGATATATTTTGCAGATGAGTGCAGAAGTGTGATGAGCACTGTTTTTACACACTTATAGTTAGTGGAAAAGAAACATCCTGACGTCTTTGGCTCCAACTACCAGTGTCCCCTCCTAAATTCTTTCGGAGTTTATCCTAATAGTCTTTCAGGCTTAGATAGCAGGATGCAGTATAAAATGGACTCAGAGCAAGTCCATGCAGGACACCAACTAACAGCAGATCTAATCCTGACATACCCAAGCCCAAATGTCTGCAACAGATTGACAGCAGTCATCAGCCAGCAAAGACAAAAGGAAAAACATATTTTTCTGTGCATTTTAATTACTCTCAGGAAAGAAAATCCTAGTCCTGGATCAATTTTAAAGTAAGGCAAGCACTTGCCATAGGCAATCCCACTAGTGAGTCAGGAAGGCAGAGATATCACAAACACATTGATGCTGCTCCTTAATGCCTTTTTTTGCACAGAACTATGAAACTGTTCCTTGAGTCCCTCATCCTTGGCCCCGCTCTTCTGACCCTGTTAAAATACATTTTCCTGCATGTTTTTGCCTTTTCTCTCTGTCCTTTGAATTTGCCTAAGGTGTGGGAGTGGGGTCTCCATCCTCAGTTATGGCTGAAGTCCGTGGTTTCGGCTGCCAGCCTGTTATCTGAACTCCTGCCCATTTCCAGCTCAAAGCCTGGTGCCAGTGGTCATGTGACGAGCTTGGCCTTTAGCACAAATTAATCCCATTTCTATCTCTTACCATGGAGGAATAAAATATGGAGGCATGAGCAGGCAGTGGGAAGGGAGGGCCAGAAAAAAAATAAGTCAGTGTTTTTAAAAAAAAAGCAGCAATTTGAGTGGGGAAGGGGGAAGGAGATGGGGGGATGTAGGAATCTAAGTCACAGTTTTTCAAAAACTGATTTTGGTAATTTTGTGAACATCTTTCCAAT
Organism: Monarcha castaneiventris obscurior; assembly: GCA_026261815.1. NCBI lineage: Eukaryota > Metazoa > Chordata > Aves > Passeriformes > Monarchidae > Monarcha > Monarcha castaneiventris. The sequence continues at coordinate 2,675,181 of JAMPIT010000350.1, read as the reverse complement.
CCTTAACCCTGCCTCCATTGGGCTGCTGCCCTTTAAAATAATCACTTTACAAGGGCTACTAGCAGCTAGTCCCTGCTGAGTATGAAGGATGGGCCACGTGCTGCTCAGAGACCAAGGAACCTGATGGGCAGAGTCGACAAGGAATACAGAGAGCTGGAGCTCAGAGCCATGATATCTGGTAGGACACAAGAGATAAGGACTTCAGATCCCTGTTCCTCCATCCCGTGCTTCACCCTCAGCCAAGATGCTTCAAATATCTGATTAGTGGCATCTTGTTCTGGCTCCTGCAATTCTCTGCTGGCACATCTGACCTTTAATTTGGAAAGATACCATTCAGCTTGGCCTTCTACCTTGGAAATGATGCTGGCACCTGCCACACATTTTCACTTGGAAAATAGAGTGATTCCTGGTCTCATTATTATGGTAGATAGCTGGGGTGACCCATGGAACAAGCTAGATGGATATTTTAGGAATGGTGATGCCTAATTAAAAGCTCAGCTGGAAAGGGATTTCCATGTTTGTGGGTCTGTTTGGTATTTATTTAGCTGCTAGTATGTGAGTTCCTCTGACATTAAACAAGCTCCAGCACCCCCAGGCCTTTAAATACACCTCTCTCAGAGCATGGCACTGGCTTTGACCTTGAGGAGGCTGGAGTATGCCTGGCTATGAGACAAGTCCAGAAAATCCCCCCCAGAAGAGGACATCATCTTCCATCACACACCACCCCAGAAGCAGCAGCAGCAGGGGCCCAGGAGGCTCATGCCAGGGGCATTAAGGGCTTTCAGGGGATGTTGTCCATGGACCAGGCACGGTACTGGGAAGGCACAGGGTAGAGCACAGTCACAAAGCAAATCCACTGTCACTTGGCACAATCAAGTGTTGTTGTCCTTAAGCTGACTGAGACCCATGTAAGGGCTCTGGCCCATGGCACATCACAGCTGGGGCTGTGCCCTGTGATCAGGGACAGCCTTGGGCACAGCAGGGATGGAGCAGCACGCTGTGTTCTTCAAGTCAGGCTGTGTGTTAGAAGTACTGCAGGAGAGACCAAAAGGACTCCTTAGATGCAAAAAGAGCTGCTTTTTTGGATGGCAGCATGTAGCACACTGCCTAATTTTTTAACAGGTCCTCAAAAATGCTTTTCCTTATGTCAAGGAGAGTAACAAAGAGTTACAATGGGTGAGAACAACTCACTCCTAAGGAATTGAAACTTGCACATGCTTTGAAATAGAGTAATATGTGCCTTTGATGATAAGGCTATTTTTCTCCTATCATTTATTTTGGGGAGGAGGGCTTGTGTACCATCCACTTACTTCTCCATGCTTTTTGGGTGTTATGCTGAGCATGGAAAACATTAAAATAGGAAAAGAAATGACAGAGATTCATTAAACGCTGTACTCAATCAATAGTACTTAAGCAGTTCTGAGCCAAGTGTTCTGAGGATCTCACAGCCTTTTCTCAACATATGCTTTACCTCAAAGCATTTCTGTAATACTTTCTAAACTCACATGACAGAGAATAACTATAGACAATAAATAAACACAGACAATGAGGCTCATTTGACTATCTGTTACAGCACATCTGTGTAGTTAAAAAGAACAGCTCAGGGACTCTTATCTGACCAACTGGCTCAGCACATCCATGCAGATACCCTCCTTCATCCATCCACTGCAACAGAGTTGCTTCATCCAAACTGCCTGCAGGGAACAGAATTACAGAATCATAAGATCATTTAGGTTGGAAAAGATATTTAAGATCATAAAGTCCAACCATTAAACAACTACTGCCAAGTACACCACTAAATCATGTCCCTAATAGTCCCAGGACTGTGCTAAGTCATGCTTTGTCCAACGGAGAAACAACTGACCCGGGTCAAGACAGTGGGGGAAGTGTGCTATGAACTTGGTACAAATTGAGTTGGAGGTGGGACAGTCACTAAGCACCCTGAGTTGCCCTTTGGGAGCATCTGCTTCCTGACTAGGGCTGCAGATGGAGCCAGGTAGCAGCAGTTCTGCACAGGGACTGTTTGGAGTGGTCACTCACATGCAGCAATGCCACCAAAACTGACAGCAGTTGAGGACACTTTATCCTGAAGTGGCACGCATGAGAGCTCTCGTGATCACCACCATCTGACAGGTTATGGCAATGGTTTTCTGCAGAGATGTGGATGCAGAATTAGCAGAAACATGACCCCAGCTGGTTTGCAAGTAACTGCAATAAGCCTGTGATAACTTTGTTTTAGTTTGACACAAAACCCATGAGTATTTGAAATGAAGAGGGCTCTTTCCATAGCCACTAGTGAAAATCCTCTGTGATGAGTCATTTTCCCCTTAAATGTTAATATCATCATTCAATGCCTTCTCTGGACAGAAAAACACATCAGCATTTCGTAAAGCCTGGCACAAAATCACCAGGCAGAGGGGAAAAATAACCCCCTATGAAAATCTTTCATGGTGAAACCACATTCATCAAATATTAAGAAAAATACGGCAAGATAGAACAATTTTTCAAGGTATATGTTAAGTACTGTACTTCTTGAGAATGAAAAGTAAAAATAGCACAATCAACAGATGCAGAACATCACATGGTATGGCTTAGTAATGCCACCCTCTCTGATACTACATAGCTATCAGGGCACAGTGAAAAAAAAGACATTTTAAAATATACCTCATTTGATCGCTACTCAGTGAATAAATTAGGCATTCAAAGATGAATATGCAGAAAGTATTTAATCTTGTATTTTTATATGTGTAAGTAGATATAGATATATATATATATATATAAAGCCTCCCGCAACAAATAGCTGGAGCTCTTAAAAACACATGAGCACCAGCTGAAGTTACTGCAGTTTGCAATAATGGAAATAAAATCTAAAAAAAAGACAAATCTCCCAAAAGACACCATTTCCTCCACATCCCCTCAACAGAGCAGTGAAGTATGAGGGCAGTCAGGCCAGGCATGAACAGTGAGAAACTGCACCGTGGATCTGCTCCTTCAGCAGAACCAGCCACCTCCAGAGTAAAGACTTTGTGACAACATCTGCTCAGTATAAAATGTTATTTCATGTGCAATGACCAGCACAGAACTGTCAGAGGTTTTATCAGCTTTTTAGTACACATCATGGTATCCCAGTGTCAGAGAGCCAGACCTGGGGGACCACAGGGAAAGAGAGGAGTTATTTACCCCCCATGTTATTGTTTCCAGATTACTTTGGGTATCTTCACAGGTATTATCTATAAAGCACCAATAATCACTTACATTTTTCATCTTTTTATAAACATAAACATTCTGTCTCAGATGAAATACTCAAATAATATGCTCACATAAAATTTCATTGTCAGTGGCGACATTTTACAATTATAAACTGTATAAACGGTATAAACTCCAAAAGTCTACAAACAGCTTTGCAGAGGTTCACTTGAGGGCTTCCTTGAATTTGTCCTTGAAGGCTTCTGGAGAAAAGCAGTGATATATGTCTGAACCAGAATAATCAGAATCCATTTCAAGACAAGCAAATGTGAGGGTGAGGGTCATTGAAGAACTGGATTCAGTGAGCAACCTGAGAGCTTTGTAGGTGAACAAAAAAAGAAAGAACCTCACATATTTCTGTGTGATTTTAGGGTAGCTGGAAAAGTAGAGACTAAAATACACCAGAATTAGGGGTGGTCCTGAAGGCAACAGATTCCCTTTCAGACTTCTTGGAAGCCTAGTAGATAGTTCAGGAGTGGAATGAGAGACACATTAGCCTTCTTTCAAACACATAACCCTCACTCAGGCAAACAATAAATCACATTAAAGAAGGAAACATTTATCTACTCTCAAATAAAAGCCCTTAATCCCAAGGTATTACATCATTTCAATCAAATTTAATTAATCCTCAAAACAAGGACTGATATGGGAAGAGTTGTTGTGATTTCTAAGGCAAGGACCTGGCATTTTCCTAATACAGAAGACTGTCACCTGTGCTAAAATGGCAGATTGATCATACTGATTAAGTATGATGCAAATACACGTGCAGTAATATTAGAAGATTATCTGAAAATGTTTTAAAGAAAATGAGGCAAGAACAGCAAGTTTTGTTCAGGCTTGCTGCAAGCTCTTCTTGGATAACAGGATACAAACTTAACTTTATGCAAACCATTATTAGAGTATCATCCTCCTGCAACTGTAGCCTTCAGCAAGACATTTGGATAAGCAAAAGAAGTTTCCTTCATGCAGCGATATGCCTAGAGCCAGTCCTAATACATATTAAGCTAATTTTTTGGCAAGACACCTATAAACTGTTATAAAGATGGCTAAGCTGAGCCTGGGCTACAAGCATCTAATCTTTGGTTAGCAATGCCTCTTGCAGAAGAAGGTAAGACTATATTAAAGGCCTGGCTGATGTCAGGCAACTATCTCTTACTTTAAAGTCTCACTGCCACTCACTAAAAAGCAACAAATAAACCAAGTTATTCCCTTTTGAGGAAGACCTAGATGAGGGGAAGACCTTGGGATTTCTTTTTAGCACTCTCTTGGTTCCCTCTCACATGACATGAGATTGTTCCAGGAACACCCAGCTCTGTCTCTAACAGGTTATGGCTCTAAGCAGCCTGGGGATTTGTTTTCTCCGTGGTATGGATTAAATCCTCTGCTCAATAAACAGGCACAGTTTGGTTGCCAATCAAAAACCACCCAAGTATTCAAAGTGAACATAAATCTCATGCAGGACACCTAGGTAGCAGCTCCCTGAACACACCCATGAAGCAGAACTGTTATCTGGGGCAAAACCCACCAACAAACATGAGCTAAAATCCAAGCTGTTTAATGCTGCCATCAAGCAACTCCTCCCATGCCCAACAAGAGGATCCTCCAGCATCACATGAATCTGGAACACCATTTCTCCCATCTATCCCAGGAACAGAGTAACTTTGCAGTCATCCCTTCAAAAAACATCAAGGCAGATTTAGCTCTAGTAAGACAAATCCATTGAGGATTTTGCAATAGCAGCCTGTCCCAAACTGGCAGCACTTCATTAAAATCAGAAATACAAGTGCTCTGATGCCAAGGTAGATACACAGCCCAGACTCTTCCTGCCTCCCCAGCTCCTGCTGATTTAGTAATTGTACTAATGTTGTTTCATTACCAACCCGTGTCTCTCCCTAGGACACAGTCTGGATATTCTTGGTATATGATGGAACCTTCGCCACAAGCTGTTGAGCTCTTTCATGTATGATCAATAAACAATCGTTGAACTCCATAACCCTTTGAAGATGAGGATATGCTTGTTAGCCAGCCTGTGTTGTGGGGTACATCTAAGGTGTATCGCTCTTGGGGCCACTGGCACAGTGAGCAGCATGGACTCGTAGCTCTTCCCAGAATAGAACTCCTCAGAAGTGTTCATTTTCATTTGAACAGTTGCTGCAAGCTGTGAGGCAGACGAGCCTTCCCCCTGCTGTGCATGTTTATGTATAAATGTAAATCTTTCTTACCTTTCATCTGTGAAAACTGAAACTTCACCAAATGTCCTCATTTACTGAAAACCCACATGCTGGGGGTTTTCAGAGAAGCAGCTTTCCATCCAGCATTATGTACGTTCCTCTAGACCTGTGCTAAATTAATCTTGGGTTTTAATAAACAATTGCAGTATTATTTTTACATGAACCATTAAGGCAATCACAATATATCGTAGCTAATGTGTTCTATACACAGTAAAATGCGGGAACGCTTTTGGGGACTCAAAGACATTTGAAAGATTAATCATCCCTTTTTAGGGCAGGCCTAGCATGGGGCAAGTATATTTGGGTTAGGAAAGGATTTCTGAGCTGTTTTTTCACCTCTGTCTCAGATTTCACCCTTTCAAATCATGTTTTGCATAAGTAATTTTGACAAATTGTACGCAGAGCAATCAAGCCAACAAATTCTGCAGTAGGACATACTGAAACATCAAATTGGAAATGATTATGCCTCTCTAAGGTGTTAATCTTTTCACACCACCATTTTTAAATAGATGGTGAGATTTCACCCCACAACAGTGTGCCCAAATCATAATAAATCTTCTGTTAACACAGAATCAACCCCACTTAGTGTCACTCTGCCTTAAGTTCAATAGCTTGCAGTGCTCAAACAAATTCGGACCAACCATAGACAGAATAAACATCAAGTAAAAGCAATAGTGGTAACTAAAATTATCCTGACATTTGACAAGAAAAAAAAAGAGAACCAGGGTCAGGGCCTTTTCCACATCCTACCTCTCAAATGCTAAGTGGTGAGCCATGGTTTCAGTTTGCTTCTCACGGTGCTTCTAAAGAGAAGATGTCTTTTAACACAGGTGACCTACGGCACAGTTAACGATAAATTTTGAGAAGTACTAGTGACATGCTTTGTAATTACTATTATATATTACTTGGAAGAAGTCAAAATGATGGAGATTGACTATAAATTTCTCAATATTGATCCAAAGCTGTAGAGTTTACAATATGCAACCTCATGTTTGTGACGTCTGTGCTACGAGTCCCAAAGAGCCTTCCCTCATCCCACTGTCCTCTGGGGAAGGAGCAAATGGCAAATGATTTTCCCACCTGAAGAAAATTTTCAAGAACTGAAAAAAATTCTTCACCCCTAATCAGGATAAGAAGTGTTTTGTATCAACTGGAAAAAAAAAAAAAAAAGACCAGAGTTTAAAAAGAGATTTCAGTTCAGTTTTGATTATTTGGGCTTTTTTCATCACACAGTTTCAGTAGAAAAGTCACTTTCAAATGAGAAAAATGGAACTGTCTACATGTAAATCTTGAAATCTCTCATGTCATATCTCCAAAACCAATGGTTGTTGAGATCACATGCCTCTGACTGTGGCACCATCTATCTTCCCTTGTTCTAAATTAGGGGTGCTGTGAAGGGGACAGAGATCCTCTTTTCATTCCCCACACAACATCCAGAACAAGTCCTCGATGTACTACTACTACTAAGCGTAAAAATAATACAAACAATAAATAATAACTGAATAACTGGGAGAAACAGATTGTCTTTTATGTCAGCAAGTCCTGAACAACATAAAGCCTTACAAAGACAAAACCCCTACCCGAAATGCCAGGGAAAAACGTAGAAGGAGTTGTACATCACAATGACTCAGCAGTGCCCTGGCAGCCAGGAGGGCCAGCCCTGTCCTGGGGGCATCAGGCACAGCATCACCACTGGGCAAGGGAGGGGATTGTCCTGCTCTGCTCTGCACTGGGGCGGCCTCACCTCCAGTGCTGGGGGCAGATTTGGGTGCCACAATATAAAAAAGATACTAAACTGTGTGTCCAAAGGAGGGCAATGAAGATGATGAAGGGCCTGGAGAGGAAGCCATACAGAGAGTGGCTGAGGTCACTTGGGGTGTTCAGCCTGGAGGAGACTGAGGAGAGACCTCATTGCAGTTACAACTTCCTTGTGAGGGGAAGAGGAGGGGCAGGCACTGATCTCTTGTCTGTGGTGCCCAGTGACAGGACCTGAGGCAATGGCCTGAATCTGTGTCAGGGGAGGTTTAGGTTGGGTATTAGGAAAAGGTTCTTCACCCAGAGGGTGGCTGGGCACTGGCACAGGCTCCCCAGGGAAGTGGTCACTGCACCAGCCTGACAGAGTTCAAGGAACATTTGGACAATGCTCTCAGGCACCTGGTGTGACTCTTGGGGACGATCCTATGCAGGGCCAGGAGTTGAACTCAATGATCCTTTTGGGCCTTTCCAACTCAGAATATTCTGTGATTCTATGAATAAACTGATTCTGATTTGACAATAACTTAATTTTAAAATCATATCAAGCAGCAGTAACAATAGTAAGAGAACACTGCAGGGGAGATTTGTTAATGAATAGCAATATGAATTCAAAGCACTAGGGTGCCAGTGGAAAATCTTAAATATTATTAGATAATACCACTAAGCAGAAGGTATTCTATCAAGATGTTGATTCATCTTGAATTTCAGAATCACAAAACCAAAGACTTCCCAGGTTTTTAACATAAGAGTGTTCAGTCCATCTGTCAGGTCACATAGCTGGGACCCATCCAGGGTCTGCATCAAAACAACTGATCAAAAAACTCATTCCAGTAGGCTCTGCCCAAGGGATCAGGAGGGGCAAGGACAGTTTATACTTGAAAAATTAATTCATCTCTGTCTTCACAAAGATAAGTACGTCCTATCTTTCCTCTCAGATGACTTTGAACCCAGAATATCAAAGTAGCAAGAGCAAAATATGATGTTTCTAGATGAACAAACACTGGCAACGGCACATGAAATAAATTTTCTACCTTCAATCTCAGTTTCTAGCCTTGAAGCTTTGATGATTTCTCTAAATCAATGATAATCATATGAAATTCAGAATCCCAGGTTACATGTGCCTTACGGTCATTATTGATATCATAATGCTATTAAAATTAGGGTATGATCAAAGTAGCATGGATTTACCCCAAATGTGGATACTAATGCATTCTCCCACAGTCCTAACACCAGTCTGGTCACTTGTATTTCATTTTCCTTTGTATTTCATTTGACCTCAGACAATTCACTCTACTTGAAGTTTGTTCTGTAATTCTCACAAAACTGTTCTGAGTTTCTTACAGATTGATTGATAGATGAACAAGTAGAAGATTCAGAAACAATTATCCTCCATCATAGGATGTACTATAGTAATAAGGATTTTTTTTAAGGAACTATTATTTAAGCTGTTTATAAAAATAGAACTGAAAAGAGTAATATTTCTGAACACTGAACTACAATGGATCATATTTTTAGATCAACTTGCTTTTCAGATATATGCAAAAAATCCTCTCAGTATTCCTCCCTCACATGTGAATTTGAAAATTTACTCCACAACTTCAAGAATGAAGGCGATACCTTCTTAAACCTGCAATAGAGAATAAAATAACACTTCTGGCATCTTGCTTCTGCAAGCATCTTTTTTAAAGCATTGTAGACATAAAACATCAAGAAAGAGCCAGCACTCTTTTGCTGATGTGGTGCCTGCTGATTTTGATACTCTTCTACCAGGCCTTGTGGCTCGCTGGTATGCAGTGCTCAGCTTCACAGCAATTACAGCCTGACGTGAGCAGAGCAGAGCTGCATGAACTGCTTTTGCCTCAGTGGTGATGTAATGGGAGAGGGCTTTTCCTCTGATCAGGTTCCCCACCCACCCTCCTAAGAGATAAGCTGAGGTTCTCGCAGAGGACGTTTAATGCCATGGAGTCTCTCATCCACCACGTGCGTAGTTTCAAGTTCCTTATTATGAGAACTGTGTGGACCAGCTGAAAGGATTAGAAGAGGAACAAAAAGGATGAGTTGAGAATAAACAGTGTTTAAAGAAACAGCAACTGGTTTAGATGAAGATGAAAAGCAACATGTAAAATAAGGGCAAAGGGTATAACAAAGAGGAAAGGAATAAATTTCACTCAATCCTTGTCCTACTGATGAGACAGAGAGAAATGTTTTTCAATATAGGTTAGATATTAGGGGTGTTCTTTCCATCTCAGACAGGTCTAAAGACCCATCTGTACACAAATGAAGAACAATCCATATCTCCACTTCTTCTAGCAGAAACTTAGAAGCCTACAGCACTTCTAGATATATACCTGTAGACATGTACAGTTAGAAAATTAATCCCATTATGATTATTTGGAAGGCATTTCCCAGGGAAACTATTAAAACAGTACAGACCAGTCAGTACTGGAGAATTTTGCCTACAGAGTATATGGTGTCTCCCTCAACACACAGTATCTAGAAGTAGGACTAACACCTTCAGCACTAATTTCCGTGGAGATGATCCTGCTGTGGAGTATAATAATGGGCCAAATAATGTCTCTTCTCATACTATATTCTATGATTTCTATGATTCTGCTTATAATCATAAAATCATAGAATGGTTTGGGTGGGAAGGGACCTTAAACATCATCTACTTCAGACTCCTCTGCTGTGGAAGGGACGCCTTCCACCAGACCAGGTTCCATCAAACCTGGCATTGAACATTTCCAGGGATGGGGCATCCACAACTTCTCTGGGCAGCCTGTGCTAGTGCCTCATCACCATCACAGTAAAGGACAATCAAAGGTGGCCAGGAATAGGGAAATAGGCTCCAAGAGACTCAAAGACTGGAGCAGACTGAAGGGAAGTGTCTAAAGTCAATATTGCCCCCCAGCTAAAATACAGACACTGGAAACTGTTTTGTTGGTTCAAAAAATCAGTAAAGAAATCAAAGTGAAACAAAGTCTAACAACATGGATGCTCAGTCCCATCTATCATAGCATTTCTGTATCAAATATAATGAATAAATAAATACTGAGACGATTCAATACTTGCTTGCTTTCAGGTCTTTGTTCAAAACAAGAGGGCAGAAAATTATATAAATGGAAGGAATAAAGAAAGTAGAAATTCTCATCTCCAAGGAGATGGGGTATAAAGAACAGCAATCACTAGGAGAGAAGATATTACTGCTCTCTCATTAATGATATGCAAAACCACTAAGAAAATGGTAGCATGTTGTTAGCAGCTTTTGGACAAATTGCAAAATTGCACAGTTCCTGAAAAAAACCAATTTTCACTGCAACCAAAAGCCATTTTGTTCATTTGTGGTAACGGTTATGTTCATTTCTGAACCATCACGAAACAGAACTCTTTGGGAAATAATACTAACCCCCCTCCAGGAAAAAAAACCAGCACAAGCATTGGTGTTTGGGGGGGGGGGGGGGGTGTTTCATCAGTAAGCTCAGATTTCACCGGAATGAAGGAAACAAAATGGTATCACTTCGCCTTAAAAATCACCAACTTCCCACACTCCTGAGGTATAGAACTTATAACAAAAATACTATCTGGTGAAACAGCAGAGTATGACTAAGAGTCATACTGGTTGCAGAAGAACAGAAAAAAGCTTGTTCCTCTGTAATGCTCTGCCAATTTTTGCCAGCTGTGAAGAAAATAAAACATTTGAGTATCTGAAAGGTATCATCCAAGTGCTCTTTCATTCGAATCTTTAGCATTTAAAATACTTTCAGATAAACTAAAGGAAATTTCAGTGAAAATTTCTTCTTAATCAAGGAGTCAAAACCCCAGCTAGAGATGGAAGCACAAACTATTTTACTTAATAAAAATTCTGTAAAATGTATGAATGCAAAACTGCTCAATGTTTTACGTTTTTTTATTCGAAATTTGAAATGCTGTAGCAACTATTTTTGTTTGAATTTTCATTGCTTCAAAATACAAATAACCAATAGTAAATACATAGTATGAGGGCATCTTACACTCCCATATCCTTCTCTCCTTATTCGCTAAACCACAGCATGACAGTCACAATGAATGAATATATGGGGTAAATAAAGACCTCCCCAAACTGTTTTTTTTACTGCTGGGTTACTCCATCACCCTCTACCAGTGCTCTCCACAGCCCAGAGGGGACCACAGGTATGGAGAATCCCTCAGCACTGGCTTTCTTCCTCTGCCTGTACAGTCTCACAGTTTTCCAGTAAGCTGCTGCTCGAGGTGACTTATACCCTTCCCAGTCTCCAGAAGCCAACACGTGTGCGTCCTGCTAATTGAAAGTGTTTAATATTCCTGTCAGTCAGACTTTTTCAAGCATCCAATTCGTACTTTCCTGTGTTCTGCAGTGAAGAAGATTCCCATGCTAGTTTTCAATCATACTTCTGTATATGTTGACAATGGATACTTCTCCTTGCTGATTCTCTGGAAATTTTGATAACAGTGAGCATGACCCCTGCCCTGACCCACTTCAGGGATGCCCTAAGTGATGTCTCCCAGATGCAGAAAGTAGTTCTGCATTCACTTGATTCACTCTCTGGCAGGCACAGCAAGGGAATTTCTTCACTCTTTCCTCCACCCTCAGCATTATTGACCCTTTATGTGGCCCGAAAGTGCCTTAGGAATTTGCTTGGCTTTATCAGGATGCAGGAGACAGTGATAATGGAGTCTGCCCATGGATGACTGTGTCCAAGGGTGTGAGGGGCAATCTTTTTTTCCTTTTTTTTCCTTATTTTTTTTAGTTAACTAAAAAAAAAAAATTATGTATCAAAGGCAGATTCCTGCCTCCTGCTTGTTCATTTGATCACTTCCCAGGCTGTGTCTCCTGCAGTGCTGTAGGGTTGCAGAAGCACAGACCCACACAAGTCAAAGGGTGTCAGAGCCTTCTCAGCCAGCAGTGAATTAACAACAAAGTAAGAATGCTCACACTGGGGCACATTGGTCTGAGTCCAGCCCAGGATCTCTCTCTGACAGCGGCCAGCTGAAGATGCCTTTTGCCAAACACAAGAATTAAACAAATGGGTAAAGGCTCCAGCAAGGCTGGAAGTTGGGGCTGCCTTAGGGACATGCTGAAATAGAGATCTCTACACTTTAGCTTTTAACAGCTCCAGATGGATTTTTATTCTATGGGCATATCCACTTGCTTTCGGGTAGCTTTGATAGTTTCAGGGAATTTCTCCTTTTGTGTCTCTGAAAACCGACATCTGATAATTTTATCTGACTAGATAACTCCCTAGCTCCAGTATAAAGACAGATACTCAATTCATGGGGTTTGTGCCATCCATGATTTACAGATCTCTCTCATATACCCTCTCTTGGCTGTGTCCTTTTTGGGCTAAAGAATCTGTCTATTCAGCCACACCTCGTGAAAAAGATGTCCCATATCCCTGATTATCCATATTAGTTTTCTCCAGTTCTACTGTATCTCTTCTGAGGTATGAAGGCAAGAGCTGCTTGTGCCATTAAAAAACTGGAGCGCCATAAACAGGGGCATAATGATACTTTGTGTTTCCTGTTCTTTTCTTGATATGTGTTTCTTTTAGCCACACTGACATTTTCATTACAGTTCCAGGATCCTCGGCCTTACATGAAGTCAATGGTTCTTCATTGTTAGATTTTAGTTTTTATGACCCTGAGAAATCCAATATTATAGAGAAATTTTGTCACTTTGTTCCCCACCTCTTCTTCCCCATCACCTATGAATATGTGGATCAGCACAGGTACATGGGGCAATACATGTTCTGTGTAGAAAAGCACACTACTAATCTGTTACAAGAAATCATTACAGAAAGAAAATCCTCATTCTCTGACAGGATAAAATGACTGTACAGTTTGCCAAAGTTATCCTTAAGAGGAAAAAGAGTGGGTTTAAACTTCTGATGGGCCTTTTCTGTAAAAGCTCAGTAAATAAAGTATTCAGCATTGGCAATTATTGCAGTAGCTTTTTTTATTCTAGGGTGCCCAAAATGTGCATGGGTCTGCTCTGACAGACATGCTGATTTAAGGCTATAAACATAAAAGTTTGTAGAAAGAAGTAACACCAACTTAGAACAGAAAACATGATTGAAAAAAAAAAACAAACAGAAAACCTATCAAGAATGTTGTCTGTTGATCAGATCTGTCAAGTAAACAAATGCCAATTTTTCTTGGTATAAGCTATTTATTTTAAACTGAAATGTAGAAGTGAATGGGTTTTTTTAAATATACAAGACTTTTTGAAACCAAATCATGCCTAAAAAATAAGTAACATAGTACAGTTTACATTAAAAACTTTTATGGGCTCCTGTCAGTGAAGATCAGAGAATTTGGGATTATGTGCATTCGATTGGTCTGGAATACAGTAATATTTATGAATTATTTTGTCTAGTATATGACTAGAGAATCTCAGATTTATGTTAACATTTTGTACAGTTTATGTAGAACATGTCTGAATAGACTGACAACAGTCATCTAAATCATTTTTATTGCATGTTTGACTCACATGTAATTATAATAGTTATCTCAGCTGTAAAATACAACACAGCTCATCAGTTTGTGTCTGTTGTGGGCTACCAAAAAATGAGAAAAACTTTGGTCTTTAACTACACAGGGAGAAAAAAAGGGACAAAACCCTCTTTTGTCCTTCAGAGAACAGAGAGATGACCAGGGATCTGACTTGAAAAGAAAACAGAATGTACAATGGGACTGGATAAAGAAATTATGATCAGTGAGAAGCCTCAGATTATATGTAATCATAGGAAAATAGGTCTGTAACAGACCTTGATTAGTCACTTGGTCCATCCTCCAATTCCAATGCCAGATCAATAGTACTTAATATTTGTCCAGTTCGTACTTAAAGACATCCAGTAACAGAGACACCATTACACCCTGTGATACGAAGCTGTGCCTCACTAATGTTGCCATTAGAAAAGCTTTTCCTCCTTGATGCAATTTAGGTCCATTACATCTTACCCTACCTACCAAGAATAGATGATTCCCCTTCTCTTTGCAATGGCCTTTTAAGTATATGAAGAGCCTTAGCGTGTCTGTCTTCTGCCTTCTCTTCTCTAGCCTGAACAACTCCGGCTCCCTCAGTCTTCCCAGCCCTCTGCCCATCCTTGCTGCCACCTGCACCAACTCCTGTGGTTCTCATAGCTCTTGATGCACAAAATGGTGCACAGAATCAGCCCTTCCACTGATGTCCTACCAGTATTGCACAGAGCCTACAGATTACTCCCCACATCTCTATCTTCCTGGAATGTTTACTGCTTTTGCCAGGAAAACACATCGCTGACTCATACTCAGCTTGTGACTTATCGCAGACTCCAGATTCCCTTCTGGAAGATTACTTCTTCACTCATTGTTCATTTCCTGAATTTGTGCAATTTTTTATACCTGCCTAGGCTTATTGCTCTTGTCCCCCCAACATGGGTCTTATGTTTTCTAGACCAGTTTTCTATATGTCAAGACCCTAATCCCCTCTTCCAGCATGCCTGCAATTCCTCAAATAACCAAACAGAACTGGATTTCGATTCCTACAGGATCCTACATGGTAAACCCATTTTGACAGCAGCTATTGATACCTACTCGATAGGCATGGTTATCTACCTAGTTAAAACCCAGCTTCACAGCAGCTGCACACAGATTACATCCCCCTAGCTTTTTATCAGAATGCCAAAGTGCAATACCAAACAATGAAACACTACATTTTTGCATGACTCAGTTGCTGTGGCAACATAAATTAACAAAATGTACATTGTTGTAGCAGCTTTGTCATATAAATACATAGGCTTTTCCACGCAAATAATGGCAGAAGCAGCACAAGATTCTCAGATGAAAAAGTATCTGGACAAAATGTGATGGCTGAAAAGGTAAAATAATGCCAGGTGAAGGCTAAACAAAGAGCTAAAAAACCATCTAGATATTTCAAGGATGTCACTTTGGAATCAGGGACCATAATTGTGGTTAAGCAGAAGGAAAGGATAAATGTCTACCTGCCAAAGATATCCAAACAACCAAAACAGAAAGCCACCAAGAAATGTGCTTAATGTTCAGGATCTTCAAGTAAAGCAGCAGTTATTTAAGAAGACAAAAGCAACAGGCACTAATACTGATGGCATTATGCTGAAATCAGTTATCTGCTCTGGCATATCTGATAATCTCAAGCACAAGGTAAATCAAGAGATTTTGGGGGGGTTACCTCAGAAGCAGGTTGTTGTGGACAGAAGCATAAACCTCAGAGGTTTCCCAGGCTGAGAGGGTGAGGAGCAGGTTCAATTACAGGGGCTGGCCAGTGTATTGGACAACTGAAGGAATAAAAGAGCCATTCCCTGTCTGAGGCAGAAAATATTCAAGTAATGGAAAACAGCTGAAATGTGCAACGTAATTGAAAAGGCAAAGAAATTCTGAAAAGATGAATGTGCATTTCTTATACTAAAAAGAGAGATAAATGATGTAGAGCTGTTAGAAAAAGTTTGACTTGACAGACATTGATAAAGAAGACAGACGGGAAATCAGAGTTAACACATATAGGAGATCAGTTTTACAGAAAAAGTATTGTTTATAAACTTCTGCTATTCTATATAATGTTGTAGTTATGCCAATACAGATTCTGGAAACAAAGGAGGTTCTGGTTTCCTAAAAGGACAGCTGGTCCCATTTTCCCTTTTCTTGCTTTCAAGTACTGATTAATCCTGTGAATGTGTTTTCATTTTTCAACAACTTTTTCTTTCATTAGCTGACCAGGAAAGTGTTGTGAAACATGTGAAAGTCCCAGAGAAGCCACGGAAATCCCGAGTTTCAACAAAACCTGAAGAACAGTGATGTAGGAATGACTGGGGACATACAATGGGGAAGGAAGAAACAGATGTGGGAAGTTCTGAAGGCATGGCATATAAATCCCCAGCCTCTGACTGCCCTACCCTGAGAAAGTCTTTTAACACTTACAATCCCTCCTTCAAAGGTACTATTACTGTATTGCGGGTGTGTGGTCACAGAATAGAAAAATCCTGGTTTCTGACTCTCAAGTCAGAAACCTATTCCCGTTTTAATTGAGAAGCAAGTTGTTTCCTAAGGCAATAAGGAGGAAATGAGGCTTTACCAACGAGTAGTGCAGTGACATCAAGCAGCTCGCTTCATTTTGAGTAGCCCTCCCATTTGAGCAGACGTAACTCATGCCTATAAGCGCCATGTTTTAATTACTCACAACGTACTGCAGGTTTACAGAATCACAAGATCTTCTAAACAGGAGACGAGATCAAAAAGATCCTTTTGACAAACTCAGGAGGAGCCATAGTATACTAGGAAAAAAAGTTAACGTGAAACTCTTGTGATTTTAAGTAGTTTCAAAATCGATTCCATATTGCTCTGTTCTCTCTTACTCTGATAATTGAGAATCATTTTCTCCAGCACTGCAGTGCTTTTAACTGACTCATATGCTCCTCAATCACCAGCAAAGGCTTCCATAATAAGCAGCAAAGTAGCACTGCAAGTGTCTAACTCTTTCATCTTGCTTTCACCAATTTCCCCTATTAAATTAATATTCATAGTCACATTTGGACACCACTCTGGCTCTGAAAGAGCATCAGCATATGGGACTGAGGGAATGAGCATTTTAATTTTTTAAGTAGAGGCCTCAAATTCCTTCTGTACAGCTAAGTAGCTAACCAGGGAAGAGAGGTGGCCTTTTACATCATGAACTGAACCCTCCAAACTTGTGCCTAGGATGGGGATGAGATCCACTGAAAAATTCATCAGACTTTGTAATGAATGAGTCAAACGAACAAAATCATGTCATCACTCTACAGGCTATGTCAGGTCTAAGAGGGAGGGTTTATGGAAACTTATACAGGAAAGCAACGTAGCCCTGTGCCACCACAATCTTTTGTCCAGGCAAATCTATCACGTTTTATTGAAAAAAATAACCCCTGCAAACTAGCCCTTTGGGCTCATATCTCTGTGTAGAATTTCTGTAAACTGGACGCAAAATTTTTAAAATTTAGCTCATTTTCTGCTGGGTACCAGAAGAGGTTTTTATAAATTCCAATAGTAGAACAGGAGCGGGTAACAGTTATGTATCTAGATATATATATATACACACATACACATTTGCAGTCTGTGAGTAGCAATAGCTGTATGTCTTATCTTTATATACGATATGCTCCATCAGCTACGAGCCGTAATCACAACACCAGACTTTCATTCATATCTTCTAAGCAGCTCCTGGCGCTCAGCCGCCTCGGCAGAAGCACAGAAGGCTGGGTGGGATGGTGAGAGGTAGATTACTTCAACTGCATAAAAGTAACGGCGGGGTGGGAGGAAACACCTCGTAATTAGAACACGGGACGGAAATTAAGGTCTCAACCAACTCTGTCACGGAGGGAGTTGGTGATCCTTGGCGAAAATCTTCCCGGCCGCCCTCTCTCCGCCTGCACAGCCGGGGCGGTGGGCACAGGGACACTTGCCCAGCGCACGCCCGTCAGCAGCCGGAGCTTTTCTCCGATGGCGGCAGGACCTGTGCCGGCCCGGAGCACCAGCTGCCCAGGCCGCGCCGCCCCGGCGCTCCCCGCTGGCCCCAGCCGGTAACGTAGCGGCGCTCTGGGAGGGGGGCACCGCGGCAACCTTCGGCAATCCCGGCGGGAGCCCCCGGCGCGGGGGGTGAGCCGTGTCCCTCGGCTGCCCACCGCTCACGGCCGCTGCCGAGGCCGGGCCGGGCGGCTCCCCGGCCGGCTTTCGTGGCGCCCCGGCACCAGGTGCCCCCGTCCGCCCGCCCCAGCTCCCGCCCGGGCGAGGGGCGGCCCGGCGGGGCCCCGCGGAGCGCCTCCCGCAGCACGGAGGGGATGCGGGCGGCGGCGCGGCGGCGGGCGAGGTGAAGGCGGCCTCGCGGCTGCCGGCGGGCTGCAGGTGGGTGGCTGCGAGGCCGCGGGGACGCGGCGGCCCCGGGCGGGCCCCGGCGATGGCGGCGGGAGAGAGCCGGGCCGCGGCCGCCGCGCTCCGCGCTCCCGCCCCGGCGCCGCCCATTGCCGGGGCCGGGCCGGCGTCGCGGCCCCGTGTTGACACACGCGCCGGCCCTGCCCCCGGCGCCTCCCCGAGGTCGCCCGGTGGAGGTCGCCCGGGCGGCAGAGGCCGCGGCGCGGCGGCGCTTCCCGGGGAGGGAGGAGACAGCCCCGGCCCTCTGCCCCGAGGGGCTGGCGGCATCGCCCCGCGCCTCGGCAGGCCCCGTCCCTCCGGAAAGTTTTCCCCGAGCTGCTCGCTGCCGAGCCCGGCGGGAGGCGCGGGCCGAGGCGGCGGGGGCGGCCGTGCCCCCTTGGGCAGCGCCGGGCTGGCCCGCCCGCTGCGCCGCGCCCCGCCCGCCGCCGTGCCGGAGCTGCGGCTGGCCCGGGGGACACGCGTACCTGCCACACCGGGAGCCTGACAAGGAATTTAAAACTTGTTCCAGGTACTTTACCTACCCTGCCGTTCCCCTGCTTCTAACTTTCGGGGTTGTTTTTGTGGGTGTTTTTTGTTTCTAATAATTACGTGAGAAAGTGTAGCTTTATTCCCTCCGCTTTGTGTGAGAGAGCCGGCTGCATAATTTGGCTTGCTCTATTTAACCGAACCGTAATAAGTGTCGGTTTCACCATTCTCAGATCTGGCTGTGGCTTCTAAGTCGTAATTTCTCGTAAAAATTAATTTTCAATCACCTGTGTGTTTTGGACCTAATTCTGCAGGCATGTCTGAGTAGCGCCGGGCATGTACGGTTGTATTTGTGGAGCGGTGACGTTAGTTTATAATGCCCCCGGGGGAGGAAACTCCGCCGGGCTGTGCTTGTGCAGCACATTCTGCAGCCGGACCTGGCCCTGGCTGACGCTCCCGTGCCTGGCTCTGGTTTGCTACCTCTGACAGGACCAAATAGCCCTTAAGCGATGGTGTTGCCGAAAGTTGGGTTAAGTAAATCCATCCCACTGAACAACAGACCACAATTTTTGAACAACAGATGTATTGAAATGTCTTGTTTACTGTGTCTTGTCCTCTTGATCTGTGTTTGCGAAGCGGAGACATAACTCATAATTGCGGCTCTTAGGGTTATGCAATTATCAACGTACTTAAGATAGCAGTAGCACAGTCTTTTTGATCTGGAAGGAAAATAAACCATTCAAGTATGTCTGGGTTTTCAAACTGGCAGGGTACTTCCTCTTCCACTGTCTCCTTACCACGTAGCATTTGCCCACATAGCAAGCCAGTGAGCTGACAGTAAGACTTCTTCAAGGATTATATTAGATATATCTTAGTGAACTGAATTTTCTAACTGGCAATGCTCCAGGGTGATACTACACTTCAGCGGAGTGTAATCTGTCATGAATGAATCTGAACTCAAGAACGCTGGCATTTTAAAGAGAATGTGTTATCTCAGTATAAAACACGTTTGCAACTATTTTAGGGAATTAGGGGGGAAATTTTCTGTTTTCTCTCTCCCCGCTCCCCCTTCTCTCTTTATTAATTAGCCTTTATTAATTACTGTTAAGAATTCAAAAACTTCCTTTTGTGTTTTTCCTAATGAAGGTAGTTGAACCAATTGGAAGTATTTCATCTCTCTGCAAATCTTACCATGGTTATTACACCTCTATTAGTACACCAGACTTCTGGGCAGCAGTCACCCAGTGGAGCTACAATTACCATTACCATTTGGAGTCCTTTTAAAAAGGCAGTTATTATTTATGAGGTCCTCATAGATGGAACTCCTCTCACAGTGTTTTTACACATCGGCAAATCAAAACACACTTTAAAAAAGGTTGTCTTAAAATGTAAATGCAGAGAAGTGGAGTTTATTGAAGGAATGCAATTTAAAAACAAACCCCATACTCTCAAACTGACAGAGCATGAAGGGATTATCCAGACTTGACTCATCTGTGCAGATTGTGCATTTCATGCTGACTGCTGTGCTGAACAACACTGCTGCAGTGATTTCACTGCCTGCTTCTCTAGGTTGTACCAACCTTTAAAAACATTACTGGTGTTCCAGAGCTGTTGATACTTTGAAGAAAACTAGGCTTGCAGTTGGTGAGACTTGAAAAGATTGGAAATTCAGTTAGATATTTGATGAAACCTATTTACTATGTATTTACTGTTCAGTTTTACATAGGTAACTCAATAACCTTATGCGATTTTATTTTGCGAGATCTTATACATCCTACGTGCAGCTGAAAATATTCTTTAAGCAAGCTGGAGAAAAAGCGGTTCAAAGTCAGTGTGAGGTAAAATGAGGAACTTGTTTGGCTCAGGTCAGTTTTTGTTGTACTCAAATGGCTACAGCTAAGCAGCTCCATTTGTAGAAAAGAGATGTGTGGTTTAGTTTGACTTCTTTCATTACAGGAGTCATAAAATCTTGTTTGGTATTTTCTGCGTCATCTCCCTAACTTCAATCTTGAACCAGTTATTAAAAAAAAATCTGCCCTTGAGAACTAAAGAGTCGGTTTCGTTTTTTACCCCTGGTTGCCCTTTATTTTTTAATTTAAACAGATCATAGCAAATCACCAGCTTTTGCTAGTCTCAGCCTCCCATGATCAATCTTTTCATAATTTGTATTTTAAATAATTCTTAAAAGCTGAAATGCTTCAGAGTGAGTGACAGTAGTAAAAAAGGGGGAGAGGGCTTTATAGTAACAAGGAGAAACGGTAGAAAATGTGTGATGTAAAACTTCTGCTTTTCCTCTTCTGTAAATGTTATTCTGCTGCTTTTGCTGTTCTGTGAAGCAGTGTACCACATGTAGCTAGGTAGTTATGGATAAGAGTTTTTCTAAGTTATTCAAGAGATATTTCATCGTGCAGTCATTTCCATAGTGTTTGTTGCCATGGGAGCTAGCCAGCAGCCTTACTGATGATCGATGTGATTACACTTTGTTTTTTGACTTGGGGTACTGAAAAGTGTGTCTGAGCTACTGTAAGAAACAGATGATGTACAAAGACTACAGAGAGTTGTTTCTATGAAGAGACTGAAGCACTTCTGTCCTCGGAGTGAAGTTGTTGTATAGTGATGCTTTATATCTCTTATCATGTATAGTTATGTTTAAAATGCCTCATGTCTCCAAGCTTGCTAAATATTTACAATAAATGTACTACTTCTACCATATGTTTGAATCAAGAAACCTATTAATTGAACAAGCCCGTATTTTTATGCTTGAAAGAATTGGCACTTCATTTTAATTGCTAAATTATATGTTAAAAGTAGAACATATAAAAAGTAGAGGTGAAATGGTGTAATGAGAATCAGAGTAATTTTTCTTACTTCCTGGCCTCAAACTGTAGTTATTTTCAGTTAGAAAATAGATAGAAAATCAATTGTAATCTGCTCATAATTGCCTTCCTGGTAGAGTTATGAGGCATTTCACTCCCTCTTCCATCCCCCACCCCACTCCTTTTTCTTCATCCTTTTTTTTTTAAATTTTTTTTCTCACTGTCTGTATTTTTGCCTCTCTATGTCTTGTAGAATAGGCAGATCTCCAGAGCTAAAGGAGATTTTTCATTGAAAAGCCCTTCATCTTTAAATGTTTTTGTGTAACAGCTTGAGGCTCTGTCAAAAAGCATGTTCCTTACCAAATTGTTTAGTGATGAGTAGAAATTGACGGAGGTTTTCATAACCTTGGGGCTTTCTGCTTAGATGAACCAGGCATTTCTCTTTTACCTATCAGGATTGATTACTTCAGGTTAGATCACATTTCTTATGTAAAAAGCTTAGTTTGCACTACCAAAACTCCAAATTGTGTTTTGCTTACCAAGAAGTGCTGGGCTTGACATTTGGCACTGACTTTCGGACTCTGTTAGGGTGTTGTACTAACCAGTTAAAGAATTATTTTAGCTCTTTGGCAAACTCAAGCTCCTTTCATTCTTGAGTCATAGCTGCAGAATGAGAATGTTTTGAAAGCATACCTCAATTTTAAGACTTGCACCTCTGCTCTCCTGACTCGAAAGGTCCAGACGAGACGTTTTCAAAGTTTGCCCTGGGGACTAACGTAGCTCACCCTCTGCAACTGTGAGATTCATCATTCTTCCAGGCTTATGTCACAGCGTGTACCAGACTACCTCTCCTGATGGCTTGGCCATTTTAAGGTTGTATTTGCTTGATTTATGATACCAGTGTAATCCTTTAAAATTTGACATATGTCATCCTGCTCCCTGGAAGGGTGGGTGTGTATTTATGTATTTATATATTTATATGTATGTATGTGAGTATGGGTAGATGGATACAGAATAGAATGCTAGACCATCCCAGGTTCTGCTGTCCTTTAAATGGTGAAACCTTCTATGTGCTCATAAATGTAGCTCCCAGTACCTCTGTTTTAGGCCAAAGTGATTTGATTCTAAATTCTTTCAGGATAAAGATGTTCTGTGCATAAAATTTCTGCATTATTATACAAAGTATTTAAAATGTATTCTGTCTTAAAATTACAGTTTCCTTCAGGTGATAATGAGGAAACTAAAGCTTTATTCAGGAGGAGGGATTTTACTTTTTGGGAAGTTGGTATTTTGAGAAAAGAGTAGGTAGAGAGGAGGGAGGGGCAAGACATTCAGTGATTGGGAGTGCAGAGAAGTTCAATGGATGTTATTAATCCTCCCAATGGAAGAAATAGAGTAATTTCTTTTGGTATGAAAGGAATGTCTTGGGAGGTGGTTGAAAGTTGCAGAGGAGTGCCAGAGATTGAAGAGTCAGTGAAGCTGGAGGTGTCCAGTAAATGTGACACAGGTTATTGCAAATACCTGAAAGGCATTTTGCTTGCTGTGGGTAGGTAAAGCTCGGAGTCTAGGGAGAATCTTAAAGAGTAAAATCCTTGAGCCCTTTACTACTTGGCAGAAATTCACATGATAATTCCTAAATGACCATTTGTGTGAGCCATGCCGTCCTATGAGCTGAGAAAGGTAATGTGCTAAGTTGTGAAATCAATGAATCAGGCCCATGAAGCTTTGAAGTTTTGTGATGAACTGAAAATTTCAGTGTTGCTGTGACTTAGACCTTTTATCTTAGGATTAATGAAATTTGGTGGTTTGGCAGAGATTGTCTGGAAAAGGGACAGATTGTGTTTCCTTTAGCAGAAGCTACTTTCCTAGTATACTTTTGTTCTTTAAACTGTTAACGTAAGTAGCTGGTATCTCATTCTTCATCTCTCTGCTCTCATAAGTTACCATTATAGTTGGTGCCTTGACTCTCAACAGGTCTCTTGAGTCCTTTGTCATCTGTAAAGCTAATATTTGAATTGCTGAGTTACCTGATCTTTCCAGATTCAATGCATGGCCTCATTTTTGATGGGAGACAGCTCTCTTATAAGAAGTGCCATAAACACTCTCAAGGAGATCTCAACTTTGTCTTAGTGGAGAGCCTTAGAGCCTCATAACTTGCAGCAACATCCCCTAAGGCTTTTCCACCTTAAAACATTCAGCTAATTTGGAAACCTCAGATGATTTTTCCTTCAGCAATAATTCCAATACATGCTATTTGTAATGCCAAACACCTCTGGAAATGGTTTGTTCTGGCTAGGGAAGGACTGTGATGTACAAGTGCCCAGGGCTGTGCACCTGGGTTCGCATGTCTCTGTAGCAGCTGCTTCTGGGATTTGTGCGGCCATTCTTGCTGGGCTGCCAACTAGGCCTTTGCTGCTCTTGCTGAGCTGTGAGTTGGGCTCATTAGAGTTTCTGGAACTGTCACTGTTGGGATTACAGTCTGAGTTTCTTGAAGTTGTTGCTGAGCTACAGCCCATGCTTTCTGGTCAAAGATGAAAATCAGAGTTTTCTGCTTCAGCTGTTTCCCCAGCCACTTGTTCATTTGTCTTTTCATAGCTTTTTGCTGTAGCTGTTGTGTGGAAGAAAATAACATCTGGTGTCATGCATACATTGATGGGACTTTAATCTGGTTCCAGCAAAAGACTGTGTGGCTAAATGTGTTTAGGTAGTGCCCACTTCCTGGAGGTTGACCTTACTGCCAGGACTCATTCAAAGTCACGACCTTGTGTGAGCTCTTTGCTCTCTTCTCTGAATTGACTATTGCTTGTAAGTGAAACTGGTAATTTAGGAGAAACTAAACTGCAGATCTCGCAGAGACGTGGTGTGTGTTTGCATTCTGAAATTATGCAGCCAGTTTTTTTCAGGACTGAGAATAATTGTTCTTTGATAAGTTTTAATGATGCTGATACCATGCATGGTCTCTTCCTAAGGTTTTGTTCAATATTTGCTGATAGTCTGCCGTCCAGTTTGTTCATAAAACTGGCAGCTCTAAAGTTTTATAAGGCTGTGGTAGCACTCTAAAATGGGACACCTTGGTAAATTTTGGACGTCAGTATGTTACAAATCAGTTTGCTTTTGATACATACATATGTTGCAAGAGAGGCCTCAGGTATTTCATTAGTGTGAAATAGTCATCATCATCTTAAAGTTGATCTTTGTCACTACTTCTGTGAGCAGTTTGAATTGTTCATCTGCAGCTTGAATGTACTCATGGTTATGCTTGTGAGAGCTCTGATGAGAAAATGTTTGTAGTGGGCAGACTGAAAACAGATGCCTCCAGTGGGTATTGTATATAGGGTTTAGTTCATCTGCTGACATGAGATCCTATTGTGGAAAGTAAAGCCTCAGCCCTTGATAAATGTAAGATGATGTTGCAGAAATAGATAATAAGACTAAATAGGCCATATTATCAAGAGCATTGCCCTCGGGTCAAGTGGAGTGATCATTTACCTCTTTTTGGCACTGATGAGATTGTATTTGGAGCACTGAGTCCAGCTTTGGTCTCTAAAGGACAGGAGAAGACACTGCCTTACAGGGACAAGTCTAGTGGATGGCTACCATTAGGCTGATTAGGGGGCTGAAGTACATTGTGTAACAAGGGGAGACACTGGGAGAGCTGAGTTTGTTCGGCTTTATTTAAGAGAAGACTACGGGGGATCTTATTGCTGTCTTCAGCTCTGTAATTTAAGGGTTTGGAGAAGACAAAGTACTCTATTTGGAAGCACGTAGCAAAAGGACAAGAGACAGCAGTTGGCAAGGTATAGTGGAGCAATTCTGGCTGAAGTTGAAGAAAAAGGTCAGCATGGGAATACTTACACACTTGGGCAGGTATTTGAGGAAGTTGCAGAGTCTCCAGCCTTGGAAATGCTCAAAAGTTGACTTGGAAAAGACACAGAGCAACCTCCTCTAGCTGACCCTGTATTAAGTGGGGGTTGTTGGACTAGTTGATCTCCTGAGATTCCTTCCAAAGTAATTTTTTTTAATACTAAATGTTAATAGCATTACCAGTTCTGAATGAAGTATTCCCATTTGCATCTGTCGTTATCAGATCTGTCTTCATGACAAGGACTCTGAAGAGCAAAGTATGAGCACTAGGGGCTCAAAAGGGCTCAAAATGTTAGCCTTAATAAAGAAATCTGTGCATGAACTGACAGGTCTAAAATCTAGCTGGCTTTTCAACTAAATATAAGAAAATTTGGTCAGCAATATTCATTACTACTTTAAAAGTTGCTGACTTCTGAGCTCAGAATGACCCTGAGACTGCAAATAGCTGGGAAAATTATGTGAAATCAGTAACTTGGTTTGTCTCTTTCTGATGTACTACATTATTAAACATGAGCAAGCTGTTTTATTAACATGTAAAATACTAGAATTTCAAAGCTTGTATGTAGCTTAGTGTGGAGACTTTCTGATGGTCTTTCCTGAGTTCAGGAATACAGTAAATCTGAAGAAAAGCTATACTTAAATGACAGGTAATAAGACTTCTCTGCAGCTATTTTATTTCATTCCAAGAATCCAAGTCCATTTGGAACTTTGATTTGCAGCTACAGTAACCCACTTTGTGTAAGGTCTGGCTGTTGTCGGGTCTATTAAAATCTTCCCCAGAAAGTAAGAAACAGTTATGTACTAAGTGTGTCTCAACAAACCACATCATCATCTCTGCATTCCCTGATTCTTAGCTTACTAAATCCCGGTTAAAAAATTGAACCTTAACATGTTCTCTGACTCTTTCATCCCAGTAGAGAGTAAATGGCAAGGCTGAAAGTCGTGCAGAAAATCTGCTGCTGGCAGTTCTCTCGCAGAAGGCTCCAGGCCAAAAGGACTACTGCAGCCGTGTGGTACAGGCATAGGAATTGTCTCTCAGATAAGCATAATACTGTGAAGCCATTTAGGGCGACACAGAGTCCAACCAACACCTTGAACTCTGTCCAGGAACCCTGGAGATTATGGAGCACTTTTGCCAGCAGCATGGCCTGAAACACAACCTGGCCATGTCTCTAGACAGTTTGAGAGGCCTATTTTCCTCTGACAAACCTTTCAAACTCTTAACAATAGTCTGTGGCACAGATAAAAGATATTAGGTTGACTAGCTAAGTGTATTTAAATGAAGAGAATACTTTTTTTCATGTAACCATGTTAGTTTTGTTAGAGGATTTTCTTCTGACAGAACAAATTTGAATAAAAGTACTTTGCTAAGCATGATGGTATACGCTTTGTACAGTTGTAGGCATTGTCTGGCTGCCCAGTATTGTCACAGGGAAAGTTAATTAGACAGTTCAAATTTTCATGCTCAGAAAGCATACAGACAATGTGACTCTTTTTGGAAGTGGGAGGAGATCAAATCTAACATGTGTGTATTGGTGGAAACGTGTTTTTTTTTTTTTCCCTGGAATGCTTTGTATTTCAGTGTCTGCTTCAATTCATAAATAATAAAATTTAAAAATAAATTAAACAGTTACAATCTTAAAGTAAGCACTGCTCCCCCATTTGTTGCAGAAATGGACAGTGCATTTCACACTTGATGAGATGTGTTGATGAGAGCAGTTGCCCAACAGCCACCTTAGTACATAGAAGGGGGTTTCAGTGCTTTCTGGCTTGCAAACCTCTGAATACTTTCTGGTAGAGCTTTGTGTCTGTTCCCAAAAAACCCCCAAGAATTTCTGGCCATGTGACTTACACATGGCCCTTGGAAACAAGACTTCTTTGATCATCCATCTGCGTGCATGCCCTGGTGTGCTTGT
This sequence comes from Monarcha castaneiventris obscurior, assembly GCA_026261815.1. Lineage (NCBI taxonomy): Eukaryota > Metazoa > Chordata > Aves > Passeriformes > Monarchidae > Monarcha > Monarcha castaneiventris. The sequence continues at coordinate 2,647,956 of JAMPIT010000350.1, read as the reverse complement.
GCAGATGTGGTTATAGTGGCTTGTATGTTTGTGCTGGGGTTTAACCACATTTGAGTGGGAGCATCCACTTAAAGATGGGGAAATCCTTGAGCCTGCTGTGTGCTGGAGGCAGCCAGCAGTGGCCTGGTTGTGTTAGGAGGGATGGTGCAGCAGGTCAAGGGAGGTGATCCTTCCCCTCTGCTTGGCACTGGTGAAATAAATCTGGGCTCCCCAGTACAAGAAAGACATGGAGTTACTGGAGTGAGTCTAATAAAAGGCCAGAAACATGATGAAGGAACTGGAGCATCTCCTCTAGGAGAAAAGGCTGAGAGAGCTGGGACTGTTCGGCCTGGAGAAGGGAAGGCTTGTGGGTATCTTACCAATGTGTGTAAATATCAGTGTGTGCAAAGCAGACAGAGCCAACGTCTTTTTAGTGATGCCCATGGGCAGGACCAGAAGCAATGGGCACAGACTATTCCTTCTGAACATCAGGAAATGCATTTTTACTGTGAGGATGACCAAGTACTGGTGCAGGCCGCCTAGGGAGGTTGTGGAGTGTCCATTCTTGGAGATGTTCAGATGCTGTCTGCACAGGGTCCAGCTCTTGGCAGCCCTGCTGGAGCAGGGGAGTTGGAGCTCATGTCCTACAGAGGTCTCTTCCAACTTCAGCGATTCTGTGATACTGTGAAAGGAACATAGCTTTGGGAACCATGCCTGCAATAAATACCTGTAAGTTATGGTACTGGGGCAATGACTTTTTCATCATCCTCGTAGGCAAATAGTGGAGTTTTGCCACATGATCAAAGCTACTGACTGTTAAAATTAAAATCTGCTTTGGAAAATATATTTCATTTCAGGTGCTGCATCTCAGTTGTGGTAATGAGGAGTGACACCAGTGTTTTTTGGTGTTGCAGAATGCTGCTTTATGCTTTCTGTGTAGTTGGCTGGTGGGGCTCAAGCCTCTTGGGCTCCTGATGTAGGCAAACTGTGCAGCTGCGGGCGGGTGCCTTGTCATGTCGTGATGAACAGCTCATGGTCACTGCCTTTGTCTACCAACAGCAAGTGAAGACTGGGTCTGTTTTACCCGTGGTTTGCAAAAAAGTAATCACTGCTTATGATAAAGCTTGGGGTTTTCCACTTCTCTTCAAAACCTCAGAGCACATCCTGGTATATGTTGCAATGGTTTGCTCAAGTCTTGCATGCAGCCAATGTACTGATGATCTAATGGGATTATTCCAGAAACTGTGGACATTCTGACCCTCTTTTAAATGATGTCCTGCTGGAAAATGCATCTCTGCTTTTTTAAATTTTAAGTATAACTAGAGAGAGATAGTCTTTTTTTGAAGAGTGAAAGAACTCTTCCCCACTTTGTTTTAATGCATTTGAAAGTGCATATTTTCTACAGAGCAGTTGTACTGCATTTGAAAATACAGTTGAACCTTATTTTAAAATATGGAGGGTTTTAAAGTTTAGTTATTCTCTAGGCAAAACATTACTCGTCTTTATCATAATATCAGTTCTGTTTCTGAATTCTAGGCACTCTTTACGGGTCATTTAATTCACTCCTTTGTATGGCTGTGGAGTGGTGGTGGTTTTTTGTCTGTTTTTGACTGTATGTAGATCCAGTCTAGAGCACCACTTACCACTCCTCAAAACTAGGTGAACTTCTTTCAAGTGCTCTACTTAAGACAGTTTGCATCCCTTCACATAACTTGAAAAGAATATTCTTTTTGTATTGCCACCTTGTAAATTTAAAGATAAGAATCTCCTTTGCAGCTCCCAAGTCCAACAGTAAATGTAAGTTTTTTACATTTTTTTGGGCTGAGTTTTGTCTGTAGCCTATAACTTTAATTTCTGTTTCACAAATGCAATGATACATGATTGATTTAGCTTTTAAAGTATGTTCTTACAAAGGCATCGTTTATTAGAGGAGGCTTAGCATAAAGTTCTACAATAAAAGATAATTAAATACTTTAATGGGACAAATTGTCTTTCTAATTGCTGCAGTAATACCCCTGGAGTTACAGAATGACAGAATGACCACTTCGTATGCTTGCGTAAAATAATTTCTTTTTAAATAAGGCTTTTCTTTTTTTTTTTTTTTTTAGTGTTTTGGGGTTTTGAGGTCATTTAAGGGGTTTTTTTCTGCCTTATAGCAGTGCTTCTCTAATATCTTCAGCTTCTGCTGTCTGAATTTCCCAGCTGTTCCAGCTCTCCCTGCTTTGGTCTCTCTGATCCTTCCATGCATGCTTTTCACACCAAACTGGGCAGTGTGGGGGGTAAAGGGGACACTCTCCTTCCCACCCCTCAGCCAAACCAAGAGACGCCCTGGTCTGTGTCTCTCTGCAGCATCCCATCCCTTTCCTGTGTGCCATTCTGAAATCTCCTTCCACCATGGAGTCTCCCAGCCTATCACCTCCAGGCAATTCAGGATTTTGTGCTGGCCTGCTGTTTAATCTAAACTGGCACTAGGGACCTGACAAGCACTGTACAAAATGTCCCATACCTAGCAGCCACAAAAATAGGTTTTTATAGCTTACTCATCTTGGAAGACCAGAAATTTGAAGGAGCTGTTACATTTGCTGTGTTTGGCTTTAATTTACTACCTCTTTATGTTTTGTGTAAGAGGAAGCTGTTGAACTAGTTTTTGGATTTGGAGGTTTTAGCTCAAGAGGTAGAACCTGCTTTCTCCTTTTGTGCTGTGTACCTTCTGGTTGTGCTCTTACAGCCTTTCACAGGTATGATGGCAGAGCCACAGTGTTTCACACTAAAGTGTCTTTGATGAGGTAATCATTCCTGCAAGGAAGCCTCATGTACTGGTTAAACCTTGATATGAATGCTTTTCTGTCATCACAAGCAAGATTTAATAGGACGATCTGACACCTTGGAAACCTTCGATAACCCAGCTTCTTTTAGGGAGGAGCTGAGAAGATGCTTCCACAGGAGGCAGCTGGTTTAAGTAACTGATACTGTGCACAAGATAATTAGAAAATGTATTCTTAATTCACACAACTATAGCTTACTAGAATATATTCTGTAAATTTAACAATGTAATGTAAGTCTTCAGATTGCATCCATTCTCACTTTGGTCATAGTGCTGCAGCATGGTGTTTGCATGAACATTAATCTGCAACTAAGTTTATCCCTGGTTCCCTGAAGACATGCACTTGTGTCCCACTTTGGACAAATTTGGAGGAAAATGTCCTCTGATAGAAAGCAGGTTACAAGCACCCCATCCCCCACCAAGTATGGGGAGAGTTGGAGGGGTACACAGAACAGGATGGTATTCTTACTGTTACTGTAGAAGATATAGAGGGGGCAGATCTTTGCAAGTGAACTTCTTACAACATTATTTTTAAGGCAGATTTCTAAACCACTTCATACACTTTTACTAGTTGGGCTTGTAGAGCCCTAAGAAACAGCCCTTCTTTGCCACAGAGTTCTCTGTTACAGATGTATATAAAGGGTATCGTGTCTCTGCAGAGCAAGCATCTCTGGTGTTGCAAAAGAAATGCCTGGCTCTAATCAGGGAGATAACAAATGACTAGCCAAGTGATCCTGCTTGTATTTAAGTGCGGTTCTTGGACATAGGTGAACTGGACTGGCTTCCAATTTTGCCTACAGAAGTTTTAATATGCTTAACGTTATCCAATACCGGCAACTGAGGTAGTCTAAATACCACAGCAGGGACTGATTAGCTTTTTCAGATCACTGCTTTTATTCGCTGTTTGCAAAGAGGCTTAATCCAGTGCTGGGGATCAGGCGTCCCACTGTGCTCGTGGGTAGCTTTCTCTCAGTCTTTGTATTCACAGTGGCAGAAATTAGTGCGGAGTCTCCTCCTGCCTCCGACTTAAAAGCTCCAAAATTGTGGTGTTAGTAGTTGTTTTTGGGAGTGTTTAATGGACAGTGTAGAGAAACTATAGTTGTGGTTTCTTCTTTGAAGTTTAGTATCTGGGCACCTGATAAATGCATCAGTGTAATAGCATGATGGTATGTAATTTCATTTACTGTATTGAATGGCTTTAGTAGCCACATAAAGCTTGAGAAGTCACTAGAAACAGTTCTAACAAACCTATTCTCATTCTTCTGTTAAATCACAGTAGATACTTCCCAGCAGTTTGCCTGTTCTCGCAAGCAGAGGAAGACAGCTGCCTCTGTGGTTCTCATTATTGCTTTTAGTCATGTAGTGATGCTGAAGTTCAGTAAATACGCTTTTCTAGTGGTCATTCAGATGAACATTTGCAAATGCAGAATCCCTTCCTTCTGTGTGTTGACCTGTCTTCATTGAAGTTATCAGCAGTGGCAAATTCTTATTTGAAAGTCCACAGTACACCACCTTCTTTATCAAGCATCAAACCTTGCTACGGTTATGTTGCTAAATGTCTGTGTTGGGCAGTGGAAATGTTGGGCAGTCAGAGGAGATGTGGACTGGAGTCTGTGTTTCTATGTGTATTACTTCAATTGAAAATAAAAACAATAAAGAGTTGGCTATAACCTAGCTCCAGACTTCTGTTCAAATACTCTGACATTGAGAAAAGATGGAACGATCTTGGCATCTAGAACAGATCTGTGGAAAAAAAAAAAAAAGGAAAGAAGTTTTGTTGGAAACAAATATAAGTGACTCCAGAACAAAAGAGTGTTTCGTAGTTCCTTTCTAACAAGGGCTCTAATGTTTCAACTGCTTAAAAATATCCATTATTCCATATATTAATATTTTGTGGTTTTAGATTAAACACTTTGACCCCCTCCACTGAAATTGCCCACAAGTACTCTTAGAGTTGTGTGTAAATGCAAGTTTGTTGCAATTATTGACTAATGTAGAAAAGTGTCAGAAAATTCAGAAAGCAGTTTCTGAATACATTTCAATGTTTAGTGTGGGCTCCTTTCATACCTCCTTGTGCTTTATACCACTATGATTAATTTTGCTAACAAGAAAAGGGGACTACAATAGCTACTGATAGATTTATTTCTCTTTAATATTTTTCCTGACAAAGAACTTTTTGTTTCCGTAATAGAAGGGGTTATATTCCTTCAGACTGATACATTTTAATAGAAACTCACAATTTTTACTACTTAAAAAATAATTCTTTTCTTTGTTTCACGAATTAGAAACAATGAGGAGAAGCTGAAGTCTGCCCAAGCCAGGTGTTTCTTGTTGGCAGCCTGCTCCCTAATGACTCTGGCTCTCATACAGCAGCTGCCTGCTAGTCTCTTTTGTATGGCCTATTGTTGCTGCACACCCCTCGTTAATACACATGCTGCCCGGGGCAGACCCTGAGAATGACATCAACTTGCTTATCTTAGAAACCTCCGAACCTGATGCAGGGTGGGGAGGTTGCCTTGCATCTGCCCAGCCAACTAATTGTGAGCTCTGCGGGCCGTGATTGGCTCGGCGGCCGCTCAGTAATAGGTTAAGCAAAGACATCGCGGGTCCATCTGTTCGTCCATTCATTGTTCTGCTTGCTTGCCTGAAGTCTGCAGCTGAAATCGTGTTAAGGAGTTGCTTCTGGAACAGCTAGGAGAAACCAATGTCTGTGTGTTTTCCAGCCAACGTAAGTATAGGGGCTTCTCTCTGCACAAGCGGGATGGTTCACCTTTCTGGTGCTGCAGCCTTATCAGTTTGCGTTTGGACAGCGAGCTAGCCTGTGTGTCGGCTGAGATGTGCACACTTTGGGTGTCTCTTGGAAAAAGAGGGAAAGAAAAGCAGTTATGTGCTAAGATGAAGTATTTTAAAGAGCATTGATCTCACACAGTTCGTTCTATTAAGGAACTTTTGAAAGCATCAGTAATGGTGCGTATCCCAGAATTTGAAAATGGTAGGCAGTAGCCATGAACAGAACAAATTTTCTCTAGCCCACTGGCTAGAAGGAGAGGTTTCAACTTTTAAGTTACAGGTATTTACCCTTTTTTTGCAAATAAGCTATTATTTAAATTGTGACTGGTAGAAAAAGCTTTAAAGGAAAAACAAAATTAGACACCTTTCCATTATACCATACAATGGGTGAAATTTCCCATGTTTGTAGAAATAGGAAGAGCTCCATTATGGGTTGTCTGAAGATACCCATAGTGTAAGATTGGGCATTAGGGTGCTCTCAGATAGAAATGTGTTACAGTCAAAGGTTTTGAGCTTTGAAAACCAGTTATCTGTGTGTCAGATCTAGCCCCTCTGTTTTTATAAAGTTTCTAATCTGTTTTGTTTTATGTTTTGAGTTCAGATGTTAGGCTGAAGAACAAACACTGTGTACTTCATGAGTCTGTGTTCCAAGGATCCTGTAAAAAAAAAAAAGTCCAAAACAAAGACCTTCATATATCAGTTGAGAGGGAAAGAGAGCATATAAAAGGGTTAAAAAGAGGTTTGCATTTCTACCACATGCCCTATTGTGTGAACATATGCATGAGTCTATTGAAAGTTTTCAGAAGATGGGCAGGCCACCAGTTGCTGGTCTCCTGCAGTTCCAGTAGACATCTGTTGCCCTAGAGCATTAACCAATCTGTTCAATGGGACATCCCTCCTTTGTTGGATAGAATGATGCAGACAACAGCACTCACTGAAATACAATGGTAATTAAATACATAGAAACTACAGCAGTAGGTATTTATTACATATTCATTATTTTATTTGCATTGTTGCAGTATCTTTATCATTTGGATAACGGATACATTATCTTTTTTTGCTTTTCTGATCAACTCTGCACTTCTGTTTGTGATAAGCAATGAGTGTTTCAGCAAACTGATTTCAATATTTTCCATTTTGTGTTTAGAAGACTTAAAAAAAGTCTACCTGTGTGGAAACATGTTGAACTATTTCCTTGTAGAGTGTATCTTCAGAAACTTGTTGATGGTCTTTTGAGAATACACATTTTCTGTCACACTGTGCCACATGACACTACTTTACTCTGTTATTTTCCTCTGTGAACTAAATTTGCATTAAATTACTTCTTTTATTCTCAACTGTAAGTGGAAAATATTCTGAATACACAGTAAAAGATTAGGTGATCTACTTGCCCACATCCCTTTGAGAAATATCTCTGTTTTGTGTGGAGATGATTCGATGGGCTGATTGTTAATGGTTAGTGTGAAATAGTGGCAACTTCTAAGAAGTGGGAAAAGATTATACTTCTGCAATGAAGTGCTCATCTGGATTATTACATTTATACTTGAGAAATGTACATACAGTATTTTAAGCATTTAGGAGTGAACAGTGTGAGACACTGTAGATACAAACAGGCTACAGTTTATAACTTGTGTTATCATAGGTATGTCTAAATTGGGAGTTACCCATTTTAGTAACTTTTTCATAAATACAAATTCTTCTACTGAGCTGTGGTGAGCATAACCAAAAGGTGAAGACTTTCTTGACTGGAATTTTTTGGATGGTTTTTGTTTATCTCTCATTTGAGTCAGAATTTGTAGTAGATGCTTTTCTTAGCTATATTGCATTGTATCAGTCAGCATGCTTTAGAACCATATGTGTGTAGTAAAAGCTCCTTGTAAATAAAGGAGTTCTCAGCTGATGTTACTCCTTAGATAAATGTGACCTTTTCTGGTTTTCATGAGCTTCATTGTCCTGTATATAGGTACACTAGTGTTTATTTGGAATACAGATTCATTCAAATTGACTGCCTGGCATGTTGCTCTTCACTAACCAAACCAAGACAAAATAATCAGCAGCATTCAACAGTGACATCTGATTTTCATGGTTCTAGTCAATGAATCTCATAAAGGGCATCGTGATGGGAGCTCTAAAGTGTAATGTTTCTAAGACATGGTACTGATCACAAATACGATGTACAAAGTTCCCAGGCACTGTAAAAATTTGTCTGAAAGTAAATGCAGTTTGCATGCAGGGTTTAGGCCAAATGCCAGGAATAGTGTACTGCTTATGCAAAACTATTTCAGAAATATTTAGCTTTGGATTTACAGTGCAAATACAATTTTAACAATCCTTTTAAAGCAGTAGTATAATGACTGCATATTATCTGTGGGAGACGTTAAAGCTGCTGCTTCTATTATTCTGTTCTTCAAATAGTTTCTGAAAAACAGTAGAGTTCTTTGCAACACAAGCAATTATATATTGGAGCATGATGGAGATTGACAGGAGAATTAAAGCAGATAGATGTGAGGCTGATTATGTATATGTTCCTAACAATGGACCAAGCTCAGGCTATGGTCATTTTTCATACGCAGTTGATGTGCAAATCATCTAAAGTACATTTCATATAATGCCTGGTCTTCAGACACATTCATATGCTAGTGGCTTCTTTGAATCCCACTGGAGGGTGTTATGATTCTAGTTGCTGTAAATCACTTAAACTTCAAGGAAGAAGTGATTGGAGAATGACTTAAGTATTATTTTAACTAACACTAAAAAAAAAAAAATCGCTTTCTAATCTATGCACTTCAGGCTTTTGGTATTTGATGCCGTTAATATGCAACCTCTTCTTCCCCCCCTTCCAAAAAAACCCTCCCTTCACTTTTAGTTCAATACTAAAATGACATTTCACAGTACACGGATTTAGGCAGTGACCCATTATCTCCCTGTATTCTGCAGCAGCGGTACATGAGCCAGCTCAACTTTTCAGTCCAGCTTAAAAGTGTTGTCCATTAACTAGACTTCCTCGAGTCAGAGCAGATTGTGGGGTTGGTGGAACAATGATGTCGGGGCTTCCAGATTGGTTTGGCAGCTGCATTGTTCTCCGAGGGGAAACCAGACGCACTTAAGTCCCGCTCTCTTTCATGGGCTTTTGTTCATACCAAATTATTCTTTGGCTGTGCTAGTATTCATGATGGTATGTTAAAGGAGCGCATCCTAGCAACTAGAGGCCGGTTGCTAAGCAGCCTGGCTTCCAATAGGGGCTGCTTGTTTGCGATTTGTTTTAATTTTTGTGTGTGTGTGTGTGTGTGTGTGTGTGTGTGTCAGTTCTGTGAAGGCCACAGTGTTGGTTTTTTAACTGTATCCTTTATTGGAATATTGTGATTTGTTACTAGCTCTGTGCTATCGAGTGTATTATCTTAGTTAATAAATCACCATGTGAAAAGGTCCATTTCCTAAATTCTTGTTGTGTTTAATCTGTGGGTTGCTTTGAGTTCAGAGAAGGCAATATTCATTTATACACTGCCTGAGAATTAAAGCCCTACTGCCTTCTAACAATATAATATCTAAATAAAACTTTGTTTTCTTCCCTGTCAGTATTGCCTGGATTAAGGTGTTGGAGATGAAAGCATTGATGATAGATAAGATTTATTTTAACTAGACATGTTTAGGTAAAGTAAGTTTATGTGCCCCATAACCAGAATACTCTACCACAATGGTGATGTCTTGGCACTCTCTGCCTATACAATCTACTTTTACTGAACCGTGGGTTGGATTGCTTGTTTGATTCTCTCTAATCTTAAGCCTGGATGAATTTCTCTGGTGCACACTCTCAAATCTTTATCCCAAGACCTGGATGAATTTCTCTGGTGCACACTCTCAAATCTTTATCCCAAGAGGAGGAAAGTACACTGTAATTTAAAGATACTGGGGTAATCTTAAATGCTCACCTGTAAGGTGGTGGGAGAATAAATGTATTTACTGGCAGAAATTTTAACTGTTCATAAGATATACCTGTAATTTCTATTAGTGTAGATCAAAAGATTGTTTGACACAGTGGTTTTTTCTCAGTATATCCTCCTTGATGAAATTTGTGTCTGTAATGTATCTGTCAAGTTCAAGTGAAGTCCTTTGTCTCCATATCTTGCTTTATATTCTGCCTTACAAGATGGAAGTGTGAAAGAACTCTTTGTTTCATAGTCTTTCCTTAATTTAAATTCTTCTTTTTCATGGTAACCTTGCAGTACAATTGGTCCATATGGTCCATTTTTATTTATGAGAAATAATTTATGTTTTATTTTCTTTATTGAATCAGTTAGCAAAGATTCCTGTTGAACAAAGTAAGGGAAAGAGGTAGCAATCTGCCTATAAATGTGGGTTGTTGAAGTAATGTTTGTGATGAAATGGGTAACTAACTTTTGTATAACTACTGTTATGCAAAATTCCTCCAGGAAATCCAATATGGCAAGTGTATGAAGTCCAGAAAACTGCAACTTTTTTTCTTCCATTCTTCATAAGTGACTCCTGTCTATACCTGTATAGTTTTGATTTATCAAAAGGCTTGCACAAGTCTAGTCCAGGAGCTGAAATCAGCTTTTAATTTTGTTGCCTTGTTGGCTTGATGAATGGTCTGTTGGAATTAGTGCAAAGACTTCCATTGGCTTTATTGGCCATTAGATCAATCCGTGTCCCTAAATGCTGTATGTGTTAGTAATACAGCACTCTGTTGAGAGCAATTAGTCTTTCTTGACTTAATTATCACTTTATAAGGGAATTCAGAAATAGTTTGAGTGTATTCAGTTGAACTGGTAGTGTCTTTCAGGGCCAATAAGTTTTTATTTAATCGTGTTTTCTGTTACTAATAAGCCAGAGAATCTAGCACTACTCTGATTTCTTTCTGTTCAACATAGTCTAAGGTATTTAGTTTGAAAACCTATTCTAGTGTTTGTATTTTATAGTCACTTTTTTTTCATTGTTACAACACAGTCTTACGCTAGAAGAAATATCTCATTGTTTTTAAATAATGACTGTACTCCTGCCTCTGCATTACAGTAGGTAAACTTGGAGTCTTTGGTTTCATATTCTTTCATAAATCCATTTCCAGAAATGTGTAAGTAAAAACATTTGATACATTCAAAAGACAGATGATTAGGTATTAATCCACTTAGCTATAGATGTTCCTTAGGAAGAGTTTTTCCCACAGAAAGCCTTCCATGTTTAAAAAAAGAAAGAAGTCCTGTTTCTCTGCTGCAAGAATAAATGCAGTTCTGAGGAAGCAGCAAGAAAACAGAAAACAAGTAATGCATGTAACCAGTTGCAACGTTTTTGTTTTCTCTTTAGGAATACGGAACACTTTATATTCAGGAATACAAGAAAAACAGCAAAGTGGAGTCAAGTACATGCAGCAGCTTCATGGGCTTGAAGGATCATCTGGGGCATGACTTAGGCCACCTTTATGTGGGGAGCACTGGCACACAAATAAATGCAATTGTACCTTGGTCGATGGCGGAGAAGCCAACGATGGATAAGGTTAATTCTAGGAAAGAAGACGTAGAAAAGGAGGCATCTGAAGAGACTTCTGGAAGCTCCAGCTGTGACTCTGAAGAAAGCACAAATTCTGATAATGATTCAGAGAGACTGAATAATTCTGCATCGGAGTCACATTTATTGCCTAAGACTCACCGACAGCTGTGCCGATCTCCTTGCTTAGAGCCTCATATACTAAAAAGAAATGAAATCTTGCAAGACTTTAGGATAGAAGAGGCTCAGATAGTACCTAAGGAAGTCAAAAAGCCTCCTGATGTGGTGAAAGAATATCAAACCAAACTGGAGTTTGCACTTAAGTTGGGTTACTCTGAAGAGCAGGTTCAACTTGTACTAAATAAACTTGGTACTGATGCTTTAATAAATGATATTTTGGGAGAACTTGTCAAACTTGGGAATAAAACTGAGACCGATCAGACTGTAACTAATACTAACACTAGTGTAATGCGTGAAGCGTCTTCCATAGAGTCTCAGAGGTCAGAGTCTCCACTGCAGGAGGATGTGACAGAGGATGGAGACAACCTGAGGCCAATAGTTATTGATGGCAGCAATGTTGCAATGAGGTATGTGACCATGAAGGTTTTGCTTTTCTATTTAAATGGAAACAGAAGGGTCTTGCCCCTTTCAAGCACTGTTGTTTGGTGTGCCTAAAACTGTATGCAGGGTCTCTTGTAAGTGTCTTTGTCAACCCCACAGCGTGCTGATCTTGTAACTAGGCTACAGGTCTGAAAGACTTCAGTGGTGTACTGCTCACTGTTAGAACAGCCAAAGGTTAATGCCAATCTCTCTTTGTATGCAGATACCAAATCTCTCCTTTTGACTACCAGTCTAGTCCTTCATTTTTGATAGTCACCATTGCTACAGGCAATTGCTGGATAGAGTTACATACAGAAAGTTACAGCAAATGTAAGATTTCTTAAGATTATAAAAGAGTGATGTAGAATTAAGCAGCTTAAGGGATACTTCCTGGTCGGCTAATCTGTGAGAACTGATCTGCCCATACCATTGGTCTTGGTTACCAGTTTTGGAGTTAGGTTTTATTGCCATTAATTGTTGAGATTAGTGTGTGAAAGATGGCTTTCACTTATATGCCCACAGATAGCACACTTACCTTCAGCATTCACAGATCCTGACCCAGTCATCTGGTTGCATAACAACAAACTTGCCTGTGAAGGCGAGAGGTTCATGCTTCATCGGTGATTAAAAAGAGAAGGAAATGGCAGAGAGATGTGCTGGGAGATTAGCTTTTTATGGCAATATAAATAATTAAATGATAAATTGGTTAGTAACTGTTTCAGTAAGTCATAAGGATTATCTGATTATTAACAGCAAGGTTTAGGAGGTCAGTTTTAGTTTTCTGACAATGTAATGTGGTTTTCATTAGCTTAGGAATAGAAGTTAGTGCAAGACTTTCCTGGCCTAAAAAAAAACCCCTGGCATTTCCAGGGGATTTTTTTTAGCTTGTAATCAAGTCAATTCCCTTTAAATGAATCTTTTAAAACTGAAATTTAAATATGCCACTTATTTATGCCAGTGTGGTGGGTTTTGTTTTTTTAAGTAGAGGAGTTAGCCCATAAGGCCAGGATATTACTTTTTTAATATGGTATATTCCTGTGAGTTCTTTCTGCTGGATGTGTCATTCCTTATCTCTTGGGTCAACTTGAGCTGTAGAGAAGGCATGTCCAGTTGAATAAAAAATTTTGGCACTCAACCAAGAAGTTCTCCAGAGACTTATAAAATGGGTTTTTACTGTACTTCACGTAAACAGTTGTGTGTTAGCTAGTTAGCACGGCTCAGACTTGGTGGGTGGACTTAGGTTCAACTTCTCCAAACTGTACTGAAGACATTCCAGGATTAGCTCCAGATCTGTCAGTTTTCCTTAATGTTTATTCAGCTATTAGCGTAAATATTTAGGATCTGCCTTCCTATGTCCAATTTACTTTCTTGACCACCTGCATAAAATGAACCAAATACTAATGTATGTGACGCATGCTGCAGGGCCTTAGAACAGATTAAATCTATTAATAGAATGGTAGTTCTGTATCCCAGAATCAAATTAACAGGTCTTTACTTGTTTTCTACCAAATGTAACCACAGAATCGTTCCGTTTGGAAGGGGCCGTTGGCGATCCCTACACAGAGCCGTGTCAGTTCAAGGCCACATCAGGTTGGGTTTTAAATGTCTCTAAGGAGATGGAGACTCAACGTATTCCCTGGGCCAGTGTTTGAATGCCCTCATTGTAAGAAAATTTCCTTATTTTATGTTTAAGCAACATTTCTTGTATTCTATTTTGTGCCCATTGCCTCTTGTTCTGTCACTGAACACCAGTGAGAAGTCAGTTTCTGTTGCCTTTATTTCTTCCCATTGGGTATTCAGACACATGGATAAGATCTTCCCAAGCCTTCTCTTCTCTAGGCTACACAGTCCCAGATCTCTCAGCCTTTCCTCCTTGTTTGAAAGCACCAGTCTCTTGATTAATTTTGTTGTGCTTCACTGGCCTTTCTCCAGTATTGTCTATGTCTGTCTTACATGGGGGAGCCCAGAACTGAACCCAGCACTCCAGATGTGTGAGTAGAGAAGGATCCCCTTTCAAAACCTGCTGGCCACACTTTTCCTAATGCTGCCCAGGAGGCCGTTGGCCTTCTCTGCTGCAAATGCAGATTGGTGCCTCATGATGAGCTTGGTGTTCACCAGAACCCCAATGTTCTTCACTTCAGAGTTGCTTTCCAGATGGTCAGCCCCCAGCCTGTACTGATGATTAGCGTTCATCCTCCCCAGCTGCAGGATTGGCATTTCCCTCTGTTGAACTTGCTGAGGTACCTGTTAGCCCCTTGCTCTACCCTGACCAGGATCCCTCAGAATGAGAGTACACCCATCTGGTGTTCTCCTCCAGTTGAGCATCCACTGCAAATTTGCTGAGGGTGGACTCTGTTCTGTTGTCTGGGTCATTGTGAAGATGTTAAGCAGTGCATTCCCCCATGTCAGTCCTTGGAGTACACAGATACTGACTGACCTTCAACTGGACTTTATGCCACTAAGCATAACCCTTTGTGCAGCCGTTCAAGTCAGATTTCAGTCCAGCTCTCTGTCCTCTTACCTTGCTGCAAGTCGCTTAGTTTGTCAGTGAGGTTGTGATAAGAGAAGGCTGTTACAAGAATAAAGCTGTCAGAAGCTTTGTTAAAGCCACAATGAAGTGTCCACTGCTCTCTTCATCCACTGAACAAGTCATCTCACCATAAAAGGCTATGAGGCTAGTCAAGCATATTTCTCCTTCACAAATCCATGCTGACTGTTCCCAGTCACCTTCATCCATCCACATACAGAAAGGGTTTGCAGGATGATTTGCTCCATCACCTTTGTAGGGATCAAGGTGAAGCTGACCAGCTTTGTAGGTCCCTGAATTATCTTTCTTGTCCCTCTTTAAAATGGGAGGGATATTTGCCCCTTTTCTAGACTTTAGGAATATCCCCAATCACCGCAACCATTCAAAAATTGCCGAGAGAGACCTTACAATGTCATTAACCAGCACCCTCAATACCCATCAGGGCCCAGCAGCCTGGCAATATCCCACTTCAGTGTTCCCAGAAGTCAGCTGAGGGAAAGTCTTGTCCTGTTACTTTTGCCCAACTTCCTGCACGTTGCTGTGGGCAGCTCTTGAGCTTGGCACAGGTGATCCTTTAAAAATCTGCCATCTCTCCTGTGCACTCTTCTCTGCATGCGATTCTCCTGAGTAGGCCAAAATCTGCTCTCCTGAACTCTGGTCTTGTAACTGTGCTTTTTGCCTTGCTCTTTCCTCAGAGGGTATGCCTCTCATGGTCACTGCAGCAAAGGCTGCCCATGACCTTCCCATCTCAGTCTCATTCTCCCTTGTTTCTAAGTATGAGGTCCAGCTGGTTCACGTGTTAGGTCCTCAGTCACCCATTTTAAGAAGTGACTGCAAAAGCACTCCAGAAACTTCCTGAATTGGTGACACCTTGCTGTGTAGGTCAGAACAAAAGCATCTTTGCCAACTGGCTGGTTGTTCCAGTGCACCCACCTTTTTCCAGAAATCAGTCCTTGATTAGGAAAGCCAGTCCCATGCATGTAAAAGATGAGTCTCAGCTGCTGACACCAGTTGTGCAATTGGTCATGTGCCCACAGGATCTGTCCCTTCACCTTCAAGAAAGTAGGTACTAGTAACTAAGCACTTCAAATACTGGAAAGATTTCAGCTTTTACATGTAGGAGAGACAGGAGTTCACTTGCAGTTCAATCTTCTTCAGACTTCTGTATCTAAATGTCCAGGATCCTTTTATGGGTAATTACAAATTGTCACAGTTTTGTGTTTCCTCGTTGCTATTCCAAGCTCTGACCGATGTGTTCACTCTGGAATTGCTAAAGGGAAATGGGCCTGTGCCCTAAGCAAGACTGTGGATAGTCTTTTGAGAGGTTTTGGAAGCTTTCTCATATGCTGTCACAGGAATGGTTAGACTGTGATCTATGTTCTTACTCCTGTGTTGTTGTAATGAACATACTTGATGATACCATTTACTATAAGAATTATTCTAGGTAAGAGCTACTAATTTTCATTTAAAGGATGTATTTGATGGGGAGGGAGAGTCTTGTGGAGAAGATTGAGGTGACTGATGTCCAATAATACAAGTAGGATGAGACAGCTGTCCTGGAAGGATCAAACACTGTGCTGCCCTGTGTCTCCATTCCATGACTAATTAAGGATGTAGTTTCACAAAACATCCAGTGAGTGACACAGTGATTTACTTTAAGGCTTGCCTCTATCCTACTGCCATGGATGCTTTCCTATCTGCATCTCATCTAGTGACTGGGTGGCTGCAAAATTAG
This sequence comes from Monarcha castaneiventris obscurior, assembly GCA_026261815.1. Taxonomy (NCBI): domain Eukaryota; kingdom Metazoa; phylum Chordata; class Aves; order Passeriformes; family Monarchidae; genus Monarcha; species Monarcha castaneiventris. Next base: position 2,632,002 of record JAMPIT010000350.1, on the reverse strand, counting down.
TTGATTCAGCTTCCTAATTCAGAGCGGGAGGAATCAGAAAGGATTACTTTTCCATTAGACATGTAAGCATAAACCTGATGTTTTTGTCATTGGGAGAACAACTCAGTCTGACACAAAGGAGGAAGGATATGTCTGATTATGTGACTGGATGTTCATATTTGTGAAACTGGTTGCATCTAACGAACTGATGGATTCATGAATTCCTTAAGAGCAATGCAGAAAAAGGCTTGGGTCAGAACAACTTGGTCTGGCAAGCCAGAGCCAGCATGGATGCCAGTCTAGTCTGGTGACTACTCCTGTTACAGACAAACTGCTTTAGCAAACTGTGGATTAAGAAAAACCCAGCACTCAATTTTTCTGCCTTTTGGTAACACTTGGAAAGCTTTCCTTAAACTTTCATATGGCATTGCCTTAAACTGAAAGTGAATGATCAAATGCATCTTGTATATATCGAGTTTAAAACTCCAGTACAGTCTAAAGAATATGAATTGGTTGAAGTTTTAAAAACAAAGAAAACACCCTCTTTCAACTGAATAGCAGAAAGGAGGCTTTTGCAGCCTGTGACTTGAAGAATTGCTGTTTAGCTTCTATAGGATACATCAAATCTGGTCTTGTTCTGTTATTCTGCCTTTCTTGTTGTTGGCTTAATCGTTTTCCGGAAGAGGAAAGATAAGTTTAGGCCTTAAACAAGCACCATGTTTTTTGTTAGAATGCTCTTAGAGTGAGAATGATTTTTCTGTGTGTATAAATTTAAAATGAGAGCTGAACAGCAAATTAGATAATCCCCTGGAGCTATTGTGCACCTTCCTATAGACCCTTCCCACAGCAGGGAGTGAGGCTGAACCAAGGGATAGGACCAGAATTCAGTCATGCCATACCTGAGCAGTGACCTTTGTCAGTTTTCCAGAGAATGATGTAGTTCTAACCCTGCTACATAAAGTGACTTGGGTGTTCTGCATGTAGGTGATAATACTGTAGTGCAAAAGATTCGTTTAGAACTTTGGTCCATGTGAGTGAGAGACGCATTTTTCCTCCTTGAAAATGCGCTCAGGACCTTATTTACTGTAAGCTGCACAGCACTGATACTAGCCAGGTAACACATTTCAGTCACTAGTAGTTCTGTGTGCCTGTGTGGTAAGATTTTAGCTACCCTTAATTTTCCTTTTATGTAATTGAGGTAAGCAAAAGAAGGTGATCTCCATCCATCTAACAACAGCATATTGTCAGCTCTTTGTCATCACTGTCACCCCTACATCTATGTCTTCTCCACTGAGTTCTTGCACCTGCTTTTCATGCATCCCCAGCTTCCTCAGCTGAGCCTCCCTACTTTGGGATCAAGGGAGGAAGGTCCTGTTTCTCCATGAGGCAACAGAGGCAAGGTTTTAAGGTTCTCTTTTGACCCTTTAAGACTTCCCTTTACTGCTAAGGTTGAGAACAAAGGAGTTCCTTCTGAAGAGAGAAATACATGGCAGCAAATTTGCACAGTCCTTTGCCCTCGCTTGTAATTTCAAGAATAAGGTTGGGATGTTGAAAATGGACTAAAATTATTTATTGCTGTGATACTGTTCTTCACTGGAATCAAAGTAAGGGTTTTGCTACCAAGAAGTAAGGAGTAAAGAACAAAGTTGTTAGTTACAAAGACAGTGAGAAAATTATAACCATTTTATTCATTTGCTTCTGTTCCATATAAGTTTTTCTTGGGTGCTCTAAGTGCCTTCAGACTTTCTTTACTGATTGTGAAAAGAATGTTTCAAATATATATAAAACTTTACACTGAAAACATACTGTCAGAAAAGAAATCTGCTGTGCCTACAGAGAACACAACATGAAGATAACACTGATGTAAAATTATTTAACTATTTTACTTGCTTTATTATTATTTTTAGACAATGACTTTCAGAAGTTTATGGGCAAAGGAATTGAAGTATTTTGATCATGTGCCATCTTGATTTGCAGATTAAAGTCAATTGATCCTGTTTTGGGCAATTAGATTCCTCTGAAAACTTCACCCTTGGGTTTCCCAGGCCATGGAGGTGATGCATTTCAGCTTCCCTTTCTGGAAAACCTTGGCCTGTATATTTAAATGGTCCTTGGTTGTACATCATTGCGCAAGGGAAAACACACCACGACATAGTGGTGTACTTAATTTTTGTTTGGGAAGAGGAAGATGCTGATTTGGGGAGTTGGTTTTTAGTTAAATACATTCCCACTTTAAGACAGGTATTTTACCATTTTCTTCCAGCTTTCATGCCCAGCCATCCTTCCAGCTGTGGGTGTTGTAAGTGCTTGGTAGCCCCAGAAACATACACCCAGGCCTGGCAAGTCATGGGCAGAGCCCCCAGTGCCATTCAGGAGTGGCATTCAGCTGGAGGAAGTGTCACTGAGGTGCCTAACCAGAGTTAGGACATCTCTGTTCAGGCAACTGAGCCTTGGTCCCATGTGTTAACCCTGAGGCAGGTCATTTGGCTGCATTAGAAGGTTCACTGATACTCTGCCTACACAGAAGTTTCTCCACAACTGCAAATTGTGTCAGCCAAAGGATGGCTCAGTTGTCTTATCTCTGCCTTATGAAGCTTTTGTGTGGCAATTTGTGTAACAAACTAACGGTTTAGCTGCCTTAGCTTCTCCTCAGATTGTGTTGCTGAGTTTATTAGACATGGTTGTATTTTGGTACCTTGATTCAGACATTCGTCTTTCAGTGGCACTATTTTTTTTAGGCTATTTTGAGAAGTCAGTTTAAGGAATAGATAAAAATATTTTTCCAGCAAGTAACAGTCACATGGATAGGAGCTTGTCACTGGCAGGTGAGTGTAGCTTCTTTTTGCCTGTTTAGACCTCTGAGTGCTGTGTGTGGCTCTTGCTCAGTCAGAGACCTGCATGAAGTTCTGGCTGGAGACCTCACCTGCTGGACTCACAGAGTGCTCCAGCACTGGAAGCCCTACAAACAAAAGGTATTTTGAAATACGTGACAGCTTCCAAGGCTTTTTTTCCTTAAAACACCTCAAAGCATTGAATAATTTGGGCTAATGAAAAAAAAACCCATTTGGCAACTGTTCTATCTGCTTTGTGTTGGCACCAAAATATACCTATATGAAGGGAACAAATGCAGGACTGATAGAAGGCTCAGGTTACTGAGAAATGCTTTGGGACAAATGATTTCTATGATAGGGGAATTAGTAGAGCTTAAAAAAAAAGTCATTTAGAAGGGATGAGGCTAGTTACAAAACCAGGCTACCAGAGTTATGAGTCACTGATATGATACAGGGTGGAAATTCTTCTCTGTCCGTGCTATGGACTGAACACTGTTCTCCTCCCATGATATGATAGAAGAAAATAGTTTGGTAACTGTGTAATAACTCGTGCTGGGCAGGTATGTGTTCTAGTTTTGTTTGGGCTTTTAGTCAATATGCTTTTACATGGTAAGTGTGTGGATGTGTGCAGATTTCAATTGTATAAAAACCTGTATGCAACAGACATTATTGTAGACCTTGCCTCTTGTGTGTTTTCTGTAGCTTTCAGAATGTGAATGTTGGTTTGAATATTGTATTAGAGCACACTAGAAGTCTTGCAGGTATTCTAAGTAGTCAGTCTTTTAAGAGTGGGTACCACAAGTCTTTCCAAGATAATCACTTGAAAATCTAATTTGGGGTCTAGGAAAGTAATGGAGAAAATGAAAAGTGTTTTTATCAGACATTTTACACTTTCTACTAATTCTCCTAGCCTAGAAAATGCTTTATTGATTTTTTGCTTAGGAAACATGATGCTACTTTATTTTCTTTCATATAAAAATAAAACTACAACTATCAACAGACCAAATATAAATGTGGTGGTGAAAAGAATCGTTCACACATGCTGTGAAAAAGAAATAGACACTTCTAAAGGAATATACTTTATCTTGCTATTGAGAGTGGTAGATGAGACATAGTCAGCAGGTAGAACTAAGGTACTATGCACAAGTATCTCACCCAGGGCTACAGCTGTCAACATGACTGGTCTGAGTTTTCTCATATTCCTAATAACCAGAAAGAGATTTTTAAAAGAAAGTTTCTTGACAAAGAAGTACAAACATTTCTCATCTTTTTTACAACTGAGAAGAAGGAAAAGTCAGAAACAGTAACATGATTTCAGTCTTCTCACCATATGACGTGTCATAAAGCTGATGAAGCACAAAGATCACAAAATGAAGAGCATCAAATCTGCATAACAACACAACAAAAGAACAAATTTTAATTGCACATCTCTTCCACAGACTTTCTCACTAACGATTTAAATTCCTTGAAATTTGTATCCGCTCTGATCCCAGCTTAGGCATGTGTCTGAAAAGGAGTGGAAAAAAGAGTGAAGATTTATACAAGTTACAAATTCACTTGCTCAGCAGTGCAGAATAGCTGGCATGCATTGTAATGCATTCCCCACTTCTGTTTCATGCAGTTTAAGTATATTTAAAATTTCTGTTGTGGATGAAAGAATTTTAATAGTCTGTATTAGGCAAGAGAAAACTAAGGAGCTGAACTGCCTGGTCCTCCCTCCGCCTCTAAAAGCATGGCCTGAATTACAGCCTGATGGAAAGCAATAGGCAAGAATGTCCATTTTATTCCAAGAGTCCAAGATGTTTTTTCCTGAAGTTATTTCTCAGACTTGCAGAAGGAAACACAGTGTTGCTAAAATGTACTCTAACACACCACTTGTTCACTGTAAGGAGTGAAAAGTGGGTTTATCCACTTGAAACCATGGAGATTGTTTAGAGCAATCACAGTACAGTGATTCCACTGGAATTTAGTAGGTGGAACAAGCCCTTCCTGACTGTTTTAAAACGGATTACAATATGTTTATGGTTGCACACAACCTGCTGATAGCACAAGCAGTAACCTCTTGTCTCAGGCTTTGCAAAGGAGGCCTTATGGCTGCTCCCTGGGTGCTGAATGTGCACCAAGTGTCCCAATCTTGTGTCGTTGAGGGAAGATGGAGTTAGACCATGGATGAAATACTGTTGGCCATTTTTGCTCTGCACTGTGTGCGTGTGCACTTTAAATGTGTCATATCTGTGTGTGGTTTGGTTTCCCATTCTTAGTAAGTTTTGAAATACATGAAGATACTTCTCTTTTCAGCCAAACAAGCACAAGAATAGTTGTATAGTATAAAGCAATGCGTAGAAAAAATACTGGTCTGTGTTTTATTATTACAGTGTATTTTATTATTACTTATTATGTTATTATTACTGTATTTTATTATTACAGCGTTATTATGATGTAATACTGTATCATGCGATATGATCATAGAAAACAGAATGCATTACTGCAGAGGCCTATAACCATAGCTAAAAAGGATATTTAGGTACAAAGGTATATTGTTCCTGATGGTGTTCCTAGTGTAGCCCTGTAGGCACAGAAGATGGGTTTAAACTATCCTTCGAGTACCCCATGCCAGCTAAAATTTACAAACTTTGATTGTTATGGCTGGCAACAATTGCAGTATCAGAGTATATGCTTATGTTTGCAGGCACTGCCTCCAGTATCATTAGAAGAGGAAGTAGGACGCTTCCTCACTTAAATCCAGTTAATGGTAGTGGGTTCTTCTTTGCCTTTTTCCTTTTTTTTTTTTTTCCCCTTTTGTTTGGGATATGTGACCTTCAACGCAGCCTCTGCTGAGAATGATGCTTTGTAAGAGGTGTTAGCCATGACTCATTCTCTCTTGACACAGGTGGAAGTGTACACCACCTCCTTCACAGGCTTCTGAAATGGGAACATTTTTGCAAATTTTTTCTCACTTTTACTTTGGCACCTTGTCCATTGCACAATTACTCAAGCTTCCTCAGTGTCAAGTGTTATATTTTAGAAAGGTGGAAATAGTAGGTACTTAAAATTTCCCTACTGAGGGGGAAAAAAACTTTTAAATAACTTTCTGGTGTTCTATTTACCTCAAAACATGCAAGGAAAAGGAACTTTTAAAATTCCTGTGGCTATCTATCATGCTATTGTCCTCTTCACAAATCACAGACAAAGAATGGTCTTTTACCCTTCTGGAAAGCAGATTGTGGCATATCTGCTATGACAAGCCAAGTGAAAGGTGATGACTTGTTTCCATGCCCCTGAGTTTCTTCTTCTACACAGAGCTGCAGGTTTGGGACAGACCTCACAAAAGTTGCTTGTCTCCTCTTGCGCATGGAGAAGCCAGACTGGCCTCAGAGGTGCTGTCTAACTTGTTCTGCAAAGTGTCCGATGAGGACATCCCAAAATCCATGGCCAGACTGTCCTACAGGCTAGGGAGAAAGCTTTTACTAACACAGTGCTTAACTGTTCCTTGCTAGTTAAGGACTTTTCTGTCCTTAGCCAGTGGGACTGTAGTGGGTTGGCTGTGGCCCAACAGAATGGGGGAGAAAACAGGAGGACCAGAAGCAAGAAAACCCATGGCACAAACAATGACAGGGAGATCACTCAGCAAGTAATTTTATGTCAGGCAGACTCAGCTTGGGGAATTCAATTTAATTTACAGCCAGTTAATATAAATACTTAATTCCAAATCAGGTATTGGGAAACAAAAAAGACAAACATTAAAATATTTAGGGGGAAGACTGTCTCTCCTTTTCCAGGCTTGCTTCATTCCAAACGTGTGTCCTCCCCACTACCTCACCACAGCCTCACTCTTACACCTTGTCGCAGCTGCAGGTGGCAGTCAGTCCTCTCAGAGCAGCTGTGAGCAGTGCAGGGGGCTGAGGTCAGAGTGTCACAGTTTTTCTCTGCTGCTTCTTCCTTCTTGCCCTTTTCCTGTTCTCCAGTGTGCAAGTCCCTCTGGGGGTGTACCTGCTCCTCATGAAGCACCTCCTCCTCCTCAAGCCTTGATGTTCCCTCATTCCCTTCTCCTCCACTGTGGAGCTGGCTAGAGCTGGGTATGCCCGTCATGGGGCAATCCCAAACTCTTCTCACAGCTCCCTGCTCCCTGAACCTTTCTATGGACACCCACTGGTTGATTGCTGTTCTCCATTTCAGTTACTTCCTGTACATGGAAGATTGATTTGTTCTTCCACAAGCTGCTTTTTTTTCCCAGATTATCTGAATGTGCTTCCTTCAGCCTTTCCCCATAGGTTTCCATTCACTTGCTTTTGGATTCTTTCCATTTCATCTATGTCTTTTATAATGTCATGCCTAAAACTGGATGTAGAAGTTGGGCAAAGACTTGTCTGCCTTTAGAAAATGACATAATTGCGTCTCTTGCCTTACCCCAGACAGTTATTGCACAACAGACACACGTTTTGTTTTGCTTGTGTCTGATCAGTTTCTGCATAATTGTCTCTTCACAGCTTTTTAAGTAATATTAATTTCTCCTTCTGAAGTATGCACTAAGCACATTCTTAGTTTTGCCATGTTGGTTTTGGACAGTCTCTCCAGTTTGCCTAATTTGTCCTGCTGAGTGCCTGCCATCCCCTTGGGCTAGGAGGCCTTCTCCTCTCTCCCTGTTCACACAGGACTTCACAGAGCTCCTGCAGCAGGCTCTGCTGTCCCTTCCCCTGCTTCCATGCACACCTGTGCTCATCTGCTAACATTTCCTAAGCACAGTTCACTCTCATGTTGGTATTTCGGGCCTTCTGCTTTCCCTCAAGTCTTTGAGCTGCCTGTTACACCCCATACTTTTGGTTGGGCTATGAGGATTTTTAAAAGCCCACACTTATATTTTTCTTTACTTGTCAAATCTTTGTACAGGTGATAAATGTGTTTGGCAGATTTAGTAGCCCTCTCCCATGCTGTTTTGGAAATGATGGCTGTGTTTGGGCAAGGCTCAGACAGACTCCCAGCTGCCTTTAGAAACCATGGAGCAAGTGAAGAGCATGGCTTTGACATCTGCATTTTACTGAGCTCCGTTTATGGTCATTGAAAAACAAAATCATCTAATAAAGAATTTTAATGTGTGTTTCAGCCACGGGAACAAAGAAGTATTTTCTTGTCGAGGAATCAAATTGGCAGTAGACTGGTTTTTGGAAAGAGGCCACAAGGATGTTACTGTGTTTGTGCCAGCGTGGAGGAAAGAACAGTCGAGACCAGATGCTCTTATAACAGGTAAGCTCCATCTTTGCTTGTTTGTTGAGGGCTTTGTGCAGCACGAGTGCTACTGCTCAAATGAACAAACCTTTAGCAATGAAAGGCTGTAACAAAAAGTATCTCTGCTGTAGTGACTTCCTTGTGACCTGCCAGAAGGAAAAAGACAAAGCAATGCCCTCTCCAAGTCCTCCTGCTCTGTTCTGCTCATCTGCTCAAGCTTCCATTAACATTGCTACTTACTTCTTGAGGAATGTAATTGCCTTTTTTAAAATATGCTACGCCTGTGCAGCATTAGTAGAAAAGAGGTTTCCAGTTGGTCATTTGGTGGGTATTATTTCTTGTGGTGAGCAGATTTTGCCAGGATGGCCTGTCACTGCCCATGCTCTGAGTTATGGGAATTATCAGGACAGAAAGGGAATGGTTCCCGTCTTTGTCATTACTATTAGCAAATAGACAGCTCTTGAAAATTTTAATTTTGGATGTGTTTATATAGAAAAAAAATATGGTGTAGAGGTGTTGATGCCTTCATCAAACTAACAGGTTCTGTGTGAAGGCTGGAGAGACATCCTCCAACTGCCCTCAAGTTGAAACAGAAAGGAATTGGGGGTTAAAAAAACCCTGGAACTTGGAGAGGAGGAAAGGGGCTTTTTGAGGGGGGCCCCAACATGACAGCCATTAAAGAAGGGGAGGCTTTTGAGGCTAATAGCTGTAGCTTTTAAAAGAATACAGAAGCATGTTTTGATTGCCGTGTGCATTTTCAAATATCTGGAAAGATCCTCTCAGCACTTCATTTCATTTGCTTGGTTGCTGCTAGAATATAGCATGTTAACACATGGAAACATTTGGAAAGCTGCTGTTACCCTGTCAGCACTGGCAGTGTGGAGCCTTTCTCTTGAAGCCATTCTCTTTTGCTGTACTGGTGTTAGGGGTACGAGAAGAGCATTGGCTAAGTAATAAAAATTTGGCCACTTAGAAGTAAATAGTGACATCTGCTTGAAGTGTGCATAGAGCTAAATGCCCCGAAAGGCATTTCAAGAAAGCAGCAAGGCTAGAATTGACCTTCCAGTAGTCATTGTCAGTTTTCCATGTGTCATCATGTACCCTGAAAATGGGAGGAACATCAGGGCAGGTTGTTGTATCTTCTGTAAAAATATTGCATCTTCTGTTTTCTTCTAAGGATGTAGAAAGCCTGTGTGCTACCAGGCGTGTAAAACACGTGGTGCTGACTCTCTGTTTCCAGAGATACACACCTGAAATGTGTGGCCAGCTGGAGTTTTGAAAAAGCCCTAGATGAGTAGCGTGGGGATGGTTCTAGTCTGTCAGCATTCATGAGAGTCTCTTGGACTAAACAACAGCCACATCTTTCTTACCAGTACCCGCCAGGCAGATCTTTTTGTCCTTTCTTAGCAGGGGAAAAAAAATCACCTCCCATCACACTCTCACTCATCGTTTACCACATTGTGGGGGATTGAATACAAAAAGGTTGCATTTCATTTAAAATCTTGTGCTTTTTCTACTAAGCAGATGAATGCTTGTATCAAATATATTGCTTATATGTAATATTAATGCTGTATTTTTTCCTGTTGGAATCTTTTTTTTTCCCAGATGGAATATGTTCCCTGTCAAGTTTCTTATGCTACAGAACAGTTGAGTTATTTGAGTTATTAACCATTACTAAGAGCTATGACTCATATTCACTATGCAAGCATCTTCTGCTGATTTAGATGTTGCCTAGGTTTTTTGTGTATTTTTCTTTCATAGCTGGTCTGTTCCGAGGAGAGTGATAGGTAGGAGAATCAATATAAGGGGTAGGTGCCCCAGTACTAGGTACAACCTCCTTAGTAGCCTGAGGCCCATCTTTCAAATCTCCTTGGGAAGTTCCACACAGGAAAAGGGAAAATACTTTTGGGATATGTGAGTGACAGATTGTGTAGAACAACAAGGATCTACATAAAATGCTAAATATGCTTATCTAGAAGGATCAAAGAGAAATTCGTTTGGCTTTGATTAGAACTTATGTATAAATGTGTAAACCATTCAAGGAAAGATACAATCTAAACTATTAGTGGTGTTAACAAAAGAAAACCAAAACAAGCCACTACCATTTTTGCTGTTGGTTACAAGATGAGAGCAGAGGTCTTTTTGGGGAATGCTGTTAATATTTGTGGAGAACTTGCGTGCTTGTACAGAATGTGAGTTTTCTAGTCCTTGTGGGTACCCCTTCTCTTGATGGGCAGAGACTTCAATGAGACAGTCCCATTAATGTGAGCTACTGGAATTCTTTCAAAAGATGCTTCTTGCTGGGTTCCACAAAGAAATGAAAAATGTCTGTCCTTGCCAAGGATCTCAGCTGTGGGAAAGCCATGGCTGTTCTTGGGTTTAGTCGTCCTATTCAGTGGTGTTTAAAATGACCCCTTCAACCAGAGGAGTTGACAGGGGGTTTTTTTGAACCAAAGGAACATGAACAAGATCCCTTGTGTTAATCTGAGAGAAATAGTGTGGAACGGGAGGTTTTGATTTGTTTGTAGGGTTTTTTGAAAGTATTGCCAGCTGACTGCTGACAGTGAGTTCAGATATCATATATGGGACACCTTCTGCTGGACTATAACCATCTAAGACATTTTTAGTCCTGAATGCTTGGATCTTCTTCCTCAAGTGTAATGTTTTTAGAGATTAAACAAATTTTTTTTCTTTTCTTTCTTGTTTGACTTTCGATTTATATTCCTTGTAGATCAAGAAATCTTACGTAAATTAGAGAAGGAGAAGATTCTCGTGTTCACGCCATCGCGACGCGTGCAGGGGAGGAGGGTGGTGTGCTACGATGACCGATTTATAGTGAAGTTGGCCTTCGAGTCAGATGGCATCATAGTCTCTAATGATAACTACAGGGATCTAGCTAATGAAAAGCCAGAGTGGAAGAAGTTCATAGATGAACGCCTGTTGATGTATTCATTTGTTAATGACAAGTAAGTCATTCTGTCTTCATATGTGCCGCTAAAATAATTGAAGAAAGGACAGTTTGAAGATTTGTGTGAATTTTTTATTTTACACCTAAATCATTAAGTGAACACGTAGGAAAACAGGAGAAATAGTCAATCATAGATTGGGTCTTCTGATTAAAAGTACTCAAAACTGTTTTTCTAGCAACATTTTTGTGTCTTTTTATGCTGTTTTTTCCTCTTTGGTGTATGCCAGTGTATGTTCAATGTATGCTATGGTATCTGTTGATATATTGGTCCAGCATATTCCAGCTGTTGATATACTGTGCCTGTGGTTAGACTCCTAAGTCCTAGAGTCACAGAAAAACCCACGTTGGAATGAACCTCACAGGGTCTGTAGTTCAATTGTCTGATTAGATCTGTCTGCAGTAACTCTGTACCCCAGCCTACAGATCAACTGCAGTTGCAGCTGGTGGCTCTTGTAGTGGGAGGTACTCAGTACCCCACCAAGCAGGCCCTTGTACTGAGGTGCCTGAATGCTGATGCAAGAGTCCTAGGCAGTCAGCACAGTTTTGCAAAGCTAATAGTGGTGTTTTAAGAAATGGCTGCCTGTATTGCTGCCCTTACTTTTGATTTCGGGATGAGTTATTCGCAGCCCTGCTTTGCTACAAAGCATCAGCTGAGCTGGACCAGAGGTGTCTGTAGCAGTCTGGAGGTGTCCACACAGTCTGTTCCTGTGCCCTACCTGTCAGGCAGTACCTACAAATTGCAGTACCTGCGATTTGGCCTTCCAAAACTGCTCTCAAGGCACCCAGACTTAAAAACTACAGGATGGCAGGTTATGGTGTAGCATAGTCATGAGGTTCTTGGTCATTGTGTGAGGGGTATGAAAAGGCTTGTTTGCTTCCATAATACATGTTTCTTTCTTTATAGATTTATGCCTCCTGATGATCCTCTTGGTCGCCATGGTCCAAGTCTGGACAACTTTCTTAGGAAGAAGCCTATTGTGCCAGAACATAAGAAGCAGCCGTGTCCGTATGGTAAATTGATTTAACCCGTCAGGTTTTTTTGTACTGGAACTGGGGACCAAGCTCCTGCTTAATTTCAACATTTCCAGAACTGTTAAAAATTCTTTAACATTGGTTTTAACATTGTCGTTTTAGCCTGAGATGGTTTTAGATGCTGAGCTGATGGTAGAAACTGAAGAGATTTTTTTCATGTGCTACTTAGAAAACATTCTGTCTACTAGTTGAACTAAAGGAACAACTTACTTAATCATTCATTGGAATATATCCAAATCAACACCTAAATCCTGCAGGTTCCAGAAGCCCTTTTCTAATATCATGAGATACTGAGATTTTCTTGCAGAAAATTAATTAAGCTATCTGAAGATTAGCTCCTGAGCATTCCTACAGGTATCTTGACTGAGCTGAAACCTGCTGGCGTTATGGCTGTGGGACTTCCCTGTTAAGTTTTCTGCTTATATATTGCCTTGGCCCAATGCAGCAGGTGGGTACAGACTCCCTGGCAGTGCCACATTCAGCTCAAAATGTGGCTGGTAGTGTTAGTCTGCATTCCCAGAGCATCAGCTGCAGGACACTACCACTGCCTCATTTTCCCCACAAAACAGCAGAGGAGCTCTTAGAGCACACCCTGTGTTGCACCAAACCAACCTCGTTTGCAAGATCTTTCAAATCAACAGTAGAACTTTAAATGAGGGGCATTTCTGTTATTTGATGGCTAACAGATCTTGTTTGAAGTTTTTTTAATGTGATTATGTCTGTATTAACAGGGAAGAAATGTACCTATGGACACAAATGCAAATACTACCATCCAGAAAGAGGAAATCAGCCTCAGCGATCCGTAGCTGATGAACTTCGTGCCATGTCTAGAAGCACAGCTGCCAAAACTACAAGTGAAGGAGGACTGGTAAAAAGCAATAGTGTTCCCTGTAGCACTAAAAGTGATGGCACTTCAGAGCTGAAACGTGCTGCTCCAAAGAGGCAATCTGATCCTAGTATAAGGACTCAAGTCTATCAAGACTTGGAGGAAAAGCTTCCCACCAAAAACAAGTTGGAAACCAGGTCTGTACCTTCTTTAGTTAGTATACCAAGTTCCTCTGCTGGAAAACCCCAAAGTACTGCACCTTTAACTAACGGCCTTCCATCCGGAGTTCACTTCCCACCTCAGGATCAAAGACCACAGGGACAGTATCCTACAGTGATGATGGCAACCAAAAATCATGGAACACCAATGCCTTATGACCAGTATCCAAAATGTGAGTCTCCGGTGGATGTAGGCTATTACTCCATGCTGAGTGCATATTCGAATCTCAGTATATCCGGTCCGCGTAGCCCGGAGCGGCGCTTCTCCTTGGACACAGATTACAGGATTAGCTCTGTAGCTTCCGACTGCAGCAGCGAGGGGAGCGTCAGCTGCGGCAGCAGCGACTCCTACGTGGGTTACAGCGACCGCTCGTACATGAGCTCGCCCGACCCGCAGCTGGAGGAGAACTTGAAGTGCCAACATATGCACCCCCACGGCCGCCTTAACACCCAGCCCTTCCTGCAGAGCTACCACGAGCCTCTCACACGCGTGCAGAGCTACAGTCACGAAGAACCAAAGCATCACCACAAATCTCCCATTCCGTACATGGCTGTGCATCTGCAGCACCCAGCAGTGGGTGCTCGCTCCAGTTGTCCGAACGACTACTCCGCGCCTCCGAGCTCACCTCACTCGAAGACGCTGCATCTGGGGAGGGCCCTGGTGTCCACGAGAATAGACAGCATTTCGGACTCGCGGCTCTACGAGAGCTCTCCCTTAAGACACAGGAAGCCTTACGCTGCCCAGGAAGGGCTGGGAGGCTGGGACAGGCAGAGTTATGGGATGGATGCCTACGGCTACCGCCAGACCTACTCCTTGCCCAGCAACCCCACACAGCCGTGCTACGAGCAGTTTGCCTTCCAGAGCCTTCCCGAGCAGCAGGACCAGCCCTGGCGTGTACCTTACTGTGGAATCCCGCAAGACCCCCCAAGGCACCAAGACACCCGGGAGAAGGTTTACATTAACCTCTGCAACATCTTCCCCCCCGACCTCGTGAGGATGGTGATGAAGAAGAACCCTCACGTGACGGACGCTCAGCAGCTCGCTGCAGCCATCTTAGTGGAGAAATCTCAGCTAGGTTATTGAGAGATGATGCATCTTTGTGGTGTCTCGTAGTTTTCAGCTCAGCGCTAAGGCTGAGGGAGGTTTGCTACAATAGCATTTGGGATCTCCTTGGCAGCAAGGAGGTTATATAGTAATCCATTTATGTGAAATACTGTATCATGGAGTCTGTATGTATAGCCCCATGCATTGGAAGTACCAGATATGTTTTGTGTTCTAGTTTGAAAATTTTTAAATGGCTATTTTCACATCTGGAATATGTTCCAGTTTAAATTAATATATATATATATATATTAAAAAAAAAAAATCTGTGGTCTCTGGTTATAATCTTTGGTGCATCAGGGGTTTATACGCAGCACTTTCTTATCATTGTTACATTTTGTTGGGATTTTTGGTTTCATTTTTTAACTTGCTGGATGCTTATCCTTGGGCTGTAAAATATTAACCTGCAGAAAGAGGATTTTGCTACTTCTGGCAGCCAATTTTCAAGCCAATTTTCAAGCCAAGTTTCTGAACTTTTTACAACACCATAAGTATGTCTGATGTATGTTTGTTTGTTTTTGTGAGCTTTTTTGTGCTGTAATCACCTGTTTGTAGAAAACAAAGATTTACTACAGCACTGACTTCATTTTTTGAAACAAATAATTAAGTTACCAGTTAACAGTGAAATGGGTAACAATATATTGGTAATTTATAGTATGGCACTTTTCGTTGCTTTCTTTGTTTTGCTTAAATAGCTACTTGTGTTTGTTGATGCAGTCAATTAGTAAGATCAGATGCAAACAGAGGAGGAATTTTTTTTTTTTTTTTTTTACTAATTTATGGATATGGTAAAAGCCTTATTGCCTGGTTTTCAAAGGTACTGAGAATTTGCAGCCCCCTTGGAAGATAGGAGAAGCTGCAAATGCTCAGAACCACCCCAAACCAGGCCACCCTGTTTCAGTTCCCGTGTGTTGTTACCCAGCTCTGTGTATTTCTGGTCAGTAGATGGGGACCTGAAATCGTAGGGCCCTGTTTAGTTGTTTTATATGTTTTTCCTTTGTACTGCTGCACAACTGTACTGGATAAAAATATGCTTTTCATAAAATATTTACCTGTTTTTAAATGAATTTAATTATCTCAATGCAAGTTTTGTATTTAAGATACTGTTTGATTTTTCTTGCTATTTATCAAGGCTGGCCTGAGAAGGTTTTGTGTGTTCAGGATATGCAACATTTATTAACTGCACTATGGTAATGATATTGTAGCTCAAAATAATAACTTAAACTTTTTTTTTTCTTTTTTGGCTGGGGAGGGGAGGGTTGTGGGGAGAGAAGATACCATATGTGTACCTGGAGTTAGTTTTTTGCTTTTTGCATTGTGTAGGCCTGATTCTTGCCACAAATAGTGTAGTTTTAGAAACAGACAAACCAAGTCTGTTTTAGCATTAGTAAGGGATATTTCTGGTTTAAAGTCATGGGTTTTACTAGCACCTCATAAGCTTTTATATATATATATATGAAAAATAGAAATAGTTTTTGCAATTGATGTCAGATGTACTTCCATGACGTGATCAGTTGACGACAGTTTTAGGTTTCCATCCATTGTAACAATGTTCAGTGTTAAAAAAGTGTCACTAGTTTACACTATTACAGCTGATAATTTTGGTACACTTGCTGGAATTTTAAGTAAGGCCCTGAAGAACCAGAAAGTACCTTTTACTGTTGATACAAATTGTATCTTTTTAACTGAGAACTATTTTGATTTGTAGATTAGAAACACAAATGTATAATTATAACTAGTCTTTTGGGCAACATTTTATCCCTTATTTAAAAATTAGAGATTTCAGACATAGAATAGATTTAGGCAAGTAAAAGTAGGTATTTATTTAGGTGTCTGTCTCAATTTCACATACTAAAAGGAAAAAATAATCTATTGGCATCTTCTTCCTTCTAAAATCTTTGTAGTGGGAACTCACTAAAATAAAGGTAAAATGCTGCCTGAAAATGATGTCCAAGCACCTTTGAATACGAAGACGTTTTCACTACTTGTGTGACACCATGTGTTGCAGCAAGTAGGGTTTGGGTATACAGTAAATGCTTCTAAAGAGCATTGTGCTATAGACATATCCAATAATCTGAACCATGTTCAGCAAACCAATTCAGGACGTGGTGCTCCTGCAGCTTCCACTGCTGGTGCGCTGCAGGTTCTGCCACTGCCTGTCCCCGTGGCAAGGCCAGAGGGGCTCTGCACCATCTGTCCTGCCTTGTCTGTTTAGGGAGAAGACCTCTTCACCTGTGGCAACAGTTTTTCCCTGGATTTGGTTGGTCGCCATCCGTAGAGCATGTTTTAATGTAGAGATCGATGCAGCGCTGATGCTGAGGTTTGGACTGGGAAATGGGTCTCATCTTAGTTGTACACTAAGATTTGGTTAAATTGAATTACACTGAAGTACTACACCATAGTGTAGATGCAGCTGTTTTAATAATGCAATTATTATGTTTGTGTTTTTAATGGGTTTCTACATTTATTTTTTATGTAAGTATTTACTTCTGCCAAAAGTTCAATTCCTTTAAGCATGAACTGAACTGTGCATAGGTAAAAGAAGTGTTTTGTGTTTTTCCCTGTGATGTGAGCATCAGGATGCTCCTGCCGTGCACATGTCACAGTGTGGCCTAGAGCAGGGGCCCAGCAGGCTTAGCCATTGGGATTTCAGTGCGAGGAGGTGCGTGGGACTGCGAGCTGCACTGCCCAGGCCTGACATACCAGAGTCCGTTGCCTCTGCACATATCCAGGCCAGTATTGAATCCCCAAAAGGGTGGTGATTCTTGTAACAGGTTCTGTGCTTTGCACCCAAGCACTGAAAATGCTTTAAAAATACAAGAGCAGGAGTAATTTGGTGGATTTTAATGTTGTGCAATGATGTGCTAGTTCCCCTTAGACTTGCTTATTTTGGGTAGAGGAAATTTACTGTGGACAAAACGTTTGCCTTGATACTTCCTTTTGTTTTGCTGTGGTAACAGGTTGAGGAATTGTGTGTGAACTCCTCCATGATGAGGAGATCAGTCTGTATATTTAACAAATTCTGAAGAGGACACCAGTAACAAACGTGAATGCAATGATACTGGTCAAATGCTGCCTTTGTCTGTGTAATTGCATTGATGCAAATAACTGAACTGTAACCTCCTGTGAGACTTAAACAGCAGAGGTAATTCAGTGATACTGTCTTGGCCCCAGCTGACTGCCAGAGATGCAATGAAGGATTCAGTACCTTCAAGTTAGAGCTGTCCCTCAGCTAAGAAGAGGGCAATGCTTTTCCTTTGTCTTCAGTACTTGAGAGTTGTTTTGATACCTAGCAGAAACTCTGCGTTTTTAGATAAAATCCCAAGCTGTTACAACTGCATCAGTAATAGTTTATAGATATACAGTATTTTTAAGGCACATACATTAGGCATCTGCCCACAACTGTTTTCAGTACAAAAACATGTTGGCAATATTTAGAGTTTCTAAGTATGTCCTGTAGATAACTAACTTTGAGTTAAATATGCCCAGGCTATGACAGTATTAATCACTTCGTTGTCTTTTATTTCTTCAATTATGTGTAATATATATATATATATTTGTATATATACACACATATATTTGGCAAGTGGGTTTAAGATACTGCTAATGGTCTGAGGTAAGATCATACCTTTCCAGGTGTCCCATTTTCTTTGGTGTGTCTGAATTGTAGCTTGGTCCTCCACTGCAGAATAGCTCTGGGGAGAGCCAAAAGCCTGATGTGTGCCCCGAAAGGAGAAGTCCTGCTGGGCTGGGGCAGCCCTCAAAGGAGACTCTTGCAGCCTTGGTGGATGCAGACTGGTGCTGAGCTGTTGAGGAACTTCTGCTGTGAAAGTTTTAGCTAACAGTGAACACCTTCCCAAAAATATCAGAGCTGCCAGCGTGAACCAGAGTACCTCACTTGGAGGGGACGCTGCAGGCGTTGGCCCCAGCAGGGTGAATGCCTTGGGTGAGAGATACTGCAGCATCTTGCCACAGTAAGAGACTACCAAACATTTATCAGTTCTATCAGTCGATGGTTTGACCAAGGTATTTTCCATGTGTAAAGCTTGAAAAATGAGACACAATGCTTTCCTGCTCCCTGGAGCATTTAGAAAAATACCCAACTGACTTTTCATTGCTACTGAAAATTTAAAATACTGTGCAATTAAAGAGACCATTTTTTAAAAAAATAAAAATAACTTAGAAATTATTTATTTTTATTTACAGTGTGACTTGCTAATTTATTCCTTGCATTATAAGGCCATGGTGGAGTGTCATTTGTTTAAGTTTTTTTATCATAGGAACTAAAACTGCTGAGAAGAAAACCAATAGATTTAAACTTAGAACAAAATTCTATGGCCTTGTTTTGTTTTCTGTAAAAAAGGGCTGAGGTTTTATAAATGTCAAATCACGTTTTATATACTTTGTAAATTTTAGAGAGGCATAGTTTAAGAATCTTGTTCAAATTAAGTATGTTTGGGCACATTGTTTAGACTAATCATGTAAACTAAACCTGGAATCATCTGTATTGAATGGTTTTTCCAGCTAACCTTTTGCTCAGTAATGTGAGAGATGCTCAGATTTCACCTCTAGATGTTCTAGAATACATTTCTCCAGGTTTCATCAGAAGCTGGTGACCTAGGCACCCAATCACATGGGAAATGTGCATTTGCATGGGGAACGTCCTACAGAATGCTGGGTTTTCCTTGCCATGCAGCCCAGGGCAGTCAGGTCTATCAGAGGTGTATAAAGGCACTGCCGAATAGCCTGTGTGGTTCATAGTTATCAGTGTGCTTGAAATAATTCTCCAGCTTCCATTTTCAGGTCTTAAAGGGTTGTCATAACTTGTGCTTGGAGTGTTTATTACTCTGTCGATTACCCTTTAACCCAAATGGTTGCAATAGTTGTCGTTCCCTGTGACACTCAATAGCCCTGGGAGGGCCCAGTCTCCCCAACACCGACACACACTGACTGCATGACTTCTGACTGCAGCAGAGGTAGAGGCGTGGTGTTAGAGAAGCCTTGAGTCAGACTGGAGTGTGTGTGAGTGCAGCAGGGCTGAGGCCTTGAGGAGCACAGCTGGAGAGCCACCTCCTCCCAAACACAGGGGAGATCTCTCTGGTGCTGACAGCTCATTCAGCCAGCATTGCCCTTCAGGGGTGTTGGGAACACCTACAAACCACATTCACTGAGATGCTTAAGCACAGCCATTCTCTGTGTTTCAAAGTATAACAATCTGCTCTTCACCTTTTAAAACAAAACCTCTCTGCTTTTGTTGTAGAACAACCCATTTTCTTCTGGTCTCAGATTGGCTGGTTGTTTATTTCTTATTTATCTAAATTACATTCTTAATGAAACTGAAATTTAAAAACTGATCTCCCAGCATCCACTAGAGTATCCTGCAAGGAAGCAATGCAGATATAGCAGCAATAATTGTATTTTGTAGTTCTTTTCCCAGTCATTATCTCTGTATTTGTGTTGAGCAGGTGAGATTTTAATATTGTCCTGAAGTCCACTCTGGGAAAACCATTAGTTAAAAATAATGTTTGGGCTACTTGATAAAGCAATTGTCAAACTGGCTCTTCATTCCTTCACTGGTTGTTCTGTATTATTTCTGTGATGTGACTATTCACATCTTAAAACCACCTTTAAACCATACAAAAAACCATGTACATGGATTCTGCTTTTAGAGAAAAAAAATAAAGATTCATTTTCCTCATTGACGGGCTGGTTTTGTTTCATAAAAAAAATCTCTAGAGCAGTTAGTGAGTTACAGACAGCTTTGTGCTCCTACCTCCATAACAAAACTCTCACTTTGAGTAAATTGGAACAGTTTCAAACATAGAATCATAGAAGGGTTTGGTTTAGAAGGGACCTCAAAGATCATCTAGTCCCAACACCCTTGCCATGGGCAGAGACACCTTTCACTGGACATGGGCACCCTGGCCTTGGACACCTCCAGGGATGGAGCATCCACAGCTTCCCTGGGCAATCTGTTCCAGTGCCTCACCACCACTGTCACAGGGAAGAATTTCTTCCTAACATCTAATCTAAACTTATTTTCTTTCAGTTTAAAACCATTGCCCCTTGTCCTGTCTGCCTATAAAAAGAGTCCCTCTCTTCTCAAATCCCCCTTTAGGTACTGGAAGGTGCTGTAAGGGCTCCCAGGAGCCTTCTCTTCTCCAGGCTGAACACAGCCCCCACTCTCTCAGCCTGGCTTCATAGGGGAGGTGCTCCAGCCCTCAGTCATCTCTCTGACCCTCTGGACCTGCTCGTACAGGTCAACATCTTCCTGGAGCTGAGGATCCCAGAGCTGGATGCAGCAGCATTCCAGGTGGGGTCTCACAAGGGCAGGATCCTCTCCCTTGCCCTGCTGGCCACAAGCAGGATACAAGTGGCTTTCTGGGCTGTGAGCACACATTGTTGGCTCATGTCTACCTTTTCACCCACGAGAAACCCCAGATCTCCATAGGGCTTCTTTCAATAACCTCTCCTGGTCTGTACTCATGTCTAGGATTGGCCTGAGCCAGGTGCAGCACTGTGCACCTGGACTTGTTGAAATTCCCTCTGGCTGGCATCCTATCCTCCAAGTATGGCACCTGCAGCACCCAACATACAGCAGCCACACACAGACTTTCTGAGGGTGCTGTCACTCCCTTTGTCTGTGTCACTGATGAAGAGACTAAAGAGCACCGGTCCCAGGGCAGAGCCATGGGGGACACCACCCAGCACTGGCCTCCACCTGGACATGAAGGCATTGACCACAAACCTCTGGCTGCATCCATCCAGCCAGTTCCTTGTCTACTGAATAGTCCAGCCATCAAATACACATCTCCCTAATGGAGAGAGAAGGGTGTCATGTGGGACCATACATAAGCGTGTATGATTACAGATTAGCAGTTCATTTTTATTGTAGTAATTTGTATTTAATAGGCTCTTTCCCTTCATTTTGCTTACCAAGAAAAAAGCCTCTGGGGTTAAGAGGACACATCAGTCATTTATAGTAGCAAATTTTGGATTTAGACATTGTGCCAGTAAACCTAGTCACCTTTCTTTGAAGAAACGGGTGTGCCAGACCATTCAGAGTTATAAAGCCATTAGTGTGATTTGCCATGTCCTTAAACATGCTGGTTTCTTCATAGGTGATTTGCTGGCACAGGTTGGATTTCAGTTTTTTAGCTTGCTTCAAGAATGCCAAATACAGCCATTTTTTTCCTCAAAACATCAAGCTGCTGGTGTTTGTATAATCTGGTGTGGTCTCTCTGGACAGTGGTCATACTCTGCTCTGCTCTGCTTTCTCCCTTGGGCTGATCAAGGACCATGAATTTCCCCAGTTCAGTCAATTCTCTAAATCCCATGAGATCTTCCTGCATCACCTGCAGGGCAGGCCTGGAGAGCCTGTCACCAGTTTACAAATTTCTCTTGCAAAAGCTTTAATGCCTGTGAGCCTGACAGGCATCACAGCAGCCTCTGATGAAGGTTGAAGTGTTGTGACACTGGAGAGGAAAGGGCTCTGTCAGTCATCCTGGAGCTGAAACCTGAACTTGACAACCTGCATGACCTTGTCTGGAAAAGCTAAGGAGAGGCTGCTGTACAAACACACAGGGATGCTCCTTGGGAGACCATTTCCAAGCAGGACAAAATGTCACTTGGGCTGCTCTGGGCAGCATCCTCCAGCCTTGCAGGATCTTTGAGATCATTCCGTGCTGACAAAATGGAAGGGACATTTAGAGATTTTGTGTCCCAGTGCATAAACTGCCCCCTTAGCTGACTGAGAGGAAAAGCTGGCATGGAATTGGGCACAGTATGAGCACCTGCATTAAATGCCACCATCATCCTGCCCTTCAGTGTCACAACAGAGGACCTGTGTTCAGTAACCTCAGGACCCACTCCTGAGACACCTGGCGTGGCAGAGCCAGCAGCAGAAGTGGTGAAAATGGTTTAAACTGCTTTGTCACACACCCTGTTTCACTGAGCCTTCCCAGCCTGCTCCCAGAGTCCTACAGCCAGCACCAGGAAGGAGCTGCTGCCCTGCCTTTCCCTGCCCATCCCTGGGAGCATGTCCAACCGACAAGCCTGTTCAAGGAGAGCCTGGGAGAAGCTTCAGGCTGAGAAGACCTGCATAAATCCAGCTTGTAGGAGACCCAGGAGATCAGTCATCCCTGGAGTCACACAGGGCAGGACAGGGGTGGCTCAAGGAGCAGGGGTGTCCCAGTCCCACCGTGGCCACCAGCCGGGTGCTGGGACGCACACGAGCACTCGGTGGCAGTGGTGCAGAAGCTGTTCTGGTGCCACTCCATCTGATGGTCTCTATAGCAACAGTCGGGCTTTTTCTTTCCCAGCGGAACTGCCAAGAGCAGCAGGCAGGTATGACGGAAATTCAACGCTGATATTCATTTACATGAGCTGGGTGAAGCGTAAGCAAGAGGACTGCGGGGGATAAGGAGCTGGCAATGTTCTCCAGGCAGGTTCCTTACACCAGCCAGGCTCACCTTACAGAGATCCCCGATTGCACCCTGGAACCAGAGCTGCACTGCTGGTTTGGGTGACCCAACATTCCAACCCTTGGGAAGTGCCCTGAAAGGGGGAAAATTGCAGTGGGGTCTAGCCAGGTTGCCTGGGAGAAGGAATTTCTGGGTTTCATCCACCTCTACAAAACTTTCAGGCATGCACAAACCTGGATTTTATTTTATGTTTTACCAATTTCAGGAATAGAAAGTCTATTATCCCTGGTGGGGGAAAAAAGTGAACTGAATGCAGTAGCAGAACTCCCTGTCTCAGGCAATATGTTTTCCTACCTGCTCTCCCACTGCAGCCACCTCCAGCAGTTGTTGGGGACTCTGGCATGAGCCACATGTTTGCTGAGTGCCTATAAACACAGAGCTGCTAGGGCTCAAACCCAGTTAAACATTTTGGGTTTTCTGGGGGGTGCAGACCACGGTGACCCTCAGCACTAACCTGCCCCCAGTGTTGGCAGGCTGAGGCTCTGCCCTGGTCTGGTCATGGTCACCGTGGCGAGGAGAGGCAGATGCTCCAGAACTGCAGAGAGGGATGATGTCATATTTGTTTGTTTAATACCTGATGAAATGAGCTTCCCTTGGTTCCTCTGCGACAAGTGATTTAATTAATGCTGAAACTCCACGCACACAGGATGCAGCAAAGCTGTTCATGGTTGGCATGGGCTACATCTATAAAATTCTTGCGGAAAAAGGAAAACGTCAGCATGATAAAAATGGAAAGTGTTAGCATGCCACGTGCTGCCAGGAAATGGGGCTGCTACCCTATTCTACACCTGGATCAGACTTTTAATGAAAGTTAACTTGTTCACCCCACCTTTTGACATTTAAAGCTAATTTAATGGAATACCCACCCCCAGCTGAGGGCCAGCAAGTGCTGCCATAGGAGGCGTGCAGGCTTCCACTCACTAACTCAGTGCACAGCAACTGCGGAAAGCCAACCGGCTGCAGAACTTGAGTCAGACCATCACAAAAACTGGGAGGAAACCCCCAAATGGCTGCAGGTTTACAAATATTGTCCTCTGCAGTCAGGGCAGTGAGGGGGCTGAGCTGCCAGACCCCAGGTGTCTGCACCCCAATGACTGTGTGCCCACCTGGCCAGGGCCACCTGCAGCCCGGCTGCTTCCAAATCCATACCCTGGTGCAGGCACAGATGCAAAGACCACTCGTGAATTTAGAGAAAAGACCCAGGATGAACTCCAAGGAAAAAAGCTGCTGGCCAAGCCACCAAGTGTGGAAATAGCATGGAGGAGAGGGACAAGGAAGGACATCACCATTTCAAGTAGCAATCAAGTTGCTTCCTGCCTTACAGACCACTCTTCGATGCCAGCCATTCATAGGCACGATTGAATTCACTCTCCTTCCCTGCAGGACAGCATTTTTCATCATACAACTCTGCTCCAACACCACTTCAGACAGACCTTTACCTACAGGCAATTCCAGCATCTTCACCAGGGCAAAATCCTGACTGCCGCGGAGGCGACTGAGAACTCCCCTGTGTCTGACCAGAGGCAGGACCGCGCCCTCCCCCGTCCCCCTGCAGGGCAGACTGTGACCATTTCCGGCCACTTCGGCTCGTCCAGAGTGGCTGCTGCAGAAGAGGAAGCGCTGTTCCCAGGCTGGGTCCTCCAGCAGCTGCCAGGGGAGAGCTGCCACCCCTTCCCAGAGCAGCTCCTGCCGCTACTAGCAGCAGGTGTGAACCTGCATGTTCCAGCTAATGAGCTGCCAATCCCGAGAGGGACCCAAAGTGTTCATTATATCAGAATCTCTATTTTCATGTTTCTAAGCCTGGCTGCTAAGGTACACTTCATCTTGCCCAATTTCCCCTCTGCAGGACAACCACCAGAGAACTTCAACACTGACTAGAGAAGCTAAAAAGCATCCTAGGCAGGAAGGGCAACAGTAGACAAAATCCTTGGGAACATTTCATGGTGGTACTGAAGATATATTTGTATGAAAGGGTCTTATTACCTTTCACTCTTTGTACCTGAAGCAAGCTCAGTCCTAAAGAAGGCTGCTCCAAGCAGCAGCTACTGCAGAAACACTTGCTAGACATAAAACTCATGGAGGCCACTGTGCCTTGGTCCCCTGAGCACCAGGAACATCTCTAAGCCCCCACATGGGTCATGCAGGGAGAGGGAGGCTGCACAATTTTACATAATCACTCAAGTGCTGAGCAAGCCGGTCCCAAGATCCCAGTGATGCCCTATGTGTGCATGTCAGACCCTGAAACTCCACAGCTTTGGATTTTATGTTCCTCTTGGCATCCTAAATCCAAACCTTGTCTTCCAAGGGCTGAGCCAGGGTCCTGCTTCAGCTGGTGGTGTCCTGGTGTGCCAATCAGAGGCAGGAGAGGCTTCCTTCTCGACAGCCCCTGTCTCTGCAAGAGTTTCAGCAGGAGGCTGGCCATGGTCCACTGCCCACCCTACCCACCTGCAGTCCTGAGGTGTGGGGCACGTGGCTCCAAACCCTGCCAGGATGGAGCGGCCAGGGCACACAGCCCCTCCTCCCTCAGCCAAGCCAGAGGGCTGCTCCCAGAGGTGGTGCCTACAGGAGGCACAGCAGCAGCATTAAGGCAGGTCCCAGGTCCATGGGATGCTTGCAGAGCACTGGGGCAGCTTCCTCCTCAGGCAGTTATCACCTAAGGATTTTGGGCACATGCTGGAGGCTTTGGCAGCTGCTGCTTCAGATCCAAGTCCTCTGTCAGATCTACTGGCACAGCTCCCAATGCAGGAGGCCATTGTGCAAGAAGGCACTGCGAGGACACGAAGTTCACTCTGAGGAATATACCAAGGTTGGGTATATTCCCAGGGGGTGCCAGCTGGATTTGAGAATAATTCAGGTGTCTACCTACTCAATTAACAGCTTACTTAATTACCAGATGTCCTCTCCTTCAAGAGTAATCCATTCTTTGCAAATAGAGCCTCTCATTGGCTTACCTGGTCATAGCACAAGATGGAAACTCCGCTTTGCATTGGTGCTACAAAATGAGTTAAAGCTTCTCAGAGAAGTGAAGGAAAATCCACTAGCATCACTGATCATCAAATGAATAGTGATTCTCTGGATGAACGTTAAAACCCATTTATTCAGGCTTTTGTGCAGGGTGCACAGTCCAGCGCAGTTGAGTACACACAGAATGCACATCCTGACCGTACAAAAAGGCAAGGAGCAACGGCTGCTTACACTGGGATGTATGCACAGACATATTAAACCGGGATTTGTACATTAGAAAATTGTCTGACACTGTTCAGGTATCATCAAGGCTATTAGAAACCATGTAGAAAACCAATAAAACTTGGAAAGTACCTACTGTTACTTCACTTTACCCAGGCTGGATGTAAGTCAGGCTTCCCACACTACATCACTTGTGGACAAAGCCTACAGGATGCCCCAAGCACTTTGGAGGGTCACATTACTCTAGCACATCCCATTACAAGTTAAAGATTAACACATTGGTATTATTTCCTGTTTTCCTGGAAAGAACAACAGCTTAAATACTTCAAATAGCTAATTTTCTCCTGGGAAAAGACAACAAAGGAAAGATTTAGAGACCATGAGAGAATCAAACACTAACGAAATGTTGTAACAGCACTTCCTGGTCCTTCCAAAAACTCTTCACAGACCAGGCGGCACCTAATTTAAAGCACTGTACACTGTCCAGATTTACAGAAGTGCAATAGCAGGCCTTGGCAGACCCCAGGTCTTCTGCTGATCTTTACCTTGCTCCTATCCTAAGGGTTGCAAGAGATCGTACTTTTGTAACCTGCACAGAAAGACACAGAGAGATCAAAGAGATTTAGCAAAAGTATACTGAACAATAGATAGAAATATGTAGCAACATCATGTGAGCCATACTTCCCTCCCTGTAACTATTCCATATTTAATTTCTGACTGAACTTTTTTTCCAAGATGTCAGCAGAACGCTGCAGCATCAGAAACAGCAATTTAAGAAACACACAATTCTGTGACTAAGGCACCCAGGGACACCCAGAACCCATCTTCATAGCTTGAAGAGCAGGTCAAACTCTTTAAGTACCCTTCTATGCCAAATTTTTGCACATAGCGGTTCAATTTTGGTATCAAATTTTAGCATTACAAAGAATCTAACTGAAAATCCACCTGGGTGTAGTTTTAAAGGACCAGTCTGTTAGTGCAGGTAACACAAACCACATGTGAGTGCAACAGAGGTAAGATTGTGTTAAAACTGCTCCCAAAGATGGCTGAAATAAAATGCCTTGTGCACAAATACACCAAATATAGGACATATTTGTAGAACATTCAATCACAGCCAGTATTACTTCAGACATATTTTCCTTTTAGCACAACACATGTGCTGTTTGCTGTGTAAGCTCTGGCGTTCAGTTTATTTCATTTGTTCCCTTGCATGAGCCTTTTGGAGAAAAAGGTGAGGACAGCATAAAGAATCTCTTTCAAATTTACTTCTCTCCTTAAGTCTAAAGTTCTCTAGTGCAAGTCTTTACAATGAGTCAAAACTTACTTGAGTGAAGATACATTTCAAAAATGTTTATTTTCCATGTTGATTTTTACAAAATTCATTGTTGAAGTGGCTTGAAAACTGCTTTCCTTTTGGAGAATGACTTCCTCAAATATACTATGACTAGGCAAAGAAAAACCAGTATTTTACATTCAAGCTTCCTATGTCAGCCTGCCTTTGTTGTGAACATCTCATTCTGGATTGTTCTAGAGAAAGAAACACTTCAGCTGTAAGCAGTAAAATATCAGAATACTCTTCAAAGTTAATCAGGAAAAACAGTAAATAACCAGATTCTCTTTGTAATTAGTAAGCATGGGGAATGAGCAGCTATTCAGAAGTAAGAAGCCTTCAATAGCTTTTTTTTTTAAATTATGAGTGCAAGCAGAGCATGTAACTTGTAGGAACATCCAAATTTTACACTGCAGCCTGTTTCCCACACAGATCATTTTCTGGCACAGAAAGTCAGCCAGAACTTCCAGGGCTTGACCATAAGCAAATAAGGTTGCATGTGGTAAGTAAGGCGTGTGGTTAAGACTGGTGTTTTAAAAGTCTGACAGCAATTCCTGGACATGGGTGGGGAGAAGAAACAGGTTTCTGTCAGTGAGTGAAACTGTAGGCTGGGAAGGCACCACTGAAACCAGTGAAATGTTTCCTGGTACTAAGAGAATCCCAGAAGCAAAAGGCTTTCAGAGGTGGCTAAAATCAAACATGAAGATAAGCAGATCTGAGATCAAGAACAAAACTGAACCATATTCACTCTGCCTGCTGTGATATTTTTTTAAATCGTATTTTAAACACAGTTTTTAAAAGTCTCATTTCTAAAACTATTCAAGATCAAAGTTCCTCTAAGTAGCAACTTGTATATTTCACTTTAATACAGCCATTACAAGGCCTAATGCCACATGCTGTATTAGAAATCTCCAGTTCAACCATGCTATTGATATATTTTTAATATATACGTGCATATATATATATACATACATATAAATTACCAAGCTCAGTTAAACAACAAACAATGATACCTTTCCCTCAGAAAAGTTTCATCCATTAAGCTCCAGATTGCAAAGCTAATTTCAGTGTTATAGGCAAAACATAATTTTACAAAATCGCTGGGGAGGAAAAAAAAGCATTTTTATTCTTAAATTCGTGGAATAAGCCACAACAGCAGCAATTAAAGGAAATATGACTGAAAAATCATTCAATATTTTCTTCTCCAGTGCTCTCAAAATAACCCAGCAAATGCAAATTAATAAAAAGCCTAGTGAATTTTACCAAAGTACTTTTCTATCATTAATTTAGTTTGAGAAGTCCATCTTGGCATACCTAGCTGTCTGCCTCCACTTTCCACCTTGAGTCTAAGTAGTCAGCTAAGTGCAACATATTTTTTTGCTAGGACTTAGGGCTTAAACTTACCCTCACAATGTTTTTAAACTAATAATAATGTAACATCTTCCTTCCCTGTCTTAATTTGCATTCTCATATTGAAACAAAAAACTGCATTAAAGCTCTCAATGATGTAAACTGAAATCAGTTCTTCAGACGAAATAAAAGGCATGACACAATAGCAAGAAGAAAAAAAAGAGAAAACAACAAAACAAAGACAAGCCCAAACCAAGCAGTAAAGCAGCAGCAAAGAGAAGTGAGATTAAGCAGCAGTTCAGAGAAGACTGGGAGAAGCACATATGAAAGGGCCATCACAAAGCACACAGAAGCCACTGCTAGAAAAATGCAGAATTCCAGAATTTATTTTCATGGCCCTCTATTAAAATGAACAGAGACAGGTATTTTTTTCCCCCACATCTGCCACTGTTTTTTTCAGACAGGGCAGGCTGAAGAGCCATGGGATACCTGACTCCTGCTCTCAGGTATCAGAGGAGTTCAGCTTTTACAAGAGTGACCTGCAGAGAAGGTTCAAGCCAGACAGGAATATAACAATAAATAAGTCTTATTTAAGACTCCACAGGAAAAACCAACTATTTCATGGCTGCTTTTTTTTCTTTTCATTTTTACATCCAGGACACCTGTTGTGCATAAAAGCAAAGCTGCAGCACCATGTGGGTTGTGCCTGACAGCTCTGCTGTTTGAGCAAGAACAACCATCTTGCTCCAGTGCTTTCTCCTGCCTAGTCCAGACAGCCAGATGAGCCACACAATGAAAGCACAGAATTTCTCTCTCTCCCACATGCTCCCTTGTGTGTGTGAGCAGGGCTATGTTCAAAGCTGAACCTCATGGATATGAACACAGTGACTCAGATTCTGCATTAACATATTTGTTTTCTGACATTTCTCCAGAAAGCTACCAGCAACTATTAACTGTCAATACAATTATTTATGCTATAAGGTGCCATATGCCATGGCTGTCTGGTAAGAGAACGTGCACCCAAAATTAATCCAAAGACTATTCTGAGAAGCAGCAGTAATAGTTCTAAATTTGAGGATGATGAGTGCACTGGCTTTGCTGAAAACAACGCTAAGATCTCAAATGCAAAAGAAAAAGCTGTGTTTCCAAATGGTATGGAAAAGTACTACTGGCACTGAGCAGCGAGACAGATGCCCAAAACGCTGTTCACAAGAGAAGAGATCTAAGCACTCAAAAGGTGAATCAAACTGAAGAAACACTATCAAGGAAAGGAAACAAACAGTGGAGTGCTGATTAATGGTGGGAAGATTTGTTCTAGGTTCACCAAGTCTCAAACACTGAATCTGCTCACTCAGATGTAAATAATTTGTTCCCAACAATAAAGGCAGCAGCACAGTCAGCTCATCTGTGTATTCTGTATGTTATTTCTCAACTTTGCTGAAGACTGAAATGCAGTTGGCAGAAAAGTTTTGAGCCTCAGTCCCAATGCAAATGTATCTGTTTCTGGCAACACAGCTGCAATTACCATATTCACGGAGATTATTAATTAATCAGAAGTGCTATTTGAATAAAAGTGTGGCTCATTGATATGTTTTAAGAAAGCATTTAACACTGGAGTCAAGCATTCACTGTAAGCTCAGTTTAGCAGAATGTTATTGAAGCCATAGATTAAGTTAAATACTGTATCAAGTTCAAAGAAGAAATCAAGGGTGAATAAGAGGTGTGAAAGCTGAGGCTGTAGGGAGCTGTGGATACAAGATCCCGCAGAGCTGTGTAGGCAACTGCAGGGCCATGGAGCGATCACTGTTTCACAGGGGCACACACGGGTTTCATGTTGCTGGAACAAGCAAGTGGGGCAGCAGAACCCTGAATGTACACGGCTCTTGGCACTGCAGAAATGTGCTAGGGCAAAATTACCACACTGCAGAGGAAGTTAAAACTGTAACACAGAGGCCAGGCTGGGAGCACGTGGCCTTAAAGAACTCCAAGACCTTTTAGGGCCGGGCAGCAGGCTTTCTAAAAGCCTTCAGACAATGGCAATTCCTCCTCTGTAAATAAGGTAGCTTAAAAGTAAACAAAGAAACAAAAAAAACCCCAAAAACAAATAAGCAGAAAAAGCAATGCAATTGTCCTACCTCTGAGCTTGATCTCTTTTCACCTGATCCACTTATCCAGAGCACAGGAAACATTAACTCTTACGCACACGTGCATTAGGAATATTTGCACCAACCAGGCCGCCTCCTTTGATGTGCATTTCCATCTCCCCTCGTTTCTTCTGCTGCCTAAAGCCTACTGCTGTGAACAGAAACACTCTCGAAATATTATTTACAAAAGCCAATATAAACACCTCATGAAATACCAGCAATTCAGAATGCTCCATTTCCTCCTGCTAACTTTGTCTTCCCCTAAACTATGAGCTACGTGGGCATAATCTGTCTCTTCCTGAGGCACTGCTGCAAGTATTGTGGTCCCTTCTGAAGAAATTTGATAGCTTGGTGAGAAAGCCTTTTGGGCTTGGTGAGCCCACTTCATTCACATTGAACAAAACATACACATTTGATACAGCAGCAATCTCTTGTGTGGAATGAAGGAAAAAGCAAAGCAAAAAGCAAAGCAAAGCTTCTCTAACTGCACTGCAAAGCATCAGTTTATTAACTCAGACAGTAAAGCTAACACAAGCAACAAACTCCATGAATCAAAACAAAATCAGGTAACTGGCCTTTGCCTATGGACCTAGACTCAGCTCAGTGAAATGAAAAGTGCAACTTGCTCCGGAAAATTGGCTGCTAAATTTGCTCAACAGATTATTGGTCACACAGCTGCCACAGGACTACACTGAAAGGAAGCCCTGCACACGAGTAAATAAAGGAGGCAGTAAGGGATTCTAGCACACATCTGCATTTGGGGTTTTCTCCCCTCTTATAGCCCTCTACCATTACATCAGCCTTCAGCCCTAAGTTGCCCCTCGCTGCTGACCCTGGAACTGGGTCCCCCAACTAGGAAAAGGAGCAGTCAGGCACAACTCCCCTGCCTGCAGACCAACTGTGTGGGGGGGAAAGGCACACGCTGGAAACGGAGCAGTGGGACACGGCCCTTGGCAGGTGCCCACGGCTGCCAGCCAGAACCATCTCCTCAGCCCTCCAAGTAGCCAGCACAGCATTCCCACAGGGAGCCAGGTACTCTCCACCTACAGGCACAAACAGCACAATGTGCTCCACAGGGGTCAAAGAAACCACCACAGTTTGTATGCTGAGACATTGACACTTACTACATTTTCCAGGAAAATCTTATCACCCAGCCAAGATAAATCAAGTTGTGTGTATGAGACAACTTCTATTAAAAAGTGAGCTTTTCTCTTTCGTAGAAAGCTTTCAATTTTATGTTGCTATTTTTACTCAAAGTACGTTTACAAACACCAGGATTAACTACCTCAGCCCCCTTAGATACATCATCTTTGTTAAAATCCCTGACTCTTGAAATTACCCTCAAGTCTCAAGCAGAACAACTTTTTAGATTATCCATATGTAAACAGACATGGAAAAAGCTTGCATAAAAGTTCCTCTTCAAAAGCAAATGGTTTTAACTAATTATTTTACTCTCTATATTTTCTTTAAAAATTTAGAAAAAATATTTATGGTACCTTTTCTTCGGAAATTTGAAATACTTCATTTCAAACAAACCTCCTTTTTCCTCAGAGGTGCTCAAAGCAGGTAAGATGAAAAAACCCTAGAGAACATATTTTAAGAAAAAAGCAAAACCACAATAATGCTTTCCAAACTGGTACAAGTGGTGGAAAATGTAGGTTTTGATGTGCAGAAGGGACTGCTTCAAGAAGATAAAATATCTTCTTGCACAACAAGGCATTCTGTTTAATTGTAATAGTCTGGCCTATAAATAGTGGCGCTATTTTGCATCCTTTTCTCTCCATCCCAAGAGCACATTTTTGAAAAATTAATCTTTCAAAGCACTTACCTCCCCTCTCAAGCACAATATTGTGAAGCTACATACCTATGCTATGCAGCAGCTCTCTCACAAGTGAGAAACCTCAGATCTAAGGCTTCAGCAGGAGGGACTCCAACAAGAGGGAAGTATAAAACTAGAAATATGTACATTTACAAGTACCAAATTTTAACTCCTCATGGCAATTCTGCCCTACAGAGCAACAGAAAGAGTCATGTGCTTGTACTGAGTGCAAGGCCAAACAAATACAAGAGAGAATGGAATGCCACCTGAGAGGAGGTCTAATTTATGTGAGAACATCTTAGCAGATTATTTGTACACCTATTTACATGGGACTGTTCCTGTCCTTTTCAAGTGTATTAGAGAGATGAAAAAGCCCAATAACTTGCCATTGTTTAAAACACATGGCCATGCATTTATTTGACAGCACTGTCCACTATAAGGTGCAATATCAAAAAAAAAAAAAAAATCACATCAAGGTTTCTCAGTAATTAAGATACTAACCCATTAAACTAAATTTCACTTAACCTGGGGCTAAGCAATATGTAGGCAGTGATTGAAAGTTCTTACATTACCCACAGAGCTCTCATATGGCCAAATTATCCTCTGCTCTCAAGAGAGCAAATTTGCTGTGATGATTCACATCCTGTTTTGAATCGACAAACACCAGTGCTTCCTCCTAACTGTATGCAGTAATTTCTTAAGCAAAATACCATTCTCTAGGATAGAGAATAAATTTGATTTAATTTTATTTAATTCTGACCAGAGTGTGAAACAAAAAGATGATCAAAATTTCTACACTGATCTGGGAAGAGAGGCTATTGGAGTGTGCTGAGTAAAACTGTCAGAAAAAAAGGGCATTAAATAACAACAATGGACCTCAGAGAAATTAACTGTATCTCTTTATTGTTAACCAATGAATGTTATCCAAAATAGTAGATGTAATTGTAGCTTAATTGTACAACACAAAACATGATGCTAAAGGAAAAAGCATGTGGAAAATTACTTCACCAAGTAATCATTAAATGTATTCTTAGTATTTCTGCACCAGTAAGTGTTCCCAACTGCTGGTGACAGCAGCTATTACCACTTTGTTCATTGTGAAAATCTGTATTACAAATGGCTGTCCCTGGCTGTTTAGATTTAAAAAAAAAAAAAAAAAAAAAAATCACACAGCTTTATAAATGGATCTAATCCATTTAGCCCTACTCTACATGTTGTAGATTCATGAACAACAATCTTTACTGGTGTTTTATCCCAACACTGAAACTGATGGATCAGTGTTAGTGCACACTTCTCAGGGAAAAAATTAGAACTCACTGGAAGCACAGTATTTCACCTGCTATGGCAAACTGTTCAAATACTTCAGAAATTTGCTTAAGCTTCGGTGTATGAAGCTTGTGAAATGAAAACTGTTCTTAAAATGCACTGCAAGTTGAAACACCAACTTCCACCAAGCAGCATTTTGAAGCATGTGCACATCAGTCTTCAAGGTCAAGCAGATATGTTTAGCCCCACAAACCAAAAATATATTAATGTATCTTTATTTAATTTTCATGATGTCACCCCACATAGCCAAACTTTTACTCCGCAAAATAAAAAAAACAAACTTAGTCGGACTGTTCATAAGAAATTTAAACCTATTGTGCATGAAAAAAATGTTTAATAAAATGGCAAATTTTAAGAGATAAGTGTAAATTTATGAGTGCATAATATCAAACAGAAAAAAAAGCTGAACCATCCTCAGAGAAACCTATGTTCTTCCACTGTCAATATTTACTAGGGTACGCTAACATAGGGAGTAAGTGAAGTCCACATAAACTGTAAAGTTATTACTAAAGTTCAATTTCTAAGCAAATTTCTCAAAAAAGCAGGTTTCAAGAGGGAAAGGACTTAATGATCTGACATCAGATATGACAATTACAATACTAGCTTCACTGAAAACTGAAGCTAAAAACACTTTTACTCCAATTCTGGGAAGTTTCATTTTGTATCTGAAACCCAAACTGACTCACACACACGTTCTACACCCCTCCCAGAATATAGTATACCAGTGACAGGTTACAGCTTTAAAACACACCAGATGCTTTTACAATTTAAACTCAACAGAAGGCAGTCAGACAGTATTTAGCACTATAAATCCATCATAAAGTGAAATAAAATCCTAGGAGTAAGGACTCCTAGCAATCTATGATATCACTGTGTAGTGACAGTCAATTTAAACAGTTTTTTTCATGGTGTTTGAAGGACCAGTCATCATGTACATAGTAGTGAGGTAGGATACTGTCCCCTCCCTGGGACTGATGTTTTCATATGCTCCCTTGCCAGAAAGGTCCAGGTCTCCCTACTGCAAATAAAATAATTACAAGCAAATAGCATATTAAGCTTTGTTTATTTTTTTTCCCTCTTTGCTGCATTGAAACATTCTGCACATCTAAAAGAATCAGCTAGGAAAAGCAATACTTACTCAAGCCTATCAGCAGCCATGTGCTGCTCACAGGTAGTGTTCCATTTAAAAACATTTTCTGGAACTACCACCTGCCATCCAGACCTTTGTGAACAGGTAGGCAAAGAAAACCATCAATGATGACAGGACATGAAACACCAAAGAATTTCACTTGGGAGAAAAAAAACACAAACACAAAAACCCCCAAAACAAAACAAGAAAAAAACAACCAAAACTGAAAGTGAGCAATATCAGACTCTTAATGGAGTAGCTATATTGAAAACTAATTTCAAACTTCATACTGAAATAGTACCTGTCCAGTTCAGGTACAGTTCCATTCTTCTTTCTATTTCTCAATGTTTAAGCAATATATACACTTGTCAGTCATTATATACTTCACATCTGATTCCAAAGGGAAAAAAACAACAAACAAACAATGAAACTGAAAACACAATGGGGAAAAACCTGCTATTAACCTCCGCACCCTCCCCCCACCCAAAACCTAGGGTTAACAGACTGCCTTACTGTTTTATACCTTCCCCTAAATTTGTCTTCTAGTCACTGTAGTCAACCTGGTATTAAGTGCTTTGGCAAAGTGGGGTGCAATCCATCAAATCTGCAAAGGCCTGCTTTTTTTCTCTGTTGGTGGTTCAGCTTTACGAGGAACATATATGAAAATACCAGCTCTCACATTGCTTCAAACTCATCAATACGCTGCTTTGTATTGCCTTGTCGGATTTGCCGGAGAGTCTTGTACTTATCGCGGCCTGCTTTAACATTCTCAGCATGAAGGACATCATTTTGTGTTTTCTTGGTTTCATCTCTGGCTTGAGCCAACTCTGAACTTAAAGCCTGTTGAATAAAATATTTGAATTTAAGTGCTTTGACTAATCCTTTAACGACTCTGGAGTTTCTGATAACAACTATTCTGCAATCTGGGTAAGAATTTCTTGAATGCCAACCTATGAAATGCTTGTTGTGCTGCTCAGTAACTCAAGTTGTGAAGTCTATCAGAAGGAATGCAGAAGGAAAGATAAGGAGAGCACAGGATTCTTTCATTTAAAAAGTGTAAGCATGAAAGTATATTAAAAAAAAAGCCTCATACACCATAAAATCCAAGAAGAAAGGGACAAGCAGGATAAAGCAGGAAAACCACCTTATTTTTCAATTTTTCTTTAGTTGAAAGACTTATCTCCCTGATCTGTTCAGTGACTCCAAGTAAGAATACTACACACACATGCTACTAAGATAATGCTGCCAAACAAAGTAGCAGCTTTCCTCTTCTTCTGTTTTCTTCCCAAACAAACATTTCATAACCAGGAAAAGGGCTACCACTAATACAGATTATTATGCTTCGAGGGGTATGACACAGCCTGGGAAGAATTGCTCAGTTTCAGGGAAATAAGAGTAATCCAAAATGAGCACAATTTGAGTTTTTGCATTTATAACATCTGGGAACGACTGCAAACAAACACAAATAGTACTAAGCAAGCATCTGTTCATACCACTTAATGAGTTTTGGTATTGAAAAAGGAAAGCATTATGTTTTAACATGCAGCATTCTGGAAATTTTGTAATTATTAGAAATGTTTACTGGTCAATGCAACAGCATACTAACACCTTTAAGCTATAAAGCACAACCTTACATCCAATCTTTCCATATATTTCACTTCTAGAACACTATGAATAATATTGGTTGGTAAATTAGTAATAAACCTAATAAATGATAAAAAGGCTGTTTCCTTGGCAGACCATAACGTCAGTGAAATTTTTGACAAAAGAAGAATGAAAACCCAAAGCCTGATACAACCCTGTGCTGATACAACTATGAATCTTCATTACCTGGAGTTGTTTCTTAACACGTTCATTTTTCTGTGTTTCTGTTACCCGTTCTTCCTCACTCCTGTGATTCATGACACCATCAGAAGACAGTTCTGCACTGGCTTCAGCATTGTTCTCATCATGTTCATCGTGTTCATTCTCTGTTGGAGGAATAACTGGTGGGGGTGGAGGTGGAGGAGGAGCAGACATCACTGATTTCAGTTCTTCTTTGGTCTTTTCCAAGTCCTCTTGGGCTGCAAAAGCCTAAATACAGTAAACAGCACTTAGCATCTTTTTAAATGATTTATCAAGAGTCAGAAAAATAAAAATAAATATTTGAGATGTTCTCAGACACATGGAACTATCCTTTATAACTGACATGACTAGCTTACACACTGAAAATTGTCAAATAGAGACAGAGTAAAAACCAGATATGGCTCAAAATAAACTGTGCCAGCTATTTCCAGCAGTAGACAAGAGGAAAAGTGGAAGAATAGGGCAATCATACTGACTGTCTTCCAACTCTCCTAGCCTCCTGAAATTTAAGGCTCAGGGACTTCCTACATCAAAGGTGATGTCCTCAAATTTCATACTTAACTAGAACTTATGACAATTTGTTCAAACCCTTTTGGAACCCACGCACACAGTAACTATTCACATTCCATAGCTAATTATAGATTTTATGAAGAAATACTGTTTTGCTTTAAATATTTGTCCATTTTCATTTCTTATGCCTTTGTTAACTGTTTTGGTTCATCTTTCCACCAAAACTCATGATTTTACACACCTCCCTCCTGAGGTGTTTTCTTCTCTAACATAAAGCTCCAATCTATTTCATCATCATACAAAAAGAAGCCATTTCTAATCTTTGACCATACTTTTGTGATGAGAATTTCCCCCGCTTTGTGACTATGTAACATCAAGAAGTGAGTTAAACAGAAGCATAGGCTGGCTTCAGTAGATTGCAGGACAAAATCCTTTAAGAAAGACTTTCTGGGCCTAAGGGAAAAGGGAGAGATTTGACCCCTCAGACTTCCGGTGAGATTTCCGCACTCATTTCCCTTAGTTTCTTTGAAGTTGTGACTTCACACAGCATGGGCTCATTACTTTGTGCTGCCATTCTGAAGCTTCCTCTTCTTTCTTTTTCTTGGCCTCCTCTAGAAGTGCGATCTTGGCTGTGAATTCAGCAATTTCTGCTGCCTGAAACAAACAAAAGAACAAAGTAGAAGTTTTCATTTGGTATCATTCCGGCTTTGCAGTGGAAAAAAGCAAAGCCTTTGCTATGATCCAGCTTGAAAAGAGTTAGTTACCATCCATCACTTCTCTGTGAAAAACAGAAATTTTAAGCATACATGGCAGAGGGAATGAATCAGAGTACTCTTGCCTAATGGAAGCAAGTCCAGAAAAAAAATGTATCTCCTGCTCTTCCAAAGCTTGCTGAGAAACAGCAAGCTATCGTTACAAACTAGCATTTCATGCTGTTTCAGTCTAATACAACTTTAATAGTCCCAGCACTAGGATTATGATTCCGGATCATCATCTCAGTATTATTAAGCTAAATCTTGCCATCAGATTTGTGTGCTAAGTTTACAGATTATCAAAAGCTAATTTGTAGCTGAGAAATCATTTCTTCTACTATTTTCATGCCTTCCTTGATTATTATGCACAAATCTTGAATTAGAAGTAGTCTAGCACAGTATGTGAGAAGACACTGCAAATATGGGAAACATGAGGGGAACAGCAATAAAAAAAAACCCCCAGCCTCAACAAACCACAGCATCACCAACTCCCCACCACCACCATCAAGCTTCAGAACATGCCTGCCTTAGAGAACAAGCTTCCCAGGGGACCGCAGAAGGAAGCGACTGTTGTTCTCAGCTGGATAAGCCTGATACTTAAATTAGAAAGAGAATGCAGTGAGGGTGTCAGTCTGAAAGGTGGTGGTCTTCTTTTAATTTCCTACAGATCCAGAGTTTTATTTTTGTCTTGCAAGTAATGGCAAGTCTAATGCAGTATTCTAAAACAGTTCCCACAACAATCTAACAGTATCTCATGTACTTTTGTCTTTCAGGGTACTTCTTCATTTGACATAAACAAGAGAAAATAAATTTCCAACTATCTTTTTCAATTTTATCCCTATTTTTAAGAAAAGAAATGAAGTTTCTTACTAGCTGCTCCTGGTTCTTCATCTGATCAGCTGCCTGCTTGGCTAGAGCAGCTTTGGCTACTTCAGCTGCTCGACGCTCTTTTTCGAGGCGTTCTGCTTCCTCTTTCGCACGCTTCCGTTCTTGATCCAGTTCTAAAGCTCTTCGAGTCTGTTCCTCCAGCTCTGCCAAGAGGAAAGTTTACAGACAAGGTATCACTCCCTAGCTCTTCCTCACATGTATCACAGACACCAGCATATGCTCAAAACAAAGCAACCTAGAACACTAACCAAGATTTCCAAGACCGCCTCAAGCTAAGAAAAGCTGTAGAGCACATTACCCAGAGCTCTGTTCCATGTCTGATTTCCCCCCCCACTTGAAGACATTCTTTGGATATACTTCATCTCACCTGACACTTCTGACAGCCCAGCATTTCAGAAAACTGTCACCTCACTGATAAAACTAAACACCAAAATACATGTACATATACATGCACATGCTCCTACCATGAGGGTATTTTATGTACATTAAATTACTCTAATCTTAAAGAAAGCAAAAAAAAAAAATCGTCTTCTTTATTAAAACGCCTGGCAGATTCCTTTATCACAGCTAAAAATTTAGGCACATCCCTCCAGAAAAATGACCTAAGACCAACTGGAAGGGTCAGAAAAATTCTTTGTACATCAGAGGAGGAAAATTTTAAATCAAGGGAGAGATAAAAGCTGTCTAGCTGCCTGCATAGCAAAATGTTGGAATCTAAAGGGCACAACCCTTAGGGAAATAGGAAGTAGTAATAATCTATCAGTACTGCAAGGTAAGGTTTACACTGACAAAATATATTCCTCCCCTGATGTGAAAAATTAGGTGACTATGAAAAAAGTCTCTCTAAAGTTCTTTGCTGGTTCTAATGATAAAATTTCTGCTATGTACTTGGCTAGGCACAGCTGTCAGAGACTCCTTCACCAGAAAATCTAAACAACTACTCATTTTTTCCAAAAAATCCATTTGCCTTCACCATAAGCTTTAATACTATAAAAGCACCTCCCCAGGTGTGCTGACACATGCTTCATCTTTGCACTTCTAGTTTTAAGTAGTGATGTAACCATTATTCTTCAGCTGGTTTCTCAGGCCTACTACTACTTCAGGTATAAAATTAAATGAACAGCATCACAAGTATGTGGGGTTCTACAAATGCAGTACCTAAAATTAAATAAAACATGAAATTATTTAAAAACACTACTCAAACGAATCTTTCCATGAAGATGGAGAACACAAAGCTACAACAGACACCATTTACATAAAGACTTCTCCATATTTTTAGCCAATAGAAGGCTAAAAAGACCAGCAACACATGAACATTTTGTATTGCATCAGAAATTAGGCTATACTGCTCACAAAGTTATGAGAAAATGTGTATTGTCAAACCTCCAGAATCACCCTGACACTGTGTTGTCCTGGGCCAAACAGCTCTCGCTAAACAATTCCATGGCACAGTTAGTGGGTTACCTGTCTGGATGTGTCCAACCTGTTCTGCATTGAAAGACTGAAAAAAGCAGGGGTGGAGCTGGAGAGCAGTGCCAGGCATATGTAATTTATTTGCATAGTGTTAATCAGTGATTCTCTCTATGATGCTTGAAGCCAAGAGTTAGGAAAAGAAAGTAGCAACAAAACTTTTATGAATGTGAACCAAACCTGAAGTAGAAAAAACAAAAAAAAAGAACATGGAGAGGAGGGACTGGGAAGTCATGGAGGCAGGGATTCTACAGGGCGATTAAACACAAAGAATTTTGATTGGTGAAACTACATGTTTTGTCACTAATGCCTGACAAGACTTTAATTTTCAATTTCTCA
This sequence comes from Monarcha castaneiventris obscurior, assembly GCA_026261815.1. Taxonomy (NCBI): domain Eukaryota; kingdom Metazoa; phylum Chordata; class Aves; order Passeriformes; family Monarchidae; genus Monarcha; species Monarcha castaneiventris. Next base: position 2,591,252 of record JAMPIT010000350.1, on the reverse strand, counting down.
AATCTTACAAGGGAATAGGAAAGGAGGAAGGAACACAGAATTTCCAAATTAAAAGCTAAATTCAACAAAATCCTAGAGAAAGTACTTTGACTCTTCCCCTCTAATCTCCCTGCTCCCTCCAACTCCACGTGTTCAGCACTTTAGGCATTTCATAATTCTGAGTTGAACTGTGCATGTAATAATTTTCTTTTTACTAAATCAAAACTTCTGCTATATGAGAAACTGGCTTTATATTAAAAAGATACAGACAAACACATGCACACCATTGTTTAAACACTGAAAAAGAGTATCTCTTATATCAAATAAAACACCACTAAATTCTTGCCACTATTAGTAAAATAATACCCCCCCCTCCCCCGCCAGTAACAAAACACACCAACATACACAGAATTGTGGAACTGAACTACCCAACTAAACTAAACACTGTCACCAGATTTAAGAAATCTATGACCTCACCTTTCTGAGCTTTCATTGTTTGCTCCTCGATCTGTCTTAAGCGTTCCATTAACTCCTCCTTTTCACGCTCTATTCTTTCCTTTTCCTTTTCTGCTATCTCCCTTTTCTTCTTTTCATTTTCTAATTGTGCCCTGAAAAAAATGGTAAAAAGGTTTTTTTACCCTCCAACATATTAAATGCTACTCTTTGCATGCTGGTAGCCAATTTTTCAGTTCACTCAGCTAGCAGGGAAGCACAATTTTAAATGCTTCTAATTCAGTTTCTGCTTCAAAATACGGTAGAGAAAAACAATTTATGAACAGAACTGATAATCAACCTTGGTTATGGCCCAGCCAGGTAAACCTGCAACTATATCTGCATTTCAGGCATGATGTTTCATCTGGGCTAGAAATGGCAACAGTATTTTTTAAACAGACAAAAGGGAAGCCAAGACATTCTTCACTGAACTTGCTTTAAGGGTTCACCCATAGAGTATAAAATTCCCTAAGAATCAAGCAACAAAGGGGTAAGATTTTCACAAAATACATAATGGGGAACAACAGTACAGCTACTATTACTGTGCTGAAAGCTCAAAAAAGATACGTTTTTCTATTAAGACAGGTGAGCCATGCCAATTCACAAACCTGCTTAAACAGTGCAGAAAGAAAAGCAGCTCTCTCTTTTCTAGAATTCTAAGATATACAATATTCTATGACTTCTTAAAAAGGTAGAATTTTTTTCTTTTTCATGTAAGTTTGTTAATTACCTTTCCAATTGTTTCTGATGTTTCTCTTCTCTAGCTTGGGCCTTCATCTGTTGCACTTCAATTGTATCAGGTTTCCTCCGCCTCATGTACAATTCATGATTTCCCATACACAGTGCCAAAATTCGCTTGTTAATTCTCAGACGGGGTGCATAAAAAACAAAATCCTAGGAAAACAATAATTCCAGTATACCCATTAACCTAATGACAAGATTCAAAGCATTAGTGCATTCTTGCACTGGTTAAATGAAAACTTCAAAGTATTTTCAGATTTTGAGCAAGTGAACACCATAATCTATAAATCTAGTTACTATCAGAAACTTGTAAGATAAATTCAAAATTTCACCTGGAATAGTCCAGAAATTAGCTGGTTTACACAAAATTAATTATTTAAAATTCTAAAAAAGTAAGACTGTTCTCTACTCTATTCTGACGACACTTGACCTAGAAAGTCTCATGAAATGTGCTGTTGTAACAAAAAAAGAAAAAAGAAAAACAGGAGGAAAGAGGCACAGAATTTAGCATCTTATGCTGTCTTGTCAACACATCACAAAGTATTAGTTGACTTAAAAACCCCCAACAATTCAGGAGTATCAAACAGAATGAAAAGAAAGAAAATAAACATACCATATTTCAAAATGAGCATTTTCTTTTGATTAGTGACTATTCTATGATTAAAAGTAATAAGTGTCACCAATATTTACTCATGCCTTAATGCCCAAAGAAAGTCCCCGCAGGTTTAAATCTCTTCATATAGCAAGTGATACTATTCTACACCCTACTTACAGGGGCCTTCTTGTCAATTGGCTTTATGACAAATTTTTTGTCATTAAAAGAGATGTTTCTTATTTCACTCCAAGGAAAACCAATCTTGGGTGTCAGCCTTCAAAGAGAAAAAGTTCTCATTAGAAGCAGCAAGGATGTGCACTCTATATAAATATATATATATATATATGAATTCAATAAGGCTTATGTCTGTACCATTTTCATTATTGCACTTAGCTACATTTAGGATATTACATTTACAACATAATGTTTTAATGTAAACATTAACAACAGTTCAAGCACATTTTGGTAGATTTTTCTTCTTACAGATATTCCATCAAATGAATTGCATTTTAATAAATTACATGGCATTGTAACAAAAGGAATTTTGATTTGACTTACTCTACTCTTACCTAGATGCTAAACATCATGATCATGCACTCATTCTTTATATGGTATTGGTAACTGTACTTTCACTTGAAAGAGTAACTATATAAATTTGAGAAACTGACATTTTAAATACTGAAATTAAAGTAACTTTCAGCTATGTTGCACTTCTGCTTAGCTCAGATTTGTGTCCTTACATTTTCAGAATTCAATGTAAATTTGTTTCCCTTGCATCTTAAGCAAAAAAAATTCAGAAATTGTTATCATGTTATGCATCAACTGCGTAACAGTAAATATTTTTCTCTGTCAGCACAGAAAGTTTCTTCAATTCATATTACCTTAATTATAAATATCAGAAAATACTTAATATTTGATTGCTAACGATCAGGAAATAGGAAATACCAGAAATTGCTTCATAGCTCAATCTGATCTGAACATTTTGAGTATTTCCTTCTTTCAGGAGTTATATTGCCATCTAATGGCAATTAAGGCTTACAGAATTTTGTTACAGAGTATATATATCTGAACTTGACTGCTCCCATCTAGAGCTTGACACATCATGTTTAACTTCATATCACTGTGAACGGTCTGTTGACATCAGATACTACTAACAAGTGCTTGTAAAGAAAGAAAAGTCTGTTGTTCTATTTCCAAATTCTTCATATTTCCGACATTTCAGCTTTTCCAAGTGGAACAGATTATTTGATCCTTTATCAGGACAAGACTGATTTATTTTCTTTGGTGTCTAAAAGGTTTCACTTTTAAATATCCAAGTTTTTCATGCTCCAACATCTATAATCCTTGTCACAGCTCTTACAAATGTTTCTCATTAAATATGTTGCTCAGCTTTAAAACATCTTTTTCATCCTGACTGAAGGGAATGTCTTGAGAGAAAGGTACAGGAAGAAATCATACAAAGACAGTCTAGCTGTAGTAATCCATATGAAGCAATGTAAATTTAAACTTCCATAGAACTGCTCTTCCTTTCCCTTCTTTTGCATCCTTCATCTTTAAAATTCTAACATTCTGGCAGTTAACATCTCTTTTTCCATCTCTTATATAGATAAGAAGGAGAACCTGTTTTGCTACATTTTACTGAACACTCTGTAAGGTGGGGGTTGTACAATCTCAGATAGTATCTCCTAGGAGAGAACTGCAAAATTAGTATTACCCACTTACTTATCATCGTGCTCATAAATATTCAGACCCAAAGCATCAACTCCTAGCCACAATTCAGTTCCTTTTTTATTCTTTATTTCAAAATAGTTGACTCCATACATTTCCAAGTCTTGTGCTATCTTAAGGTATTCCATCATAGAATCTTCCCTGATGAAGAAGAAAAATTGGTATAGTTTAGACAACAAATCATAAGTACAGTGTAAGAATAAGGGAACTATTTCAATAAACAGCTGGGGTAAAATTTAGTTATGAATTAAATCTCTCTTTGAAAGAGTTTGACTCAGATACTTTTAAAGAGCTCTGCACCCGAATATCCAAGTAGAGTCCAATCATTGCATTTTGTCTTTCTGCCCCATGAGCTAAGGAAATACTAAATGTACTTTACAGGCAGGCAACTGTGGACAAAGGCAGCTGACAGCCTTACCAGGAATCATGCAGGTAAACCAGTAACCTAACTGAAAACTCAACCCTCATGGAAGTCTTCCATAACTACCTACCCTGGTCAGAATAAAAGAAAGCCACTTTGTAAACAAATACCTCCCAAATTCACCCTAATAATAATGAAAGGTGTTGTGAACATTTTTTACATGATTACCTTAACATTCCCCTGTGCTCTTCATGCCAGTTCTGTATTCTTTCTTCCCACTGTTCTTTTGTCAGTTTGTGCTGTTCCAACACACTGTGAATAGAAATTGTTGCTATTAAATGACTCTGACAACAAATGCAACCCCTTTTGTTGCACAGCACAACATACGCTTTAATTGAATAAACTTAAAGATGACTTCCTGTACACTGCTCATATTTTCGGCACAGAAACAGAAACTTTGTTTTTCAACAAACTCACTTCCAAAATAGTGTGGAAGTCACTTCTTTTTTCCTGGTATTCTACATTCTTTGTAATATAAAAGTCACACCATAGCATACCTCAACTTTCAGCTAAGTCAAAAAATTTAATGTTTGCAACAGCTGAAAATGCACACCTATAGAATCTTCTGGCAACAATGCTTGCAAACTGATCTCTAGGTATGCAAAGATACACTCAAGCTTTCATTCTATTGTCATTTGAAAGAAAAAGTAAGACATTACAACAAGTTAGCAGACAACCTTGTTGGGGGTTTTTTGTGTGTGGTCTTTTGTTTATTTTTCCTTTTAAAATAAAATCAATAGGGAAGCAGCTTCAGAAAGCTATCTGATGTTTAATCTACAAGAGGCTGCAATGATGGAATTATATTTTGGCCTACTAGAACTTTCAGTGTAGTAATGCAGTGAGAAATCAAATGCATATGATAACTTCATTATGCTTTTATTCCATGCACCCAGCATTTCAGGCATTCCTGAAGAAACTGTTTTAAAGGACAATTAAAACATCATCTGAGCATTTGTCTACTGAAAAGGAACACCGTAAGTATATGAATTTGCATTGTACCCAAGCATTTCGGTGTTCACAGACTGTCATCATAACTGACCAAAAACCAAGATTTCTGAACATACTCAGTAATGACAGTTTTACTGGTTCTACATCTCCCTGACTTTCTAAGAAAGGGTATTTTTCTAGGAAGCCTATACAAAAAGTATAAACTTCACTGTCACAAGCTGGAAGCAAAGAGCCAAACTCAAGCTTTTCACCAGGATTTTTAAAAATTGGAAACGTTTCCAGAAGTATTTCTTTCAATACTTCCTCACAATCTTTGAAATGCCTGTTTGCTAGAAAATTCTCAAGGTTAGTTATGCTAAAAAGCGAGCTTGCACTTTTAGTTTTCAAACCGAAGAGACAAAGCATATGACTTAAAGAAACCACAAAATACAGCATGGCTCTCATTTCTTTGACTATGTACTAATGTTACATATTTAGTTAGTGTATGTTTGTCCACAATACAGCACTATGTATTCATCTACACTAACAAAATTGTCTAACTTTCTACATTTGTGTTGCAATGCTTCTCTTCATGCCAAACACATCAGGAGCATCGTTTCAGTTGTGTAAAGAAACAGAACAATAATCTTGATGCTTACTTTCCCTAACCAACTAGACGATTGACAGATACAAAAGAGCTTATTCTTAACAGCAATGGCAACAACTTAGTTCCTAAAGTTTCTGTTCAGGCTTGCACTTTCCTGCAATATATTTTATTTGCAGTACACTTCTACTTTCAGGAAATTATTAGGATTTAAGCACTTCGGAGCACTTTGGAAATGTGTTCAACTAAATCTGTGCAGGTGTTTGTGGACAGGACAGGAAATATGTCTCAAGAAATCTGTGGCTTCTTTGTTATTTTAAGTCTAAATTAGGATCTCTAAATTTTACTTCCAAAAAGAGGAACTCTTAAGAAAGTCACTATTAAATGCATGTTATCACTTAATATTTTATTTATAAAAAACGTGCTATAGTTAAGTTTCTATGCAGCAGCTGGTGCAAAACCAGTCCCACTCACCGCTGGGGGAGAAGCCTGTCATTGGCTAGGTAGCCCAGCTTATGGATCTCCTTACTGTAATCTCCATACTTGGACTGGACAGCGTAAGAAGCCAGAAGAACTGCAGTTTCTGGTGGGCAATATATTTCATCATTTAAGATCGACTCTTTGACTTGCAGGAAGAAAAGTCTCTGAGTTATTTCCTGAATTAATTCTTCAGATACATCCTCTGGAAAAAACTTGGCCCTGAACTTAAACTGCAAAGGATTTTCTTTCCGTACATCTTGCTGTGTTACCTGAGGGAAAGGAATAAGGAGTAAAATAAAAAGAGCACTAAATGGTAAATTAAATGTGATTAAGTAGTACTTAACTCTTTAGCTCCTCTATATTGAAACCCAGAGCTTCCCGACCTCCCCACTGTGCAACTCACTGAAAGGTTCACATGGCACAAACAAGTACATCAATCTGAATAAACCAGACAATTTTGAAACACAACTTTAAAGCCCAATTAAGATGATTTTTTGTAGGCTTGTGTGAATTTGTATTTGTCACAATAAAGATCTAGAAACTAAGAAGTTGTAATAGACATGAAAAAGATCAAAACTATATCCAAGAATGATTTGCAGGAAGTAAAAAATTAGGGTCTAACAATGGTTCTTTAGCAAGATCTACAGCACATTTCTTCAGTGTGAGTGTAAAGTGGGATTCTTTTAAAAATCGTTCAACTGTTGAACTAAATATATGTGTTTTGTTCCTGTGCAAAAATCTTAATTCCTTTAACCACATTATTTTTCTAGAATGAGTAAGCTTTAAAACTGTGATTTCTGCAGAGATCAGATGTGGTCTTAAGACTTACTCTACTTCAGATTTCAACAAAAACTCATTTTTATGTAGAATTCAATTTTATTTGAGCTCAGCTCAGCTACACCAATTATAACCAAGGCAAAAGCATTCAAAATTAAACTAATTTTAACATTAAAAAGCAATTGTTAAAATGTACATTCATAGTAAAATAATTCTCATACATCCCAATTCAAGCACTTTATTACACCCTTAATTTTATGTGCACTACTAGTCCCACTAAAACCTCTTAGCTAGGCATGAAATGATGTATGTTTGCTCAACTTGTAGGAAGTTGCAAAGACCGTGAATATAATAAATACAACCTTTAAACACCTAAGACAGTGTAAGTACATATATATTCAACATTAGAGATGTCAGTTTTTAAAGTTTTGCTCAATGTTCATTATTGTCATGCATTATTTACAGACACAGCATTTCATGTAAATCTCACCAGTGAAAAACTAGTTGTGCTCAGCATAATAAAATCTTACTTGCACATCTATTCTTTATCAGATTTTATCTGTATTTACTGAAAAAATGTAAATAGTAAATTAAAAGTGAGAACCAGTTAATTCAATGCATTTCAGAGTCAAATGTTACAAGTTTTTCTAAAGAAAAGATAAATAACTGCCTTAGTCAAAGTTTAAACAATAAGCACACCCTCAACTGCTTCTGAACTGTACCAGCCACTTAAATTGCTAAAGGTTTTCATAGAGCAATTTCTTCTGTATTTTTCACAATTGAGGCAATAAATCCCACAGCCTCCAACGACTTGGACAAGCCATTGCAGCTAACAAAGTATCTGTAGCACTACAATGTTTATTGTGTATGAAACAAGACATATATGAAATTCTAGGAGACAGATTTGGTGGTTAGCAGGCTTAACTCACTGGATTTACCACAGAGGAGAAGCAAAGATTACATAAGCGCAGACAGTGGAACTTGCTCCTAAAACCTCCCAATTTGCCTCCTATTACTGAGGATAAAAAAGCTATTCTTGATTATGTTAAACTAAAAATCAAGTATCTCCATTCTAAAGAGTGACATTAACAAACGATCTGACAGCCAATACTAAAATAAGAAGTGACCACTCAAATTCATAAATCCAATGACCCGGCTCCCAGTAGCTGTGAGATACAAAGTACTCAACGCCATTTGGAAAAAAAAGATAAATTATCCTACAATCTACCTATTAGATACCTCAAGTTTAGAAGCCTATTATTTTGCCTTGTTTAAAAATCTATAGCTGTATGCATACAAAGTCATGAAGCTCAAATACTTCCCCTACACACACCCAAACTGTAAAATGTTCATTCTGTTATGTTTTGCTACATGAAAACAGGATAATCATATGAATGAAAGTTTTCCTAATGCATACATGCATGCATTCCACAGTCCTGGAAACTGTCTCCTCAAATTAAATATTGATGCAGCTTTGCATATTCTTTTATAACTAATCTTACTTAAGACTGTATGTTGTCATTTAAAGCAAATGAAAAGCTTTTTTTCAACTAAATTTGAAAACTACACCTCACTTAAAATATTAAATCAGCAAACCTTATAAAGTATACTCAAACTGTACACTTGGCTAAATATGAGGGAATTTTTACCTTTTTATTCAGCTTCAGCCAAGTTGAGTAGCCTTTGCTGTCCACATACTGCAGCCCAAAAAACCAGACTTCACGAAGACCCACAGTTTTCACCACCTAAGGATAAATGAGTCATAATCATCAGTAATCACCACAATACATTTTTTTAACTGGTATTGTGAAGCTTAATAAAGCTACATAAACAATTTCAAACTGAAATGTAATCAAGTCTTACAGGAACAAAAAAAGATAAAATAGTACAAAATGTCAGGTTCAGGGAACCTGAGTTCTAAATAAACTCAAATGCTCCAAGCTACCAACTGCAGCATGCAGCTCACTGTGTACATCAGCACCTGAGGAGCAGAAGGGAATAACAGAATCCTGAGGTTATAAAGCACATCTGGGAAGTGACCTGCAGACCTATGGAGAAGTGAGTACACTTCAACAGAAGACAACTGGTGAAACGATAATAAAGAGTAATATTTGTGGGCAAGTATGATGTAATGAGGATGAACTGCCTCCTTCAAATATTTCTGCCATCTTCTAAGAGTTAATGATAAAAGGGGTAAGGATGGCCTACCTAAGTAAACATACATGACTTTCCTGCAAGATTTCTGATCAGGTCTATCACCAAAAGCTACTAAAGAAGTAAAACTGTCCTTGAATACAGGGAAGGTTGTTTTATGGATACACTACTTAAAAAGACAGACAAAAACACCAAGCTGTTTTCGTAACAGAATTGTAGTGTAACCACTAGGGAAGTCCCCCAGGACTTCAAAAAAGGATGAAACTGATGTGACAAAATCTGCTGTAAAAAACTTTCCATAAAGATCTGTGAATAACAGTAAAAAGATGAACCTCAATAAAGATCATATTTAATAAAAGCAAAACACTGTACATAAAAGACAGCAATTTAAATTATGTGAACAAAGTTCTAGTTGTAAAGCAAAAATGCAAGAAAGCCATTACATTACTAGATACATGTATGGTGTTCCCAAATATCTTAATTCTGCATAAGGAAAGGTCACATCAACTTATAAAAAAGGATGCTGCAGCACTGGAAATGTTTCAGAAGTGCTGAAAAGAATGATCAGTGACTTGGAACGTTTTCTGCATAGCTAAGACAAGAACTACGGCTACTGACAGAGAAATAAGGAAAGATATGATACAGGTCTATAAACTTGCATGGCATGGAGAAGGAAAATAGGGAATGATTTTTCATAATTTCTCATAATGTAAGAATTAAGAGAATCAACAGAAATCATGACATAGCAGGCTCGAAGCAAACAAAAAGAAGCACTTTTACTACTGAGTATAATGAAACTGTGGAACTATTTTACAAGTCTTTTGCACAGCAAAAGCACATGTGGATTTAATAAGCAATTAATCAGAAAGGTCCAGCAAAGATTATTAAATGACGGCAAACTCTGGCTCCAAAGATCATGTATGGTAGTACTTACATATGTCCTCAGGTTGGACCATGGTGCCAAGCTGCTTTACTGAAGGCTGTTTTATGGAAGCATTCAGATGCATGTGAAGTAAATAGAATTTTACACATAGATCCTCCTCCATTTTAAAGTAGTACTATCGGGTTGCAAAATTAAGATTTTAAAAATTAGAAAACGTCACAAGATAACTACGCAAACTTACTTCTGCTGCCTTGCATATTTGCATAATCACTTAACAACCATTCGAGTGTGCACCTTTTTTCTTCCTCTATCAATTCACCTTCAAGGTCTAAAGCACAAAATGGACAATGTTTGTGGATCCAACCTGACTATATTTTTAGTGAACATGGTTATTTCCTCCAGAATTCCCACATCATTTACTTAAGAACATAAAAGACAGTAAGAACAGGTATATGTTACTAATATGGTACCAAGTAACATTAAATTTGGTGTCCCAACTCAAAAATTTCAGACCTGCTGTTTGTTTTGGCACAGATCTCCTATATAATGCTGATCAAACTACTTATGGCTTTATCAGATGAGTGAAAATGCTCTTTATTTAGCAGCTGTCCAAGCTGAGCTCTTGTACCTTATCAGCTCTCTGAGCTGCAAAGAACTGCAGATGCTCAACAGCTCTGCCCGTAAGGCAGAAGGAGACAAGTGCTTATGCTCACGTCAACATTTTGCTCTCAACCCACTAACTATGGCCCCTGAGATGCACATGATTTAAGTACAGACAACCTGGATACAGCAATGCAGAGCTACACAAGCTTGCAAAACCACACTCAAACCAGCAGAATCCATAAGTAAGGAACAAGCATTGCCTACATACTGCCTTGCAGCTCAAAGGAAAGAGAAAAAAACCTTTCTGAAACTTCGTACCAAGATAATACATGCACTTACGCACTGCAGTAGCATGATACAAAAAGTAAGTAGAGAATGAAAAACTTAGGACTTTGATTCTGGCTAAAAACTTCCATTAAGTAGCTTCAAGCAAGTGTTCATCACATCTGTAAAACAGATTTATCCACCATCACATCCTACAACTTGACTACTAATAGGCAATAAAAACTTCTTGGAGAAGAAAAGCAATGTGAACAATATACGTTTGGACAAATCAAAACATACACATAAAGACAACCTAACAAGGATTCCAAAACAGTCACCTTCCAAAAGATTGTAAAGAAGGCTTCAGAGGCATCTGGGACAGTGGGGTACAACACAAAATAAAGGAGACAACCCTCACATTCTTTCTGAATGGCAACTACAGTGAACCAAAAGCTACAAATGCTCAGTGCTAATACAACAGAATAACTCCCCATGATCGCCACCAGTGTGTGGAAACATATCCCTCACAGGGTTCTTCCTCTCCTAGGAAAGCTATGGATGCTCAGGAGGAGAGATCCCCTCCTGCCTATTCTGACCACTGACAGGATAGACAGAGGGACCAATGACAGGCATGTTAGAACACCTTCTCAAATGCAAGTAATAATAAAAAAAAAAAAACAAACTTGTGCAATAAATATGAAGTTTACTGAGTTTGACAATGGAAGAGAAAACCACTGATTTCAAATGCTGAATTCTTGTGTGCCAGCAGACAAAGATGATGAGAACACACATACTGAATGGCAAAAATCAACAGCTCCAGAAAACACCAACTAAAAGCTTAAAAGAACACTGGCTGATAAAACATTGAAAGGTTGTTCAACAAAAATGTAGAGCAGCACTAGATAACAGCTGAATTCATGGAGAGGTTATTTTCTGCAAGCAACAACCAACCTGCTTGCCATGTTCACCACTTCTGCATAAACCTTGAAGGCCAATCCTTTCAATTACAGTGCTATTCAACTCTCTTTCTACAGAGAAACAGGAAAACTTTTTATCTGGAAATTTCATGCTGGTTTCACAATACAGTTCCGCTCTTGATGCTACACTGTGAAACTCACGCATGAATTTAAGATCAGGCTGAAAATGTTTCTCACACACAACTATTCTGGTAGATTTTTCTTGACCTAAATTTTTTTCAATTTAAAACTCCAGAGGTAAGAGCTGGTGAGATGTCAAACACCACACAGAGAACTGAGGAACAAAGAAGAGAGCACGACAACAAATTCAGAACTGTATCTTTGTTCCCTGTTTGCAAATGCCCCAATTTGGATGAACCTGATTACCTGGGCACAAGACATTACACAGCAGAATGTCACCCCACCCAACAGTGCATGGCAGAAGATAGCAAAGGCTGGCAAAAGACAAGTAACAGCTTGAGCCTTCTATGCCACAGAATACCATCCTTTTATTTGATAATGATGTTGGTTAGACAAAAAGCAGGACAGCCCTGTTCTTAGAAGAAGTCTTTTTAAGAGTCATGAAGTTTATTCCTATGTAGGGGCTGAAGATATATGCTACTGATGCCAGAGAAAAGGGCAGGCAGTAAGTGTTAAGAGTCAGTCATTTCAAAAGAAAAATTGCAAAGGCAATTTAATTTATCTAAAAGAAGTTCAGTGTTAAAACAACAAACATTCTCTTCTTTTCAATTCATATAATAAGACATTTAACTGACTCTAAAAGGTCAACTAAAAGTTTAAAGAACTCTTTCAATGTGTTACTTTCTCTAAGTACTTATCATTACATACAGCAAGCATCTATAGTGGAACGGACAGAAACAACTACTAGACATAACTGTTGATCTACTTAAACTATTTTTGAAGTGTAATTTCAGATACTTCCACATTTCCTAAATAAGCACATACATCTTGGATCTAGGTAATAAAACACATTTATTGGTATATTGCTGGAAAACAACACAACACATTCACAAGATTCTATTCTTAATGTTTCCTGTAACACTCCACAACACAGATCAAAAACTTGTTTCAAGATTCTGATGACTAACATCACATGAGTGCAAGAACAACCCTTTTTAAGAAATCATTCACTTTGTCCATTTGACTGATGTATATCAGACACACCATCAAGTAAGAGTGTGTAGCTCTGATAAGTCTGCAATCCATAAGCACATTAAGGTTACCATTTTAAACTATTCTTTGGGTTTTTTTCCTTTCCTTTTTTTTTTAACGTAAATTCCAAACCGGTTCATAGAACAACATTATTTAGTTCTAACATTTGGGAAGTGAAAAACCATCTTACAGCATCCATTGCTGGAAAACAATTGTGTTAGCTTTCATTAATGAACTTACTGTTATATACATATTTCTAATATATGCAATTCTAACAACTATATTGCAGTAGCAACTATAATATTATTAGACATAAAAAACACGATTTCAAAGCAGTTCTATACACGATTTCTCTGAAGCCTCACTGGTAACATATTTACAGAGCTGTCTCTAAATTCAAGCCATTCCATGAGAAGTAATGAGGAAAAAAATCACACTAACTCAGAGTGTAGCTTAGATAACATAAGGAAAAACAATCTGTACATGAGAACACTACCACTTTTTCAGACTGTGCCTTAATAACCACAATACTCTTATGTGTTTGTACTCATATACACAGAGACATATAAGTTACCTGATCAAAGAGCTGCTTGCCTGTAGTATTGGGCTGGATGGCAAATTCCAACTCTGCATCCATTGTGGTTACTCTGACATTGATCTACAGAACATAAGGAAATATTTAAATCATACTGTAACAGTGTAATGCTTCTACATCCTGTGACCAGCCTGTAAGAAACAATAAGTAAGTTCAACAATTTTAATGGTCTTGTTTACACACAGAACACAGCAGTAAGAAAACCAGAAAATTTCAATCTGAAAAAAATCTTATCTTTCATTTAGTATAAAAGCATGATCAGGATAGTATTTACCAGTAGGCTGGAAGGTTAAACTAGAGAACAAAGCTCAAAATCAATTTACTGGAATAGCTGACATCACTACTGAACAGCCGAAGAACACTGGGATACTCAGCTACTGGGCACTATCTTTCAGAGGGCTTCCCAAATGCATGCAAAAGTTCTTGGTCACACACATATCATTTTAAGGTATTTATGCCTAGCAATATAAAAAAACAAGCAGCCTCCTCTTTGCCATTTCTAAAATCAAGGAGTTTGGTGGTCAAAGTATTTAGGACTATAGCTTGTACATCTCAGGACAGATTAGTAGCAGGTTTTCATCAACAGAAAGAAAAACTACAGAAGTCAGCTCTCCTTAGTACCAACCCCCTTCAACTCCCTTACTACAAGACTAAAGAATCGTCACCATTCAATGAACTTTCTTCTCCTAAAAGGGAGGACCATTTTCCATATGGCTCCTGACAATCACCGGGTTTACTTCTTGTAAAACAAGAAGTCAAATATTGCAGGAGATAACTGGAAGCCTTACTTGGAAGACAACAGTCTTTTCCAATTTCTCTTTAGCTGGTACATACAGAAGTGAGAATTTCCATGAAACAGAACAAAGTATTAAAGGCACAGCACGGTCTTCTCAGTGTTAGAATGGTCCTACAGTCCTACTGCCAGGGTATCACATTTCATTTATCTTTAGTGCATAGGAATATAAAGTGTTAAAGGTCAAATATACTTTTCTGTAAATGCAAAAAAATCCCAAACTCACACAGATCTATTCCAATTTCTCTCTACTGTAAAAAAGGGAACAGGAATAAATTAGGATTTGTATTACAGGTTCTTACACCACTTGATCTATTCATGCACAAACCATTTCCATTGACTGTTTCCCTAATTTTGCCACCAGGTGGAAAACTTTGAGAAGTGCGTGTCTGGAAAAGAAGACAAGACAAAACACGGAGGGGAGGCCGAAGGTGGGGCAAAGAAAAGCGCAGAGCAGTTCGTCCTCATGCAACAAGTGAAGCTTGATCACTGCTCCCTTTAATGTTAAGGTAAACAACTTTGAGCATAAAGGGGATGTACAAGACAACAGTAGCAGGAGCCCGAGGACCTCTAGGTTATAGACTTGCAAACAAGAATGACAGAGGGGGCTCAGCCAACTTTACTGTGTCTGCAAACACTGATAAAGAACAAGAGTTGAGGACTTTGGAGTAAAAGATAGTTTAATTTTATTGGGGAAAAAAAAAAAAAAAAGAGGGTGTGTGTCAGGAAGAGGGAAAAAGATGTTTTCTGTATATTCTCTCAGTCTGACTACTTCAAGAGAAGAAAAAAAAAACCGTTATAGAACAGAATTCCTCTAGCAAAAAACCTAATTTTAAATGGTAAGTCTAACTCACTGTCAGTTGCACTAGTTTAAGTATGAGGGATTGCCCCTTAATTACAAAAATTTAATTTTTTAAAGCAGTTTTTCTATTTAATAAAATGAAACCTTCTTTAGGGCAGTTACGAGTAAGCAAGTTACAAAGAATAAGGCTAAAAAATAATTTTATTACATGCCTAAGTGCTCTGTTATATAACAGTATCATCACCAAAACAAGAAGTGTCACAGGAGATCTACAAAGCACAGCAAGTTCAACTAATTGCAGCAGCACGCAGCAGAAACTTCTCATATAAATATCCTTAAACCAAATGTCATCTGGTAAAAATGCAAGAATTACTACCTGAGAGTTTATCCTTTACAAGAACTAGAATACCCAAACAGTAAAATAATAGCTGTAATACAGAGGCAAACTCAATACAGCTCTGAATTCTGTTTGCTTCTGGATGTTACTGTCCCAAAAAATCTGAGTGCTCTAAGAGTACACAGCTTCTACACCTGCAATAGGTACAAACAGACATTAAGAGTACCTGGCCACTTACACACATTACAGTAACTGCTGAAGCCTAGTAGCATTCCTGTTTACCTCTGAACTCCAAATTAACAGATCACTCAACTGCTAATTAATATTTACATTCCGTTCTAATAAGAAAGTTGCAAATCAAATGATGGCAACATTAAAACATTACCTTTTGTGATATGAACTATTTAAGAAGATAGTTACAAAGTTAACACTACATTTTCTATCTGAAGGCATTTAGACTGACTTAAGATTTTTTGCATACAAATACCACACGTCTACAAACTTGCAACATTGTTTCACACCTTCAATTATTTCTGGGTATAGAAAATAAGAAAGTTACTTTTGTCAAAACCTGCAGAGCCCCAAAGGTCTACTTAACTAATTTAAACCTTGCTCACACAGCACCCTCTTAACAAAAATCAAACGTCTGGTATCAGGTGAATTGTCTGTAAAATAAAGCTAGCAAAGAGCATTAACAAGAGTCATAGGGGAAATTTCCACTTTATAAATAAGGCAGGGAATTGAGAAAACACAGGCAGAGAAAGAAGGTTCAGGAGCTTCAGCAATGGTCACTCTTGCAACCTGCTGTTGGGTATCCAGCTGCTTTGAAGCAATTCTCTTTATGAGAGATTGATGACAGGGAAATTATCTGTGCCACAAATTACAAGGAGAGGCACTAATCTGAACCAACTTTACCACACAAATACGGAAACAGGAAGGAGCTCTTGCAATGGTGACAAGTGAAATGTATAAAGGTTTCCTGTAGCAAGTGTTGGAAGGCTACCACTACACATACCACAAAATCCATTCAATGCCTGCTTTCCAAACGTGCTCTCACCAGGATCCCACATCTTTGTAGCAGATTCTGACAGCTCTCTTCTTCACACCAGTTCAACTAATTACTATCTCAAGTTTGCATATTAAACAGAATCACAGAATAGTTTGGCTTGGAAGGGACATTTTAAAATCTAGTTCAATCCCCCTTCAATGAGCAGGGACAGCTTCCACTACATCAGGTTGCCCAGAGACCCATCCAACCTGACTTTGAATGTTCCCAGAGATGGGACATCCAGAACCTCTCT
Source organism: Monarcha castaneiventris obscurior (assembly GCA_026261815.1). NCBI lineage: Eukaryota > Metazoa > Chordata > Aves > Passeriformes > Monarchidae > Monarcha > Monarcha castaneiventris. Next base: position 2,574,647 of record JAMPIT010000350.1, on the reverse strand, counting down.
GGGCAACTGTTAACTGCTTCACCCCCTGCATCATAAAAATTTTCTTAATTATATCTAGTTTGAATTTATATCCTTTTAGTTTGAAACCATTACCTTTGTCCTAGTGCAACAGGCCCTGATAAAAAGTTTATCCCCGCCTTTCTTATACGCCCCCGTTAAGTACTGAAGGGTCACAATAAGGTGTCCCTGCACCTTTCTCTTCCCCTGGCTGAACAATCCCAACTCTCTCAGCCTTTCTTCATAGGAGGGGATGCTCCATTCTGCGAATCATTTTTGTGATCCTCCTCTAGACCTGTTTCAACACCACTATTTCCTTAATTTCCTGCACTTCCTATGCTGGGAGCCCAGAGCTGGATGCAGCCCTGCAGGTGGGGTCTGAGCAGAGCAGAGCAGAGGGGCAGAATCCCCTCCCTGGCCCTGCTGCCCACGCTGCTTTGGATGCAGCCCAGGGGACATTTGGCTGTGAGTGCCCATGGCTGGGTCATGTCCAGCCTCTCACCCACCAGCACCCCCAAGTCCTTCTTGCAGGGCTGCTCTCCATCTGTTCATCCCCCAGCCTGTGTTGACACTGGGGGATGCCACAACCAAGGTGCAGCACCTTGTATTTGGTCTTGTTGAACCTCACGAGGTTCACACTGGCCCACTCTTGAGCTTGTCCAGGTCCTTGGCATCAGCAGCAGTCTGAGTTTATCTGTATTTTACCAGACTGGCTTCGGAATGATTAAACACAGCCAGAGGAAAGGGAAGAACACACACTGAAGAACTATGCGTTGATTATTCTTTGCCAAGGGACCAACTGATGTTTCGATAACAAATGTTGCTAATGGGTTATGAAGATATTTGCCACAGCTCATAAAATAGTACTTATAAAAAAAATTCTACCACAAATTATCTATTAAATAATTTGTCAAAACCCAATAAAGAGTACAGTCAACTAACGTATCTGGAACAACAAACATCGATGTTCACTTAATAAAAGCATGCACTTCAGAAAGGAATTATATTTTTATTGCATTCTTTCACCTTTAAGGACTTGAGAAAGTATTTCTACATTTTCCTGTAGTACATATCAGCAACCCTCCACAATTTAAGGGAATATCACCACATTAACCTTTGAACCTCTCCTCAAACAGATACAGCCCACGGAACATACACAAAACCTGGCTGTAAACTTAATAATCTAACACTATTACTGTACTTCACCCATCCTTTGCAGATATTAGTTATGGCATTGCAGATTTCATCATGAACTCCAAAACTGCGTAGGTACCAATACTTAGAATGCCACTTAAAATAACATAGAAATGGGTTCCAGAGGTTTTGCTTTGGTTTAATAAATGCAGTACAAATCAGTCATTTTTAAAAGCCACAAAAACCAGTCTGATTCGTAAGAAAATTACATATGGCAAAAAAAGTTTGTTCAAAGAGCTTCCTCACACTGGTTCAGCCATTTACTATCTCAAGTCTGCATATTAAACTGTGTTAAGAGCAGCAGTATATTAGTCCTGCTGCTTCAGAGACAGCAGAAACACACAGCACTCTCTCCGTACCAACATCAAAGTAGATACAGGAAGAAATGAAAGAAAAAACTTTATGAAGGAGGTAAAAAAGTAAGGATTTAACAGCATTAGGAACAGAAGGCTACAAAATAATGTCAAACAGATTTTACTAACAGATAAATCAAAAGAAAACAGTCCTCCAAGCTGACATCAATTGTCTATTTATACTACAGAAATAAATAATGAATTCAAGCCCTAATCCAAATACTGCATTATACAGACTCAAAGATTGTCCTGTGTAACACCACTGTAGTAAAAAAAATTTATATGCTATTTCAATTCAGCCACCTTACAGAAATTAGTTTGATCTTCCAAATATTAGAATTTTAAACCACCATATTATTCCAGAATCTGTTATTTACTCCTTCTGAATACACAATATCATAAAACGTTGAATAAATCTAAAAAAAAATCCTTTTTTGTCTTAGTAACTTTGACATCTATCTGTTATTCCCCAGTGTAATGCCTGCTTTCCCTCACGCCTTGCAGTCTTGTACAAAAGTGCTGCAAATTACCACCAAAAGCAGATGATAATTTAACTCCTTCTACACCCTAAAAATGCAAATATAAATGCAATATTTCAAACAATTAAATCTAATCTTCTTAGCCTATGAAATGATTAACAGTTATATAACCCATGTCTAATTTTAGCTTCTATGTTTCTATTTTCGGTGCAAATCTGTGAGAATGCCATACAGCTGAGAAACACTTTGTATCTATTCTTTTAGGAAGAAAGCACTAAAAAAAAAGTCAACAAATATTCTGTTCTTCAGCAAGATGGGAACTAAGCACACTGAGAACAGCCCTATTAACAGCTCAAATTTTGATTACAGCAGTAAAGATGTAATTAAAGAAGCCATCAGTTTTATTCAGATGGATCACAACATGCTAAATGAAACTAAAATTCACACTGCTAGGTAGAACTGACAATAGTAAGTCTCTTTTAAAAACAAACTATTTGGTTTTAAAAGTAGAGTAGATGCTGAGTAATAGCTTGCAAAACTGGAAAGCCACTTTGTCACAAACCCAGCCAAAGTGAAGGAACAGACTTTCTACTGAAGCAATCAAACAAGAAAATGTTTCAATTATGTACATTTTTCAGACACTTATTACCTTAGTATCTCAGGACAATATACTAAAGTTGTTTTTACCCTTTCTAAACAGCCTCTTCACCCAAGCTGTTTAACCTACTAGTCTCTAAGAGAGAAAATCCCAAACACATGAGCTTTTACTACCGTATGTAAGAGCCACTCACAGTGGCATGAAACTTACTTTAGACTGAGACTTCCAGGAAAAATGAAAGTTCTTTGCTCAAAAATTCCAATATGCCAAGACCTTTTACTGGTCTTCATTTACTTAATTTTGTCTGGAATACTACGTAACTTTTCAACATGAAACCAAAAAAAAGAGAAACCAAATCTATTTAATTGCCTTTTCTGCAGTTCAGTGTGTAGTGATTTCATTTAAACTGATCTATGGCTCATTTATTTTCTCAACAAAAAAATTCATCCCAAAAACACATGAAGAATTCACTTATAGTTGCACCGCACAGGTTTACATATTTACAAGACTATCAGACCTTCTGAAAACTATCAGTTGGATCCATTATGGCAGAGTCTGAAAAAAAAAAAAAAAACCTAAATAGGTCACAGTAATACAGAAGCGAGATAAAATAACACTGTCAAAAATCTCATCAGCTACATTAACTGGGTTTTCTTAGGTCTTAGCCATGATTATTTCATTAATTTTCAGATTAAATTATTTCCAGGAATAAAGCTACAGAACACTGACTCTCTTATTGCAACAGCTGTCAAAAATAAGCAACAAGGAGTTAAAGCACAAGTAGTTTCTGGACTAGAAGTACATTTGGTTATTGTGGATTGTTCATAAAGACAACTCCCAAGAGCTACAGTAAATATCCATAGCAAGAGACCTCCTACTGTCCAGTACTATCAAATCTGAGGAGAACAGCAAGACTCTTCAAAGAACAACCTTGGATTCATCAAACATAACTGTGGCTAGGCCCTTAAGTCTCAGTCTCCAAAGAAGAAAGAAGGGGATAAAAAAAAAAAGGGGAGGGGGGGAAGAGAGCTCCAAAGCCATCTATCATTTAAGAAGCAACCAGAACAAAATCTGAGGTTTGATTTTTATAGGTAATACTACTTAACCTTTGGCAAGTGTGCTACTTCTTCATTCACTGATTACCAACTATAATTACAGCAACCTGCAGTTTACAGGAAGACATTGAGAAATGTAATCAATTTAATATCATTTATAATGGCTCCTTTCACTTGGCTTCCTTCTAGGATCTCACATGCACCTACATCATCAAGAGACACATGAACTCTTTATAAAAAGTCCCTTATAAAAAGAAAAAAATTATCTTTGGCACAAGGCCAGCTTCTTTCCCAAGATCTGGTAGCTAATATCCATTATTAGGGTGGATTGTGCACTCTTTCAACACCACTGCAATCTCAGTTGTACAGACATTGCTTTCCTTGAGAACAATCCTAAAATTCTTATTTCCTTCAATTTTCTCTGGTCCTTAAAATAGATAGAACCCTGCCTGCCTAAATTTCATGGTTCCAATCCCAGAATTTAAAAAGAAGTTACCTCACCCAGGCCTCTTTTTTGTAGTCACCACCTCTGTGGCTTCATGGCTCTCCAGCTGCACAGAGTTGACGGCCTAAGAAACCACATGAGCTCACAATGACTTTTTGCCTCATTCTTAAAACACAGTTTTCCAGTTGAGAAGCTCTATCAAAGGCAGTACTCAGTTCTCATAGCCAGCACTCAAACAGGTCAGAAAACGGTATGCTGCCAATTCATTTTCCTGCCCTTTATAGTGCAGCTTTCTGCCACAAGTGAGCAGGATACAGACAGCTACTTCCAACTGCAGAAAGCACCAAGATACTGCCCCTAATCCACTGGCAGGAAAAGAAGAAATTACAGAAACAATAAGGTATGGCCAGCTGGTCATCAGAACAACTGCAAAGCTCAGAACAGAACTTCATACCCTTAGTCCCATGCTCACATTATTCATCAAGCTGTACCAGTTCCAAATACTGGCACACAACACACATGATTCACACAGGTAATTTCTGATTAATAGCAAAAACCTTTTACATATCTATGTATAGGGTCGTACGTGTGCATACACATGCACATGGACATTTATTCTTAGCAATAGACCTGCCCTGCTCCTAATCTGCTACCAAAATGAAACATCAGTAAACAAAGAGAGCCTGAAGGCTATTACATAAACCAACTGAGTTGAGCAGAAATAATCTGACAATTCAGTTCCCTTTCTTGAATGGTTTGTTCACTGTATATAAGTAGAAGAGACAAGCAAAAGTCATTTAACACATGGCAGATGAAATTCTAATCCAAAAATACTACATCAACACAAAAAGAATTCACCTAATGAATAATTATCTCCTCAAAGACTTCTAGAATTATTATCAACCATAAACACTACTTATTTCCTCCCTTCAAAACTTACTTTCTATGTGATACCCTCTACCATGGTAAAACTACTATCTAACTTAGAGCAGACGCTTTACACATGTTCTGTCTTCCCCAGCCAAAACCTGCAGCAAATCCTTCCACTGATTCTCACAGACACTGAGTCAGGCTCAAATTATGCCTCCATCAACCACAGTAAATCAGCTCATCTCCAAGTCAACAATTCCTGAAAAGTCATTCCTCCTGCCAGCCAAATGGGCCCAAGTACTGCTCCTGTTTCCAACCGTCCTCCATGCAACTTGCAGTACCAAGCTTTCTTGATCTTATTTTCCACATGTTGGTACTAAACTGTCTCAACTTCAATTGTACATGATCAAATCTTATGAAATCTAGAAAGGGAAGAGTCAAAATAACTAGAACAGTTATAAGATTATCCCTCTAAAATGTAAAAACCTTACTAGATTTTAGACGAATATAAACCTGCTACTTACTGGTTTCGGCATTTTTCTTGTTTTCTGTAGTCTCCTCTCCACTTAAATCTTCCAAAAACTCTTTGCCCCCTTCTGCCAAAAACAAAATCAAAAGGGTTGTTTTCAAATTAACCAAAACTGAGCTCATTTACATCATAGCAAACAGTACAAACTCCAAAACAAGTAAGCAAGTGCTCTACATGTACAAAATACACTTTTCAACAGATGACATATAGAAAGAGCAACTAATGTAGCCAGTGCCAGAATGTACAGGTCTCTAAGCAGTAACATTCTTCCTAGTTTTTGTAGAACATTTATGCAGTAATGTTACAATAAAGAGATGACAGTTCCCCAAGTGCTACAAATTTTTTTAAAGGTTCTGTTATCATACACCATCTACTATTAAAAACCTCTAACATTATTTCGAAGAAACATCATGAAGACAAAAAAAAACGCTCTAAGGTAATTTTAAAGCATTAAAACTGCATTTCTTGGCTATAAAATCATTCATTTCTCTCAGCAAAGGAATGATAGTCATTTTTCCCAAATGAAAAGAAATGCAAGTATACCAACACAGTAAAGAAAAGGAAGAAAATCTGCTGTGCTTAAAATAACAGAGCTTTGTTCTTTTTAAGCAGAAGGCTATAAGTTATGTCTACGTGGTAATGAAAGTATTCACTATTGTGTTCAGTTCCAAGAAAGTTTTTATGCCCTGAAAAATCTGCTTGCAATGTTATTGGTAGAAGTCATCCCACCTCCTTTTCGATTCCTTCTCACTCAGAAAGACCAAGCAGCTAGTCACCTTCTTACACATATTTACAGTAAAGACTTCCACAAATCAGACCTGTTGCTGCTTTGTAAGGAGCATCAAAGACTGCACTGCCTTCAAAAATAATATTAACTGGAATTACACTTATACTAAGAAAAATGAGTGTGACATGCTAGTCAGAATAATCTGAGATTTCAGTATTAAAACTCCACAGCTGCAACAGATGAACAAAATCTTCAGAAGTGCTTAAAAGAAAAAAAAAGAGAGAAAAATAGAATACTTGAGAGCAATCCAGTTATCAAAACCAAGCTTTTGTGTAACTCATGTTTCATTCATAAAGAAAAAGGAAAAAATAAAGCATTTTTATATAAAAAATACAAAAAAAGTTAATTTTCCTTGCTTCTTGGCAATAAAAATACAGTAAATATTAGAAACATTTGCACTAGCACTTTATTTTTTTTTTTCTTCTAATCTGTAGAGATATGTTTGAAAAGAGGGACTGAAAAAACAGATAAAGGATGAAAACAATTTAAGAAGCATAAATGTTGTTGGCTGGTAGAGAAAACAAATGTTAAGACTAAAGATGGCAGAAAAAGAGACCTAACGGCATAATTCTGATCCGGAACAAAAGTGTGTTTAACGAAAAATCAGCCTGAAAACATTAAAACACTATCTTGAAGTTACATTCATTATGATATAACTAATCTAGCCCAGCTCTAAAGGTGTAATAATACTGTTTGCCTAGCATAAAGACAATTACATTCCAGTAGATTTTTTTAATTACAGAAGATACTCTAGAGAACTGGACAGTATCAGTCATGTCCCAAATGCAGGCTCGCTGCCTGATGTGCAGTGCCAATCCACACAGTGAGCCGAGGCATTCCCATTTATTTATACTGGTCTGCACAGAGCAGGGAGCTGGGTGGGAACCCACCAAAGGTTGGCAAGCCAGACATCAAAACTTTACACCTTTCATACATTTCAGCAAACCAAGAAATCACACTTCTTTTGCTACAGGTTACACAGCTCTCTTCTTGATTAACATTCTACCTTCTACTGGTTCAATGATTCTCTCTCTTCTCCTGCCAAGCTGTGAACATGCTCGGCCATTCCCAAATCCCTTGAGTCCTGGGCTTCGGGAGTCCACGGGCCCCGAGCTGTGGCCACAGTCTCCCCCTGCCAGAATTACCTTTTCTCTACTTGGAGCTGATTCAGCACAGTTGCTGAGTTGGCTTTGTTTGTTTCTTCCTTATCTTGGGAGTTCTGCCAAATGTCCTTGTGGCTCGTGAATTCTGCATTCCCTGTGCCCACTATCAATGGAACATCCTTCTTCCCAAACTTTGCTAACTTCCCCCTGGGTCTGAGACGGTTGAAGAGTGTCAAGCCCTAAACCTTAATAAGGCAATTCTACTGACAAGTCATTTATCTTTCCAACACCTGGACATCAGCAGTAAGACTACTGTTCCAAGATACTGTTAAATACGTTTTTGTACATTATGAATACTCCTTTCCTCTATTCCTCTCTCCCCCCTTTTTTTTTAACCACAAAAGATTCCAGGGGAGTGAAAAAAACTGGCTTTTGATAAACTCTGGCTTTTGATAAAAATTCAACAGCACGTTTCCCTTTCAGAGAAGAGCCTGCCTCCTCTTTTCCCTTCTTTCCCTAATGTACTCCTTGGAAAAATTCAAGGGAATAACACAGACCAAAACAAGCTTGGCTCTAATATCTGCTAACAGATTCCAAGCTGTAGTAACCCCTGTGCTCACCTCTGACAGCAGAGGCTCAGTGCTTGAAAAACTGAAGGCAGATTGAAGCCCTAGAGTTACACTCGTTAATTAACAATGCAAAAACTAAATTAGATTCTCATCCACCATTTTGTAAGCGTGCCAACTCAACAGTACCAATAGGAACAGAAAGTAGCACAACTACTTTCCTGTGCCTTTGGTTACAAAGCACTGAAGAGAAGGGGTATGGTAAGATGACTGATAAGGGAGCCCAGTCTCCAGGAGAGCAATGACAGCCAATGGCACAGGACCAAGATCTGTGTTATCAAATGATTACTTTCTGAGGTCTTTCTAAGAGACAACATGTCTAGCAATTTCTACAATGACTGTCATACCCTCACACATTTTATCATTACAAATTCATTCATAAACATGTCCCAGATTTTTGCTTTGGGATTTACTCAAACACTTTGTTATAATACAATCAACAAACCATAAATTATTTATTTGAAAAGGTGCTATAAACCTTAAGGTAACTTTTAAAATCAGAAACGTGACTACAGACTTTTACAGGTTAATCCTATGTCATCAAACCAGAATTGGGAGACATGTTTTCACATGCAAGAGAACAAAGTTATCAGCAAAAAGCAAGAATCCTCTTATGCAAAACTCAAAAAAAATGAAGTCTCACTGTTAGTCCCATAGATCTCATGGGCCTGAGAAATTATCACAGTATATGAGCAATAGGAAAAGAAAAAAAAAACCTATGCAAACAGCAACCCACGTATTTTTTTGTTGAAGTGTTTGCTTGTAATATCTTTCACTAGAGTAAAAGAAAAAAAGTCTATATTTCTTTAAAAAAATAATTTTTTTTAATATTTTTAGCCAAAAACAAATTTATAGCAAACTATGCTAAACTTATTTCCATTGTTTGCATTTTATATATAATACAAGAAACAGCCTGGTTTTTTTTTATGCTTTCATATTCAAAATGTTGTGCAATTTCGAAACAGGTCATTCACACAAACACATTGTAACTATTATATGTATATACAAATCAAGAAGTTCACAGATCTTAAAACTGCGAGTATTGACATCAAATAAACACTGAAGAAAAAATTAAAATCACCCAATCTTTCCCAATTATTGGCACCAGCTAGCATTAAAAAGAAAACAAATATGAGGAAAACACTGGGCCAAAAGAAACCAAAAATCACAGCCAGGCAAAATATTGTGTGTATCTCTACTATTATTACTGGAGTGGCAGTTCACTTTTGCTACTTATGCATTTCCAGATAAATTTATATTTAGCAGATGCAAAAATTTTAACTTTGAAGCAACTAATTACTTAAACTTACTTTTATCTTAACACTCATGGGAAATGGCATTGCAAATAGTGAAAAAAAACCCAAAACCAACAGCAAAAAAGACCCCAGTCAGCTGGGATTGGGAATGATATTCTGTTTGCTTCCTGCATTCTGAAACCAGCTTGTGATCTACTAGGCATAAAGGCTCATCACTTGGGCATTTAAAATCCTAAAGGTCCCTCTTCCAAGTCAAGATTAACAGGGTTGTGACTTTGCAGACTTCCTACCGCTACAACACCCAGGACCTTCAGGAGCGTATGCAGTAATCTGGACTCTGGACCAAAAAAACAAAAGTATCAGCAGGCTCCATATCACAAACAGATTAAAAAAGTCATCCAGAACATCAAGAACTTGCCTGAAAGAAAAAGCTTTGATTTCAATTTATTTCACTACAAGACAGCTAAGATTTTTAAATCAGTATCACCCATGTTTCTAGTTATGCCACAGAAAGCAACAAATAAAGCAATTGTTGAAAGATCACAATGAAAGCTTTCTTCAGAAAATGATGGTGCATAGAATGCCTGATGCCAAAATTCTGTCAAATAATTTATGCAGCAGCTGTTTTCAAAAGAAACATTCATAAACACAGCCATGGGTCTGAGGTCAGGTGAGGATGGGATAGCAGGCAGAAGGCTCGAGCAGGATGCTTGGCTGGTAGAGATGCAACACTCAAAAGTAGGATCCCTATCCTAAGCCCTAAGAAAGCTCATGGCCTTCTCTCAGAAGCACTCTCTCCAGCAGCATCCCTCCTAAGCTTGAGCAAGAGGTTTACCATCTATTTCCCTAAATACAGATAGATGTCAGGGACCACAGAACTTTACCCACAACAATATAACTCACTCATTTATTAACAGGAACTTATTTAAAATTAACATACTTTTCCTTGTCAAAGTCTTACCCCATTCCATTTTTCGTGGTACCTGGAAGTTTTAGATCTTTGCGGGTGAAGCAACAGGCAACTCACAGGCCACTGGACCTGACTAACTGGTCTCAGATTTCTACAAAAATGTCTCTCTACTCCAAAGCAGTCTGTGAATGTCTGCAGGGCAATCATCTTTCACACTAACAGCTCCCTAAAGACACACTTGCTGCAATCCAATAAAGAAGTTCATTTGCCACAGACTTTACTTCTGCATGCGTCTTTTTCAGACGGACAGAAAGACCGCCCACACAGCTGTCTGCAATATAAGCAAACCAGGGGGGAACTAAAACAAGCTATTCATCTCACAAGAAAGAATAAAAAAAGCTGAATTCTATACCTAACCTGCAAAAATTGAGATTTGACCAGTGCTAGACATCACATGCAGAGTTTTACATGCCAACTTTTTTCCTATGTACTGTATCTTTCCCTTCTTAAAACCACCACTTCCCCAACCCTCCCTTCTCTGAAACACCCAAAACAGGTTTGCTGTCTCTGAAAAATAACTGCAATCTAACTAGTACAACTTACGTATTCAATTATCTATAGGAAAATACATATTGAAGAGTGAAGTACTCCTAAACTGGAGCTCTTGAACTTCAGAAGTAAAATGAAAACCTGGCAGTTGCCAACACAGTATTCAACTAAAAGCAACACATACCAGTCAAAGAATTTGTGCCCTACTTGCAGTTTTGCCAGTTAATAAACTGGCATGTTTCAGATGTGCTACACAACTTACATACAGTTAACACTTATGGAGTTTAGTAATCTTAACTTCAAGTACCCACAACTGCACTATGCGAAATAATTCTAAAATTCCAAAGAGTACTACAATGATAGAATGGCCAATCTTACCATGTACGTTGGATGCACCATCAAAAATGATGGAAGTACTGTTGCTTCCAAGTGCAATAATCCTTTCTCTAAACATACAGTTAGCAAAGAAATAGGACACATACCCAGAATTTTGGGTCTACCTCATCTCAAAGTCAAGTATTCTATTTTCTGAACGACGCTGTTAAGTCTCCTGCAACTAGTTCCATAAATAAAGGAAACTTATGAACATGAACTGGCCACTCATATCATTCTCCACATACACTAGCTAGAGTTCTTAAATTGTAATGTTCTAGTGTAAAGATCATTAACTGCCTTTTTGGGCCAACGTCACATTTCTTTTTCTTTGTACCGCATGACTTGAAGGCTTCATTTCACAGAGGGATTAATAAATATCCAAAGCAGAAAGGAAAACAAATACTTTTTAAATCCAAAGTACAGCTAAGTATTAGCCTGCTGGTAAAGTTAGCCAACAAATGCAGTTCACCAGTGTTGAAAGGGAAGAGTTTACCTAGGCTCCTTCAGCTCTGGAGTAAACTCACTGAGCATGCAGGATACACGGGCTGCTGCTTTAATGGATCAGTATCTTTCCACAATCAGTTCTTTCTTCAGAAGTTTGTATAAAGCTTTGTTTACATTTACAAACTTGAAAATCCTCCCTTTCCTCTACTCCCACAGACTTCTAGTGCAACACAAAGCGATAGGACAGCTTTGAAGTATTTAACACATCCAACAGAAAGACAGACGTAATGCCTTCAACAACTTTCCTCTTCACCTCTGCCAACAGAGGCACCCTTTCTCAAAAAGCAGAGCAAGGCTGCTGGAGAAGAAAGGCCACTTACCTATCCTGGCAACAGCTAAAGGAACTTTGCCAGGAACTGCCTCCTCACGTCACAACGTCTATGCATCTTACCCTCCTAGTTTTGCAGCTCGTAGGTGGATCCAAATCCTTACCCTCTTTACGTCTTTGCCCAATTTTCTGTGAAACAACCTTTTCAGCAGTACTATTACCATCAAGCCCTGAAATACTCCCTACTGCAATGGCAGTCCAAGCAGAACTATTTTCGTCATCTCTATACCCATTTCTGCACCTTTCCTTTGAGTCAGCATTCACTGGAAACTCTCTGGACAGCTCCAGACATGTCACACCACGGCGTTTTTTCATGCATTTTCTAAAGATGTTTCGCTTTTGCTCTCCAGTTTCCCAACCTAATAGAACAACTTTGTCACTTCAGTACAAAGCTTGGAAATACGCCACTGCCTTGCAATTGCCATTTGCTGGGAGGCTGCTTATCTGGGAACATTGCACTGACTTGCAGTTTATTTTTCTCACAGTCCCTCTTATGCTAAATCAATAGATCAATAGAGGTAAGTCTCATAATCCAATGAACAGTTATCACTTGTGCCATCTTTAATGATTAAAAAACAACTTCATCACAGGTGCCATAATGTTACTGTACACCAACTCCACGTCTTCCCTGGAAGCACACGTTGCCCAGCAGCGCTGTGCCAACGCACCAAGAGCTGACAGCAACCACCGCGTTTCTACAATCGTCTCAATGTGCGAGGCGCTGTGCGGGCACACGCATCCCCAAAACGCTCCCGTGGCACAGACACGGCGACAGGCATCTCCGATGGAAACAAACCAGAGTGACATACAGGGATACAGCTGAAGCCTGACACGAACCAGTCACAGAGACAGAACTACTTAAAACTCAGAAATGCCACTCCCGTAACTCAAGTTTAAAAAATGGAATATTTTTAACAGCCTGTACCAGAAAGAGGAACACGAAATACTTGTCTAGGGTGTTACACAGACTGGAAAAGACAGCTTAATAGCACCTTACAACTGAAGTGATTAGTTGTGTTGGCACAGAGTCCAAAGAAGGGTTTTTTCTTGGCGTTCAGATTAAGAAACTGACAAAAGACAAGTGAATTCCACAAAGTTGAAACTAAAACCCCTTATCTGCGCTAAACTTTAAGCGACAAAGTTAATTACAAATGCCCACGACTTGTACAAAACATTAATCCATTCAAAAAAACAATGCACAAAGGCTCATTCAGGGCCGCTGCGCCCATTACGTCGGTCAGTACTTAAGGACTCTTAAAAACGCGCATTTGTCGAAAACAATAGACAGCAACAGATGCTCCACAGCACTTGTTTATGAAGTAATTCCTTATTATTCTCCCACACCGCCGCACTCAGCTGGCCCGACCCGACTGCCACATGTCTACTACGGTATAAGCTCCCGAGCCGCGCTGCTCGGGGACATGAATAATGCAGCGGCGGCTGAGCGGGCACGCCAGGGGCGCGCTCCCGGGGCTCCCCGACACAGCGAGGCGGACCGGGGGCCGGCGAGCCGGGGCCAGGTCCCGGGCGGAGGCGGTGCCCCGCACACGAGCGGCTCGGTGCCGCGCTCCCGCCGCCGCAACAAGTCGCCGGGTGCCCCCCGCCCACCGAGGGCAGCGGGCGGGCTCCAGCCTCGGGCTCCAGCCTCGGGCTGCCACCCCCGCGCTGCCCCCGGGCCCCGCCGGCAGCCGCCCGCCCGCCCCCCGCCTCAGCGCCCCCGCCTCACCTGGGACTCCGCTCCCTCCGCGGCGCCGAGCGGAGGGGGGGGACGAGCCCCCGGGGCAGGGTGCTCGGGGCGCGGCGCTCTCCGCTCCTGGCGGGGCGGTGTGTCCCCCCCCGCCGCCCCTCGCAGCGGGGCAGGAGGCGCAGCGGGGCCGCCCCGCGCTGCTCGCCGGGGCTGCGGCGCCGAGCGCGGCGAGCGCTGTGACAGCTCCGCAATATGGCGGCCGCCGCCGCCGTTCGGATTTTCCCCCCTATCAGATGTGGCTCCTGCGCGGGCAGTGCGCAGGCGCGGCGCGGGCGGGCGGGCATGCGCGGCGCGCGGCGCGAAGCCGCTGCCCGCAGGGGCGCGGGGGCGGCTCCCGTGAGGGGCTCCCGTGAGGGGCTCCCGTGAGGGGCTCCCGTGAGGGGCTCCCGTGAGGGGCGGGGACGGCTCGGGGGCCGCGGCTCCTGGCGGGGTCGGGGGACGGAGCTCCTCTGCAGGGACGGCGGCGGGCGCTCACTTTTCTGCGGCGGCGGCCCCTCCTCACGGGGCTCTGCGCCTCTCTGCGCGCTCGGGCGGAGCCGGTGCTCGGGGACCCCGCGCAGCCCACCCGAGCGCAGCCCTGCCCGCGTTCCGTGAGCGTGTGGCAAGTGCTGAGCGGCAGAGCTGCCCTCCAGGCCCTCCAGCTGCCATCCCCTCCCTGCTCGCTTGAGTGAGGAGGGGATGAGGAGAAGGAGCTCTGCCGCTCGCGAGGCCGGGTGGGCGGGAAAGGAAAGCCTCTGTGAAGGCTTGAGCCGGGCAGGGGGAGTTGGCGGTGCGGGGTTTTTTCCCTGTCCAAAGCCCCGCCAGGCAGAGTGCCGCCTTTTTGGCAGGCGTGAGCTCCGGGGCGCGGTGGGAGGCCGGGTGGCATGGCCAGATAGGGTGGCTTGGAGCTGGCCATGCCACCAGCCCCGGGGTGCGGCGGGCAGGAGCGGGGGGAATGGTGAGTCAGGGGCTGGGAAGGATCGAGCTGTGATGGCCCATGGGAACAGGGATGCCTTCAGGGAAAGAGCATGGAATGCAGTCTGAGTGGAGAGTACTGACCCTCTTCCTTTGCTTCATATCATCGCAGTGATGGGCGTTCTCTCTTTTTTCATCACTCAGTCGTATGAAACAGTCAGGCTGGTGGAAGGGATCGCACATTTTTTTGTTAATTTTCTTTTTTCTTTTTTTTAATACAGTCCCAATGGGAATGTAGAAGAAAACAGCCGTAAGGAGAATCCTTCTGAAGGACAGAGAGGTTGAGGCAATCCCAGCCCCCACTGTGCTTTCTCAGTTTATTTTTGTTTGCAAGGAAGTGAAGGTGCTCCCTGAGCTCAGCGGCAACCCAAGCAGGGAGGCCAAACAGCAAAGCTCAGTGCAAAGGGATCCACTCGAGCTACCAACTCTGAGTCATGCAGCTGCTATTAATACACCTCGCCCTCTGGCTGTCTGATAAAGAGAGGTTGGGAGAAGAACTATGAGGAATTTTCAATTAAAAGCTGCTTCAAAAATAATAAAATGAACACTCTAGGGCGAATTGGAGGTGGGAAGAAGGGGAAGAGGAGGAAAGCAGCCTGGCAAACAAGGAATAATCTCCCAGAGAATTTGTGGGAGCCTCCCTGACTAAATTTTTTAAATTTTTTTGGACAAAATTTAAACAGCATTCTGATAAGGCAAATGACCAAATAATACAAACTATTATGAAATTAAATTGAATTATTGATATAAGCTTGAATGTAATTACTTTTTCTGGAGACATTTAGTGAATTTAATTTGTTTTATGCATTTTGTTGTGTATTTTAAACAAGCATTTATCTAAACACTCATCACCACAGAATCTGAACAACTCAGTCCATTAAAGGTATGTTCACTTTCCTCACATGGGCTAAAATTTCATTTCCAGCTTTGTTGGTGCCATTTGGCTCCAAGAAAGAAGCAACGGTGGCTAATTCCTCCTTGTCTCTGTTGTTCTTCATTGAGAAGAACATCCTTGTGTGAAACAGTATTTTGCAGTACATTAAACTTCTAAGGCATCTTGCAGCGTCTGCAGTAACACAGTTCCATGGAGCAGCCACCATTAGTGTGCATTGTCCTGTTCCCTGTTCAGATGGCCTTTACCTGCAGGTCAGAGTAAGGGAAGTGAAACAAACAAACAAAAGGCAGAAAAACAAACCCTGTTTCATTCAGTCACTTAAATAAATTGACTATGAATCACTGCAGTGCACAGATAAAATATGTTTACTTTAGTTGACCTTATTAAAGGTTTGCTTTCTTCACAAATCCTGAAGTGGCTCAAA
This sequence comes from Monarcha castaneiventris obscurior, assembly GCA_026261815.1. Taxonomy (NCBI): domain Eukaryota; kingdom Metazoa; phylum Chordata; class Aves; order Passeriformes; family Monarchidae; genus Monarcha; species Monarcha castaneiventris. The sequence goes on along the minus strand of JAMPIT010000350.1, from coordinate 2,558,669 downwards.
TATAGGATTATTGCACTAGGGCTCGGTTTCATTACTGGTGTTGATAGCATGTGGAAGCAAGTTCCTTTCAGTTTGTGCATTATCACTGCAGGATATGCTTTATCTCTTATCCTGTTACATGAAGAATATTATTGCTCAGAAATGTCAAGGTAAATAATAGTCTTATCTCCCTTGTCAACAGTATAATGTGGTTTTCTTCTCACCTTGCTTCCTTAACAAGGTGTAAAATTGCAGTTTGTCTGATAAAACAGGGCAGTAAAAACAGAAGTGTAGTTAGGGATCATATTCTTTGTAGCCATGAAACTGAAACTACAGAAAGAACTACAGGCAATAAAGAGAGCTTTCAGATACCCCTATAAACTTAAATTACACAGTTCTCTAAGAGGTAGGTTATAAAGATAAAGCTAATGATAACAATGCTGTAACTGCAAGGCATAAAAGTTTATCTTCCAGCAGTAATGCCAAAACCCAGCTCCTCATTAAAAAAAACAGATTTTAAACTTTCATTGCCTGATCTGAGAAATCAATCCTAGAATCCTTTTAGAAAGTAAAGATTTTTTGGGCCAAGGTTTCTCTTCTTCAGTGCACCTGGAAAAGTATAAAGCATCAGTCAATGAATACCCAGTTGTGTGTTAGAATCTAGTTTTTTTAAAGCCAAATGTACCGTTCAAGGGGCATTTACTAGACAAGGCATTTTGGGAGAACTAAGAAAAAAAACACCATGAGAAATTTCTGGTTTTTTTTTTTTTTAATTTTCAAATGATACGCAAAACTCCTTGATGTTGCCTAACTCAATTATGATTTATGGCATCAGCCTGGATAGGAGTGTAGTGCTGCCCGTACCATTCCCCTAACGTGAAGAGTTATACGTGGACTCAGCCTACACGCCTGGAAGGCAGCCATTCTGGGAATAATTATACTTATGACTCAACACACATACTCAGCTATTAATATGTTTACAGAAGCAGACCTGACATTGTCTAAAATTATTATAGGGTAATTTTACTGTTACTAATTGTATGGTCTAAAACCAAATTGCTTTTTCTTTTGTTAGTTTTGGAATAACGATAAAAGGATACATTGCCTTAACATGCATTAATAGTAATTATTTTTCCAACAAGTATGTTAGATTGCCCTTTAAGGTCTTTGCTAGAAACAAACGGAATTTGAAGAATTCTGTGGTCATTAGATGAATCCAATTCACAGATATTTTAAATATTTGGTGAAATGACCATAAACGTCTGAAGTAATAGTTTTTATGTCTCTTGTTAAATGTGTCTGTCACATAAAATTAAATGTATCTAATTCCAAAAATTATTTTTCATACATGGTATTAACATACCAGATTTCAATAAAAATAAAAGGGTTCCAGTACCAACACTGAGTATTCCAAGTCGCCTTTATTGCATGCATATGTACAGTCTCAGCTTTGATCAAGTTCAAAAGGCACAATATGATATGATCCTGGGGAATTCGTCTTTTCCCTCTCCGAAATACCATAGGTGTGTGACGTTTACTTAGGTGTCCTCCAGGGCCAAGATCCTGCACTGGGGCAGCACCTCCAGAACCCCCAGCTCCAGTGAAGAAGTCCAGGAGTCCATGTCCAGGATAATCCCCTGCATGAGTGTTGTAAGGAGGGAGGGCAGACAGTATGCAAAAAGTTACATGGAAGGGGTATCCTCCCTCTTGAGACACACAGAGTAAACAGAAAGGATAAACCAGCACCTGGAAGCCTGGTTGGAACACCTGAAAAACCGTGGGCAGGGTAATCTGCTACTGAGCTGCAGAGTTGGCTCCGTGTCAGGCTGTCCTTCCACCCATTGATTTCATCACCCTGCTGAGGAGGCTTAGCCTCTAACGCTGACTCTGAACCTGGCTGGCCAGCACACACCTTTCCCATTGAAAATCCACATGGTTTTGCAAAAGCTTTGTCCTGCAGCCCAATCAATTCCTGCCGGTGTAAGGTTTAAGAACATTGTTGCTCTTGCTGACTGTGCCCATCAGAAGATCCGGGTGAGTAAGAAGCCCAAAGGCTTTATCACTGATGGTCTGTCACACATGGTGACTTCTTCCAATGACAGATTTTTGGCTTTTTCCTGGTATTTAGTCTCTGGTACTACTACAGCAAAGATACCACAGTGGTGTCCACCTATCTCAGAATCAAATTTTAAAACCTTTTCTACTCAAGACAGGGAGTAGTAGAATCACTTGCAGAGGAGTGTGTTCATTTAAGTGCCAAATGTGGATCTCAACAATTCATTCTAAGTGAAATGGTATTCACATCTCTTTGTAATAATTTGCTCATTGAGTTTTTGTACACGAAGTGTGTATTATGCAGCACTTACATTCCATCTATTATTTCAATCACCTTTGTAATGTTATGATTTTTTTTTTTGCAAATCGGTAATTGCACAAGAGACAGCTTAACAAATAAAGCTGCTTGCAGTTAAGGTTGGGGCAATCTGTCTGATTTCTTGTATGTCACTGCTCTTGTGTCGTATCACCCAAACATGCCTTCACTGATACATAAGGCTGTCATCTAACAGCTGACACGTAGCTGCAGTTCCTGCTTGTGTCCACTTACTGTTTTTATCTCATTCATAGTTATAATTATTATGACAAGTACAAGTTGTTCTGCAGTGACAGCACTGTTTTTTTAGTGACAGTGTTTATTTAGTTAGAATGTGGCAGTAGCTGTGCCATGTCCATAGCACTGGAAATCAAAGTCATTGATAACCACATTCACTTCAGTGAAATAATGTTATAACAAATTAAAATAGTATGTAAGGTACTAAGCAGTTAAAGGCACCAATCCAGACAACGTTTTTGAAGAAACTATTTCTGTGGGCAAAAAAAACTGGGTATGATTACCAGGGAATTGGATGCAAGTGTTTGAAAACTTGAATAATTTGTTATTTGTTATAAAACTTGTTAGAGCCAAAGCAAATGCTTTTGGGGATTGTGTTATTGTTGGGTTTCTGTTTTGTGGGGTTGGTTTGTTTGTTTGTTTGTTTGTTTGTTTCTCCTAAGGTGGATGTACACTGTTCTGAGAGACAGCCATACACTTTGTGAAATAAATAAAATCATAATAAAAGGTAGAGCTTTTTGCTAGGAATCCATCACTGAAGTATTTTTAGGTCCTGATCCCTCCTAATTTTACTGCATTTACTTGCTTCTTTATTAACAAGCAGAAATAAGCAAAACTATAGAAGGAGTGTTACAATATTTCAGGCAAAATATGTTCTCAAGATTTTGTCATCTCCCAGATTTACAAAAATGTAGATGTCAAAACCTCCAAATAGGAGTACATATTTCTTCACAAATCCAGCCTTTTTTTATTTTGGGGAATTTTCTGGAATACTTATATATCTTGAGGGGGGAAAAAAGATAAAAATTGAAGTACATTGTTCAGGTTTGTATTTTCCGGATATGGGCCATTTTTGATGGCATGCCAGTAGCACCACAAAAGATGAAAAAATGCCTAAAGGAAACACTTCATTGCCTCTTTAAAGGGGATATTCCACAAGTCTCCTCAACTCATTTTTGCCAAAGCTTTTTCCAGCTAAACCTTAACAATGAAACTCTGCTCAAAAAAATAGCAAAAAACCCCAAAAAATTCTCAGCATTAACATTATGTAAAGAGATAGTGAGAGACTGAATATAATTCCTCTCATTTTAAATGTTCTGTGCCTCCACTGAAATCACTGGCTTATTTCAGTGTTAATCTGCCAGTACTGAGTACAAGGTCTTAAGTCCACAGACATTCTAAATTTCTGAAGGAACTTAGGAACAAGAAGGCTGAGCTGATGTTAGCAAAAGCATGTGTCATTAAAACCAGTTACAGCTCTGTTGCTGAGGCAGATATCCCCAGAGATGAATTTTTTCCATCCCACAAGCATAACAAGTGAGGAATGTATCAAGGCACTTCATTTGCTGAACCAGAATACTATCAAATCTTTATCATTAGCACACCTACAAAGATGTAATTTGGAAGCATGAAGGTAATTTAGCCTAAAGAGGGCACATGCTTTTGCAGCAGCTATGTTGCAATTGAAACTTATCAGATCAAATCACCCTTTACTGAAGTTCATCAAAGAGAAACAAGGCAGGAAAAGGAGAAAGGTAAGATAATTCTAGGGTGCTAAGATATTCAATGTGCTGTCTCCAAGTAAATTTTTAAAGGCTGCTTCTTTTTCATTTCACTGTGTATGAAGAAGGTCTGAAAGATTTAAGAGTATTTATTTACCTTAGAAAAAAATATTAAAAGATGCAGTCTTTGACTACCCGTAAGGACACCTCAAAGGTGGTTGAAGAACCAGATGGGCTACAATATTACAAGTACCAAAACAATGACATATGATTAAACTGAAATGGGAAATTAGTCCCCTTAAGGATTTAAATTCTGCTGATGGTTTTCTGTTACCTGGTGAACAGAGATTGAAAGGATGGTACATAAGGGCAGATTTGACACTTCAGATGCTGCTGAAGTTGAAATTACAAAATAGTTACGTTTCTCCTTGAAACTAGGTTGACTTAGGTTGTGAGTGCTTGGGAACAGAGCCCCGTGACTGACTGACTTGGGGTAGCTGTAATTCTTTCCTGTGGCTGAGGCAAACTTGTCAGCTCTGCCTCGTGTGGATTGCCTGTGGACCAAGAAGTTACCAGATTGCTCAGTCAATCCTTCTCAACTGGGAACACCTCAGTTGTCTTTTTCTCCTTTCCAGATGGATGTTTACATGAAATATCTAGGATATTTACATGAAATTTCTAGGATATTAATTTCTTCCAAGGCTCCTACCTTTGTTGCATTTGGTTGTATTTGGCTAACAGGTTCTAAGGTTATCAAGTAAACTTGCAGAGGAACCTACTTTGATGACAAAAGCTGGGCTGAAAATAAAGTTATAAAACTGAGATTCCCTATGAAGGCAGAAGAAATACCAATCCCAGCTATTTACCTTGTTAAACAATGAACAGGCTTTTTTTCCCGTATCCTGAACTAATGTTCAGATTAGACTGTAGATAACACATTATTCATTTTGATATTTGTCATTAAATGCTACTTGCAGCCTACATTGAAACCAGCAGGTGTGATTATGACCTTTTCTATCTGAAAATTCAAAATTTTGTTATATCCCTAACTTGAATTCGAGGAATAGGTTCAACATCTGTCTGCTGCATGTATCTCTATAGTCCAACTGTTCATCTTCTGAGTGTAATTAGATGAGATGGAGCAATCCTCCTGTAAAGATGTCAGGTTTGCTCACCTTTTGTTTCTTTTAAAACAAAGTATGTTCCTTGCACCCACTTAACAGGTCAAGAGGAGAGTTACTCTGGTTGCTCTGCTGATTGCTCATCATTTTCTATGTGGAGTTTCTTCTGCATGGAGCCAGTCAAAATTATTGAGGTTTTGCATGAAAATAAAGGTTTAGTACCTTGAAGATCTGCCCTTTCTTGTTTCTTTACATAATTTCTGATAATTTAAGTACAGTTGAGATTTTTTTTTCCTTCATTGCATCAGCAGTGCCTGCAAACTTCATTTCTGTTGTCAATCTACAGAAAAATGGGGAAATTTCCTCAGTGTTTGTGTAGAGGGAGCACAATGTCAAGTTAAGTTTGCACAAGGTAAAGAAGACAAAAAACTAATTGTGCACATTATATGTTAAAAATATTGTTTGCAGAAAAAGAGGCTGTCAGTGTAGATAGTACAGTACTTATGATCAACAAAATGTTTAAGATTCATATATGTACCAATGATCTGGTTGTTGCAGTCTAGAAGGCTACAGAATTAGGAGACATTTGGATACAGAACTGGCATGGAAAAAAAGGCCTATAACTGAATTAGAACTTTTTGCCTAAGAAATTAAATAAATAAGAAGAGATTCAAATATGCAGGCCTGAGGCTGAGGAGAGGACAAAACAAAACAAAAAAACCCTTGAAAAAACAAAGACAGTCCTTCTCTGAGCACTGTAAAGGAATGGAAAACCAAGAGGGGGTGAGTGCTCCATTTGCATCCTGTGGGTACAAAAGGAGCTGAGCAGAAAGAAGCAGGCTTGAAACCTTCTTTTGGAAGATTATGCTTTGTTGTATTTCTGTTAACAGTTCAGACACTGAGAAAAAACATGGTATAACTTTGAAATTGTGATGTAATTGCAGTAATGTGTGAAAAGCCTGGGCAAACTAACTCAGTGTAAACATGCTCAGGGCTAGCAGTCATCTGAATCTAAAACCTCCCTTTAAGCCTCGGGTTGCAGCAGCTCCTAGAAGGGAAAACCGTAAAAAGCAATCTTCCTGGCACAACAAGGATTATTTGTGTCTTTATATGTTATCTCCTATGAAAAAGCACAAAATCACTAACAAGGGACTGACAAAAAGCAACAGCCATCAGGATGGTGAGTAGGAAAGGACAGCAGAGGGCTGCGATCAACCCACCCAAATTACATGGTGTTGTTTCAACACACAACAGCCTGGATTGAGGCTGGTGGTCAATACACTGGACTTGAGGTATAGTGCCAGTGAACAAAGCATTACCTAAGAGGGTAATTAGCTGTGACCTGCCCTAAGAAATCAGGGGACCACTCTAAGTTATGACCACTTTCTTTTAGGGGAAGTGTAATTGCTATCCCATCTACTTTCCTCCTTTCTAAGTTCTGTTTTATTAAGCTGTTCATGAATACGAAATGCAGTATTTTTAGGTCACTTTTTAGTAAATATTCCCTTATAGATTCTACTTCAAGGTCTAGCAAAAGGATTGCAAACATAAAAATAGCATCAAGAACGTGGTTTGAGAGCTTTCATTTTCTTAGTCTTGTAGTACAAGAGGAGGCAAGCTGTGTAGCTGACAGTTCTGAGTGTTGTCTTTTCATCAAATAACAAAATAGACTGCAAAACTCGCTGCTCCAGGATGTTATTAAAGTCAAAATGCACAGCAGGAGTCTAAGAGGGAGGACAATATTCTCATGTCCTGGATTACTGTATTTTTGGATATTCTTGTTATTTACATAAGAGGTACTAAAAGAAAAAAGCAGCTTGAAACACAACATTTAAACAAGTTTGTAATTAGGATGAAGTCTCCATCACCCCAATTCTGTCGAAAACATGTTTGAGTTTGCTTTGATTTTGCATCTTCTCAGAAGCACTGGGAATCGACAACAGTCACAGATACACAGCTAGGCTAAATGAACATAATGCTGTATGGCAAGTTATATGCTTCAGTGAGCTCAACATTTTCTTAGAAATAAAACTAGGTTTAGCCCACAGAGAGAGCATGTCAATGATCAAACTACACATGCCTCAAGGAAAAGCAGAGGAAGGAATCTCTAAGGTTTAATTCTGTAAAGCAAAGTTTCTAAGAGACTGCTGAAGAGCAAGTAATTGCTCCAAACTCTCTTTTTCTGAAAGGTCATTTTTTTAGTTCCCTTTAGGAGCATGTACCCTGTAGGGGAATGTAAGAAATACATGTTACACAACTGTTCAGAAAATCCTTCATTACTGTAGGAAGTCAGTTCTTTTAGGCAACTTAGGCTTTGGGGAAATTCATTTATGCAGAGATCCATTTCAGATGTTACTATACAACTATTGGGGCTTGGAAAACCTTGTTCACAAATGCAACAGACCATGAAAAGGGTGAGATGGATTTCTGTTTATAGCTGTTCCTAGAAATTTAAATTTTTAAGTTGAACTGCAATAGCCAACTATTAAGATCCTCGAAAGCACCACCGTTCCCTGTGGAAGGGTCTGTCATGGTTCCACCCAAGATTCTTTATAGTTCACTGTATTTGCAATGGCTCATTTTGATATTCATTCTCCCACATATCCAAAATCTGATGGCAGTAGTCCTCCTTTAAAACTGTATGGAGGAAGAGAGACCAGCTCTCACTGCAACCTGCTTATCTTTCAATTTGTGGCATAGTCACAATATTACTGCCAACGGTAGCAGAGCAGAACATAACATTTTTGCTTACATGTCTTTTTCATTAGTAGTTGCATGATGAAACTGAAACACCACATCCTGCAAAATATAGCAAGGAAGGCTGTATTGTTAAGGTGGTTTAAAAAGCAAAATCAAGATATGCCTGAAGTCTGCATAGGGGCTTTTAATCCAGATACTGTGAGTAAAACCAGCAGCAGTAGTCACATGCACATGTAGGCACATTCTCTGCCCACTTCTTCACTTCTGCTGAACTGCTGAAATTTCTTCTTCAAAACTAAAGTCTTCAGAGCAATGCTTTAGAGAAGGTTCAGGCCTTTTCAAGATGTTAGTATAATGAGACGTCATTTGCTTCTCATTACATTTTCAAAATCCCTGGAAGAGATTTTTAATTGCTAACACTTTTGTTCATCAGTTTAAGATACTCTATCTGCTCATCTGCATCTTAATATATTCAGATATATCAGTTACAAAAATATTTGTGTAGTACCTAATGTTGTATTACTCAAAAGCTCACTACATTCTATTTCAGTAAGATAAAACACAGAGTAAAGTTAGTCTCAAAAGAGCTATGAGTCTCATTAGTAGTACTGATCATTTTAGTCAAAGAACTGCTCATTTGCATTTTGGTTTGCAGAACCGGTGATCTAAATTTTTCCAGATTCAGTGAAATCAAAACCACTGGACTGGTATTTTTCCTACAAAATACACAAAGCCAAAAAGAAATCCGTGGGGAAAAAAAAGGTAATTCAGCAAATCAAGCAAAGATGGCTGTTTATCCTAAATTTAGGCTGTGACTGTTATATTTCTTTACACAAGATGTCAGAGCTATAGCAAAAATCTGGGAAAAGGATTTTCCTCAGATTTTTTTCCTTGTGAAGCGGAGGAAGATAAACTTGAGACATTAATCCTGCAGGGAAGGATGTGAGTAATTCTGGTTTCATGTTTGGTCTGGGTGGCTGTATCTCAGCTGCCTTTTGAGGGATGCTCCACACTCATCCTGTAGAAGAAATGTGCTCTGTCAGGCATAAGCCTGCCCATGCAGCATGGGCATCTGAGAGCCTCAGAGAACCCCAGAGGCTGGTTCTCAGTAAGTACAGCTCAGCCTTGGCCACCACTCTGCATCGGTATAGAGATGGGATGCCCATGGGCTGCCTGTGAGCATTTCTCAGGTGTCATATGGGATGACATCTCCACAAGGGACAGGTGCATCTTGACACAGGTTGTGTTCCAGAGTGGTGCTGGAGGGTGAGTGCTGTTCTAACTGCTAACTTCTGTTTACTTCTATTAAAATATAATACTCTCAAATAAAAGCATAGAACTCTGTGCCCTTGAGTTTGAATTGAAGTATTTTAGCTTCAGTAAAATTTGTGTGTTTGTAATAAAACTGATGTAAAAATACATTTTTCCTATAGCTGTTGTGTGACAACTGGTCATTCATGCAGTGAGACTAGTCTTTTGAATGCAATTGTTCATATGTTCACAGTGCCAGGAACTTCCATCTTTCATACCTCTGAACTATTAACCTAGAATGGGTAGAAACAAAAGGAAACAAATTCAATCCAATTAATTGGATGTCCCAGCTAGCAAATGGCAGAGACACAAGCAGGCCTGCAATGACTGCAACAATGGTGGCCCAGGAAACAGCCCACACACTCCTACCCTCCCTCAATAAACAAATAGTAATTTCTGGAAAAGCATTTGCTTCTACATTATGTAACAGCATAGTTCAAATTTCTCCCACCTTAGCAAGAGAGTAGCTACAGATAAAAGCTGTCAAGCGCCACCAACACCAGTCCTGAAATCACAACTGCAAGCAAGTCAGTGAGACCAAGGTGTTACAAGGAAACTTTGACAGACATTTGCTTTTAGGGTTACTAAAAAAAGTATCACAGTTAATTCCAGAGGGCATAAAAGCTGAAGTTAGACATTTGTTTGCTTGTCTTTGCGCAGGCCTCTGCGTTGGGACTGTAAGCCTAGCTCTGAGCTGGTCAGCACAGCAGGACTCTGCTAACTTCACAGCTGTGCCAGTTTAAATCACAGATTTTGGCCTGGTTTGAGGCTTGAGAGCTGCGTGATTCTGATACCCTTGCTTCTACGTAGAAAACACAAGTGTATGAAAGAGTAACAGGGTCGGGCAGTTTGGAACAACAGTGGCACCGCTATGGGCTGCTAACTCCAACCCTGTGCCTGCACTCTGGCTAAGGGCCCTCGGGGCGGCGCGGGAGAAACCCACTGCATGGTATGTATACGCCAGCGTAGCGCTCTGCCTTGAAATAAGAGCCGGCAGTAAAGCCAGTGGAGTACATTGGAAGCATTGTTTTATTGCTGCTTTGCTGCTGAGATTGCTGAACGGTCACGAAAATGCCTGGCGCTGCTGCCGCACTGTTCCAGCAGGACGTGACCTGCTGCAGGAGATGGCCGCACACTGCGTCTCTGCTGCGCAGCAGCAGCTCATGTGAATGCTGAAGAACTGGAAATATCAGCAGAGTTCTCTCTATGCAACTGAGTTTCCAGCAGCTGGACTACTGCCAGCTAAGCCAGCAAAATTTAAAAGTCAAACAGAATTTCTATACCAGCCGGAGTGTGTCAGCTGGACTAAACCCGCATAGAAGCTGGTCCCAGGGAGGCAGAGCGGGCCCTTGGCTCCTCATCCCAGCCCTGCTGGCCCTCACCGCCAGCCGGGCCCCACGGCTTTGGATCACTTTATTCATTTCCCATGCTTAAAGGTTCTTGACTGCATGCAGCAATCTTGGATTACAAAGGAGCATAGGCTACATCTCAACTGTTTTAAGTGCTGCCAAGAAAAAGGGGACTTGGGTCAAGCCCAAGCTAGCCAAGCACAGAATTGTCAAACCAAGGCTTTCAATAAATCGCTTCCCAGAAAGTCATGAGGCTGGCATTAAGAAACAAAACTCATGAGGACTTAATAATAGTTTGGGGTTCTCTTTATTTCTTTTCTTATATTCAGGTTTCTCTTCAAGCCTGGGAAGAGAACTTCTTACTTGCTTGGGTTTAGATTTTCAATTCCTAGCTAATTACCAGATTTTGAAACTACATAAAAGAAGAATTTGACTACAGTATTTTAAAAAGTACAAAATTTTGCAACTTGGAAAACACTACTGTTCACATTCCTAATGTGCTATACATGCTTCTAGGATCAGAGAGAAGGATCCTTGTTTTTAACTCCAGTTACACTGTCAGAGGAGGATCATAACTGATAAGCTTATTACAGCCTGGATTCCCATGAAGTCCCAAACATGCAAGCACTTACTGGTAAGCTTCCAGCTGGTTTTGCAACCTCTTTTATATTGTTAAGATGTAACAGATATGACCATTCACGTCCATAAATGTTTGCAGCATCACCTGGTGTGATTCTTGGGGCAGTCCTGTGGAGGGCCAGGGTCAATGATCCTTGTGGGTCCCTTCTAACTCAGGATGTTCTATGGTTCTATAATTCTAACCTCGTCCTTCTCCACATGTACACGAAGGTATCTAATTTGGCCTCTCACACAACTGCTGGCATGTACTTTAAGAAGCTGTGTCCCAGTATTGCTTCATACACTGAGTAGCATTTTTATTTTTCGGCCATATGACTTATGACTTCCAATGACCGTGAGCAACAGCAGCAAAATTTAGTTGAAATGATAACCTTGGACCAGAGAATATTTTGACATACATGCATTTCATTCAGGCCCTTGCCAGCTCTCCACATTTTCTCCCTCCGGCTGTAAAAATCTGATGAACACTTTTTCTCCCCCTCAGAGCCGGTACGTGCCGCATGTTCCGGGCTGTGAAAGGCACAGAGCCCGAGCTCGCTGTGCCTCCTGGTGGACACACAACCCCCTGCGTCAGTGCACTACCTGGGAGCATCACTCTTCCTCGAGGAATCTCACACTAAAGCCTTTCTCAAGTGTAGTTGAGCCGCTTCCCACTACAAACCATTAGACTACCACTAATAGGATATGTATTCCTTCACAGAGGTTTCTATGAAGAGATATTTTTCAAAGGTAGAAAAGATCAGCATGCAGGACCTTATACATCACTCATTCACTTGCTACCAACAGCACAGCAGGATTTGCAGCATCTACAGCAATCAACATCCCTGCTTGATGGAGAGATTTTACTTACACTTTTTGCACATGTTGTTACAAAACAACTGTATGGACTTCTGGGAAAGAGTGAAAATGTGTTACTGAGAATTCGTAACAGCATTATCCAGAGAAGTGGGGACCAACGGACAAGAGGAGTGCATGTCAGGGTGTAATTCATTGCCAACACCACTCTTGGGCAGTTGGAAACGCTCTTTCTTTAATTGAAGACTCTAATTACTGTCCTGATCAGGATTTGTGACACTGGTAGTAGAGGAAAAATTGGCCCAGCCCAAATTTACTAGGGAAGTTGTTGTGGAGTTTGGTCCTCAACTCCTGTCCTCCAGTAAGAACAAGTTCAACTTCAGGGTGTTATTATACATATGAAAATTATTAAAGCATCACAACAAAAGAAGAGTCTGTTTTATGTTTGACCAAAGGTCTCTCAAGCCCCATATTTTGTCTCCAGCAACTGTAAAATTTGACACCTGGGAAAGAATTTAAGAATGAAGCAAACATTGGTTTCCCCAGAATACGTTCCCATCTTCCAACGCACACATGCAGGTGAAGGATTTCAGACATGAGCTGGACATGGTGATTCTGTATTTCATAGTGGTTTTCCCTTCCATGACATTGTATGGTTGCATTTTGAACACACTTCAAAATGAAGTGTGTTCACTATTGATGGAAATCAGGCTCTAATTCAGTGCTGACAAATTCTGCTTTGTTTCAAAAATTTCACATTACACTGTCCATGCTTTTTCAGCTTATCATAGGAAGGACCTGTTGCTATGAAATGTTATGCATAACATTAAGTTGAAGAATTTCAGAAATTCAAAAGAGTAAGAAAAGTCTTCCTGTGGAAAAACTCACGTATCTTTCTATTAAAGAGTGTCAAGACTTTCAGGCAACTAACTTAAAATCCCCTACTCAGAGATGCAAATTCTCACACAGATTTCACAGTCTATTATGTATGACAGAACCACGGCTTTGAAGCAATGGATTATTTACAGTTTAGCAGAATTTCTTGGCAGTAATTCGCCTTCCTGTCATAAGATAGACCCACCTCCTCAGCTTTCCTCTGAGTGGGTAACAAACACCAGGCTCTCTGGCTTAGTCCTAGGGAGTCAGCTCTTTGAATGACAAAACACCAAACATTTCTATCTGTTTCCAGCTGTACTTCAGGTGGAAAGTAATTTTCCAAAACCAGCAAACAAAAAGTAATTGCAAATAAAACACACTCCTGCCCTCCTGCACCATAGTTACCAGACCCTCACCAACAAAGTGCCAAAATTCCCAGACCTCCCTTTAGCTACAGAATCACTTGGCAGCTACAGAGACTTTCATGATATTTGGATTACCTGCCCTTTACATAAAGGCTTAAAAACCACAATAATTACCAAAATAAAAACAACCATCCCTTGGGCATTTTGCCTGTACAATAACCTTTCATTGGCTGATGACCTCTCCTTCACATTCCTGCCTTTTCTGAAGCGTGGGTTCCTTCAGACCTCACCCCTCTTAAGTCCTGTGCTCTGGGCTGAGGGTAATAGTCTGTGTCCCACCCACTCAGCTACAGATGGAAATTCCACTGGCTTCTGGCTGGATGGATTCTTTCCTTTCTCTGGATCTCCCTGAATATTTTAACTGAAAGGGATAATTGGACACAATTTTACTTCCAATAAAATCCTGGTTAAAACACATGTTCACAGAGAACTTGACAGTGACCAGAAAAGCTAATGGTATATAGAAGTATGATTACTTGGTGTATCATTTTATTTTCAAAATATCTCTAGAAAAACGAGCTGGATTTCTGTTTTGTAAATATGCATTCATGCCATGTTTCTTTTAGATAGAAAACCAGGATACAGAGAGACTATCTGTAGTAATTTGTAGAAATTATCTGCTCATAATGATACGCATATTTAATGTTTGTATCATCCTGAATCTTGGAATTCTATGTCAAATAAAAGAATATGTGGTGCCTTTGCTCAGCAGCATAAAACAACCCAAGCTGGGACGGTTTTTCTCCCAGGACACATCTTGTTCTCCACAGTGGGTCTCCAGGCTGGTCGATGGAAGTGAAATGCCTGGAAACCACTTGATTTCTCCTTTTTACTTTTTTTTTTCTGTTAGTTTTTGCAAAAATTACTCGTATGAATCCACCCCACACCTGGCTCATGAACCCTAGAACAGCAAAAGAGAGGGACAGGCAGGGAGAAGGACGACCATATCAGCTTCAACCCAGATTTCCCAGGTCCAACTCACAAAGCTGGACAGAAAAGGAATGATGAAGCTGAGGACAGAAGGTTGTATCAATACCCATGCATTAACTCTCTTGCTGAAACTGTTTGCCATCTAGTGGTTTGTTGGCCTCCTATAAATACAGTCTTAAAAATAGTAAAGAATTGGAGGCTATAATAAAAAAAAAAAAGTTCCCCAATGTGCAAGAACATATTAAAAAAAAAACACATAAGAAAAGATGAAGCACTTCTTGCAGAGTGCTTACCATTAGAATGAATATCCCACAGAGACAAGCAATAAAAAATTTTACATAACCAAGGTGAGATTCAGAGAGAAAATAGGTACACACAGTTTGTAGTTTTTCTCTTTCATTTCACTGTGCTGTTCTCATTTAATCAAGAAATCCTGACCTAATTTGCTCCACCATTTTCTTCAAGCTTGCCCACCCGAAATTGTACATTATATAGAATTATGAGGGAATTAGGGGGGCTCTGTGTTTAGGGGTGGGGAATGTCAGGGAGCAGCAAGATTTGGCTGCTTTGCAACAGAAGTTGTGCCAGAAACTAAGCACAATCCCAAGGCAGGCGAAAGCAGTCACTTCATCAAGGAGCCAGCATGTGGAGCAGCAACCCAGGGCCAAGATTAGGTCGGGAGACAGTGATCAGGGTCAGACACGGCCCATATGGTCACCCAGCAGGGCTGCAGTGGCAAGGCAGGTCTGAGGCCAAGCCAGGATGCCAAGTCAGAGTCTGGATGAGGGCCAGACTGGTGGAGATATGAGATGATGCGAAGAGAGCGGCTGCAGCTCAGGTGAGGGCTGGCGCAAAGCCACGGATTTAAAATGGCTCTTGAGGGAGAGACTGGCCCTTGCTGCTGGCTTTTCTCACAGCTGCTCTTATCAGTGAAGGAACTGACCTTGGACTCTGCCAGATAAACTTCTGCAAAGGGGTAACGTGCTCAGGGCCACGGCAGTCACAGGGCTGGAACAGAGCTATGGAACACATCCAACACAGGGGAAGCAGGAATTGGCCTTTTTTGTTAAAATGGCACATGACTGAAAACCCCACATGAAAGTAGACCAAAGCAAAGTTCAAAGACCTTACTCTGTTCAGTTTGGGCAAACCAAGGACTCTTGCTGTTAATGATGGCTTCATTAATGAGAAGCAACAAAGGACACCTGCATTGTTAACTGATCACACTGATTTAAAGCTCACTGATTTGAGGGTAATGATTTAATTTGTACATGAAAAAATGATCACAAACAATCTTAGGATGTATCAGGGTCATACTAATAGGGACACTCAGACTCATCCTCTATCAGGGACATGCTATGAGACATGAAGTTAATACACTAACTAGTCACCCCTGTTTAAGAGCAGGGAATTCAAACTAACATATGCACAAATGGCTCAGTGGGACAACCAGGAGAACAGTGAGGGTTTCCTGTATTATGGAAAGAGACTAGTAGTAGCAGTGGCTAAAATAAAAGGAAGGAGACTAGTAACAACAGAGGCTAAAATAAAAGGGCTGGAGGAGGTACAACAAATTATGGGTGAACATCACAAAGAACAAAATCTGTTTTAATTGGTGAGCAGCCCTGGCTGTCAAAAATTGGCATAAATATTTCTATACTCAGAATTAAATTAATAAAATAGATTAATTGAAAATTGATAAATAATTAGGCTTTCTCCACTTCCAAAGAATGAAATTTTGGGACTGTTTTTCAGTGCAGTTAATACCAGCAACAAAACTTAAAGAAATGGATAAATTACTCTTTATTTAGTTATTTGAGTTGAATGTAACAGCAAAGGTTTACATTAGAAGGTCCAGAGGGTCCCTTTCAGGCTTATTTCCTGCATTAACCATTAATGTACAACAAGCAGCCTTCTGGTTGAAGTCGCACTAGATTATGTGATGTGCTCTTTTGGCTTTAAGATGTTAAGGTGGATATTAGATGTCCAGCTGGAACTGTATGTATTTAGCTGTATACTGCCTTAAGATTATGCATATATAACTCCATGCTGTAGTGACAGCATTGAAATAAACTGCATTATTCATGGTCACATTCTCTTGTGTTGCAAAAGAGTGAAACCCAAAGAAAATGAGATCAGTGTGGTATTTGGATCACTTGGTTTATGGACAGACAATTTGGAGGCTCTTGACAATTCCATCAGGACATTTCCACCAGAACACAGTCTTCTCCTTAAAGAAAATACAGAAGTCCAAGTTTATATTATCTCCCTCTTCAATCTTATTCTGATGCAAGAAAATTATAAGGCATCAAGAATAATCTTAGCAACCTCAAGTGTATCAGAAGTATAATTTCCTCCTCTTTTTCTGCATTCATTTCCATTCCCATTTGAAAGAATTATTTCAAAGTAATTGTTACATTTCTTCCTTATTCACTTAGAACTCTCCGGTCAGGGTGTGGTAGAATGAAGGGTATCTACATAACCATCTGATCAAAACTAGCAGGGGCAAGTTAAGCCTGCGTGTGCAGTCTGTGATTGTTCAGGAAATTTCAAAATTTCCTGTGGCACATGCTGGTACTTGAGCCATTCACCATGAATGTTTACCGCCTGCTAGACCCTCTGACAGCAGCATTCTCTCCTTTTGCTGATGCCTGTGTTCTAGAGGTTCTTTCTGTTGTAAGAAATAATAATGAGGAACTGGGAATTTCTCTGTGGTCCTGCTTGGACAGCATAGGCAGACGGCTCAGACTCCCCAGCTGCCAGCTCCACTTCCCTGGGAGTTCCACATTATTATAAGCTATTCCAAGGGGCTTCCAGGTAGCATCGACCACTTGCCCAGCCTGGAGCTGGAGCCCACTCCCCCACGGGTCAGGCCTCTGAAAGGAACGAGAGAGATTTGTCTTTACAAGCAAACTGTGGGTCTGATGCTAGGTAAAAGACAGATACTGAGAGGTCAAAGAAACAGTGGGAGGAATTCCACTGATTGATGAAAGGAGTGAGAGGGATTTGTCTCTACAAACAACTGTGGGTTTGCTGATAGGTAAAGATAGATACTGAGAGACGAAAGAAGCAATGGAAGGAACCATGAAGTCCATAGGAAAAGAAAAAAGGGGGGGGTTATACATTACAAGGGGTTCTGTATTAAGCAGTTTGGGAGGTCTGTACCTCTCAAGTACCTCAGCCAACGGGGAAAGAGAGAGGGAAATGCGGCCGGGAAATTCGGATAAAAAGGAGGCTTCGTCCTCCAGAAATTTGAGAGACCCCAGGGGAATTCCCCATGGCCTCTCCCTTTATTCGAATAAAGTAACAGGACTCCTCTGTCTCCTTTCTGGATATAAACCTCTGGTGTTTGTGGATTAATCTTCCTGACGCCTCCCAAAAGGGCATTTGGGGTGTAGTGACGACCCTCTGGGTGACGCCCCCACTGCGTGTCAGCGCCGAATGCTTGCTGTGACACGAAGGGACCTTGCTGTGAACGTGGAACGAGCCGGGCCGGGGGTCAGCACAGGCGGGGCTCCACGCCGCCGCTCTCCCTGCAGCCGGGAGCCGCAGCCGGCGCCTGAGGGCGGAGGCGGCGCGGGGCAGCACCACGGCCGCTGGCGGTCTCGGCGGGCCCCGCCCCTCCGCACTTTGCGTAACCCCGCGGTCACGCCGCCGGGGGCGGGCCGCGCGCTGCGTAAACGGCTGCGAGCATCGCCGCCGCGCGCCGCGGCCGTAAGCGGCGGGACTTTGCCCTCGCCCCGCCGCCGCCGCCGGGCCCCAGCGCTGCCGTCCCGCCGCCATGGCCGCCCCGGGGCCGGCGCGGCTCCTCCGGGCCGCCGCCGCTTCCTCCCGCCGCTGGCTTTTCTCCTCCACCTCGCCCGCAGCCGGGCCGAGGCCGGGCTCCGCCAGCGCCGCCGCTGCCGGGGGAACCGCGCGGCCGTTCAGCCTCTCTGCCCGGGCGGTGCTCAGGTAAGGGGTCGCAGCCGTGGGGCGCCGGGCGGGCTCCCCGGGGCGGCGATCCGCAGGAGCCGGGCCGGGCCGGGCCTCGGCGCTGAGGGCAGCGAGCGGCCGCCTGTGGCACGGGCCGCCCGAGCCGGGGGAGTGCGGGGTGACCTTCCCGCGGTGCCCCTGCCTGGTCCCGGCCCCCTCCGCCCCTCACCGCTCCCGCTCTCGCCGTCCCGCCGGCGGCTGCTCGGCGGTGGCACCGGGGCGCTCGGGGGGCCCTGCCACCGAGCTGTGCCCCGCAGGGCTGCGGGTCGGCTGGGGCCAGGCCCCGCTCCGGCCCCCGGCATCCGCAGCCGAGGCTCAGGGTCAGTGTGACCTGGAACCCCGCTGAAATGGCTTGTGGCGCTATGGAACGCTAAACCAGGGTTCCTGATGCTCACAGACTGGTTTTCTAAGAGATTATGACCTTATTAAACTTGTGCTTTTTCTTTTTTCCTGGTTTGTTGGTGGTTTTTTTTCCCCGTGAAAGTCTGGCTGGGCTTTTGTGGTAAAAGTACAGCACATATCGGAGAGATCCTCATACTTAGAGTCTCTTCTGCCTTTGGTATAGTTTTTCTGTACTGAAGAGCACTTTTACATGTTTCTTTATGGAATGACTGGACGTGACACCTAGTGCCATGATCTAGTTGACGCGGTCATGTTTGGTAATAGCTTGGACTTGATTTCAGAGGTCTTTTCCAACCTAATTGATTTTGTGGTCAGATCTAAATGTGTAGAGCTCCTCCTCTCTCACCAGTATGTATGAGTAGGTGTTTCAGAATGCTTTACATCTGTGAGCATTTAATATTCCACAGTCCACAGCTGAAGTTTGGATGCTTATTACACGTAGTCACAGACTATTTATGCATGGCCTTCTGGCTTGTAGTTAGTATATTCAAAGATAGGTCAGAGTCTACAGCTAACTTTCAGTATTTAAAATGCAGAAGTTTTAAAAGCCTGTTGTACTTGGTTGCCACAGAAGTTTTCTTGACTTGGAACACGACCCACAGTCAGCAGCCCAGCATCAGGGGTGTAGCCTGGCCTGTTTCCATAAGATTGGGATAATGCCCTCATCATCAAAGCTATCTCAATAGTTTGCTTTTAAACTCTTCTGTAGGTGATCTTTGACTTTGTTCCAGCAGATACTTTTAATATGGAGACAGACTTTTCTAGCCTAGGACTCCCATATGAGATGAAAAAGTTGCTAGTCAGATCTCTTTTCTGAGGGATCCTGCTGGTAATCAGTTGATTTTGAGATCCCTGATTTGCAGCTTTTAATTTAAAAAATAAAGATGTCTTTGTAAAGTGTTGACAGGGTTTTTTTTAAAGTTATTACAATATTTGAAAAAAGAATCCTCTAAAGGGGAAGCATTTCCTTACCTAATAGTAATGTAAGACCTGTAATCCCCTCATGTCTTTCACAAACAGGCTGAATACAGAATAGAATTTATTTACATTTGTTTTGCAAGCACACCAGCAAAAAAGCTTATGCAAACAAGTATTTCCAGTGTTGTTTATATACTCAGTGTCATAACCTGGCTGATTGAGTTGGGAGAAAAGGAAAATTCTTCTATGTTATTGTTTTCTCCATTTATGCGTAAGTTACTTTCTCTGGGAATCATATTTGAGACCCAGTTCCTGACCTTTATATAATCAGCCGGTGCTATTCCAGTAAAAAGATACATCATTGTTTATGTGTTTAAAATTGGCTATATTTGTGTCTAGAGGATGAAGACCTCACTGTACTAAACATTACCTGAGGTGATTCCTGTGAGCAGAGGTTTTCAAGGGTTTCAGTGGAGCATCAGGCATTATGTTTTCATTTCCATTTCCTCCTTTCTCTTGCTCCTTTTTTATCCCTTATCCTTCCTTTTAATTTCATGGTGAACTGTAGTTATTTCAGAATTCTTTTATACCAGTCTGGTTAGCTGTACAGTGTTTTCGGTGCGCAGCATAACAATTGCATGCTTTAAAGCTTAGTTCAGATTTATAACTTCTGTTAATTGAGGCCTGTATAATAGTTTAATTCATGGAACTTCTCAGGCAGTTTAGGGCTGTTGGATTTGCTAGTTATTAAAAGATCTGAGAATAACAGAGCTGGTCTCACCATGTGCAATTCCAGGCTAAAGTTGTTATGTTTTGTTTGGAGAAATGTAAGAGGTGATTCTTAACTTGGAAGAAGTAGCTGAAGCTTCAAAAGGATAATATTTTAAGGGGGAAGAAGTAGCTGTTGAGATTTTTGCAGTATTTACTATTATTTGCATGGGAGGGACACCAAACAGCATTTACAGTTGTCTGTGGCTCCTCTGTGCCTTTGCAGTATGCTTACTTTAGGGTATCCTTGTGAAGCTTGATAAAAAATGCTGATAGCACTGTGGCAACCATATGAAGATATTAATTGTATTTTCCATCTGGTGAAAAGCATTTATCTGAGCATGAATTGGGATATTTATGCTTCATGCAGGTAACACAAAATAAATTGTGTTCTTCCTGATAATCCTGAGGCTATTCATACTTGCACAGACCTGGCATGTGTTTCATGTTAATTGCCTCTGACTAGTTCGCAGCATGTTGGTATTTGGATAGTTGTTTTTCTTGATGCAGACAATGTCTGTGTGGACAAAAACCATGTTATTTGAAATTTATAAAGCCTAAATATTGTTTCATGCAGGTGTGATTTTTTTTTTTTTTTGATGGTATCCCGATTGAAAAGATTGGCTCAGTGTGTGTTTTGAATGTCTGACTAATCTGGTTATTACATACACACACTTCTGAAAGTGTTTTCACCACTAAGTAAATCACTAGTGATTTTTTTAAAAAATATTTTGGCTATATGAAGAGTGATAGAAGGTGGCAATGGCAAAAAACTGGATCTACTGAAAGACTTAAGGAGGCTATATCTTAACTTTACGCAAATAAATAAATTTTAGTTTCCATTATAAATCAGGGTGGATTAGGTCCTGTTGAAAGATTAATTACTGTGTCAGCTTTTAACAAAAGCCAGGGAGCTGGTGGTGATACTTCAGTGTGTCCCCTTGCTAAATGCCACACTGTGAGGCACGGACAGCCACAGTGCAGGTCCGCAGCTGGCTGAAGCAAATACCAGATTGTGCCTGCTGACCAGGGCATCCCACCGCTGTTTTCTTGGTTTTGTTGTGGGCAGCAGCACTTCAGCAATTTTGCTTTCTGGTCCAGTTATATCTACTTCGTTTTTATGGCTGATTTGCAGCTAGATTAGCAAAAGGAGTTGACTTGTGGTAATACTGGTGTAAGGATGATGGCAGGGTGATTTGGAGTGGGGATCACCCGAACCCACATTTTTATAATGTAAAGAGATTAAACCAATCTGCCCATGAAACCTAGATTGTGTCATTGCAGCATAAAGTTGCAGTAACACAAGCATTTTAAACTGGTGTAGATTCCATCTAAGGGTCACATCTGACCCTGCTGGTTCTGACATCTGGAGGTTATTGACCTGTGAAGTTTGGCTTTCAGCCAGTGCATTCCCGGACCGAGTTTACTGCAGGACATTGTGAGCGCTGGAGAGTCAAGCAACAAAGGAGCCAAGGGCGGGACTGTTCCTCTTGTGACACTGTGGTGTTTTATCAGATTCAAGTGTAACCACAGATGAAGAGAGCTTCAAGTGTGTTTTGAAAACTGGGAGGGAGTTGACTTGTCATTTACAAAAGTTCCAGGGATCTAATGGGTGCCCAGGCATGTTGCTGTTTGGTCCATGGTACTTGTGATTGCCTAATCCTATAATAAAGAGCATGTTTAGGATATTGGAATAAATATTTAGCACTTGCCGTGTCTATACCTTGGGCAGAGCATGCCCAGAAATGCAAGTACACGTTGCCTTGTGTCTCCTGTCAGGGTTGTGTTTGTCATGTTGACAGAAATATTTCAGTAAAGGAGAGTGTACTTTGAGCTCTGGAAGGGCTTTTTGAAGCAGCTTAAAATTACACCATCAGACGTTTACTTAGGCTCTCAGAATGTGAATCTGTACCTCTCCAGATGCAGTCTAAACCCATTAGTTGTAAACTCTCAGAGGAGGTGGTAAATTTTGTACTAGTTTATCTAAGTGGGTTCTTGTTTCCTTGGTTCTGTTGTGGGTGGTGTTAACATAGCAGAGGAGCAAAATTAAAAGCAGAGTGGTTTCTTCAACCCCCACAGAATGGTTTGCTGGTGGTCCTCAGATATCACAGGTGACTGCAACATAAATCACATTGTATAAAAACACATCTTTAAGATTTCTGAATTTTATTATAGTACACACTTCAATTGCATTCTGCAGGTCAGCACGGTCAACTCTTCACTATCAGTTATAGTTTTGGAATGAATTCATAGTTAATAGTAGCTTGTGGCTGCCTTCTGGAGAGTGGCCTGAGGGATGACAGGAAAAGAATTGAACATGGCATCATAATGAACCATCATGGAGCACACTGCTGCCAATGGAACTTAAAAGTTGTGGCAAGTGTATGAAGTCTACAGCAACAAACATTTGTTATTGTTTCATAACAAGCCAGGACTCAGATTGCTAAAAACACATTCTTTTACAGCCAGTTACAAAAGTAATTTGTTCACTGATGTTTCAGCATGGCCACTTTCAAATTTTTCCTTTAATATTCAGATGTACAGGTTAGAGTTTTCCAGGGGGTGACTTGATTTTCAAGTTTGTGTATTTTTCATATGATATGAATCACTCAAGGCCCACAGTTACTAAGAAGAGGATGGGTAATATGAAGCATGCAGTTCTTAAACATGGATTTCACATGGAAGCATAAATTTTTGATTTAGCTTTTTGGTTGTTCTGTTTGTATCTGTCATCTCTTGGTAGATTTCTTCACTGTCCATCCAACAAGTTTTTGTTTTGCTCACTTACTGCAGGAAAGAAAATAGTCTGTTTAAAATTGAACGCACTGTATTTTATTAGTGTATTTAAAGCTTTCCTTTAATTTGAGTGTGAAATAAAAAATAATATGGAATGCAAAAAAATAAATTTTTTGCATGTTAAAAGCTTTAGTCTTTTGTGCAGACTTTAAGAGAAGTGTTTCTTAAACAGTTGTTTGAGAAGCAAAGAGATATAAAACCTTCTTTCTTTGAAGCCAGTGTAAAAACTTTATACTTCACTGGAATTAATATTTACAAGATGAACTCCTAAGAGACTCTGTGCCTAAAAACAGCAGAATGCTTTTGGAGTATTTCCATTTGTGGGAGGAAAGAAGAATTAAATTTTGGAATGAATAAAGTAAAATATCTAAAACTGTAAGCAGAAAGGGGAAGGTTTAGAATTTATCCTAAATGATAATGTTGAGAATAACAAAAAGTTCATAAATCCAAAGCCAGAGTTCACAGAAAGGTGGTCTCGGAGAGAAACATTTAAAATAAGCTCCTTTATTTGTTAAAAATACTAATATTGTGCCTAAAATAATTTGACTGTCTTTGGTGAAAGGCAAAACATCTGGATCCCTTATAGCTTGTAGTGACAAAACACACGCCAAGGGGTTTTTTTTTTCCTTACTTTTCATGGTTTTTGTTCAAGGTGCGGCAGTAAATGCCTGTACCTGTTAAAAGCCAATAACTTAGGTTTCTCTTTTCTTGGAGTTGGTAGTAGTAGTATCAACTATTATTTTAGTAGTATTCAATTATTTCTAAAGCGCTAAAAATTTTAAAATTCTCTAATTCTATTATGTAATTTTCTTTTTCAGCTCAGAAGATAAAATAACTGTTCATTTCATAAACCGTGATGGTGACAAACTAACAGCCAAGGGAAAACCTGGGGATTCACTGCTGGATGTTGTTGTTGACAATAACCTGGACATAGATGGTTTTGGTAAGTAGATTCACTGAACATTTTATTCAGTGTCTAGAAATTACATTCCTCTTTCATTTAGATTGGAAAAGACCCTAAAGGTCATGGAGTCCAACTGTAAATGGATATTTATACATAAAACCTATCTGTATTTAATTTGTATTTTCTCCCCTTCTTTTCCTCCTTCGGGTGCACAGAATATTTTGGCTCAAGTTTTAAAAAAAATACTTGGGATGATCTTGGCTTGAGTATTAAAGAGGGGAATGTGGACAGAGTGCTGTCAAAGTGGAGTCTGAAACATGCCACCTGCAGACCTCTTCTGAGCTGAAAGGTTCTGTTCTGGAGGCAACACAAAACTGGTGTATTTCTAACAGTGTCTGGTCACTTCTGTAGTGCCATACTGTCTCAGTTTATTACCAGGCTTTTTGTAGCATCATATCTGTGGTAGAGGAGTGCACAGTGAAAGAAACAACTGTGTCAGTTAGCAGGGAAGAGCAAGAAGTTTAATTCTTATTAAAGAACTGAGGTAAAGGAGACCTTGTGAAATTCTAACTTGGCATGAGTTCTGTTTAAAATCAAAATAGGAGGAAGTTGCAACTCCCTATTTCTTCAAACTTTTGCACTTTCCACTGTTAGAACCATAGGATGGTTTGGGTTGGAAGGGACCTTAAAGATTGTTCAGTTTCAAACGTCCCTGCCGTGGGCATCTTCCACTAGCCCTCATTGCTCAAACTGCTAGACCACATTGCTCAAAGGTATTAGGTAATGGCAGTTAAATACCTTGGGAAGGTATTTATATGAACATGAGCTGGAAAATTAATAGAAATAAAGCAGGAAGTGGTAGTACAATTTTCAGAACTGAATGCATAGCATGAAGCAATTGGTGAGGAAAAAAAGCAGCAGAGTATCGTAGCACAGTTTGAAATTTCATGTGTGTTCTAGTTAAGTGCAAACAAGTTTTACTGCTAGTGATAAAATCTTTGATAATATTTAAAATCCTATACTTAGTATCTGAGACAGCTCTCACGTCTCTGGAGTTGGGTATATCTGGGGAAGAAGAATTGTCTGTTAAAAATTTGCAATTCAGGTAGCTTTATGTATCACTTATTAAATGACTCGTTTAGGCTTATGGTTTATACTTAGTATAGGTTTGCTTGTATTCTACAGTAAATGTTCTCTGTGTCAGTATCAGCTGTGTTAAAGCATTGTGGTAAAGTGGGAAAAAACAATGCTGTCAATAAAAAGAAGCCAAACTGAAAACTCAGAATAATGTAGCAGTCTTTAATTATAACATGTGCTAATCCCATTTTAATAACCACTTGATAATGAAACACTATACTAGGGCAGAGAAATAATGTAATAAAAATGTGTATTCTGTGTTTAGGAAAAAAGTAATGAGGGAAAAGTAAAATGTAAATCCTGCTTATTTGCTTCTATCACTAGGGGGCATCCCGTGTGCATGAATAATAATAGAAATATCTTTGTATAAAGGGTTACAAATCTATTGAATGATTCAGCTGCACTCAGTTTGTTTGTTATTGCCAGTTTTGCAGTTGTGGAAAGACCTCCCACTGTTCAAAGAGCCTGGTCAGGGTTCTTTCCTTCCCCCTCACCCCTTCCCTCACTTCCCCAACATTAAGGATGCTTAAACTGCTGATATGACAAGTTTTGTGTTTGGCACTTCAATTAAATTCTGCTTTTTCATGCGTATTTGAAGACATGATATAATTTAAAAATCAAATGTTCTAGTACAGTGTCATGCTCAGTTTGAATATATGCTTTTGATACTGTAGCAGCATGGTGCTTTCTCTGTGGTTCTCATGGTCTGATGATGAGTTCCACTATTTCTTTTCATAGCAGTAGTTATACATACAGCTTTGCTTCCCTTATTTCCATATGATTACAAAGGTGATGTGGTATTTTTGATTCTGCTCTTCTTGGAAATAAGTAAGTAAGTAAGTGAAGATTGGTTAATGTGTTATCTGCTTCTCTTCTATCAATTTAAATCAGAGCCTGAGGTTTGTAATCTCCACAGTATTTCACTTTCCCCCCTCTTCTTGAAGCTGCATATTTCTTTTTCAACAATGTGGAGAACTTGGTGCCAGCCCAATACAGTGACAGGGACAAATTTGTTAGATTTCTAACTTTTACTGTGCTGTGATGACCTAATTGCTGTAGCAGGTACATGGAGTTGGTGCTTGTGCTGCTCAACCCCAGCACTTGTTAGATCCTTGACTCATACTGGAACACCTCATAATCCATGTAGGCCATCTCTCTCTAGGCTGACTACCTTTGTTCCTGTGAATTAATGTTCTGTTGAGTGAGAAGAAAGAAGTATGAAATCCCTCCTCTGTACTTCTAAGGAATTTTTTGTGTGTAGCAGTTTACTGCTGTTTGAACTTCTAGAGGAAACTTTCTCAAAACCATGGGAAAGAGAGATAAGAAGGATCAGCATAGGAAATAAATGAAGTAGTGTTGATTGACAGCATTGTCTGCTTTTGCATTCTTACAGTAGAAAGCTTTTCTTCCTTTAAATGGTGGAAAGGGAATTAGTTAAGTATTTTAACTAATCGCTTAGCATTTTTTAACTACTTAGCATTTAAGTAAATTTTAATGCTATAGGAGCTGTAGAAATACTATTAACAGTTGAATGCAGAGTAGGTATATGAAGGCGGGAATATATGGAACAATAATTTTGCTAATCAACCAAAACGTCTTATGTGAGACAAAAACATGTAGGATTTCTTCTGAAATTCAGCTGTAGTTTGAAACTTGGATTTTCTATTATTTTTTTTAGGTGCGTGTGAAGGAACGCTAGCCTGTTCAACTTGTCATTTAATATTTGAAGACCACATATTTGAGAAACTAGATGCAATTACTGATGAAGAGATGGACATGCTGGACCTGGCATATGGCCTCACAGAAACGTAAGGCAACATAACACTTGCCTACATGACTTCCCCAAAGAATGGGAAGAAAGGTTTGCAGACGGGGCAGTCCGATATTCTTGGAGCACCTTAATCAGCTTTTAATGAATAGCTGAATAGTCCCACAAATGGGACTGCCAAGTTTAAATGATGTTTATCTGAATTCGTGTTAAAAAGATGTCAGTATTTTTTTTGTAATTGAAAAGTGTCAGTTGCCAGTACTTCATCGTCAGAGAGGTCTGGTGCAGAAATGCTAGAACTGAAGTACAACTGTAAACCCAGTTCCTTCCATGAAAGCTCTGCCACTTCTGTCCTGTGTGTGAATTTTCTTGTTCTTGTTTCTCTTCCCTTCTGTTTTCTGTCCCTTGTTAGTCTGTAACCAGTTAATGTACTTTATGAATGTGTTTACATTAGTATTTTAGGTTTTGGTCAGATCTTCTTTTCACAGAATCACAGAAGGGTTGAGGTTGGAGGGGGCCTCTTGAGGTCAGCTGGTCCAACCCCCTGCTCAAGCAGGACCACCTAGATCCGATGCCCAGCACCATGTCCAGACAGCTTTTGAATATCTCCAGGGATGGAGACTCCACCTTCTCCAACCTCTCTGGTATATACATCCATTGCTAAGATCCTTCCTTCAAGCCTTCTCTAGGACCAACAGTGTACAGATATGTCAGTGTACATACTTGTTATGCCTTGACTCATTTCAGAGTGCTCCTTGTCCACACAAACCAGATTCCCTTTTGGGAGAAACTGATCCTAAAGTGTGCTCTGACTGCTGATAGAAATTAGGATTACACTAGTGGTACTCTAAAGTAAACCTCTGTTCTGTATCACCCCCACCATCACACATCTTGTAGTTAGGGTGTCACATCCTCATCACAGACCCATTCCAGGTGGGCTGTTGTACTTGCTGGTGCACAAGTGGCCTTTATCATAGAACATGCCCTCACAAACAGTAGGCAGCTGTGCCTTTTGAGGTTTCATAAGGCCTTTCCTTCATGTTTCAATGGAACTGCTTGTTGAAGTTGTTGAGAATCTTTCCAACGATGTCAGAGGCTTTATACATGGTCTCTATAGAATAGAGTTTTTTATGACTCTGCAAAGAAGTACTCTGAATTAACTTGTCTGTCTCCTTATATCAGTAAAGGGAATCCAGTACTCATAATTTCTACATGACAATACACTTTCTCACTTCAGGCAAATCTGAACATTTATGGGAAATTGTAAAGGCAAAGAAGTCAAGCTATGAGAAACTTGTAGCTTCTTTTGTTTTATCCTTTTTCCTGTCACATAAAAACCCATTTTCAGTTTTGAAAAAAGCCGTACGCCTATTAAGCCTGTCACCTACCATACTAATGAATAACTTCTAGGTTCAGGGTCAACATAATTCCTAAATAGCTCTGGAGGAATATGATATAATAAAAACCTTTTTTCTTTGGCTACCTTTTAAGTAAAGGTTTGAAGCAAGGAGATTTTGCTGAAGAACTGGGAAACAGTAGCAAGCCAGAGCTCTCTGTTTAAATGTGTCTATTTTCCCTCTAAGTTCTTCATGCCACATTAAGCTTTAGACCCTCTGAAGGTATTTGGTACTTCTGTTAGGTTTTCCTAGCATCACACACTCTCCCTATGGCCAGGGACCTTCTGTCTATGTGAGAGGATGACTCTTCTGAAAGACAGAGCTTCAGGTGGCTGCTATTTGCTGCAGGTTGCCTGCACCCCTGTGCTGGTGTAAATTTGTGTAATGGAGATGCACTTCTACATTCTGTCATAGGTATAATTGCTTATTCTTGTCAGTGACTCTATCTGGGAAAGTTTCAGCCAGCAACTGCCATGAAAGCTCGTGTTTTTAAAAATGAATGATTAATTAGGTTAAAATAAAATTGTTTTGATTAACTGCAGAACAGTAGAAAGTAATAAGATGGGGGAGTGCAAACTCTGGCAAGTTAAAATAAGAATACTAAAGCAGAAAATAAGCTGCGAAACAGCTTGCAAAAAGCAGATATTTTTGTTTCTAACCTATCAGAAACAGGAGACTTCATCTACAGAGCCCATGGGTGATGTACACGGTGCACGTAAAATAGAAAAACGTAACGTAAAAGTGAAGTTTCTTTTGCATTGTTATATCTGCAGATTTTATGGGCTGTCCATGTACTGAAAGGTTTCTTTGCAGAGGGTGTCCTGGCATATTTTGTGATCTTCTTTTAGACTGACGTATCCATAGAAGTAGTATCACTGCAGATAAATAAACTGAGTGATAACTAATAGTAATGGCTGGGTAGCATTCACCCAGGAGCTCTATGGGCATTCACTATGGCATTTCTGAACTGCTGTCTGTAAGGCTTAATTAGTTGGTTTGAAATTGTTTCCACATCAAAGGAATGGGAAGGTGGCAACCCAACTTTTAAAATGAGATTTGGAACTGAAGAACACTGTTCTGATTCTGTGGGCTGTTGCTTTTCTATACTATACTGTCAGTAAGGAAAGAATTCAACAGAGTTTTTGTAGAGGGATGAAGCAGATACAGAAATTCTTGATGTAAGTCACTGAGATGAAGAAAGATCTTGTAGTTCATGCAGCTTACTTAGGTCTAGAAATCATTTACTAAATTTTGAGTTGCAACTGCATAAGAGCAAAGGCCCTGTAAAGGATAAGTAATTGGTTAAAAAAAAACCCCATATTTTTTAACAAGAAGTATTAAGCTCCCTGGTGAGAGTATGTGATCAACAGCATGATGTAAAAGTGATGGTGCTAGGTTTTAATTAGTGTGAGCATCCTTGTTAAAGACTTGGGAAAACACAGTGAGGAGTAAGGTTTATTTACAGTGATGTGGCAATATCATCACCTGCCTGTGAAAACATGAATGAGGATTTTGTGCTCTTGAGCAATAGGAAATGACATTTGGAGTCAAAAGGCAAATGCAGATAAATGCATATGGAGAGGTGGATGAAAGAGTGGGAACTTTACATTCTTGAAACAGGCTGTCAGCTAGCTAGTGTCTTGCCAGGGACTGGTGCTGCAGAACATTGCCCATCCTTGCTGATGTCTTTAGTATTCTATACTTAAATATTGAGGCATGGACATTGAATTAAAGTTATCCCAGCAATAAAAGCAGCTTGTGATGTCTGCAGAGTTTTGTTGTGGTATTAAATCTTCTGATTTTAATTGCTCAGGTGCAACATCTGGTTTTCTCATGCTGAATGATAGGTCTAAAAATGGAGAATGGCATCTCCTCTGGTGCCTTGATTGTTTTATCCTTCTCCTTCCTATGTTTCTTGTCTTTTCACTCTTACTTTTCTGGCTTAAATCCAATCTTGAGATTTTTAGTTTGAGACTGTTGAACCCCGGATGGGGGGGTTAGGCTTTGCTTTTTTTGGAGGCAATGAATCTGATTGAAAGCCTTTATCTCTTCAGAGATGCCAAATGTCCTTTGTGAGATCAAGCATCACTCCCTGCACTGGACTGACCTGTTAGTGACCCACTGAAAAGGGAAGGGTCACCTGTATTCCGCATTGTCACAGTGAGCAGGAAGTACTCAGTGTGGGATTTTCCAGTGTGCTGAGCTCTGTTCTGGCCATAAATCCTGACTATTGCCACACAGATCCTTGTGCTGATGCACGTGGTTTGCTCCTGTGCTTGATTAAGGCCCTGCACAGGAGGGGCTGTTCCTGGTTCATGGTGTGTTTGGGATGGCTGAGTGTTGGAGGCATAAGGGGGTAAATGCTGTTAGATTGCTGGTGGGCTAGAACTAACAACAATGTCCTGTTTCCCCACAGATCACGTTTAGGCTGCCAAATCTGCTTGAAGAAATCAATGAATGATATGACTGTTCGAGTACCAGAAGCTGTGGCTGATGCTAGACAATCAGTAGATATGAGTAAAAACTCCTAAAAGAAAATATCCTAGGGGTTTTAAAGAAGCCTAATTATTTTTATAACTTATTTTTAAATGTGTAATTAAATATGGAAACTTACATAATTGTGAGTTATTTTATATGACTATCAATATTAGATTAATGCTATTTTAATTTTCTTTATAGAACCTCTTATATTTTTACGCTTAAAATGCAATAATACTTCTTATAAGTAATCATTGGATTATAAACATTAGCAAGTGTATTACAGATTTCATGTAACATTATTCTGCCAAAACATTTAATGACATATAAAAACTGGATCACTTGTACAGGACTTCTCCTAAAACAAAACCTGAGCATTTCTAGGTGTCACACCTGGATGTGTAAGAGAAAAGAACTTGCAGGACTGCACTGGGTCTTTTTGAAGTGTTGCCATTAAAGATGGTGTGCTCAGAGCTAGTTTAGATTCTCAGTAAGTACGATACTTCCTCAGCAAATAGTGGATTTTCAGGATAGGAATCTTCCAAACTTTGGAGTCTTAATGAGATGTGGCAAATGTTGTCTTGCAAAAATACTGCTAAACCCATGAGTTCTAAGGGCCATGTTATGGTTTAACCCAGCAGGCAGCTAAATGCCACACAGCCATTTCCACACTTTCCACACAGCCAATGCCACACTTTCACCCACCACTGCCCAACCCCCTTCCAAATGGGATGGGGGGTAGTCTTGGGGGGAAAAAAGAGAAATATTCATGTGTTGAGATAAAGACAATTTAATAGGACAGAAACAGAAAGGAAAACAACAGTAATAATGATAAATAAAATACATA
Source organism: Monarcha castaneiventris obscurior (assembly GCA_026261815.1). Classification (NCBI taxonomy): domain Eukaryota; kingdom Metazoa; phylum Chordata; class Aves; order Passeriformes; family Monarchidae; genus Monarcha; species Monarcha castaneiventris. The sequence continues at coordinate 2,527,047 of JAMPIT010000350.1, read as the reverse complement.
AAACAAGTGAGGCACAGCACAATTGCCCACCACATGATGACTAATGGCCAACCAGTTTCTGAGCAGTGAACCCCAGCCAACTTTTGCCCCATTGGTATTCTGAGCATGACACCATACAGTCTGGTCACTTTGGTCACTTGGGGTCAGTTGTCCTGGCTCTGTCCCCTCCCAATTCCTTGTGCACTGCCAGCTCCCCTCGTTGGTGGGGTGGGGTGAGAAGCTGAAAAGGCCTTGACTTGTTGTTGCTAAGCCATGTTTACACTAAAACACCAATGTATTATCAACATTATTCTGATTCTAAATCCAAAACAGCACTGTAAAAGCTACTGGGAAGAAAATTAGCTCTCTCCCAGGTGAAACCAGGACAGGCTGATGCAGAATCTTGGCACCTGCAGCTTAACAATGGCCCAACTCAGACGACGGTAAACCTCAACAGTATGTATGTACATTTGCCTACACCAAAAATACTGGAATAGACAGGGCTTAGAAGAGTGAATCCTTGGAGCTGTGTAATGGGAGAACATAGCCACTGGATTTACAATTTACCCATCACAAACTCTTACTGTACTCTGAAGATGGCTGAGTTGGGATTGAACAGGGCAGTATTTCTCAAAATCAGATTTGTTCTGAAATCTTTATCCTTTTTTAGTTTTGAGCTTGTGCAGGAGGCAGTCTGATGTTAGCTAGGATGTTCAGCTTGAAGAGATTGCTAGATTCTCTCAGGATCATTTCAGTAATGGTTGATGTGAAATGACCAAGTATATTTGTTTCATAAAAATGGCCTAGGTTCCCCAGAAAGTATAGGGAAACCCCTGTGGTGAGATGGTGTCTGGATTGATGATGAAGAGCTTTCAGTTGAATGTTGTTTTAGTCTTCCTAAAGTAGCCCAAATAAAATATTTCTAAGACTATTACTCTCTACAACTTCACATAAATACTTACATGAACTGGTTATCACCAGTACTTGTTACCTTCTGATTTTTTGGGCATTTTTCTATATATATAAACTATGTTTGATTATATTTGAATGATATAATGAATTCATTAATGCTTTGTTTGAACTGACAACAATGACATCTGGACATTTTTCTTGCATTATTGTATGTATGGGAGGGGAGGAAAATTATTTTTCCAGTGTCAAGTATTGGGATTATTTTGAGCTTCATAAAGAGGAAATAAAAAGTCCCTCTTTGTTGTAAGAATTAATATTTTCTAGAACTGTACTGAAAATAGATGTGGGTCAGATTTTTTTATTTCCTCTCTGAGTTACCTCATTTCCTTCTGTTACCTTTCAATTTTGCCCTAATGCAAGATACGCTAATTGTGGTCTGCTCAAAACTTAATCATGTAGGGGTTTCAGAATACACTTCTGATGTCATCTGATTCAAAATAAGACTTCAGAATTAAAATTTTCAGGCTTTATGAAGGGCATAGAGAAGAAGGTCAGGGAGAAGGGTGGGCATAAATTGAAGAAATGTTCTGAAGATGCTGCTGTCTTCCTCTTCTGCTGCTGTGCCTCTAACCATGACTTAGAGGTTGCCCTCTCACAGTCAGACATTAAGGTAAATCCCACTTTGTATTGCCTTTGTCCTGAGCTCATTTACATACAGTTACTACTATTAAATCTTGAGGTTTTGGGGTTTTTTTACATGAGACAGCTCATCAGCTTCTGAGAGAGGGAACTTGGGTCATAACCAGATGTGCTGTGCATTCGTACATCAGAAAGAAGTCTGAGGTTTCAGTGTAGCTGTGAGGGGTAGATGTTGATATTTATTGAGTTTCGGTGTCTTCTTGGGTTTGGTTTTGCGTTCATGGAGTTTTTTTCATTGGGTTATTTGGGTTTTTTTTTTCATACAGCAACAGGTACTTCTAGTGGGAATCTTGAAGTGCTTAACACTGTGTTAAACCAATGTGAAACAGCTCCCAAGTGAGTTTTCTTTCTAAGCCAAGGTGGTTTTGTTGTGCATTTCCTGTGACAGCTTCTCATTACAAAGACTTGGACTCTCCTATAGTGTGCCTGTGGAATGAATTACTCAGCACAGCAAGGCAAAAAAGGACACTTCGAAGTTCATTTTGAATTCTAGAGGTATCCCATATTGCATGCAAATGGAAATCTCAGAACACAAAGGAACTGACTTGTAGTCCCCAAAATGCACAGCTCAGAGATACTTTATTGTCAAATGATTTGCAAATAAATCTTATTTTTAACCTCTTTCTGACACCTCTTGTTTTATGGATTTTTCTTTCCTTCTTCAAGCTATTGAATGTATTTCTGGGTGAAAAATGGAACTTATCCATTAACGGTGCATGTTTAAGTGTAAGTGTGAATTCTTGTGCAGTGACACACAATTATAGTGACACAAAATTAGTTGAATACATATTTACTTCCCTGTCCAAATAAAGATTACAGGTGATTTGCTTTCTAAAACCATTCCTTTCTCTGTAAAAAGATGGGGTTAGTGGGTTTCTTCTGTCTCTCCCGCTGCAAAAATGAGGAGCAAATCAAAACTGACTTTGTTTTCCTTTGTGTTGCAAACTAAACTTCAGAAGTAAACTCAAACTCTGGGGCTGGTGCAGACCTTTTACTTCACAAGCACTGGGGGAGTGGTGGGTTGCACTGTCTTCTGTTGCTTGTGGGTGAAAAGGTCCTTTGGATTGGGTTGTTTGTGAACAAGGCCAAAACCATCCCTCTGCCTTTCCAAGAGTGGTGGGGACCTTGTCTGTGTTTCTAGATGCTGTCCCTTCCCTCCACCCCCTTAAACTGCTGCCCCAAGCCAGCAGTCCCACCTGTGTGATATTTTGTGTGTTTGTGTGGTGTCTGAAGGGGAAAGAAGGGTGTGCCTCGCATTCCCACTACACCCCATCTTGATATGTCAGGAGAAGTTCCCATTTTCTGCACTGCAAGCTGTTGTGAGAGAGAAAAAGGCAAGTTCTGTAGGGAGTTTGTGGCTTCTCAGACAAAAACTGAATCTTAAAATTTCATCATTTTTGGCTACGGGGCTCCAAAAGATTTAATACAGCTGTGTCCAAACCTAATTCACATCCCAGTAGGAGGCAAGTTGAAAAGGCCATGTCCAAAAAAGCTGCAGTGAAGAGGCAATGCTTGTCCCACTCACAGGTCCAGCTTAGAGTGTGAAGATTTCCTACAGCCTGTATTTTGCCCTTGCAAGGGACAATGTGGTGTATACAAAAATAGGGTATACAAAAAATCCTTATTCCTTGGGAGAAAAAAAGGAGGAATAATTCTTTAAAGGAGGAGAAGTGCTCAAGCTGAGTCACTGAGTTACCAAATAGTAGAAAACAGTGGGAAGAGTGCAGCTGCTTGAGATGATTTCTCCTCAAGTCATCTGAAAAGATGCGAGAGGAGGAATTTCCTGCACTGTGGCAGGGGCTGTGGCCTCTGGGTGGCTGCGTAGATCCATGTGCTGCTGTGGCCTGCAGTGCCTTGGTGCTTTCTCTGCCTGCTGTGCTGCCAGGAGAGTGACAAGAGGCACAGTCCGTCCATAAACAAACAGGCATTAAACGTGTAAATGATGCCATTAAAAGTAACCCCGAGATTTAGTTTCTTATCCACTGGCCACTACTTGCTTTTTGTGGAGTTGACCGGGGGTTTTTGATGTGAAGTAGTCCAAATTTCAAAATGTCTTTAAAGATTCATTTCTAGCCGGCAGTGGTTTAGCATTTGCAGCTTCAGCTCTTCATCAAAAAGCTGTTGGTTTATTGTGCTCGGCCAAGCGTCCCTGGGGCTGCCCTTCAGAGTTCTGGAAGTTCCCTTGATCCCAGGCCAGCCAGGAAAAGGTTTTTCCGTGCATTCACACCGCCCCTGTGCTTCCATGTGTCAGGTTACCTCAGTGCAGCCGGCATCGTGTTCCCTGCGCCTCCCCACTTCCACAGCGCGGTGCCTCCTCCCCGAGCCGGCGCTAGGGCGCGTCCCTGGCATCTGCGAGAGATGAGGGAGGATAAAGCGGCTTGGGAACACCCTTGGTGCGACCTTCCTTGGCTCCGCTCAGGTAGAGCGGAGCTGTCCCGTGTCTGGCCCTTGCGGAGTGCGTGTGTGTTCAGGCATTCCCCCGGCTGGTGCTGGCCCCAGGTGGTAAATCCGTGCAGCACAGCACTGCAGGAATTAAATTAAAACCCGGGCGTGGGAGCAGCGCAGCGCAGCGCGCTGCCGCCGGCGTGTGGGAGAGCCCCGCGCAGGCCCCGCCAGGGCGGGAGCCGCTTCCCGAGCAGCAGCCGGCTCGGGGCCTGTGGCGGTGAAGGCAGCGCGGCCTTGCTGTGACAGCGGCACAGCGCTACGGCCCGGGACACGCAGATGCACGGACACAGCCATCGGGCACACGCAGACGGAACGCGGCGCCAGCCATCTGCCCCGCCGGCCCCAGCCCCGCAGGCAGCCGCACCTTCGGCCGTGAGCTGCTGCGGAGCTCCCCGTGACACTCCCGGGGACAACCCCGCCAGGCACTCAGCCGGCTCTGGGGGGGGCCACGGGGGTTCCCCCGCCTGTCCCGCTGCGTCTGCTCCCGTGTCGTGGTGGCAGTGATCCGTCAGTCACATAACCTTGGGGAAGGCTGTGAGCCTTTGACTCAGGAATCCTCTGCACTCCCTTCGAGAACAGAAGCCTGAGAGCAAAAGGACTCAGAGCTACAACCTCTCTCTCTATAGGTTACGGCTAGAGAATGAGCCACCCCGAGCATGCCTTATTTCTCTGTGGTAATACCTTGTATCCAGTTGGTAAATTGGGTTCTACCCCACTCCCTGCCTTATCCCATAAAAAGGCCCTGGGCCTGCCCTGACTCAGGGAGCCGCTGTCCCTGGGCTCCCCTTCCCAGGGACTGCTGGACAATAAAGCTGCCTCTGTGGCACTGCCACACACGGCTCCTGTCTCTCTGTCCCCGAGTTTGCCTCGGGTGATCTCACACAGAGCTGAACCACAAGAGCTGGAATCGCTTGTAGCTGAGAAATCGCTACACTTGCTGGGATCACCGCTGTGCAGGGAGGCTGCCTTGGCCCCTAGAAGAGCTGTTCTTTGCTGGACGCTCTTTCTAGGAAGGTCCTGGCTTCTGGTGCCTGACCAGCATCAGATCTCCTTGCGATATAACCTAACACTATTCAGCGTGGGACATTTGTGCTGCAGGTTTCTCCAGCACTGCGGCAGGCAGGAGGGTGTGTATTACACACGGGAAGTGCTAACAACCGGGGAGGCTGCTGCCGTGTTAAGTAACCTCTTCCAGATACTCCAGGGAAGCCTGCAAGCACCTGTGGCAGCTGTACCTGGTTGCAGCTATGGCTGAACTGGTTTTCCTCCCGCTGGCAGCAGACTGCCCCTGGCAGCTGGTCGTCTGAAATCTCTGGGTTTGGAGAAGCCTGCCATCTCACTGAAGGAAATACCAGGCCATAGACGGCATTCCTCCCTCAGGATGTGTTTGATCAAAAATGTCTCTCCTTAAGGATCCAGTTTTGGATCAAACAAATATCCGGATAAGTTGGATGTTTTTACTCCATCCAAGTGCATCTGAGTAGACTCAGGGGCAGGTTAGCAGCTCATTTTCGTTTTACCCTTCCTCGAGGAACAGCCCTGCTTTGCGTAGGCAAGTAGCACCAGCTTTTGATAATGATGAGTGCTCACAGGCTTTATTGGGAATGGCTTGGACCAAGGGCATTCCCTTCCTAGAAAACTCTACTGGAGGGGAGAAAGAGAGGGAGAGAGGGAGAGCGGACACAAGATCACAGTGATGCAGCTGCAGCCTCTCAGATCCAGGACACACCCCACCCAGGGAGCAAGCAATGGGTTTTGGCTGCAGATTAAGGGAGAAGGTGTCATCATATGTTTAACAATAGATGAAAATAGCTGTAAAAGAAAACAAATGGTGTCACAGAGACAAGGAATATGGTAGCTCAGAGTGACAGGGAAGCTCGTTCAGGCTGTGGTTCAGTTCCAGGGACTGATGACTGTCAGGAGGGAGCACAGGAGGGGATGGCTGGAGCAGGAGAGTCTCTGCTTCAGATTTCAGCACTTTTTGATTTTTTCTTCCAGCTTGAGTTGTTATGATCATCACAGCCTTTGGATTTTCATGAGAAAATCAGGAAACATGCGCAGGAAAAACATGTTCTGTCCTGGCACAGAGACATAAAAACAATGTCCCTTGTCTTGAAGTTTCCTGCCCTTCTGGGGCTGTCCTTCAAGGAAAAGGGCAGCACAGGAGTCTCTGAGGCAGAGGTCTGGGAAGCACAGCAGAGCTGCCCTGAGGGTGAATATTGTCCTGGCAGGGAAGCTCAGGAGAGTGGGATCTCCCTCTGCTGAGTGACGTATACAGAGAGTGTACTTCCAACTTGAACAGCCTGTATCTGAGCATTGAATGAGAGCTTCACATTAAAAATTGCCTTAATTAAATACCTTATCACCGGTCTTTATTCTCTCTATTTTGCCTTTTATCAAATAGTTGGTTAAAAAGGTTGGGAAAGACTTAGTTTCTGAGTTGCCTGTCATAGTACTTACTTCTGGAGGTAAAAATTCCTAAAGGAGGGGATAAGACATCAGAGACCTTTACAGCAGCACACAGAAATGAAGGGGGAAAGCCAATTACTGGGGAACAGGAGTTAATTCTTATAATAAAAGTACAGAGTAACCACCAGATATTTGCTATGGTATTTCACTGCTTATATAACTGGTTAATCAGTGCTGCCAACTGCCCAGCACCAGGCTGCTCCTGGTTTACCATAAAGCCACCATATATAATACATTTAATCCATTTCTACTTCCTTCCAGCTGAAGAGCCTCCATAATGGCTCTAGATCATGGGAAATTTGTAACATCAACATTGCCCTGAGGGTCAGGTGCCAGAAATTCTTACTCTCTGGCAAAATAATTTCCCCAAATATTTTTGCCAGTGAGTGAAAAATCAGCTCTGAGCCTGAAGTGAGCTTGACTGTAAGTACAGCCTGTGCAAGTGCAAGTGACCCAGGACCTGACTGATGCAGACACAGGCAGCAGTTCATGTTTTCTGCAATTAGATGATGTTTTCCAGACCAACATTAATTTTTTAGCTCCTTCAAATCAGGAGTGCACTCAGAAATACACAGGAAGGTCCTTTTGCTGTAAACTCGTGGTCACCTTCCAGCCTGGATGGAGATCCACATTATTTAAGGATTTCATTCCTGCCAGAAAATTTGGGTGGATGCTGCTCTGACAGCAGGTCTGAATCTGTGAATACTTGACCCAAATCCACGGAGGAAAGAAAAAGACCCTTTGCCAGTCCTTGCCACTTGCTCCTCATCTCTCCAATATAAACAGGCTGATATGTTTTGGTTTAGCAAAAATATTTAAGCAAATTGCATTTGACACAAGTCACAGTACTATTTCAAAAGTGGCAACCACAATATTCCTTCCAGAGCACACTGAATATTTAGAAATGAAAACAAACCACCTGGCCAGGCCCCACTAGTGCATGCACTGAGCTCCCAGCCCTCTCTGCTGTTACTTCCTACGCTGCTTCTGCAGGAGATTTATTGACTGTTTGCCTCCCACTCCATTGCCTGCAGCTTCTCATGGCTTCCACTCAGTGGGTACATCTGTTAGGTTTTTCTTCTGCTCAGCTTATGTCCTTTTTGTGGTGTTCCTTTGTCAGAGAGACATCAGGTATGCTGCAAAATTTTCTTTATACCACGCAAGTCAATATTCACGTTGAAAGCAAGCTCTGCTAATTTCAATAATAATGAAATTTTTTAGCTGTCTCTTACTTTCCAAGTAAGAGGACTGTGATACCTGGAATCCCGGTGGGGTAAACTGCTGGTAAAAATACAAGCTCTCCAGGAGCTGCCAGAGGAAACAGGGAAGTGGAGTAGGAGCAGCTCCTGGCTCCAGTGCCACATCACTGGCTGTGGCCCCTCTTCCATGCCCAGGAGCTGCAGGGGGGAACCCAGGGCTTGATCCCAGCATTTAAATGCTATTATCTCATTTTGAACACTCACCTATGTGAAACTGCTCTGAATCTTTTTCAGATACTTATACAGATAATACAGTAAAAAATAAAACCAACCAATATGCTCACAGATTTAAATGAATGTGGAGCAGGCATTCCCAGAGCCATGCAATGCCAGAAAACCTCAGGTCTCTGCTGCACAGCTTTTGCCAAAGCTCCTGCTGCAAAGTGCTGGAGCTGCTTTGGGTGGCTGAGCAGAGAGCAGGACAATTAAACTGGGACTGCACACAAACCTCAGGTCTGAACAGCTCCATCCTGCACCGTGGCCTCCATACGCTGCCTCTGCCAGGCACAGCTCTCTCTTCTAGTGCTACTGACTTGGATGTGCTCCTTAGAAACATTACCATCATTTCTTCTGAAAAGATGAAGCAGCAGAAATCTCTGACCTGCTTCTCCTTTTTCTCCCAGGTTATCCATGGCTCTGAGGCCATCTGTAATGTCAAAGTGCTCTTTTTCTAATTTCAAAGCCTTGGTATTAGGGCTTTTGAAAAAAATCCCCTTTGCTGACAACTTCTCCAGGCCCTGGCTGGGAGATTTGTTACTTTGAAATTGAATTTCAGGCTACAATATTTTCACAGTTACCATTTTTATTTTCTTGTGGAAAATGTGAAATAAACTGCTGGTTTTTTCTAATTATTTTTTCTTGAAAAAAAAGTGTGAAATCTGAATATTTTTCCTTTTGTGTTGCTCTTCACACATGCTCTTAAGTGAAGGAGTTAATTTAAAATGCATGTGCAGAAAATCAATTCTGGTTGGCACATGATGCCATTTAATTCTGGTAAGCTTGTTCATAATATTTTCCAAGTCTGGTAAATACTGAAATTATCTCTCTATAGCACAGGATCTAAAAGGTTTTTTCTAACACTGCATTATTTTTCAAAATGATGGACAGAAGGCTATAAACCCCAGATATCTGGCTGGGGAGTCACCCAATCTCAGAACAGTTTGGGTGGGAAGGGATGTTCAGAGATCACCTATTTCAGCTCCCAGTGCACTTGATTAAGCAACTGCATAAACTTTGTGCACCTGCTAAGTTTGTTGCATAAAATTTCTAGTGCCTCTCATAAGTTTATTGCTGAACTTGTCCTGATTTTTGAGGAAATTGATTGTACTGAAATTTGGTGTGTTTTCACAGACTTTATTGGTTTAATATGTTAAATAATTCATGGTACATTATAAACCACTGGTCCTTAACAATTTCTTTCTCTCAAGTATGATACCAGGAGTATTGCCCACACAAGGCATTTTCTCAATGGGCTATAAAACCAGTTTTATTGCTGTTTTTTATAAATATAAATCCCAGGAACAAGGATTCAGTTGAAGCTCAAGGGTTATTATTAGTGTAGATGTTCTGGTGTGACATATGTGAACCCACTCTGGCATGAGCTGAGTAACCACTATGGGGATAAGTGGCTTTAGAAAGCAAAACTGTTCTCCTAGCAAAAGAAAAAAATCCGGAGAAAGCTCTTCAGAGATGAAAGCTGAGAAGGAAAAATAATAACTGTTAGGAAAGCACTCAGTTGGAAAAATAGCCAAGTTCATGGAGTCCATAGTATTTAGTATCTGAAGGAATCATGAATTTCTCTTTGAAGTTTTACCTTTTGAAAGTGGCTGCATCTCTTCAGAATCAGAACCTAAAAGCCAGAAGTGGAGTGCTGTGAATGCACATCTCTTGTGAGTAGCTGGGGTCTTCTGGCTCTTTATCAGCTCTCCCAGTTAGTCAGGTTTGGTGACTAAAGGTCATTTAGTTTTTGCCCAAAGAATTTCCATAAAAGCATTTCGATTGAACATGACCCATGGCTTTTGGTGCTGTATGTGCTTTGGCAAGATGTGCCTCCATTAGGCTCTTGTTTGACACCAGGTATCTTGCTTCTGGTGATGAGATTGGGATGGGTGGGATGTGCCTGGAGGGCCACAGAGGTTGTAGGGAAAAAAAACCCAATGTAGGTGTAAGAAAAGTTATTTTTAGGTATGATCTTCCAACTAGGTTGTAATTATTCAACACTTTTCAAGATATACCCAGAAGGAGGAGAAATCTTTATGATCTTGGGTGGATTTCTTTGTTTTCCCATCAGTCTGCACAGAGAATGTAAATACTCAGATGCTATCATTTGTTTTGGGAAATTAAGGAAATTAGAGTGGGAGGGTGAGAGACATTTTTAATCACCCCTGGCTCTGCATCCAAGATTTTTTTTTTTTGTGATTCATCTTCATCATGGGTAAGGAACTTCCATGCTGTGCCTCAGAAGGTGCAAACCCTTCGGTCCATGTCCCACTGCTGAAGGGTTGACTTTTAATCTCTCCATTTGTGGGTCTCGGGCTGTTTTAGTGTGAAGGGAGTTTGATATGGTGCAGCTCTGCTCCCAGGGCTGTGTGCCCACTCCCTGCCTGCACTGCCCTGCCTCTCTGGCCCCTTGTGGGAGCCTGTGGCTCAGGGGCAGTGCCAGGGCTCACTGACAGCCCTGTCACCACCAAGGCACTTCTGTCTGGCAAAGTCTGTAATAGGAACACAGGATCTGGGATGATCTGAGGAGCCTTTATGGTTCCTTTCTTTCCCCATGATCTGTGGCAGCAGGGTTTTTTGGTTTTTTTAAAATTGTTTGGGGGGTTTTGACAAAGGTTGACAGTCATCTTAGGTCTAGCCCAGTGCTTCATGACTGGTCTTTCTGCTCACTGGGTGTTTGCTGTGCCTGTGTGTGGTTTAGGGTGGGTCTACATCTTATATTTGATGGAGCTGTATGCTCAAAATATTTGCTAATCCTAGTTTTATCAGGGACCATGCAACCAAATGGCTTCATGCATCCTCTTGACTCAATATTTGTTGTTCAAATGGAACTTGAAGCTCAAAATTACTCATAATCTCTTATTTTTTACTGTGTGCATGTTCATTTGATCTCTGAGTTGAGTGTGTGTGCTGCTTTCTTGCTTTTCAGGTTAGGACAGTCCCCTTCACAGCAGAGTGTCTTTCTGTCTTAGGAAATGATCTTTGGAAGGTGTCCTGAAAGTGTATAAATACAATAGTGTTGGAAACAGAAATGTGGCATTTATTTCTTGGGCCAAATATCAAGAGGTGAGCAGGGAGTTAAAAGGGTAGTACAGAAACTGTGTTATTTAAATGTATTTAGTGGGTAATGCTGATGAGTGGTGAGGACATTATTGAAAAGCTTTTGTTACAGAGAAGGATAAAAATAGAATTAATATCTCCCACAGGCAATTACTTTTAAAAATCACAGCTTGTTCCCTGTCTCAGAAGCTCAGTGGGACGATGGAGCTCTTGTATGGGAACAGAAAGGACCAATATGAGAAAACTCGACTCTTGCTTTGTGCCAGGTTTCTCTGTGTGAAATTCCCCTCTCCCCACCATACCTTGCTCTTACCTCTGCAAGGCCAAGAGAAGGGTAGCTTGAGGGGTTCAGAGGGCCTGTGCACACACAGCAGCCCCCCTTGGCAGCCCAAAGCAGGGGTCACACGGTGAGTGCTGGCTGCTGCTACCACAGGGTGGCTCTCATTCAAGGCTTCTGCCAAAGGCGCCTCTGGCTTCAGGCAGCCTTCGGGATGTGCAATGCACAAGCCCCCTCTCACATCACCCCACTACACCGAGGTCATGTCTAGCAGGTTTGTGACTGCCTGTCAGTGCTCTTCAGACAGTAAAACAGAGGTAGCCATGGACAGAGCTGGTCCTTCTAAATCCCACCTAAAACGAGATTCAACCTAAATTCCACCTAAAGGCACCTAAATCCTAGGGAGCCACTTAGGCTCCTGCCTGCCCCTGTGTGGCCCGACACCTGTGCCATGTCTCTGTCGTGGTGTAAGCCCAGCCAGCTGCCCAGCCCCACACAGCCGCTCACTCACTGCCCCAACAGTGGCACTGGGGAGAGAATCGGAGGGGTAAAGGATGGAAAAACCCCTGGGTTGAGATACAGACAGTTTAAAAGGGAAAGCAGAAGCCATAGCAAGCAAAGCAAAACAAGGGATTAATTCACCATTCCCCATGGGCAGGCAGGTGTTCAGCCATCCCCAGGAGAGCAGGGACCCATCACATGCAATGGTGACTTGGGAAGACAAATGCCATCACTCCAAATGTCCCCCCTTCCTCCTCCTTCCCCCCAGTTTATACACAGAGCATGATGTCCCATGGTCTGGAACATCCCTTTGGTAGCTGGGGTCACCCATCCTGGCTGTGTCTGCTCCCAACCTCCCAAGCACCCCCAGCCCCCTCCCCAGCCTGGCAGCACAAAAGCAGAAAAGGCCTTGGCTCTGTGCAAGCCCTGCTCAGCAATAACAAAAACATCTTTGTGTTATCAACACTCTGTTCAGCACAAATCCAAAACACAACCCCATGCCAGCCACCGTGAAGACAATTAATTCTACCCCACATCCTGCCCTCTGCCAGGAGTCTGTCTTCGGGCTCAGGGTGAGCTGGTTGGTGCAGATCTGTGGGATTGCTGACAGCTCTGTTCCTCCCTCAGCTACCCCACATCCTTCTCTCAACAGATTGCTTGGGCTGCAAAGAGCTAAAGGTTTCTCAGCAAACAAAAAGGTAGAGGGAAATCACATGGAATCAAATGGAACCTCTAATTCCACTTGAGACATTAATTTTCTGACTTCTTTTCTTGACGTTTCTAAAAGTATGTCATTCATTGAAGCAAGATCTGATGTAGAATTTCATTTTGCCCTTTTCATCTAAAATGTCAGAAGAAAATGTGGACTTTCATGGATAAAGAGAACAGGGCTTCAGCACTATTTAAACAGAAAAAAAATTAAAAATTGATGTGTATTTATGAAATATTTCAATATAACCTAACCCTTGTCTTCCAGAAGAAAAATATTTTGACCAAGAATCTCCACCCAGCCTTTTGTGTGATCTACACCACCACCTGCCAAGAGCACAATGTAACAGACGAAAACAGGCTTTGTAACCACCCGGCACAAGCCCCCTGTCTCCCTTTTTGCTTGCAAAGAGCTGCTCTCTAGTCACTACTGCAGCAGTAATAATAATTGCCAAGAATTTGCATTTCTTCTTATCCTAAAGCTTGGTATTTCAAAGCAGACACTTCAGAGAACTAATTAGCAGAGAGGTTCATTAAATCTAAAAAATGCTCTCGCTAGGTAGATGGAGCATCCAGACCCTTAACCCATTTCCCAAAGGCAAACGCCGCTCTGCCTCCTTAGGCTTTACTCGGAGCAGTCTGAATCCCTTAAGCTGCAGGGGCGTGGGGAATGCCAGTCTGTATCATCCACCAGGCTCTGCATCCGCACTGGGCAGGACCCCAGCACAGCCTGGCATCAGGGCCGGGGGCAGCGGGTTCAGCTCATCCATGCATCCATGCATCCATGCATCCATGCATCCATCCATCCATCCATCCATCCATCCATCCATCCATCCATCCATCCATCCACCCATCCATCCCGCTGCAACAAGCGACCTGCCTGTGCTTCAGCATAGGGACAGTGTTGCCAAAAATGCTGTAGGGAGCAAAGCTCAGCCTGCAGCCAGTGTGTGTCTGCAGGGAGAGAGGAAACCGAAGGGAAATTACACCAGCTCTGTGCTCACATTCTCCTCTTATTCTTCCTCAGAACCTAAAGAAATGGCTGTGGCTTTGTGTGGAAGTTAATTAATGATAGTAAATAATATTCCTTTGTGCTAGGAGTGAATAGCACCCTTTATTGGGGGCTCTCAGTGTGCCTAATGCTCTGTATTTAATCCAGCTTCCCAGCAAAAGCTAGCTGAATTATTCATTGCAAATAAATTATCTGAAGAATACAGTCCTGTTTTTCGCTGCCTGTGAGCCCAGCCCGCTTCCTTTGATGCCCTTTTCCACAGCCAGCAGTGCCTTTGCAACCATTTGTGCAGCCACCCCGCCGTGCACAGCTCATTGTGCCGCTCGCTAATTGCGGGAGTGCGTGTGCGCGTGTCGGGGCCGCCGTGGGACCAGGCGGCAGAATCCAGGTCCTGCCCCTGCTCGGAGCCAGCCTCTGAATGGGGAAGGAAGCGATAAGCAATGCTGAGCATGTTCCTCCTCTGCCCACACAGATGAATACACACGCATGCATATGTATATGGAGCTTTTCATATGCGCTCACAGAGTGCCCAGACTCCAATTAAGACCAATTGCATATGGTAAATCCGCAAATAAGGGATTCAGACGACACCCTTCTGGACTGATTTTTGGTGTAACGCCCAATGTTACATACAGAACACATCCACTCACTGATATTCAGACAAATAAAAACCTCTGCCCCACACCCTCAACCAGTAAAAAGCTATGTATTTAAAACTGGTGAGATCTGAATACTCAGGGAGAATGTGAACTCCACTGCTCCAGGAAAGCAACAGGCTGTATGTGACCTGACTGCTTGAGGTCCTGCAAGGTCTGGCAGTACACAGGCTCAGGCCTGTCCACGTCTGGATCCCAGGGCCTTTTGGATGCCCTAGCCCTGGAGAGGGGGCAGGTTTGGAACTTTGGTTGTGGTTTTAGCCATCCCTTCATCATTTTGTAGCAGGTGGCAGGTTTGAAACAAAGCCTTTCACATGTGGGCAGAGCTCAGCCTTGAACTCGCTGCTACCGGCAAGTTCGAGATGCCAAAAGCTGATGTGGACCCAAAAAATTCTTGCAAAATTCCCCTGCATGGAAACAGGCAGGCATCACCTGCAAGGATGCAAAGGCCACCACCACAGCTGGTCCTCCTCTGCCATGTCCTCACTGTGTGCCCCCAAGGAGGGAGAAGGGGGACAGAGCCCGCGCTGGCTTCAACCCCAGTGTAGCAGGGAGGCTCTTCCCGTATGGATATGCCATTGTGGGGCAGATGCATGGGGCAGCCCTGTCCTCATCTTCCCACCTCCAGAAAGAGTTGCTTCTCTGGGCAATTTTGTCAAGAGCATTGGTTACTTTAGGATATGGTGTGTGTCTGTGTGTTCTTGAGCAATGAACCACCCAGATCTGGTGGCCGCTGGGGAGCCTCTCCAGGACGACTCCCTGTGGTGGATGTCAGGAGCTGGGCTGGACACGGATATTCCCCAATCAACAGTTCAAACACTGGGCATATGGCAAAGTGTCACTGAATCTTCAGGTTAAGTCTTGTGGTAAATGAATGTGTGACTGAAAATTATCATTTCCAAGCTTATAACATAAAACACCTGCTTGCTGCTTTTTGTTGTTTTGTATATTTCTTTCTAAAAATAAGATCACCTTTGTAAGAACTGTTTGGGTTTTTCTTTAAAAAGATCATACTATGCAGTCTTTTTCCCTTTGGAAATAGCTAAGCTGACAAAAAAAGAAATCTTAGGTGCATGCTTTTGTCAGCTCCTTGTAATCAATAACACCCATGAAAAAAAAAGCTGAAGTCAGCAAGGGAACAGGCTGAACCTGTAACTGTTGGGCTGACATTTTGTTATCACATTTACTGAGAGGAAAGTAAATGAAAGTAATCCAGCCTCCTGCCTCAAACCTGATGGGTTGTCTTGGGTTTGTTGGGTGGTCACCCAAAGGCCCTCCAAGCACTGAGCAAGGAAAGTGCTCAGACACCTGGGCTGGGCTCAGTGGAGATGTGATGCTCAAGGGATGACAAGAGCAAGGATTCTCCATGCCAGGAATGGGCTTTCCAAATGTTCTCCATTCCTGGATTCCCTTTTCAGTAGATCCCTGTAGGATATGAGACATTTTCATTTGTATTTTGACTTCCAGATGTATGGAATTCATGGTAAAATAGGTGCCCTCCTCCCCACGGACTCACCTGCTGGAACTGAACCCTGACCTGCTGGGTCTGACACGTTCCATGTTGGGGAGTTCAGTTATTCCAGTGTCACCTGGATAGGAGATCAAAGGACAAGAGACTGGCAGAAACAAAGGAGCACTGGGCTTGCAGCAACAAAAGGATGGTGAGTTTTTCCAGTGGAGGTGACAAGCACGTTATTGGAGCCACTTTGTCACTGGCCATACAAGACACACCAGGGACTGGTGGTTTACACTGCTATTGACTGGTGACTGCTGGTGTGATGGACTCTCTCTCCTCTGAGCTAAATGATCCACATGTCCAGAGACAGGTTTTCACTTCAAGGATGGGATCTAGTCTCTCCCACAAGTTGACAGCTCCCAGAGTTCTCCTTTCTACCATTTTTAAAGATGGGTACAATATTTTCCTTTTTCCAGTCACCTGGGACTTCACCTGGCTGCTATTTTTTAATATCATGGAGAGTGGCTTGGCAACTACATCAGCCAATTCCCTCAGGGATGCACCCCATAAGGTTCCATAGATTTATGTACATTCAGGTTCCTCAGGTGGTTATGAACCTGATCTTCTCTTACACTGGGAATCTCCTTGCTCCTCCAGGTCCCATCTCGCAGCCCACCCATGTGAGAGGTGTGGGAAGAGAGGCTGCCATTGAAGAATGAGGCAAAAAGGTTGTTGAGTACCTCAGCCTTCTCCTTGTCCACTGTTCTCAGTTTACCAGTGTGGAGTAGAGTAGATAGGTCCCACTTATTCCTGCATGGACCATACACCTAAAGTGCAGTCAGGAAACAGGCCTGGCCATGCAAACCCAATACACCTTTTCTGGGGTTTTTTTTTCAGAAAACAATCCAAAAGATGTTTCTGAACTGCTTCTCTTTCAAACAAGCAGCAAAATGTCTCCTGTGATGCTTCAAGGACAGAGAAGAAGATCAATGTTTGTTCTGGACCTGAATCCAGATTCCAAGTGCTCCTGGCCACCTCTGTCCCTGTCCTGCTCTGGAGGACTGTCCTTTCCCTGTCCCTCCTCAGAAGGTGTCTCATAGCCCAGCTGGTGACACAGACCTGAAGAGCAGAGAGGTGTTGTACCCTGCATTTGGAAGTTTGGCAGCCAATCCCATCTTCTCCCATTCATTGCAATAAACCCCAATAAAATAAGTAGGTTTCAGGGCCTAATTCTGCATCAGCGACAGAAGAAAATCAGATTTGAGAGCACTCATCCTTTTATGAGATGGGACTCTAAGCATTCCTAACAGAAAGCGGAGTATGGGGACTGTATTAAAGCCATAAATACCTTGGAGTGATGAGCCTGGACTAAACCCATTTCACATGGGACCTGCTCTGCACCCACATCATGTGGGTCTCCTCACCCTGAGGCAGGGCTGAGATTTTGTTCACAGAGACCTGTTTTCAGAATTATGGCTTTTATGGCCTTTTTGAATGTGAGAAAAGGGAAGAATTTACACAGTAAAAATTCTTGGCAAAGTCAGAGCCTCCAGTTTCTGTGCAGTAAACCAATTACCATGTTGTTGAATTTACGCACTTCAGACAAGTCGACTGTAAATTCATATCCCAAGGTAAAAAAAATGGAAAAAATTCAGACTTTGACTTTGCCAAACATTTTATTGGACAAATCCTTCTTTCTTCTTTTTTTTTTTTAATTGAATCTAGACAGGATGCATAAGTATTGAATACTTTTTATTATTTCTTAGACAATAAAAGAATATTTTGGAAGTCTCTATTTTATCAAATAATAGATAGACCTCTGTAATATAAATAAAAATTGTAAATGGAAGCTTCATAGGAATAATTTTTTTTCAATAAAGCAGGAACATCTGGTATGGTTTCTAATTTATTTAGAACATAGGCACAGCTCCAGCCCAGTAAGGAATTTAAATGCATAAGCAATCTTATTGTGCATCTCTGGGACTATTTACACAATGAAGCTAAGCCCAAGCCCAGGAGCTCTGCTGAAGGTGACCTTCTGGACTCCTCATCTATCTCTGCATGAAAAGTATGGCATTGTTTGGATGCTGCACATTTCTGCAAGTATCTGGATAATCAGGAGAGGGACAGCAATGCCATGGAAGTATTCAGATGGGCCTGAGCAAAGAAGAGCATCTTTCAATGGCTTCCATCTACGGAGACCAAGTCCTGCTTGGAAAGATGACTTTGGGACATGAACTTCCTTGTCTGCCTGGTCACCTCAGGTTCCTCAAGTCGTGGACACCTGTGGGCTTGGTGTCAGGCATCCCTTTCCCAAGCAGTTGTGCCAATAAAACACTTCAGCTTAGCCCTGCCTCCTTCCTGCCATTCCCACCCAGTCAGGCTAAGGGAACTTCCAATGGTGCTTCCAATGGTGTTTCAGGTAAAACCCACTTCTTCAGGTAAAACATTTAAGTCATGGCATTAACAAAGCTGCTGTTGCCTGCTGCGAGGTCAGGCTCCGCATGAGCTGCTTCTTGTAGCAAATGGGACTGACCCCTTGGTGGCTTTGACTGGATCTGGGGAGATCATCCCTCTCCTGCACTAAGTCCTTTCAAAGCATTTTACCCTACATCCTCTCTGCAAGCTGTCCATGAGGCACTTGACGCTTAAACCCCCCCTTTTTGTTCAAAACTGCTGTCTCTGTTGTGAGGCAGCCACTTGCACACGGTGCTGGCACACACATGAACAGCACGTGGGCGGGACAGGTACTGCCCCTTCCCGCTCATCAGGATTGGCATCCACTGGGGAAGTATGCACACACACATGGAAAAGGGGTCTCTCCAGTACCTGGCACTGGCTACTCAGTGTGCCCCAGAGCTGGCCCCAGTTCCCCCAGGTGCTGGCACTGGCACCCTCCAGTCTCTGAGGTTCGTGGTCCCATTCCAGCTGCTGGCACTCAGCTCAGTTGCAGCTGCCCACTCATGTGGCCTGAAGGTTGGTGCTGGTCTCTCACATGGACTCAGAGTAGAGGGTGTGTCCACACAGAAAGTCAACTGAGAGAATCAAAGAATTATTATTAGTAGTAATATATAATTAATTACATCATTATATTTGGATACTTAGTAAGGCTAGGGCAGGCTGTGGCGATGAGGTACAGGGCTCAGTCAGAGGGTTGTGTTCTGACCAGCCAGCTGTCACCCACACCAGCCCCTTTAATTCCCCTTTCCTTCTATTTTCTCATGCTTATTCCTCCCCAGTCCACCTTAATCCCTCCCTGTCCCTGCCTTTGATCCTTGCCCTAAACATCCCATGACAAGCCTTGCACAGTGCTGTAGCCCCCTTGGAACACCTCCTAAGAGGTCCATTCAATGTCCTCAGACACTTTTCCCCCACAGCCCCCCATGAGTCTCATGTTCCTGCAGGAATGCCTTGGTGGGGTTCACCCAGGAATCCTGAGCTGACCAATTCCCATGCCAAGAGAATGGGATAGGGCTCCCTTGGTGCAAGTGGGGGTGATTGGGATCCTAGAACCAGCATTGCCCTTTGATTCCTGTAGGGATCCTCTTGAGTCCAAGCTCCAGTCAGCAGCGGGTCACTCTCCACAGGTCACTCTGTCTTCATCAGCCCTTACTGTCAGGGCTCATTGTCTAAACTCTGGCTCCACTCTGGGATGGTGTAGCCTCAGCTGTGCACACTGGCAGCACATTCCTGTCCCTTCCCTCCCTGGCTAGCAGACCACCCAGCCCCCCCACCCGTCCCAGCCTCCAGGGCAGCAGGGAACCCTGTGGAAACTCATCCAAGCCAGGAGGAGGAGAAGGAGGAGGAGGAGAGCCTTGCCTTCAATGGTCATATCGGAATTACTGCTGAGCCTGAGAGCAGATTTGTAGCACATTGATGGAAATAGTTTGTGACATGAAAATCAAGTGCAGAGAAATAATTTCTATACTGAAAACACCTCTCCCATGCAGGGTCACAGAATGGCTAAATTCTGAAATATTTAACTTAATGCAACTGGCAGCAGCTACCGAGTACTTGTCCTCGAGGAACTGCTGACATTTGCAGTGAAGCCGCAACGAAACCGACAAAACAGGGCCTGGAGCAAACCTACTATCAAGGAAAAATCATTTCAGGCTGCATTGTACATATTTATAAAACACAAATGATGTCCAAAACCTTTAGGCCTTGTGTGGCAACCATTCCCTAACAGAAATATTCAACACCTTTAACCAAAGAATCCTCCCCTTTGGACACCAGTGGGTCAGTTAGTTTAGCTTGACAGTGGCCTCAATACAGAGACATCAGTAGCTAATCTTGGGAGCAAGTGAAATCATGCAAGCACGTCTGTGAAAGAGAGAGCTGGCTCCCTTCCCCTGACGTTGATGTGGGGCTCTGCTCAGCCAGCAGACATCATGCTCCAGTGCCTCTTGCACTTGGCAGGAGCAAAGGGCTCTTCCACGGGGAAGTGGCCTTGCACAAATGCCAAAGATGAGGCTCGATGCAGCCGCAGCCTCTTGCTCAGCTGCTTCCCCCATCAGACACTGGAGAGGGAGAAGCCCCCGGTGCTGCTGGTGCCTTGGGTCTCCCTCCAGATGTGAGTGCTTGAGGATGTCCAGCGGTGTCTGGACTGAGGCTATGTCCTTAGGCATGTTCAGGTATTCTGAACACGGGATATGGGGAGATGCTAAATACTGAGGGAAAATGTATCATAGTCTCTGCTCCTAATATATAAGTTTATTGGGGTAACGTGAAGATTGGGTGTAAGACTACAGCTTTTGCTGG
Organism: Monarcha castaneiventris obscurior; assembly: GCA_026261815.1. Classification (NCBI taxonomy): domain Eukaryota; kingdom Metazoa; phylum Chordata; class Aves; order Passeriformes; family Monarchidae; genus Monarcha; species Monarcha castaneiventris. The sequence goes on along the minus strand of JAMPIT010000350.1, from coordinate 2,506,634 downwards.
TTTCTTAGACATTTCCAGGGTTATTTAAGAAATCGTCATCAATACTCTTGGGCACCTGGTGTGACTCTTGGGGATGGTGCTGTGCAGGGCCAAGAGTTGGACTCTTGGTTCTCATGCGTCCCTTCCAACTTAGTATATTCTGTGATCATAATCTGTTCCAAAACACTATATTTATTTATTTGTCTGAGTCAGCTGCTTTTAACTAAATGTCTCCAGCTGTGATGAACATTGCTATCCCTCATCTGGACATGAGCTGCATGTCTTTGATACAAGCCTTCAACGCTGTCTCCTGAAGCATTCTCCTGAAGCAAACAGTCTGCTCATGGCTTGGACAGGTGAACTCTCTGCTGAGTGAAAAACTGGCTGGATGTGGGCCCAGAGAGTGGAGGGGAATAGACATAAATCCAGGTGGTGGCCAGTCACAAGTGGTATTCCCAAGGGATCAGTTTTACAGCCAGCTCTGTTTAATATCTTTATCAATGATCTGGATGAGGGAATCGAGAGCCCCCTCAATCAGTTTGCAGGTGACACCAAGTTGGGTGGGAGTGTTGATCTGCTGGAGGGCAGGAAGGCTCTGCAGAGGGATCTGGACAGGCTGGATCAAAGGGCCAGGGCCAATTGTGTGAGGTTCAACAAGGCCAAGTGCTGGGTCCTGCACTGGGGTCACAACAGCCCCAGGCAGTGCTACAGGATGGGGGCAGTGGCTGGGAAGCTGCCTGGTGGAAAAGGACCTGGGGGTGCTGGTCAACAGCAGCTGAACATGATCCAGTCTGTGCTCAGGTGGCCAAGAAGGCCAATGGCATCCTGGCCTGGATCAGCAGTGGTGTGGCCAGCAGGAGCAGGGCAGTGACCGTCCCCCTGTTGGCACTGCTGAGGCCACACCTCCAATCCTGTGCTCAGTTCTGGGCCCCTCACTGCAAGAAAGACATTGAGGGGCTGGAGCGTGTCCAGAGAAGGGCAACGGAGCTGGGGAAGGGCCTGGAGCACAAGTGCTGTGAGGGGCAGCTGAGGGAGCTGGGGGTGTTCAGACTGGAGAAAAGGAGGCTCAGGGGGAGACCTTATCCCTCTCTAGAACTGCCTGAAAGGAAGCTGTAGCCAGGTGGGGGTTGGCCTCTTCCCTCGAATAAAAATAGGACAAGAGAAAATGGCATCAAGTTGCACCAGGGGAGTTTTAGACTGGATATTAGGAAAATGTAAAGGGTTGTCAAGCACTGAAACAGACTGTCCAGGGAAGTGTTGGAGTCATCATCCCTGGAAGGACATAAAAGATGTGTAGATGTGGTGCTTGGTTTAGTGGTGGACTTGATGATCTTAGAGGTTTTTTCCAACCTAAACAATTCTATGATTCTATGATTCTACATGGATGTGCAAGCCCATGGCAAGCGGTTGAACCAGAGAACTGCTGAGACCCCTTCCAGCCTGAATTACCCCATTCCCCAGTGTTTTTATGGACAAAAATGAGAGGAAGTTGATAGGCCCAGCTCAGTGAGACAGTTTTGGATGTTTTGTAGATGCACAGGCTGATCTGCAAGACGTGAAGCAAGTCTGTTTGCATGGGTTATGGCAGCCTCACAACATGCACATGTGCAATTGCACTTCTGCACGTGGGCCCCAAAAGCAGCGGCCACCTCCCGGTCCCCCAAGTCTGGCTGGGTGTGGGTGGACAGTTATGTTTAGGATGGGAGGAAATGCCAGCCACCACCCTGACCCAGCAAACCAGGACACTTAGAGAAAAGACAAATGGTGCAAAACAGGCAGCGGAGGAGGCAGAGAAATTTGCCAAATGTCATAGAACAGATCAGGAGCAGAGCTGGAAATGAGATGTCAACCACCACGTCCTGGGAACACATATGTCCCAGAACAAAAAAGGGTGTGAAACAGCAGCTATTAACAGAAATCCAGTGATTTGGAGTTTTGGATAGAGAGACACCTTCAGTTTAAAGGTCATGCTTCATTTCCTGGACATTTAATCTATTTTGCTTGAACTCTACAAACTTGTTTAAACAAGGATTAGATGGTACGTGTCTTCCTGCTTCCTGAATTGGGCTCTGCTGGAGAGATAAAACTTGCAGGGATGAAGAAATAGCATCTATGAGATTGATGAAGAAGAATGGAAAACCCCTCAAAAAACTGCAAACCAAAACAACCCAACAAACTCAAAAAACCAAATGACATTTCAGGCACAGGGGTCCTTTACTAGGGCTCAAAAAATACAAACTCTTTCAATGCAAGCTGAGAACAAATTGCTCTAAATTTACATTACATCAATCTCTGAAATTACCTGAAAGAAATGATGGCTAGCACTTGTGAAACAGAGGCAGGATGCTCATTAACAATGAGAACATGAACCCCTGTGGGACAGAAAGTCCAAGTAGTGAGGTAATTTGTCAGTTTGCTTCATTTTGTGTCCTTGGCAGCCGTGGATGAGAAGTCACAGACACTGTTTTTTCCCTAACTCAGACATCTTTCTATTTTATGGTTTTTCTGGGAGTCTTTTGTGCTTCATGAAAGAAGTAAGCATTTGGGAAACATCTCACCCACCGTTTGTCACAAAAACTTGAGCAGCCCCTCCAAAGCAGCCACCCTAGTTTATGGAGACAGGCAGCTGGTGACCCACAGTGAGCGGGACGTGTGGGGGACATTCAGCTGGAGCTAGGGCAGAACAGGGGGCTCAGCACTTGGAGCCACTCCTACCCCACCACCTTCTCACAGAATGTACTGGGTTTGTTTGGCAGGGTTGTGGTAGCAGGGGGCTACAGAAGAGTGTGTGTGTGAGTGGGTGTGTGTGAAATGCTGCCAGAAGCTTCCCTGTGTCCAACAGAGCCAATGCCAGCCCACTCCAAGACGGTCCCAGTGCTGGTCAGGGCTGAGCCCAGCAGCTGGGGTGACAGAGTTAAGAAGGGTGAAAAAATGCACAATGGCAGTTGGAGAGAGGAGTGAGGAGGAGAGATGGACAGCCCTGCAGACACCAAGGTGAGTGCAGAAGGAGGAGCAGGAGGTGCTCCAGGCACCAGAGCTGAGATTCCCCTGCAACCCCTGGTGCAGCCCATGGTGAGGCAGCTGTGCCCCTGCAGCCCCTGGCGGATCACAGGGACGCAGAGATCCACCTGGAGTCCATGGAGGAGCCCATGCCAGAGCAGGGGGATACTTACTGCAGTGTTCAGAGTTTGTTGCATCTGGCACTCTGAAAAGGTGCAGTACAATCCACTTTGGATCCTACCAGCATTTAATTCCTTCACTGAGGCGTTGCAGACAGTGATCTTCCCCATTAGCGCTCTTTTTTATGATTGTCACAGACCGTGCCTCGTGCAGCAGCAGGGTCTGTATCTTGTAAGACAGAAGTGCATTTCAAATTGTGCTGGCTCTACATCCAGCTTGTTCCCCACACATTTAAAGCTGAAAGCACTCTGGCATTAGCTACAGCTCAAAAGCAGACGCATAATGCACTTCACATCGAAGCACACTTTGATACATTCTTTCTACAGACAGCAGAGATAAATGACTTGTTGGACGATACCATTTGCGGGACAGAAAATTTATATTGCAGAGACTAGAGATTTTCTAAAGCTTTATTATTGATGCAATGAATCAGTATTTGCTGCTCAATGTAATCTTGGCAGCACGGCAATACGCTTTTTGCCATTTTGAAAAGAAACTGAAATGCAGAGTAGCTGTTTTATTTCAAAATAGCATCATGTCAATCAGTCTTTTTTCTGTTTGTTTTGAAGGAGGTGTACATGTAGGGCTGTTAGATGACAGGTCTCAAAAGGCACACAAAGTATTTTACCTTTGGAAGGTGACTGTTACAGATCAGATTCTGCACACTACTGTTTTCATTAAAATAGCTGAATACAAAAAGGAAGAACAAATTGCAGTCAAATCAGACCCTGCACACATTATACATTTGAGTATTGTTCTAAGTGCATGATGGTTTACTGCATTACACGGGTCTCCACAAATGCAGCTCTGCTTATAGATACATTTGCAGGATTAGAGCCCAAAATAGTAACTCTCTGATTCTGTATTTTCAAGTAAGGTTATTTATAGCTTTGTTAACAGACTCCAAATCTGCTTTATGAAACAGAATGAATGTTCTGTTTCATAAAGAGCTAAAAGGCTTTTGTGCTGATAACACTTGGAAACAGCCGAGTTCACTGGACACTGTTTATTTGTTCCAGAAATGAGTGTGACTTAGGAGCAGCAGCACCTTTAGGAGAGCAGAGCTAAGCAGAACAGGACCTGAAACTCCAGTACTGGCCACTATTAACTGCAGTGGGCAGGGCTCTTGGAAACAGAAAGCTAAGGAATGACTCAATGACATTTCAGAAGCATTGCATACATGCACACACACACTCAGATGTGTTTAGTGTAGCTGTGTCGTTCTTGCTTTCTCTATAACCCTGCTAATAATAAAGAATAAATCTTGCTCTCATTCATTGGTTTATTTCTCTCCTCTCCTTGCTCCCAGCCCTAATATGTATTATCCCACAAAGTCTCTCTTCACCTCCATATTGTTGACTGAATCCCATTAGCTGAAAACATCCTCCAACCACTAGATGAAGAGAAAAAAGGTACGAATTCTTGCTTGAGAATTACGAGAATTTACAAAAGTCAACAGGATGATGGCATGCAGTAGGAATGACGCCACCCAAAGTGGAGGGAAAATGCTTCAGTTCTTTCTTACACAGGATTTTCAGTGGCATCATTGGGACTTTTGCTTCAGCAATGGCTTGTAGAACTGACACATAAAAAAATTACACAGAATGTAAACTGATTTTATGACATAACAAATAATATTTAATATATAGCATTGAATGCATACACGTCAATACCAGTGCCATAACAACAAAACAAAACTTGTAAAATTAGCAGCAGTTTTTTGCAAGTACAAAAATACACATTTTTTTCAGAACATATATAATAGCAAAATTTAACAGGATATATTATACAAACTCCAAGCATTTAGATAATGCATTACTCTAATATATTATATGATGTAGGACACATACAGCGAGACTGAGTGCACCCTCAGCAGGTTTGTAGCTGACAGGATGCTGAGACGTGCAGGTGACACAACAGAAGGACAGGATGCCACCCAGAGAGACCTGGACAAACTGGACAAGTGGGCCCATGAGAACCTCAGGAGGTTCAACAAGCCTAAGTGCAAGGTGCTGCACCTTGCCCTGGGCTGGGACAATCCCAGATACAGGTACAGACTGGGAGAAAAACTCTTTGAGAGCAGCCCTGCCCAGAAGGACCTGGGGGTGCTGGTGGGTGAGAGGCTGGACATGACCCAGCCATGGGCATTCACAGCCCAGAAAGCCAAACATGTCCTGGGCTGCATCCAAAGCAGCGTGGGCAGCAGGGCCAGGGAGGGGATTCTGCCCCTCTGCTCTGCTCTGCTGAGACCCCACCTGCAGGGCTGCATCCAGCTCTGGGCTCCCAGCACAGGGAGGACATGGAGCTGTTAGAGTGAACCCAGAGGAGGGCCATAAAGAACATCAGAGGAATGGAAAAACTCTTCTGTGAGGGAATGCCGAGAGTTGGGATTGTTAAGCCTGCAGAAGAAGAAGCTTCAGGAGGACCTCACTTTGGCCTGCCAGTACCTAAAGGGGGCTTACAAAAAGAAGGGAGATGACTTTTTATATGGGCAGATAGCGGCAGGACAAGGGGAAAGGTTTTAAACTAACAGAGAGCAGGTTAGATTAGATATTAGGAAGAAATTCTTTACTCAGAGAGTGGTGAAGCACTAAAACAGGTTGCCCCAAGAAGTTATGCCCCATCCCTGTAAGTGTTCAAGGCCAGGTTGGATGGGGTTCTGAGCAACCTGGTTTAGTGGAAGGTATCCCTGCCCTGGTAGGGGGGTTGGAACTGGATATCTTTAAGGTCCTTTCCAACCCAATCCATTCTGTGATTCTATGTTTTAGATGTTGCATAATAAAATTGTGTTCTGCTTGCAATAATACATAATGCCATTTACAGCAATGTTAAGAAACTATTCACAACTTAAAACATGAACAGAACAGCCAACAAAGCACAATAAATGAAACACAGAGTTGCAAGGTGTTAGTTACAAGATTCAGCATTTCCCTTTACATATTTTGGGGCTTATTTTTCTTTCTTTTGCAGTGTGAAAGAAATAACTACACCTATTGAACATACTGTATAAACATACAGAAAACAACACACTTCTTGGAGGACAATGAAGGTAATATTCATCAGTTTCAGAACAGTAGTATAATACCACAGTTATGGAAGCTATGCTGACTTTGCACGCTACACCAAAAGCACAAAGGACTGGGACTCACATCTGCAAGGCTCAACACTCGAGTGGTCAAGGAGAGAGGCCCAGCAGGCAGCCCGCTGCCCTGGCAGGGTCAGGGAACAGGACACTGGCCTTAGCTACCTCCTGGTCCCTTCCAGATTCTCAGGAGATTTGTGTTTGCTTGCTTTTCAGCAATTTTTATTATTCTTACAATATTCTTGCAAAGCTTTATATTGGAACATTACTCAGTTAGTTTCCTAAAAAAAAGGAAACCTGTGAGTCCAGGGACTGCTCAATTAAATTTGAACAACCTGGATGTTAAACTTAAAATGAACACACATCAACACCAAAGGCATTTTCTTTATGGTGTTTATTTTAAGCATTAAGATTCCTCTGCAAAAAGCTTTGATCAGTCTCTTCAAACTTTGGATTGCTGTAATGCTTTTCTAGACCTCCTCTTTGATCATGAAGTCTGTCTCTTCCAGTGACTTTCAGAGGCAATGGCTGAAGGTCAGGTTTAATGAAACGGCCATTGACTCCATCAGTAGGTTTCAGGGGTGCTGACCTGGTGCTGGGCCCCAGCAAGCCCCCCTCAGCCCCAGCACCAGTAGGTTGTGGAGATGGTGGCACCTTGGTGGCTGTAAGCAAGCAGTCATCAGCGCCAGGAGCAGCAGTGTCCTCGTGTTTCTTTAGCAACTGAAAAGTGCTATCGAAAGGGCAGGAGGCCTCACTGAGGGTAAACAGAGCCTGGTCTGAAAACTGGGAGAAAGCACTGTCCAGGGAGCAAATCGACGACACGGATGGAGATGTCCCAGAAGAAGACTGACTAAAAGAGCTAAATCCTGAGCAAATATTTAATCCCTCTGGCGTTGGAGGCAGAAGACAGTGGGACAGGTCTTTCCTTTCAACATTTTGGTTTGTGTTGTCGCTTTTACCCACGTGAATCCCTAAAACCAAGCTCTGATTGCTGAGCTTTTGCCTTTCCCCCTGCAACGACCGGCGCTGGCAGAGACACTCTTCACCTTCACGGGACAGGACAAAGTCACAGCTTGCTTTGCGCGTTGCCTTCTCGTGCCCGGCCCCGCCGCGCGCGCAGCCGGAGCTCTGCAGGCCGACCGCAGGCTCCGAGGAGCGCCGCTGCCTCCTCACAGTCTTGGGAGCGCCCGAGGTAGCTGCTGAGGGGAAACCACTGCAGTAGGGAGGCTCGTTGGAGTTTTCTGGCGAGGAAAACTTCAGCTGCGTGTCGGCAGAAATTGCCAACTGCTTCAGTTTGGTGCGGCTTTGGATTTCCTCCACCTCTGTCTGCTCCGAGTCGCCATCGCTCAGAGTGAAGACAGACTCCCTGCTCCTGTTGTCCTGATCACGGGTTTTAATCCAGTCACTGGAGGAAGAGTCAGCTTCATCATTCGCCTCATTCTCCAGGCTGTCATAGGAAGAGTCATTCTGATGGAGAGAAGCAACATCTGCAAGGACAAAACAAGAGTTAACACATCAGTGACTGAACCACACTCTTGAAAAGCGTTTTTTTGTTTTTTCTGGCAAGTATCCTTTACTTTCAGGAGCATTTGCCCTTTAAAGGTTCTTCAGGCAGAAATACTAATAATTTCATTAAAAATTACTGTCTTAATTTTGAACTGGAGAAGCTGAAGTGAGTACTAAGCTACAGTTCAGTCAAGAAATACACGAAAATGGCACAAATAAGGGTTAGGGTGTTTGTGTTTTTGGTTTGGTTTGGTTTTTTAAAGTGGATAGTAGATAATCCAGCTATTAGTATGTATGTAACCAATAATTTACATACATACATATACTGAATTGTTAATTTAATTTTTCTTTTCATTATTGGATATTGAAAGCAACATTTAACCTTTCTTTCCTTCTTTCAGACAAATGAAGAAAACAGGGCATACTGCTTCCAGAAAATAAAATATTTTTAAGAGCAACACTGTGAAGTTTTAGTCTCAGTTTAAACAGACACCTCATTTGCACTGAGCAGTGTACACCTGGGCCCTATCCTGTATCTGCATTAATTGGAATTACATTAAATCTCTTTTGCTCTGGCTTAGGCTAAGCTGCCTTATCTCACATTTGCAGCAGACACAGTTCATGCACGGGCAGCCACCACGCCTCAGTGCCTGCCTGAAGACTCATTCAGCTGCTGTAACCTGCCATGGGTCTGAGCTCTCCCTGCCAGCACATCCCAGCACAGCAGATCCCATGTGCTTCACTCCTGAGGAGAGGCAGGCCAAATTTCACTAGATTTCACCCGATCTCACTGGAGGCAGAGCGTGAGGAGTTTGAAACAGCCACACTGAGTCAGTCAGACATGCTGACACAAGTGCCATTACCACTTTCAGTACAGGCCACCTGTGACAAAATTTATTTTACAAAAATTCTGCTTTAGAAATACTTTAAGGAGGGACACAAAACTCCTTACAAAGTCAAAATCAGAGGGCTGGAGAGAAAAAAAGCATTAATGACAATCTGGAAAGCTCTGTCAACTAGTCTGCCAAACGCTTTCAGTCACCAGTTCCACGATTTTTCTGTGCTAGCAGCAAAATCTGGATGTCCCATTGAAACTCTGGAGATGTCTCTCTTTTGGTAGTGAAGGACAGACACTTTCAACCCAAATATAATGGTATGACAGCTGTATTATGACCACTGTTGATCACTGACTTCCTGATATTTTGGGAAAACATAGGCTAATGCAAAAATTCTAGATTTGAGAGGAAACCTTCTCTAGATTTTTTCTTTTTTTTTATTTTCTTTGTTTCCCCTCCCTCCTTTTTCAACCATTCAGATGACTTGTGAAAGCATTTTGTGATATGATCCAGGTCTATGGTAAGCTGAAACAGTGATTATAAGCAATTCTTTGAGCAGAGGAAAGAGAACAGCAGTATCTGGGAACACCACATGAAGAAGGAACAGCATTCTTCCATGGAATATACCAGTCTTTTGCCTGCCTGAGTTTAGCTGTCTTAAAGGGATCAAAACATCAATCTGTATTACCTGAGCTGTTCTCTCTCTTGCATGTCATCAGTATTTCTCCAAAGAGAGAGGTAATTTCATCTCCAAAAATCCTGCAGCAATTCTCAATGAGGAACTGTACCAGACTAGAAATCTGCAACAAAGCAATGGGAGAGAGACGTCAGATGTTCTATTACTCAGCTCAGGGCAAGCTCACCATACAGATGAGGAACAGGAGCACACTGTCATCCATGAAGGCAGCCAGGAACTTCTCTCTCAGTCTCCTGGGCCCAGATAAACTGTCCTGGTATACATCCCTGTATACATCTTTTCCATTCTACTCTGTCCTGTTCGGAGGTCACCGCAACCAAAGATCTTCTTGATGAGAGAAGCATTTTGCTGATACACTGGGCATTGCTTTATGACCTCTCTCCCCTTCTTCCAGGCAGATTATGAGAATGGATCGATGAATGTTGCTGGAGCCCTGATAAGAGGACAAGTCCTGAACTGAAGAGATACTGACTGTTCTCATGTTTGTAACCGACAGCCTGGTTGAATGGGATGAAAGTTGGTTTGGTTTTCTACTACACCAAAGATTTCTTACCTTTTTAATAAATTCACTTTCTATATCAGGAGTGGAGGATACAGGAGGCCAGAGCAGGCTGGGAGCAATGCACACAGCCAGATTAAAGGCATTCATCTGGTTCTCTTCAGACCGCATTTCTATCGCATGCAGTACTCCAAAGATGTAACGTAAGAGGAAAACATGAGCTCTGGGGAGATGCTCTATTAACCTGAAAACACAGAAAAACAGAATTCTTCACATTAGTGACCACTTTCCATAGATACACACAAGTCAAGATAATGGAAGTGCAGAAACAGGGTAACATGGTCCACTAATTAAACCAGGGAGGGTGGCAAAGAGGTGTTCTTGTTTAGCTGTTTCCCTCACTCTGTCTCTAAACAGTGTTCTGGAACAGCAGAAAACACTGTAACACAGAATTATGCTCTGCCAAGTACAATGTATGACATGAAACCATACTTCACCTAAGTTGTCTGATAATTCACCACTCACTTCCCCAAACAGCTCAGTAGTCTGTCCAAGCCACCTAGTTGCCTTAAGTATGTGTGTAAATACTCCCGGGGTCAGCTACTGCACGAAGCTCCGTTTCCTGTCACACAAACTTTGCCTACTTTCTGTTTTGTATCTCCTGCAAGGTTGGAGGCTTCCCTTGTCACTATGCTCCAGCATTTCATTCACAATTCCATCTTGGCTTCGAAATGGTCACTAAAATTTGACATGAATGAGGGGAAATACATGAAGAACTGATTTCAGCTTCCCTTTCACCCAGGACTCCAAAGTTCCCCACAGGTGGTTTTGAGTTTTGTATCAGACAGAAATTCAGGTTTTGAACATCATATTTACAAATAATACAAGTTGCTTTTGTTCTTTTCATGAAAGGATATTTAATGTATTTACTGGTGTCCACAAAAGGCAGAAAAGCAGGACAAAAGAGAGTCAGAAAATTGTCTCATACAGACAATCACTTAAGTACATACATAAGCTTCAATGTTCTATCATATACAAAGATATTTTTAGCATCTATTTAAAAGAATTAATTAAATTAATTGTAAGTTGAATATTTATGATTCTGCATTCTGGGATATACACTTATAGGAAAAGAATGTAGAGAATATAAGTAACTACCTTTGGATGCTTTTTATCTTCTCTTCATTATTTCCTTGATCCAGCACAGAGACCCACTTATCACACAGCTGGGATGATAAAATACTGCCTGGGATGTTGCGAAGAAAATCCTTATCAAGAGAAAAGAACAAAACACGTGAGCAGCTGTTCTGGGGCATGTGAGGGAGCAGGAATAAGATACACAGATACAAGAGGATGTGCCCATGGGACAGCACTCGCTGGCAACCACATCATTACACACAGCAACCAAAACTGGAAGAGTATCATCTGAGACAGAGGCACTTTAGATTATGCGTAAAGTGAGTATTTTCCTGTCTTTCCCTACTCTTTTTTGACAAAATAGAGGTATTTCTATGCTTCATCTGACATTGCCGAACTAAAGAATCTGCACCAAGACCAGTTATTTTGATGTTGCATAACGTCTGTCTTTACTTATCACTTAACTTCATCTGTAGTCCCTGTTTCTTCTCCTTAGCTGACAAGCTCAAATACCTCCAGACCATATGCACTCCAAGGCATCCCTGTCCTCCTCCCCCTAATCAACAGAGTACCTAAACTAGTCTCTGATAGTCTTGCTATTCCTCTTTCCTAACACCTCAACCATTGGCAGGGAAACTGTTGCAGTTTAGGAATATGACCAAATCCTAGCTTCCCAAAAAACCTAGGACGAGGGAAGCTATGATGCTTTTTTTGCACAAGGAACATTGGTTTTGACATGCAAGACTGTAACAAAAGATAATGCACGAAAAAAATAATCCAAATATTGATGGCAACACTGTAAACTCAGGAGGCTCTGCAGCACAGGGTAATACTGATGTGTAAGGAGATAGGTCTGCAAACGCCTTTTTAGTATTGCATATGCAGAGATAAAGAGAGTAACAGGACCAGGCTGTAGCAGAGACCTCAGGAAAGCTGTCAGCAATACAAGCTGGCTACTCCTCTTCCTCATCCTAATTCGGTGGTAGCCTCCTTTGGAAATCCTCACAAGGTTAATGTGCCAGCCCATTCTTGTTAATTCAGTCCACCAATTCCTCTTTGGGCCCATCGCTGGAGAAAAGCCCTCCCTGGTTGTGCACAGGATCTGTGCTGCTCTCACCCAAAATGGGAGACAGGAACGTTCTTCACATACCTTAAACAAAGATGCTGTCACAAATATGGATTCACGAGCCAGGTCCACTTCAGCACCTGAATCAAGCTTCTCCTTTAGTTCTTTGAACGTTTTTGCACTTCCAGAGCGTCTGAAAATACCCTTGGTGGAAGGCCCCTCTTGGTAAAGGAGGGAAAGCATGTCCTGAAAAAATTTAAAAGGCAAGGAGGATTTCTCATAAATATATTTTATTGTCCAGTGCCACTAAATGTAGTTTTGCCATTTTTGCCACAGCTGAAAACCTTTTAGTCCTAAAAAGTATCAGAAATCAAACACAAGTCAAGGCTCACCCCCCAAATCACACCAAATTGCACAGCAAAGCTGTGATCTGGGGCTCTCATTTTGGAAAACATCCCCTCAGAAAGACCGTGCTGCCACTGCTAAGCACTAACTTTCTGCATGACCTTCCAGGACCTGTGCAAGTTTCAACCAAGTCATTTAAATATGTAAACACTGTGGTATGGGAGAAGGAGAGAGGTCTATCTAATTCAAAGCTTTGCATTTGACAGTGGCCTCAGCCAGACACTACTTTGTAGAAGATATGAGACCCTTGCTGCTCATCATTGTGGTCAGTATTACACCAACCAGATACAGACTTCTGTTTCATTGCTGATGTCTGAAAAAATGAGATTTTTATCTAAGCTAGGAAGTGCTTTGTTTGTTAATATTCATCTGCACTTCTACAGCAGATCAGAGTCAGATTTTCACCCCGTTTGCTGCTTGTGAGTGGTATCAGACTCTGCAAGCAGCTCTGGGCTGTCAGCAGGACCAACTCCGGGGCAAGGTGCTCCCACTTGGGAGGTCACTTCAAGGGGAATAAAGCTCAGCTTATGGCTCCCCTGAAGCCAGTGAGGCTGCACAGGATTAAACAAGTAGGCAGCTTATTACAGGAAAGGGAAAAGAGGCAGATTCCTTCCTAGCTTTTACAATAACAGGAGGGACTGATTTCTTCTGTTAAATAAGAGAGGAAAACAAGCAGAAAAGGAAATGCTGAAACTTCTCCTGAGATAATACATTCATGATATTTGCCAGATGCTTAGTTCTCTGCAGTCTCCTGTGGGCCATCTCTCAGACATGCAGGTCACCTCTTGCAGGCCTGCTCCAAGCAATGTAGAATTTGTCATGCTTATCTCTTCGAAAGGGGAAACGTGCAGACAGTCTCTGGGATTATGTGTATGCACACAGTGGCCTGAGGACCAAGTTATCAAAAATGATGGCAAGAAAAGGGACACTAGGGGGTCCTGGGACACTGGTCCATCATCATTAAACTGAATTAGTGAACAGTAATGGCTAAGTAATGGAGTGTGGGGACTTTCCTGGTCTGGGCTGTAGGGTAGGTCTTCCTGCCATACAGCAGTGCATATAACTAATGGAAGCTATTACTTATATTTTTGTTCTTTAATGTTTCTTTCTCACTCTTGCAGAAGTCCAAGATCAAGAATTCATGTAAGTGCGGATGCTTTGGAGGAGCACCTTCATGGCAGCAGGACTCAAGTCAGCATTTTCATTTTCTTCATAGAAATTTAGAGCTCTGCCATCAAAACAGGCTGAGTCCCACAGCACAGGATGTTAGCACAAAGCACAAATCCTTTGAAAATTTATTTTGAACAAAATAGTCACAAGATAAAAATGGGAAGCCCCTATTAAACTAACAAACCCAGACAAAATTACATGAATGAAGCAATGGTGCAAGACAATTCAGTATGGCAATGGCTAATAGAGAGCCCTTGAGCTGTGAAAGCAAGCTGGAAGCTCTGAAGCAGTTACCCAGCCAGGCCTGCACCATTCATCCCCAATATTTTCTTTCTCTTGCAGGTAAATCCCATTCAGTCCCCCAGTATTCTATTCTCCAGAGATGCTGCATGAATTCAGAAGCTATATTTTGTGGCATAAACACAATGTTTAAAATTCAAAGCATGAACTCTATCAAGCTGTGATTCTATGCTTAGTAACTCTGGGGATTTTTTAAGATAAAAATTTACTAATATTTATGTTTTGGAGAAATTTCTGAAATGCAGCATTGGCTCATCTCTTAAACAGAGAGACTGAGGGATCAGGTGATCATAGTCATACAGAGTCCATCTCTGAAGGGCTTATTTAAATAACGAAAATGATGAAAATGCACACTTCTCCTTCAAAAGAAAATAACAACCTCTCACTATTAAAAGACCTGAAAAGTCCTGGTATAATTCACTATTGGGGCAGTGATAAAGCTGTATATCAAGCACCAGCTTAGGAGACAAAACATCTCTTCCTATAAACTGGTGTGACCCCACTGATTTCAGTGGGGTTCTGGCAACTTCTTCCAGCCAGAAGTCAGGCTGTTAGGATGAAGAGCCCAATCCTGCAGGGCTCATTCCCACTCTGTAAACACTTCATCTGCTGCACTGACAACAGGGCAGCCCTCCAATGACCAAAAATGCCACATATATGCCTTAATTATGCCTAGGAATGGGCTCTAGGACAACCTTTTTCATGTTCCTAGGCTGGTTTTGAGAGCATCCACAGCACCAGAGCTCCCTCAAGAGAGGATGAAAAGATGCTACTGTAGCCTCCACATTCCCACCTATTTTTTGCAGTGGTGCTGTCAGACCAAAAATGAGGACTCACAGTGTTTGCCTGCCCTGGAATGACTTCAAGACAGGCTCTGAAACTGCCTAGTTAAGGGCAGGTGGCATTTTTATGCATGCGTGGGCTGCCTATATGGGACAGTACATGAGACATTTATGGATGTGGGGATTTTACAGAGATCTTGGGAGTGGTTTAAAAAGTATGTGTGAATGTGGCATTTATTTACACTGGGTAAGTAAGGATTAGGAAACCAGCCTTATAGCATGGGCTATAAAGGAGAAATAGCCCAGAGCAGCAGACTGATCACATACATTTCTCAAGCTGTTATTAACTGGGCCTGACCACAGCATATGTTAAAAACCAAAGTTCTTGCTGAGAACCACAAACGAGGTTTCCCTTTGGAAACCTTTCTGGTTTCTTTGCTTGGGTAATTTCAATGCTCCATTTACAAACATATCTTCATTTACTACACAGAGAAATTCCACCACTCTAAGACCCAACCCTCAGCCAGGGACTCACCAAGAGGGGTTTGGGCAGGTTGTCATCCTCACAGATGGTTGTTAGTAAGAGGCCAAAGAGCTTCCCAGGAGCAGCAGATGTTGAGCAGAGGGGTGCATTGTCCAAGTGAGTGCCTGGGCCACGCCAAAAAGCCCAATTTATGATAGATCTTTTCCTTTTAAATGACTTTTGGCTTAAGTCTGGGAAAAGAGAAAGGCGTTTATTACGAGAAATGCATTTCAATTCTAGTTCCAGTATTTGAGTTTTGGTGGTTGCTATGGTTTCAAAGGAAAAACTGCCATGAACTCAACCAACTCCTTGCATCCAGTTAAGCCTAATTCACCATGCACATACCTCTGTGTGTGTGTGTTTGTGTGTGTGTGTGTAGAATGTGTTGCCTTACTCATGCCCTGAAGAAGATGACCAGGATCTGCACTGCACTGCACTGCACTCACCACCACGTGCAGGATGGCAAACCTCAGCCTGCTGACTTCACACAGAGCTGGACTCTGCCAAATAACTCACTTTCCACCCACAGCTGCAAAACCACTGCCCTCACCTTGGCATGCTAACCAGAGGCTTCCTAGTTCTCCTGGCAATGTGGGAGACTGCCCACAGTTAACAGCAGAGAATCAGCTAATGGGGTGAGGCATTTTCTGACCAGGAAAAGCCACTGCCTTTGCTCTCTTCTCCTCAACGCAGGAGTATCATCAGTGTCCTTACTCCAAGCATTTGCTGAGCATGGCCCAGGGACGGTGCCTGCCCTTTAATCAATGCATCCAGATGGCATTTCAGCATGCTGCCAGCACACTGATGGGCTCAGTTTGTCTTCATTTTAACATATTTCATGAGATATCGATGGAGCTGTACTAACTGAAGCTCCTATTGGCAGTGTATAGAGAAGGAAATACTGGTATTGGTACAAAAAAAGGGGTTTTTTAATATGACCTTTCTCAACATCAGCCAGAGTGAGGTCTTAACAGCATGGGCTACTGCTAAGGGGAAAAGGAGTGCAGACTGTTTATGACAGAAGTGCTAACTGGGAAAAACTTATTCTGAGATATTTTTTCTTTTCGAGGTGTTTTCAAAGCCAATCAGCATTAATTTAGTTGCTTGCCTACCCTATACACATTTTAATTAGCTGGTTCTTCCAAACATTTTACTTTCTGGTGTTGAGGAGGCCAGAAGCAAGGCTTGCAGAATTAAGGATTGTGGTACAATACCAGATCTTTCTCTCCAATACTTTATGCTCTCCTATACTTTATTAGAATTGGGTTTTTAGCTCAAAGAGTGATTTTCATTATACATCATTCCATTCCAGATCATGCTCCCTTTGGGAATGGGTGGAAGTCTTTTCATTAGATGCTTACAGGATGAAAAGTTACAGTTTAACTCAAAATGTGAACATATGAATGTGAAAGCCTGAAGAAAAATTCTTTTCATAAAAAATAATGAGGATATACATTTTAAGCAGTCCAAAAGTTCAAGAAATATAAGTCTGCCTTTACTGTGTGTCTAAGGCTTTACCTGACACATCATGTTTTGGGAGAACATAACTGACCTGTAACTTTCAAAATGACATTTTTTTCCTTTAGATGATCTGGATATTAGCACCCGAATAAGGTTTGCTTCACAAACTACGGTTTGCCAGCGTTCTAGTGACACAATGGCAAATACATACTGGTGTTTTTTTTCTGTAAACCCTGTAGATCTCAGTGGAAGCAAAAATTAGGACGCTATTTTGGAGAACAAGGAATAGCAGAAGTGAATAAAAAAAAAGGTCTTAAAATTAGGAACTCTTCTTAGTCTCTTACTGATTGTTCCCCTCTTAACAGCCATGTCTCAAACTGAGAATGAGAGCAAAGGGTCATTGTAACTAACTGCAGCTCTCTCCTGGGATGGGAAGGAAATCTTAGCCAGTGTTCTTCGGCAGACCAGGGCAGAAACCAACAACTGATGTAGGGCAACGAAATGCCCTGTCACTTAAAAACTAACATTCACTGAAAAACAGGAAAACTCGTCCTTTTCACACCCCCTTTTTAAGGGGGTTGAGAAGGCTTAAGCTGAAGAGGAGATGAGAAGGGGTGGATGTACACTTTCTTTCTTTGAACCTGTGTGAAGTTATAATACTAGGAGAAGCCCAGGCTCCTCTCAGTCAAGACAGATGCCAATTATTGCTCTGCAGAAGTACTTCCATACGAAAACCTCATGGTCTTGCTCTAGTGGATTATTCTAACCCAGAATCAGAGAAAAGTTGGAAAATTTTGGTCAGAGCTCACAGCAGCCACCTCTTCTACTCGTATTTTACATGAAGTGGATGTCTATTCATAGTTAGTGCCCTAGCCATGGAAATGGCACTTCCTCTCCTTGAAACTAATCAGAAACTTCTAAATAAACCTTCAGCTCTATTTAACAACGTGCTCATGAGCATTAATTAATGGCTGTGTTTAACTGGTAGGTGGCCATTCCTGTTACATGCTGAAAGGCTACAGCAGAGGCAACAGAAACACTCCACTTCTTCCACACAGAAAATTCTCCTGTACTTTTTTTAACCATCCTGCCAGGACAGTTGATGCAATTACACCACTACATTTGGTGTCCACACAGCTACTTACTTGCCATGAAGGCCAGCTGTCAGTCCTGCCTGCCTGTCAGCACCTACACTGCTCTCCAACCATGGTGCACCCTGGTAGAGCTGGGCAGCTGCTCCTTGCAGCCTCCAGAAGGGACAGCATGTCCAGCACAGCGGGATCCCTGATGCAGGGAAGTGATGGGAGGGAGGACAGCCCAGCATGTGGCAGTGAGGTGTGGGGTTACAGATACTGCTCTCTGTAAATTCACCCTGTATGTGGCAGTTTTCCCAGTGGGTACCCAACAACAGCAACACAGATTTTGGCTTGCTGATCTGAAGATGAGCCCAAAGCCAAATCACAGCCTTGGCTTACATGCAGGTGATTTTTGCCATTTTCCAAACCCAAAACAGTTAGGAAAAGCACAACTAACAGTGCTGTATGTGAGATAACCTGCTTTGCAAGCAGTCACACCTATACATCACTTTAACAGGTTTTGTCTGATGAAAGAAGGAAAGGTGAATGGACTAAAAGCCTCTTTCTCCCATTTAGTGCAGTCCCTGTGCATGACCTGCAGGCTGCCCCAGGCTCCTGCTGCCCCAAGCCAGGCTCCCTCCACTCCTGCAGCTTGCACAGCACCGATGATAACACATCTGCATTAGAACTCTACAGGCCTGATTTGCATTTCTATTTTCTTTTGCCAGTCAACATCAGCTGCCAAAGCAAGGCCTGTAAACCTAATTACACCCCTTTGCTGGATTGCCTCATTCTTAAAATATGCCATGAAGTAATATATGATACAAATTACTGGGAAGGGGGTGGATGAATGCATGTGGAAAGGAAATTAATTTATATAAAATGTAATCGATTTCCAGAATAATTTGTAATGGACCCTGCTATGGCTTCACTGTACTTAATTTCTAAAAACATTACAAATGGATTCTATTCATATTCATATATTGTGGGAGATCTTGGGTAGTGGGGAGTGCCCAAGACAACAGTGTGGATGTTATTTTTTTTATGATACGGTCATTAATGCTGAAGTAAGGCAGGGTTCCTAATTGAGCTGAGTATGCTAGCATGTTAAGATCAACAAAAACACACCATGGGATGTGTCCTTGCCCTAAGTCTAATGCCCCAATCCTGTTAGGATCTCCTTATTTGTTTTATTGTGAGCAGAGCACAGTCACTGTGTCATTGACAACAGAGTGAAAAACAGAGAGCAGGTGCTCATATTTTTGCAGCATCAAGGCAAAAGGCAGAAGAAAATACTACTTTCTCTATTCTACTCGGAGTACTGAAATAAAGTTCTATTTGCTCACCTCATCTAGGTACTCAAGTACCTGCCTAGCCTTTGCCACTTGAGGGTCCCAGTGAGGCAGGTGTGTAGTTCTAAGTTCCTTACTGAGATAAAGGATGCTGCCAAATGCTGCGTGGGAATTCTGTCATGGCAAATTCAAGCCTTGACTCTTGAACCATAAAACCACCCCGCTTTCTTAACAGAGCACAGCAAGGGCTGCAGAGAGAAGCTCAGCTAACAGACCCACAAAAATTGCAGGGGAGAGATTTTGTCTTTCTTTTGCTGATTTTAGAACAATCACTTGACAGGCAGCTTGTCACGGTGTAACTTACGAAGATGGCACACATACCACAGCACGATCACATCAGGGGGATACAGGGCATGCATCTACACTGCCAACCCCCTGGAGCAGCTGAAGATACACTGCACACTCCTCTGTGCCTCCCACTGCACCCCCAGCCCGACACATGTGCCCTCTGCAGCAGAGCCAGGGAGGTGCCCGGCCGTGGGGAGATGCTGGGGGAGAGGAGAACGTACCGTTCAGCTGCTGGCACGCAGCCACCTGGCTGGGCTTCAGCACAAACTGGCACTGCAGCTCCTGGGGCAGCTGCTCCGTCAGGAAAGGGCCCTGGAGCTGCCTGGGGCAGGCACAGGGCTTTGATCCCTGGGGCATAGCATCACGAATGTGGCTCATTTTGATTCCAAAGGGATATTCGTGTCCTGTTCAAAGAGAAATCATAATCATCTCTGTTGCACTGAGTGGAGACTTGCAAAACTCCATCTGCCCTGGAGGAAAAGCAGATTTTGCTTGCTGGCCTGCAGCACTTTATCAGCTATCTAAGAATTGTTGCTTTTCTCCATATTTGCACAGGCATAAATCATACACTGGAAGATAGGGAGTTACTGTGTTTGGTGCAGTTAAACAGATGTAAAAGCAAAATCAGATCTATTACAGCTGTATCACATAAAAGCCCGCCAGAAAAAACTACAAGTGACTATTTCTGAATTCAGTGTTTACTCTTTCTACTGCTTTTATTGTGGCACTGAAAGTTGAGGTACTGATTGCTCATATCATTCTGGAGAGAAATGAGATTTTGGGATCAGTCACATCAAATTGTTGCTGAGCATGCAAAAACAAAGAAAATCCAGTGTGGAAGTGATCTTCCCTCCCTTAACATGTTAAATGCAACAGCCATCAACTCAGTCAAATGCAACACAATTATGGTTCCTGTCTGAGGCTGAAACAGGAAGGAAACGTTAATCACAGGGCAGATGCAAATGAGCTATGCTTGGCTTTAACCAGCATCTTTGGGGACTACACTGAGGCAATTCATTTCTGGAGGAGCTTTCAGAAATGCCACCAGAAAGATGCTTCTCAGACTTGTCTAAAGACCTGGCAGATGAAATACATTAAATGTGGATGCAATGCTAAGATGTTTTAGTTAGCTTGCAGTTAGACTTGAACACTAGGAGAGTGGAAGAGATGTTATTTGAGATTATAGGTGGTGTGAAGCTATGGCACAGTCAAACTCTGCTTCTGATGTGCACCTATGATAAAACTTGGCTTTATCTAATAAACCTTTGCGTAAGTATCAAGAACAGCATCACTTTCACATCAGATTCTTCTTTTCCAAGACTGCAACTTGAATTTTCAGTGAGAGTCAGTCAATTAGAAAGGCCTTTCCCATTTCTGAATTCTCTGGTTCTATGTGTAAAGCCATGGATGTGATTTGATCTGAAGAAGACACACAATAATGGTCAGAAGCCCAAAGTCTGGTATGTTTCAATGGCAAAACAGTTTGCACTCCCTATAAGGTGCACAAGTTAAACATTTTATAAATATTAATGTTGTCTGACTCCAGTGAAGCATTTGTAGCTAAGGCTGCTTTGAGAAGGAATGCTAAGATTTACTGGAATTAGATTTGCAGGAGAAAAAAACAGAAAATCCACAAGTTTTTCTTGTTCTAACTATCTGCAAACTCATATAGCACAAGTAATTCTGGGCTTCTACAGGGAAATGTTCTTACTAATGGGAAGGGATTTGTGAATCATTGGCCAAAATCAAATCACTCCATCCAATCACTTCTGAGATTTGTGTTGATTCCTGGTCCTGAAATGTTTTGAAAAGCATTTTAGAAAGTGAATAAGCACTAATTTGCTCCTAATCAGAGGGGAGCTGTCGGCCAGAATGAGAAATACAGGATTGGAAAGGACCTCTTGAATCAGTTAATTTGAGTTGTGGAAGGAAAGAACATTTCTCAAAACTGTGCTGAGTTTTCCTGAGGAGGGCAGTAAACAATGCTATGGAGGTATAGGAAAAAATATGGTAAAGCTGGACAACCTCCAGAAGAGGAGGTGACTGGAGAGGCCAATTCTGCAGAAAGACTGGGGCTCATGCAGCAAAGCTGGGGCAGAAATAAAGGAACTTCTTCAAGCTCTCAGTGACACAAGCAGACAATTGCTTTTCAAAACAAAGGATCAGCATTTCACTGGCTCCCCAAACAGGCAAACTTGCGTGACAGGGAAGTAAAAGAAAAAACAGGAAAAACAAAACAAAAGAGGAAACTGAATTTCGGTCTTCTCTTTATTTCTTGCTTCCTACAGCAGTAGTAACTGAGTGAATATTGAAAAACAAAACAACGTCAACCACTTACCAATAAGAGGGTAAGGGGCATGTTCTCTTCCTGAAATCACCCATAGCTTGTAGTCTTTTTCAGAGCCCTTTAAAACCAAAATTAAGTTTGTCAGTGATTAGGGACAAGTTCACATAAGGTTTCTCACAATATAAGGATAATCTGCACCTTGCCAGCAGAATCCCCTTTACTTTTGCAGTGCCCAAGTCTGCCACCAGCAAAATTCCTGCAGTGTGTCTGTCATGTGCAATGTGGTTTACGTGACCTGGGTTCAGCTCTGAGCAGTGAGAGGTGCTGGAGTCCATCATTTCTGAAGGAAAAGGGGAGATTTGCCCCAGTTCTTTCCCTCAGACTGGAGTGCCTCCTGGCAGCAGAGGGATGGATGTCAGAGCCCACCTCAGCCTGGCAGCACTGAGCAGCACAGAGGACAGGCAGGTCTGATTCCCCAGAGGGAGGAGAGCTAAGCAGCACAAGGACAAGAACCTGCTGCAGAGCCCGTGGCAGACAGTGGACAGGATGTGTGAGCTAAGGTGACCCTTCAGCTCCCTCCTGAGTACCAAGGTAATCACAAACCCTGGGATGTGCTCTGGCACACAGACACCCCGGGCTTCACATCTGAGAACTCTGCTCCCCAGCTTTTTTACATCCCAAGTAAGCAGGAGGAGCTCAGGCTCTTGAGCCAACAGCATCCTGTGACTGACACTGGAGTGCAGGGCAGGAGCACCTTCACCTGAGACCTGAGCCCACCCTACTGATGCCACGGCAAGGAAGGCAGCCCCAGGTTCCTGGCACTCAATGCTGCCCCAAAATCTCACTGCTGTCAGCCTTTTTGTGTAGCCCTTATGTGTGGAAGGGTTTGGGACTGATGGATGATGTTTTAAGACTACTGAGCCCTCTTTAAAATGTACAGCAGAGAGGATAAATTTACATCAAAAGAGACAATTTTTAAAAGACTGGGGAATGTGATCATTTTTGGGAAAAGCTGTGAAAACCTCTGATTTAAATCAAATCAAATTAAAGCAAATTCTAAATATTGCCTTTAGCAGAAATGTACAATGTTGCAGATTAATTGAAGAAAGAGAGTAGTACTTATTTCAGATATGATGGTGAGACAACAGAAATAAAGACATTTAATATAAACCACTCTCAGGACAAAAGAAAATAGAAAGTGGATAAATACACTGCATTAAAAGTGATCTATTTTACCTTAAATCCCTTTTCTGTGACACTACTAAATCAGGATAATTAAAATCTAGAAGTTTTCTGGCTACAAAAAGTGATAAATACCTCATGACAGCATTTATTTAGATCTAAAGTTAAATCCTACCTCCTTTTAAACAGACTTGCCAACTATCCTGCATTATCTGGACCTTCACCCAGTGCTCCTAAGGCTTTTGAGACTCTTCCTACTTGCTGCAGGCACCTGATGTAATGCTGATACACCCAATGAAGCCTTTGCAGTTTGCTCTCTGACTGACAGAGCTTTCTGGCCCATATTAGCACTGCTGTTAAGTCAGCTAGCAGGGGGCAGAAGGAAAATAAATAGGCTTTAGAGACATCTCTGATGCCTCAGGGCAAGCAGCCAGGAGCAAATAAATACAGCTGAAGAGCACAAGAAAGGGTATTTGCTTTTCCTTTCACATACATATATGAAAAGGTTCGTTGCTGTGAAGGGGAAGGAGGGGAAGGGAAGAGCCAGTAAGCGTGGTTCCAGAAGGCAGGCTGTTCATCTCCCACTGCAAATGCTGCCCTTTATGGCTTTATGAGGCCATTTGTCAGGATAAATGTGACTGTCCCAGAAAAGTCAGCAAGTGTACTTACAAAGCTGGGAAACCCAAGGCCCTTCCTTCTGCCCCACTTGATAATTTGGAACAGATGATCAATGCCATTTTGCACGAGCTAGCTGTCATTTTACCAGAGAAACCACAGAGGAAAAAACCCTGATGTGTTAAACCAGAGTGAACTCAGCCAAAGTAATAGCCCCATTAATCACACAATATGTGAAATGTAGTTTTTATAATTGCCATTGAAAAGTCATGGAGCTCCTTTCAAGTGGTTCTCTGTGGACAGAAATAAAAAACCTTGATAGAGCACGTAAGGCAGAGCTTCCTTACAGTCAGAACAATCCTACCGGGGGTTGGGTGTTTGACTGATGTGCAGGCTACAGCTTAATTTATTTAGCTTGTTTGATTTTATTGCTAATCTTATGATATGCCTCTAATGAAAAAAAGGCTTTCTGCTATAAAGAAGCGGTGAAAAAATGTAGTATATTACTTGGGCAAATAATTCTGCAGGCAAGATTTTGCATCTTTCAGATGGCTTTCATTCTTTTTCCACTTGAAATAAAAATGTAAAGAGGAGGAAAAGGTTGATTGTGATACATACAAAAGAACACAATGCTTGAAACCCAACCAGCTCCTCCTCCTGCGATTCTCAAACAAAGTATTCTCTTTAAACACTAACATTTTCCTGGTTTTTTCTGTATACAAAGTGAGGAAGTGCAAATGACACCCATCAAGTGGGTAAAAATGAAGCACATCACAACAAAGACTTGCAGCTGTAATAGTGCTCAGTCTCCTGATTTTTGGTCCAGACCAGGGGAGACAATCTGTAATTAAAATCCTAATTTTAATTCACCTTTCATCCTTTTCACCTTGCAATCCCTCTATCAACTCCAGAGATTCCTTAATTAAATGGACTACTGGATTCTGAGCCAGAGCCCCAGCCCTAGTGTAAATGGGATGTCTGAGCCATAACAAGATGGGTAGACATAAATTGCTGTGCCTGGGAAATGCCAAGCTAGCAGAATAGACCCCTGCATTAAAAGCCTGTATAAAGCAGGGATAATGGATGCTGGGCAAGGCAAATTCTGAGGTTACTCCAACTTTTGCTGTGAGTCTCCAGAAGCCCAAGGGAAGCATAACAGTGGCATTTTGCTCATCATATTTGACTCTTCACACTCAGGGCTGTGGTAAGGAAAGACTTGTCAGATTCCATGCACTGAGATCGACACATGCAGCAAGAGTAAAACATTTCAAAAAATCCTGTTACCCAAACAGCAGGCAGAGAGACCAGTTAAAAAGCTGTCATCCAGGGGCTTCTGTATGATCGACAGTGTTGGCTGGAGCCACGTTGTGAGCACACAGTGAGAGAGCCAGAATTCTTGTCCCTGGCACTGATTCTCTACTACACTTGAGGCACTACCTCGCCTGCTTTAGAGCAAAGGAAGCCAGCTGAGGCAGGACTTGTAAGGACCACTGCATCTATCTAGTACACTACCCTGTATTATCATAAGTTCTATAAAAACCTTTTTCCAAAACAGTTTCAGGGCAGTGTTTAAATTGGGTTCATTCAGATTCCATGCAATCACTTAGTTACAGTCACATCTCATATAACTCCAAAGGGCCATGGATATTTAGAGTACCTGACTGGGACACTTGAGAGCAGTGCAATCTGGGGACACAGCTGATCATGCATGTCTGCACATTTTGAAACCAACTAACAGGCAGACCAGTAGGCTTCTTGCTCACACTGAAGCATGCAAAAGGAGCTCTATCAGACTCTCACTTCTTGTGTCAAGATATCTCCTTTTAGGCATCAGCAAAAGAGATTTAAAAGCAACTTGAAACATGACTGATCCCTTACAGGGATGAGAGGCTTACTCAAAACTTTTAAGGCACTTGATAATCTCCAGAGGTCTATACGTTAACAAGGCACTTCTGCTGCATTTCAACAACTCTGAACTGCTGTGTTAAAGGGTTTAATTAATGTTCATATCCTAAGACTTGGAAAAAGTGCAAGGGAAGATCTGATTGTTAAAAGTAACTACAAAAAAAGACTCATTAAAATTGGTGCAAGGACTTACATTAATTCCCAGCTGCTGCAGGGCCATCAGAATGACATCATTTGCTGTATCAACATTGGTTACATTTAGGGTTTTTGACTGTGAACAGAAAAAAGGAGAAGGGGAAAGTAGCATTAAAAGTTTGGATTTGCAAAGAGTATCTGAAGTGCAGTAGCTCTGCATAATTCATTGTTAGAAAAAATGAGAATATCCTGTTAAAATTTTACTTGATAAATAAATTATACTACATAGATAAAAGTCCAGCTGTCTGAGACCAAGGTTTGATTCCTCTGCTTTGTCACATACTTTCTGTATTTGCTTCTGCTTCCCCAACAGCTCAGTCAAAAGAGAGTGTTACAATTACTGGGGACATGACTTCCACATTAAAATATGCAAAAAGTCAGAACCACTAACTGCACTTTTAAACATTGCATAAGGGAAACATAATGGTTTGATTAATTTAAAAGCATGCAAGTCTCCTTTGAAAAAATGAAACATTTCAGGGAGTTTTTTTCCGTGAAGTATCAATTCTTAATTTCTGTCCTTTTCAACTCAAGATCTCTGGGGTAAGAAAGTATTGTACACAGGCTGCTCATCCTCATAACCTTTCCCACATGCTATATAGATTTCTCAAAGCTGGATATGGCTTAGTCCCAGAAGCACTTCCTCTTGGTAATGTTCCATCCAGTTAAAACACTACCTTTCCAGCATCCTCCAGAATCTGCTGATAGGCAGTTTGGAAAAGCATGGAGCAGCAGAGACACCACTCCTTAACCAGCTACGGCGAGCAGCACAAAGTGCCAAGGTTTGTGTCAGCCAAAGTGCCACTTGCCACAGGCAGTCTTTGCAGAGTGAGATTTCAGCACCAGCTGCCTGGCACCAGTGCTGCTCCTGTACTGCTGGGCAGTGCTCTGTACCTCAGCTCCATGGGATGCTCCAATGCTTGCAGCATCACACCCATGCTGGCCTCACTTCCCAGCCAGCTCCACACACCAAGCACAAGTCACTAAGCCCTCGTTAGAGGCTGGCTTGGCTCTGCCACCAGGACTACACAGCTTTGGATTGCAGCTGGTCCATGGCCAGACTAAAGCCTTGGCAGAACAAAGGCAAGCCCATTGCAACAAACCACCCAGGCATTCCTGATGGCCCAAAGAAGGGATGGTAGCAGAGCTGGGATGTAGATGTTTACTGCCAGTCTCAAGACAGTTTGCAATACCCTGACTCCTTGTGTAGCATGTCAATTTTATGCTGGCCATAAGATGTTCAGGTGAAACAAACCCCTCACATCCTGCATTTGAAAAAGATCTGAGCTGTACATTTGTGTAAGTCCCTGACAGTAACAAGCTGTCATGGTAATGAAAGGAAAGTAGTGAGAATACTGTATATCTTGCTTCAGGACAGATCTGAACGTTCATACCATAAAAAATTTAACATTTGCCTAAAGCAATGACATCTGGCTCTCAGGAGTAGGTCAGCACATTTGCATAAGTTTTGCTCTTGGCTAGAATATAGTTTGTGCCTTGTGTTCAGCCTTCCCTACTGTCCAAAAATGAAATAATTCTTGGGCATCTCCAGCTGCTGTAGCACAGGAACCACAGCACCATAAGAACTATTTGCATCACAAAATTTCCATCTGTTCCTCCTCTGTTTTATTACTGATAATATCTAGACTACAGTGTGTCGTTCCCAGGACTGTCAGTATCAAGAGACCATATATGGCACAAAAGCTAATTATAGCTAAACAGAAAAGACATTGAAAAAAGCCCCAACAAACCCTGGTACAAGACTGCAACACCTGAGTGCATGTATGATTTATAGACTTTTACACCTGAGCAGACCTTGATCTGCAGTCCTGCATTTGACCTGTCACAATTATTAGCATTGTTCATTAACTTTTGTATTAGCAACCTGGCAATTCTATCACTGTTTACCTTAATAATGATTTTCTGGGGGAAAAAAAGGCAGACTCCTTTATGCTTACATTTATGCAAATACTGAATTCTAAGTGGAGATTCATTGTTGGGCAAAGACTCACAGTGAAATCTAACTTCTGTGAAAATTTCTTATGCCCTGGCCCATGCTCCTTAGGATTCTGAGCTTGAAATACAGATGTCACAAGCACAGTTAGAAAGAAAAGACAAAAATCAGAGGAAGAATGGATGGATTATCACTGAATGCTAGGGTATCTCTATGGAACTGGCTACACAGAAGAATTTAGCTTAAATTGGTTAAAAATTATGTAGCCAGAAAGGTACAAATCACCCTGTGGATGACCTTCCTTTACCATCTACCCTTTGCCTCTAAATTTACCAACATCAATTATCTGATGAATAACACACTTAAGGCAATTTCAGGGTGTTCTTATATACTGCATTACTGACTTAAAATCATTATAAACAATAAAACAACCGCTACTTTGCAGAATTTAATGAAGGCAGCTGTGGATTTGGATAAGTTTTACAAGCAAAAAAAAAAAAGGAAATATTGTCCTGACATTTCTGGAGTTGCTTATGCATAAATTCTGCTAGAGGTGTTTCTTGGGACTTCACTTAGTTCATGTGCCAGAACCAGCACTTCTTACCAAGCACGTTGTCTTTAAAACGGAAATCATGTATTAAACACAGGGAAAAAACATTTCAGGGCTGTCTATACCAAGCCTTTTCAAGGGGCTGAATCCTTAAAGGAGATTGCAAACCAAAGGAACCCTTCACTATCCAAAGGACTTGCAGGTGATGTGGATTTAGACCCCTGTTTAGCTCCAGAACACTTACATATGCACAAGTTCCCACGTCCTTTGCAATTATCGTCAGAGGAATGCTTTTAGGATTGTCTTTTTCCTTCTCTTCTCTTATTCGACTGACAAAGCAAGTACAAAACAAGTAAATTTTTAATATTGCAAACATAAATAGCAAGATGTAGATTTATACAGCAATCAAGCAGTAACTTGGTAAGAAGGAGATTGTTTGCAGATGTACTGCAGTTAGAAAGATCTCTGAGGACAAGAAAGCATCCAGCAGTGTCTGGAAGGGATGCTGACTGTGGCCCCCAGTAATGCCCTGTTGTACTGAAGTTTATTGTAGAAAGCAGAGACAGTGAAAAGAAAAATCCAAGCTAAAACTACCCATCATTGTGACACCTCAGTCTGCACTAAAGACTCCTACAGGAATCAGTTACATCAGTACAGACTAGTTCAAAGGACTGAACAGGAGAACAGTGAACTGGAAATCATCCCAGCAAGGATGATTTAAACAACCCAGGTACTCTGAAGAATCAGATAAAGACACAAGCCTCAACCAGAAGACCTGGGTGACCAGAAAACAGAACCATCACTAGTAGTCTTCTGTCCAAACACTGAATGAAATAAGACAGCTCTATTTATGCAAACCCTCCCACCTTACCCTCCAGCTTGGGGCATGTTTTTTAAGAACAAAATACAGCTGGTCTTGAGCAGCAGACAGGTTAGAGGAGAGGTTCCTGAGCTGGGCTAGCTTAAATGCCATCAGCGTGGAAAGAGCTCCAGGCTCAACTAGAGCCATGGGGGCAGAGCTCCTGTGTTGGGAAGGAGCAATGTGTGATAGGAATTGCTCCAGCTTTCTGCTGAGCACAGGGAACCGATTCCCTCCTTGCACAGTGACTGTTGCATGAAAGTACACTACATCTTCTGAGGTGTATCTCAAATCACGAGATTTTTTTTTTTTTAATATCACTCTGAAAGAGGTCATCTATCATGATGGCATAGACACCACAGCTTGGGAATCACTCTTCTAGACCGGGACTCTTTGCAGTATCTTTAAAGACCATATAATAAAGTACCTTTGCAAAAAAGACAGCCATGTTTCCTTTTGTTCCGCAGACCTGAAAGAATTAAAGAAAACCAGGACAAATCAGCCATCATTCTAATACCAAACAGGTGTTGTACAAACCACAAACCACAATGGAATGGACTGTTTCTTGGTTGCAATTTTGTAAATACCTACAAAAACTAAAAAGTTTATCCAGATTTGAATGAAAAGTCTGTTTCCCTGTAAAGTCAACTGAAAAGCCTGCCATGGAGATCAAAAGCCCCAGTTACCAGTTTTTGCCACAGAAGGTAAAGCTTTACCAGGTAATTCAGTAGGAAATGTGTTGAGCTCTTAAAGTAATGTCCAAACAGAAGAGGAGGGCAATTTTTAAAAAGAGTTTAATTCAAAAGTTTAAAGGTATTTCCTCAGGTACACAGACTTCTTTCCACTTTCACGATTCTAATTATCTTCTTATCTATTACTTGTTCTATCAGCACATCACAAAGTACATATCAGCCCATTGTACTTAGTAAAGTTTAACTTTGGACATTTTAAGGCTTATCTCATTTATCTTTATCTCATGTGTACACTTTGAAGGATACAAAGCTGTCCAGTTAAATGTAGCTAATAATATGACAGTTCAAGGAATCTAACCTAATTTTGCTTCAACTTTCTTGATTTAAATCCTGTCCCAGACGTAACTGCTATTCCCACTGCTGCTTTTGCAAATCACGTTCTTCAGATTTCCAGAGCAGGCGTTTAGGGAACTACAAACCTACTCAATGATGCTGAGAGGGAAATGCACTTTATAAATGTTACAAATATGATTCTGATTTGGTTGTTTCAGTTCTGCTGGACAGTCATCTATGGACTCACACATGGCAATTTAGATTTTTCTGTGTACCTCCAGACATAAAATAATTTCACTTCTGTAAAATCTCTTACTCTTTTTTTGACTGAACTATTGCCTTCCTATTCAACTACTTTCACTTATCTATAAAGGATCACATACTGTCTTTAGATCAAAGCTCCTGTTTATTGGCAAGATTTCAATTGAAAATCAATAGAAAATTCCATCTTTGTTTCAGGACTATTAAGTGTAAAAAACATAAACAGCACAACCAGCTCAAGAGAGTGCAGTTTGTAGACAACATTGTCCTTAGGTATGGACAATGTGACACAGAAATTAAGCCGGATACTTCAGCTTTTGCTCTCTGTAGATAAAGAAGAAAACGCGTTTTCCAAGACCCAGGCAAATTACTGTGGCTAAGCAGCTGGGATTTCAGGGGGATGGTGCCCTCCCTCATCCAAAGTGACGAAAGAGCCCTCCTGCTGAGACTAAAATTATCCTAATCACTGAAATTACCTCTACAGCCCTTATGTGTCTTACAGTCAATGCTGCAAAGACAGACCAAAAATTTTTCTCTCTATTAAAATGCAGAGATTCTGCCTTAAGAGGAATTTTGACATTTTCTCTGGCACAATTAAATCAAAAAGAGAAATAGGACAAGGTCAGTATTTCACTGTTTGTTTCCTGCTACTTCTAATATATGGCCTTCTGTTTAAAGCTGTCTTATGAGACTTTGATCCTTTCATTAGCTTGGCTGTTTAATATTTGTAGTTCATCTTATTAATTAGCCAAGGTGTTTGTCAAGTTATACAAAAAAAGGTAATTTCCACTGAGCAGAAAGTGCTTTGCCAAATCACACATTTTTCTCAATTTCTAAAATAATAAGCGAGATGGAAGATGAGGTATGGAGGGCAACTTGCTCGAAGCAGTAGAAAGAATTGGTTAGAGAATCAGCAGGTTCCTGCTTCCCACATGCACTGGTGCTGAAATGAATCTGTGATAGTCTCATAACCTGTCAGCCTAAAAACATTTATGTAACTTGCTAAATAAAATCTCAATTCTTACCTGAAATTTGCCACACAGTTTGTAGTGGGCCAGCCCAAAACAAAGGACCGGTCTGGGTCTGTGCTGCCTTCACAGACTTCTTCTGTACAAAATGCTGTCCACATCTCACAGAGACGTGCTTGGCACTTAAGTTTGAAATGAGAGTGTGACCTGCAGGCAGAAATTCACAGGTGTGTCACACATATGAAAACACAGACGGCAGATTAAACAACTAGAGGTTTTTTTTCCTTCAGGCACATGTGAGGCTTGCACTGGAGCTGATAGAAGAAGCACTTCTGCTTCAGTTAAAAATATGTTTTACCAGGTTGCATATAAAAGCATACCACTTTTTCATTTAATTGGGATTAACAAATCTCTTATTTGTGGGATAAACAGATTGCTTGTGGCATCCCTGGACATCCCCCTTCTTGGCAGAATCTGTCCATGTCTAGAGTTCCCCTCCAAATCTCACCATGAGGCAAAGATTGCCACTTGTATTTGACTCTCCTTTCAGTGACTTTAATGTCATTGAGGAGTTCACAATACAGTTCTATTGCTTAGCCCCAGGGTCAAAAATTATGATCAGTTTAAGTAGTGACAACTGGGCCTAGGCAAATGAAGCAAACCTGAACAAAGAACAAGCAGAAACTTGCCATTAGTGTTAACTACTGCACAGGTCACCACACAGCCTTCACAAACTTTCAACATGGGGGCTTTAGGACCACATCACTTGCAGAATGAGCCAGGACCTTGTGCATTCTCAAAATACTTACTCATCTACAAGGAAGATACGTAATTTTCCCAGTTTTTAAAAATGCGGCCCTTCCTGTGTTTTATGCTACTAAACAATTGAGTACAGCTCAAATGTACAGAATTTCACATTTTAACTTCAACCCTTTTCTTCCAATAGATTTCTCTTTATAAGTCTCCTTCCTTTGTAGGATTAGTGAGTGCTAGTGCTACATGAGAAACAAGTAAAAACTTCCAAAGTCAATCCAGCTCTGTAGCACTGCAACAGTCACTTGCTTCAAGCCTTGCAGACTGAATTACCTGAGTTATGGCTCTCCTGGGCCAGAAGGGAAAGGCTGGAGGAAAAGTGTCCCCTCCCTGAAACCAAGAACACTTCAGCTCACCAGCGTATTGCAAATGTCGATGGGGACAGTGCTGGGCACCATGGTGATTAGTGCTCTATGAATAAAATGCCAGGTAAGCTATTTCTTAGAGAGTTGGTACACATGGACTACCTTCTCTGAGATTAGTCTCATTTAAAAGATATTTGATCTAGGACAGACTGAACTAATACAGTCTGAAACGTGAAAGCACTTGAACCTTGTGGCTTTAAAGAGGACATAGATGAACCTGGCTGGTCTGAGGTTTCCAGCTGACATTGTGCTAACAGGCGTGGTGGGATGGTGCAGCAAATTCAGAGGAAGGTCAAGAAAGAACCATCAGTGCCTATTAAACCTAAGACTACAGTGTCTCCTGATCAGCTGAACATATCACCTCCCTTCATTACATTTTGCTACTCAGTCAAAGAGAAACTTAAGTACAGGAGCACATTTCAACATGCTTGCTAGCAAATCAGTTTATGATGCAAAAAGTAGGGTCTGTCAAGAATACAAAAATAACTGTATTCTGACTGACCATGGAATGAATTGTGAAAATATAGACTTACAAAAAATATAGCTGTGAATACTAACGTAGATGTTAATAAGTGGATGTCTGGTCTGACTCCACCCGATCAATTTGTTGACCCTCCCTTTCTCCTCAACTTCTTTTTGCCATTACCCAGTACAGTGAACACTCTACATTTTTTAAACATTTACAGTCCATAAAGCCAGACCCCTGCAGTGCCAGTAGCGGGTGTCAGCACGGTGTTGGCAGAAACACAAGGATGTTCTCCAGTCACGCTTGATGTATATTCTTACCCTGTTTGCCATGCCTGGTCACAGCTTTCAGCTATTATCAGTATTCAAGTGGCCTGGTTTCCAGAGGCACTGAAACAGTAGCCTCCATTAACATCTAGAAAGCCTGAAGTATAATTTTATCCCTATCTGCCATGTCATTCATGCAATCTATGTCTTCTCAGCATTTGTGAAACGTGGGTCTTCTATCTAAGTGCCAAAGCATTACCTTTAGAAATGAATATATCATTGCTGATTAAGGAAGCAGCATTTAAAAAATGGCTACAGTAACAATCTAATGAGTATTATATACATTTTTAAGGAAGCCCACTAGCAAATGTTACTGTAAATATCAGGCAGATCCCAAATCCACTGAAATGAACAGAAAAATCATTATCAACACCAGTGCTGTAGATATTGACAAACCCGAAGTTATGCCACCACTGCAGAGCACATACAGTTCCTTTGCTTACAATTGGATACCTTGCAGGCAATAATAAATGGAAGATTAATTTCTCTCTAGATTTGCTAATCTCCTTAACTGAACCCTCTGACAAAAGCATTTATGGATCTACTGTGAGACTGCTACCGTAATTCCATGTATGCACTCAGCCCTTAATTTGTATGTCCAGCTACTTTGGGAAAATACCCTTAAAAGGCACGTGTATGTACACAGGTGCACATCACAAAGGAGAAAAAGGAAACCTTTTCTCTGTGTCTCCCACACAAAAACTTACGAGAGACACCTTCATCATTAAACTGACAGATCCTTGAAATATTTACTCTGCCAAATAAAAACATACACTCTCTGTAAGAAATCTAACCAATAGATAAAAAAGAGTATAACATTTTACATACTTAGCTTTGGTTTAGAGAGAAAAACTCAACCAATACATTTCTGACTTAATCCTCACATAAAGGTAGTGAAGGACAGGGTAGCAGAGCAGCACAGCATGTGAGTATCATTCTTATTTTTTATAAACTGGTATAATGTGTCATAGGAAACCATAAGAGTTTATATTTCAGAAATTATTAGAAAGTAGCAAAACAATGAACCTACAGGCCCCTTGTCCAAAGTCATAGATGAACCAGTTGGGGAGACAACTTACCCTCACAAATTTCAATGGGAGCAATGCCAATTTTTTGCCTTTAAGCAGGAGGTCGGTGCTGTACAAGCAGTTATTCAGCAAGCTCAGAGGACACAAGACACTTGTTCTCTTTAGGAAAAACTTGTACCCATTTGCTGATCATACAAAGCCTGATTGTACATGAGCTCCATTTGTACAGTGACTGGTCACCTGCAGCTGAGCTCACACCCGCACAGGGCCCAGCTGCACCGAAGATACCTTAGGGATTCACATGCCCAAAACAAAAAACTACTTAGGACAGGATTATTCACAAGGAATAATTCTGAAGTTAAGTCAGATTCAACTGTATCATTAATTCTGTCCTAGTCTTACTGCTTTGACTTTGTACCTGCTATTAAAAAGTCAATAGCAATCAACAGTCACGGCCACATAGCAATACACACACTTGGGTTTTCCTTCTAGGAATTGGCATTGGCATTTTAGTGTGAGACAGCTTTAAAAATGCTGATTTTTAAGTAGTATTCATTAGTGACAGCTCTGATGCTTTAATTGCTGACAGGGCAGCTGTAGAGAGAATATCCCAATTAGTTCTTCAAAATACATGAAGTAAAATCACTCAAAACACTATTTTTACCATTTCTAGCAAAGACTTGCTCCCCCCCACCCCACCTTTTTCACATGCAAAAGCACAAATTGTTCTCTTCCAGCTTTTTAAACATTGTATCTCTTCCCCACATTAAATCACATGCTGTAAGAGCTGTTATTACTCCCTGGGGACCAGATTTTTGTGCGGTTACACCAACTAGTGCTTTCCTATGCAAATAGTCCCACTGGGACCCAGCCAAACCTGCAGGAATGTGCAGCTCAGCCTGGGTCTGTAACACAGCTTCTGCTCAGCAGGCTGACCAGGGAGGGAGGGCTCTATCCCTCCTGACTGTACTCTTCTACAATTTAGAAGCTGAGCCAGTGGGCCATGCCCACTGGAAAGCCAGTGGACAGTGTGAGAGACCCCAAAGAGCATGACTCCCCTCACCCACTATCAATGCTCTTTCAGCACAGGTGAGTTTGCCACAGTAAGGAGCTGGTTTTGCCTCGCTGACTGTAAGAGCAATCTAGAAACCCAGGTATGTTGCAAATGTTTCACTTTACAACTGAAATTAGGCAAGGTGAATTCCACCCTAAACAAGCAACAAACAAAAATCAATACAGTAACAATGCTGTTACTGCTACTGCTGGTAGAATACCAAGATTTCCCCCAAATATCCTTATGTTCACCACCCACCCATAGCGGAACAAGTTTTGTGTAAAATATCCTCTGTGTTGTCACACCACATCAAGTGAGGGAGTTCAGCTGGGGGGGTTATGTTTACTATGTGTGATTCAAACAGACACAGCTCAGATTTCTACAAAAAACACAGATTTCTTCTGGCTTTTCCCAGAAGCCCCTGAAACAATTGCTTAAGCGAAACGACACATTGCAAAAGCCCAGGATTCACGTTGAGATTGCCCACCCTGTGAAACCACAACACAGTGCCTAACAGAGAGTGAAGCTACATCAGGATTTTTTATTATTATTTCTCCACAACCCATAACAACAAGTGAAAGCACCCTCTAAAATTGCCTTAAAGCACAAATGCCGCATGAAGCTGGCGTGCCAGACACAGCTTGTAAATGTGATTTAATTGTGAATGGTACAGTGAATAATCAGAGCTCAACAGCAAGCCTGATTACACATGAACACTACCCAGACTGCTCAGCATCGCTTCCCCTTCCCCATGCTCCTTCTGGCACAGGACAACCTACAGAGACAGACACCGCAGTGCCGCCTGCAATCTCTATTTTTATACAGCTGCTCATCCCTGGTGTGTATCAAAGCAGCTTCCAGGTAAGGATTAAGACCTCTAACCCCTCTACAAACACAAGCACTGGTGTTATCCAAACCCCAAGGGACTGAACAGGACCTGTCTAAAACAAGAAGTTGAAGGTAGCACATCGGACACAGTTGAGTGCCAATGAGTCTCGTGAGACTGCACTCCCAAAGTGGAGAAGATGACACAAAACATGAAATAGATCAAAGAATATCTGATATTTCTATAAAATTCTGCATCCAGAAA
Organism: Monarcha castaneiventris obscurior; assembly: GCA_026261815.1. Classification (NCBI taxonomy): domain Eukaryota; kingdom Metazoa; phylum Chordata; class Aves; order Passeriformes; family Monarchidae; genus Monarcha; species Monarcha castaneiventris. The sequence goes on along the minus strand of JAMPIT010000350.1, from coordinate 2,470,352 downwards.
TTCCTCTGTGGCCATGAGGTTTTCAAAGATGCCTGCAGAAGTGAAAATAAAATGTTTCCTTATGATTTAGGGAAGATTTGCTACTAAAAAAGCATTCTGAAAACCCATGCTACATTCCACTGAAGAAAAGGCCTGCTCTGCAGGAGCAGTGCCTGAGGGGCCATACTCACTTGGACTTGGCAACAACCAGAAGGTCTGTGAAGAGGAAAAGGTGTCGCTCCTGGGTTTGCAGACTCGTCTTCAGCTGCACGTGGCCGTCCAGGATGAACGTTCGGTTGTGGCATATGAAGGACTGCACAAGGGGCCATGCCTCTGGGCTGATGGGGGACAAGCAGCCTTCCCTGCAGCAGGACATAAAATAAATGGAATAAAGGAAAGCAAATCAGCTACTCGCCTGAGTGTGACAACCAGGCAGTGACTTCCCATACCTGCTGCCAAAAAGTAATTTATTTGGCCACATTTCAGTGAAAGGTGAGAGGGACTTACAGGATAATTCAGCAGTCAGATTCTGACACAAAATCTGTTAGGGACTATCCTCACTGAATCTTTTACAGGCCAAGCTGTAGCATTTGGCATGGGTCGCATTTAGCAAAGGACAATAATTTAGACACAGCCCTACACATTTTAGCTATTTGTATTTGCTTCTCTTTGTACTGAAGTCTTAGAGAAAATATTTCATCTTCTGTAGGCTCTCCAAAAAGAGAGGACACATATGCGTGATGAATAGGTAACTGCACACCCGCCTTGATCAGAATAGGACTCATACTCAGGGTTAAAAGCCATTTATAGAAATTACTCAAAACCAAGGACAAATACAAGGTGTAAATGAACCTTGCTAGAGACACACCATGTACTAGACACAACTTGAGAAGGCTGCTCAGCCTTTCCCAGTACACAACCCACAAGCACTGAAGTAAGCCCCTGCTGCAGGGTTTGGTTGTGTGGCTGGAGCACAACTATGCTCATCTGATGCTGCTGGGTAATCCAAACCCAACTCTGTGGGGGAAATATTAGGCTTTCTCCTAGAAGACACTCATCTTCTCTAAGGAGGTATTAAATAAGTTGCAGCCCAAGGTGGAGACATGGTTCTCTCAAACTCTCCTGATCTAACTGTTCTACATAAAGTAGCCGAATAGTTATTGAAGCAGAAATAGATTTTCTCTAGCATGATGGTCAGCTTACTCACCCAGACAGGATATCCCTACTTTCTGAGCCTTGCTCTAACAAATGACCATTTACATGAAGCCAAACCAAAAAAATGTGAGGGTCTGAGAGGACACTCCTTCTTTAGGGTTCCCTAGAAGCTTGTAGCAGGTCAGGCTCTCCCTTGGAAAGCCAGAGGCATGGCCTTGAGTTCTCACACAAAACTGAGAGAACTGAACCTAGGTCTCCTATACCCTGGTGTACCTTTAAGTAATGAATTTCTGGATTAAATCCAGGAACCATCAGTATCTTTACTCATGATTTTAAAATCCAGCCTTTCAATTATTGGGTTTCCCAAGAGATGCCTCCAAATGAATAATTTCCCTCTGGCCAAACGAATTAGTTCAATTTTTATTCAAATGCATTTACTTATTTTTTTCTTTTTAAAAAAAAATTAAGCTAGCACTTGGCAGGATCAGCTTGGCAAGGGCAGGCTGAAGTGAACAGCTTTGCAATTCCAGTTTATTCCTGGTCACACTGGAATGGATGACAAACACCTAATGACTTTTTTGGGAGAAGAAATGGAGGTTACAAGATGAAAGTCACAAAACAAACAGTAGGGAAATGAAAGAAAACAAGAGCAAGCAGAGCAAACCTTCAAAGGTCATACACCTTCTTGTGCCTCTCTTAGAGCCTGGATGACTCATGACCCTCCTCTCCTTGATACTTGTGGCTGGATTATGCAGGAAATTATTTAGGAAATCCTGACAGCTGGGAGAGAAAGGATAAGCTCTAAGATTGGCCTACATTAGCAGGACACACTTTCACTGATGTATAAGGAGCTGGCGAGGATCTCTCCCTGCTGGGGAGAGCCTAGTTTGGCCTTGGATTTCCCTTTCTGAGGGGCTGAGGCTCTTGAGTTTTTAAAAGAATTCCTCAACTTGTTTTGTCTTAAACTGTGTCTTAATCTTGTCTTTCATTATCTACCCCTTCAGGTAAGAGAGAAAGAAGAGGAATGACTTAGAGAATGAATAATGCAAGCCTAAGTTATTTGATCATTCCTAAGCGGAAGGGGAGTCCAGGAGTGTGGAGGTTAAAGCAGAGGGAGGAGTTTGGTCCAGCATAACAGGGATACACACTGTGTGGCCAGCAACAGGAGCCAGGAGAATAACAAGCACCTCTCTTGTCCTGCCACTCCCATGGGACTAGAAATTGCCCCCTCATCAGTTCATTAACGAGTGTTAGGTAACTGGGACTCCATTTCATTAACTCCCTAGCAGCACTTGGCACTGAAACTTAAGCAAAATTCAGGAATGTCAGTGAGTCCACCTGTGTGAAAGCCACGCATGGCCTTTACCTCAAAGATTAAATCAGGGATATGCTCACCTGTATTTGAGCCCAGTAACAACAACTGTGAAGAAAACCCTTTCCACGATACAGTGCTGTAACCAAATCAGCAGAAGTATTCTTACAATTATAGGGTCTGGCTTTTATGTCTCCATATAGGCGATTCTGTTTGATTATTCCTATTTGTACATTTTCTAGATCATGATTCATAAGCCCAGGAGTCTCTCAAATTAAACTAAGCAAAATCTTTGTCACGTCAGCACACAAATGAAGGTGTAGTAGGTTTAGAAATGCCAGCAGGGTCAAGCAAATTGAACTGCCTTTTGAGCGAGTGCCTTTCGAGCACATCTAATATCTGAACTCTAATAAGCACCCTTACATATGCTAATATTAGACCTTACCTGATAAGCCTTATTAAAAAAAAAAAAGTGCCAATATTTTCTTCGAAGTGAAAAAAAAATCAAAGCCATTAATTCAGCCAGAATCTTCTAATGCCCCAGGAACAAGAAACACAGAGGAAATTCATGTCAGCAGTGACAAATATGTCTTTTGGAAAGCAGGCGTTTGATCCTCTCAATTAACGTTCCATTGTTACAAGACATGAATGAAAGCCAAGTGTTGTTACATTGAAGAAAATGCAGATCAGCAATATCCTCAGGCATAGGGATTTATATGAGAGAGGTATTTTTGCAGTTCAGTTTTTAATGGCTCAGTGATTTTTCTGGCCATTAGATGGGTCTAATTTTGAAAAAGCGCTAAGTACATAAATACTGATTCTTTGAAAATTCCTTTCAATAAAATTAGGCAAAACTCAGGTCAACATGATTTTTGATACAAATAAAAAAATAAGAGTCAGTGATGTAGGGCTCTCTCTGCCTTCCCTGTGTTTCCCTAAACATCACTTTATGATTAAAACATGTAAAAATCCCACACAGTAACATCTTTCCATTTTGGCAGAAAAAAAAAGCTGTCATCAAGGTTTGTTAAGAAGGAACTGTGAACTGATTTCTGAAAGATGGGGTTAGATGGGGATCCTGTAGAGCCAACAATCAGTCATGTTCCACTTTGTGAGGAAGCAAGGCTGACAATGATGTTTTGATGGCATTGCCAGTATAAAACTCTAGTCTTAAGCGGACTTTTTTTTTCTAAAAGTACTATTTTGGGGGTCAGAAATTATCATGTGGGGTTTTAACTAAGGAGAACATCTTGTAATTTGAGGATATCTACAGAGATATTCTTGAGCTATTCAGGAAAAGACTAAAGTCACTGTGCTGGATGAAAGTATTAGAAAGATAATTGAAGATTTCTCTCTGGGCATTTCCAGAACATAAATTTTTATACCTCTTATTTTTCAAATTAATCAAAATAGGCATTTTGTGCCTATTCAAAAGACACTATAATTTAAAACACCACTTCAATTTTGTAGGTGAAACATATGAGGGTGAAATCTACAGTAGTCAGCCAAATACTGAAAAACATAGCTGCATTCAGTGTGAAAGCAAACGTCAGAGCTCACTTCATTGATCCTGTGTTTACCAGAAACCACAGAAACACAAAAAATACCTCTTCTCCCTGAAGAGCTTCCTTGGCGTTTCCAATAAAACCGATACCTGAATGGCATTACCCACTAAATGTTCATTCTTGGTGTTAATGGAGATGTCAGCTTTATTCTCTGTTTGTAGTGAAAACATCAAAATAAATTATATTTTTTGGAGGAGAGCTTAACAGTCCATGTTAAGTGGTTACTAAATACATGATCCAGATGTCATTTATGCCAATAGGAAGCTTTCTCCTGATTTCAGCTGATGATGACTTCAGCCTTTCACTGATTTGGATTAAGCTCTAAGATGCCTCAGGGGAACAACCTGTTCCTAGGTAGCTAAGCTGGAATGAGCTGCTGCAGGTATCTCAGCTACATGACATCCCTCTCACAGACTGCTCATGATCCATCCTAAACCTCACTCCATTGTTTTGGTTATTGTTCTCTGCCAGAACTTCTCTCCACTGATGCTCTCTCTGCAGCCACAGAAGTTGACTACCTCTTATGATTCAGCACCAGTGCTCTCCACACAACTGACACCTATTGAAATAAAATGCCATTTCTCTTTTTAACCTCTGAAGTCCTTCTAAAGAGGTAGGTGAGCAATTCACCTTTTCGTTAGCAGAGCAGAGAAATGACAGCTATTCAAAAGGCTGAACCAGCCCAGCCACGTGTGAGGCTGCATTTGGTCTGTCAAACACATACATAACACCTTTCCAAATTCCTCTTACAGCGAACAACTTGGCCTATACTCATTTCACAAATATGTACTGTAGGTATAAATCCTGCATGCCTCCACTGGTGCTGAAGCTCAAGTAAGGACCAGAGGCTCTTTTGAGTTTTCATACAATCAAGCACAGAAAAAGAAAATCCTGAGGTGGAAGGGATCCACAAGAATCATTCAATCAGAGAGTCACAGAATAGCTTGAGTTGGAAGGGACCTCTAAAGGTCATCTAGTCCAACACCCCTGCAATGAGCAGGGACACCTTCCACTACACCAGGCTGCTCAGAGTCCTGACCAACCTGACCTTGAATCTTTCCAGGCATGGGGTATCTTAACACTTCTCACGGAAACCTTTCTTAGAGGCCACCTTTAGGTACTGGAAGGCTGTTCTAAGGTCTCCCCAGAGCTCTTCTCCAGGCTGAACAGCTCCAATTCTCTCAGCCCTTTCTCTTAGGAGAGGTGTTCCATCCTTCTAGTAATCCTTCCTCTCTCTGCTCCAATAGGTTCACATCCTTTCTCTGCTGGAGACCCCAGAACTGGACACAGAACTCCAGGTGGGGTCGCACCAGAATGGAGTAGAGGGAGAGAATCCCCTTCCTCAACCACGCTGCTTTTGATGCCCCCAGGACACGGCTGGCCCTCCTGGCTGCCAGGGCACTGCTGACTCTCATTCAACTTGTCATTGATCAGGACCTCCAGATCCACTTCCCCTGGGCTGCTTTCCAGCCTCTCATTCCCCAGTCAGTCCATATATCCAGGGCTGCCCCATCTCAGGTGCAGAATCCAGCACTTGCCCTTGTTATTAAACTTCATACAGCTGGTGATTGACCATGTCTCTCAGTTGCCTAGGTCTCTCTGCAGGGCCTCTCTGCCTCCCAGCGAGTCAACAGCTCCTCCCAATTTGGTGTCATTGGCAAACCAATGTAAGTGTAACTTCGAGTCCTGTGTCCAAGTCATTTGTGAAGACATTGAAGAGGATCTACCTTCACACACAGGGCTTGCAGCTTGCAGCACAAAAATCTAACCTTGTTTTGGCTACAGGCCAGAGAGGCCACCAAGCAGAGCACCTGCTAACCCTCCTCGCAGCGCTCAGAGACAAGAGACTTTTTGTACATCTCAAAGGCCAGTTTTGGATGGCTCTAAAGAATAAGCAATTTATCTTTTAGGAATAATAAAGCCAATGAACTTTCAACTTCAGCATCTCTCAGTAAAGCATTTACTTTACCATCACTGACTCACAGCTTTGGGCTACAGCAGCCCACTGAGAGAAGCAGGAGCTACTCACATCCTTTCAAGGCTAGTGAAAACAGCAGCTATCTGCACCATAAGAAACATCTACAGTTCAGCCCACATTATGGATTTTTACCAAAATGGATTATCAGTCAGAGAAAACATGTCATTTGTGACCAGCAGCGATACCCCCAAAAGCAAGCCTGATTTAGAAGGTATGTTCCTTCACTTTCTAAATAGAGCTTATATTGGAAATCAGGTAACAATGTTTGCACTTTTTCTGTGCCTCCTACTCAGACCCTTAAGCTCCTAAAAAGTCCCGTGAGAAGGAACTTCAACAGCCGCTTAATAGATGCTTTCTTCATATTTTTACAAATGAGGCAGGACCTGCTAACTGGAGCTTGGAAGCCAAGATGGCTAACTGCTGGAAATCCTTTAACACATCAGACATATTACCCATATTGTGTGGCTAGAGGGTATTTTGCACTCAGGATACTTAACTTAATAAGGTAGTGAGATCAATTCTTTAACTAACCAAAAGCAAACAGCTCCAATGTGATGTGCAAGAGGTTGCCAAATAACGTGAGATAAGGTGGAACAAAAAACCCAACCAAATCTGTAACTCAGCAGTGAGTACTGACTCACCTTGCAGCTCTCCTTATAGTGCACCAAAGGGCAATGTTAAGATTTCAGGACCTCAACACAAATTTAATTTCATCATAAATGGTAATCTGGATGTGACTTGAACTGTATTCTAGCCAACTTAACACAGTCATCCCAGACTTTGCCAAAATAATCACACAAGACAGATCAATGCATTCTGTACACTAAAAGTGAAGAGTGAAAATCTAAAAGAAAGAAGAGTTTTTCTTGTACGCTAAAAACAACTGCCCATGCTTGGGCCTGAACCCAGAAAAATGGAGATAGTCCTGTTCATGCTCTTGATTAATTTAGTTTCTATCATGCTGGCAGCTTATTAAAGCATATGGCTTGAAGAGTCACTCCTCAGGCTGGAACAGCCGTGAAGAGAAAGGAGGCTACAACTGCTCTACACCCATTTGCAGACCTACATCCAAAATTTGTCAGCAAGGGGCTTTGTCTTTGAAAAACAGCTGAGGAATAAGCAAAGCCCTGTGTAAGGTGCTTGATCATTTCCTCAAACCAGCTGTAAATGGAAAACAGAAGAAACAGGGAGACACAACACCAATGCACAATAACACTACCTGGAGATGTCCTTGTGATGGCTTCTGGCCTGACACAAGCTTACAAACCGTCTATAGATGGAGTAAGGAGCTGAAAACAGGGATGCCAACAGCCATGCCCATTTCCCATGACTTGCTCAGTCCAGCTGGCTGCTCCATCCCCACTGCCTGTTCAGCACAACCATGCAAAGCCCTGCTGGCCTCAGGGACGAGCACTCACAGCTCCCATTGCCATGAACAAGGCAACACACAGACAAGGCTCACCCACAAGGAGCAATCTGCAGCTCAGAGCCCTGCTTAGACAGGCAGACATATATAGCTATAGATATATATATAGAGATATAAAATCCTCTGCATTTTTAAAGGTGCTAACTGCTCCTTTCTGTCACTGCCTCCAGAACACAACCAGTGCCCTCGGCGAGTCACCCACGTGCTCAGGATCTGCCCACTTCAAATCCTCGTGATCCCAAATATGCACTTCATCTACGTTTATACAGCACTTTATTCTAATAAGTAATTATTATACTTGGAGGGTGAAAGAAAGCACAAAAAGTATGAGCTTGGAGGGTAGGAGTGTTTTCCAGGAAGGTGGTAGGCCAGCACAAAGTTAGTATGCAGTTGTAAACTTACACTGACTATTTATAGAAGGGACTTAAATAAACAAGCATAAAACTCTCTTAATCACATGGGCTGCCAACCCATTTCTGAAAATCTGCTGTCAATTGATCCCTGCTATGCCAAGGGAGCTTCGTTCTGAGGATGCTGGGCATGTTTGCATGCTGTTATCTTTGGTAAATCTTATGCAGTTGAAGCAGCACTTTGTGAAAACAGTGCAGCATTCCAGAAATAGCATGTCTATTTTCTGCAGCACTCCTTTAAAGTCCCCCAGGCCATCACCGTTGTGGGTACAGTAGCTTTTGTACCATGAAACAAGTGAGATCTGATTGGTTTTTCAAAGAGCTTTTAGTTACTAAGTTTTACAATGCCTGATTCTACTTTACAAGTGTTCTTTCTGGTTGCAGCTTCTTTTTTACAAGTCATGTACTTGAAGAAATACGGGGCAGTCACCCCTCACCCCTGCATTTTCCCTAAAGGGCTGTGACTGTGGATCTCATAGCGAGTCCTCTGACCTGGAGCACGTACCAGCCTCAGTTCACAGCCTCCTGCACAGGGCTGTCCTCACTCTACCCAGGCAAGCAGCTGGACCGCAGAAAATTATACCGAGATCAAGCAGTGAGTCCCAGTAGGGTCACAGAGACATCAGACCAAAATGTGCTGCAAACCACTCTCCAGCACTTTCAGGGCAAGCACAAGCCTGGACAATGGAAGGAAGATGTATATTAATTGAGATTGGGAGCAAGTTTTACACAGGTAAACAGACAAATTTACATTTTAGGGCAGAAATCAGAGCTAAAACTTGTATTTATGAAATTGGATATCACTCCACTGTTTTTAAAACTCAGTGAGCACATTTTAATGCAATATATATTGAGAAAAATATTCCAACTTAAATTATAATAAGATTCCAAAAATTGTTTTGTATCATCTCTGCATGATGTCAAAACCTTATGAAACATAATAAAAATTATTATGATGAATAACGTGGTTTGCACTAAATGTTTCAGGTGCTGAGGCACATAACTGTATTACTTTTCTGTAGTCTGGCAGTAAAATATCCCATAGCTGTAGGGTAAAATGCATCATTAAAACAAAATCCTCACACATTTCAGGATGGAAGCTTGGCAGCTTAACTGAAAACAAAGCTGCACTTAAGCAATTTTTACATAGCCAAAAGGACAATATTCTCTCCAGAACAAGCATGCACTACAGCGTGGAGGCTGGAGACAGGAAACACACTTGTGGTCTGGTTTGTTTCCAAGGCTTTTTGTTTTATTTTAACAAACAGCTGCAAGGTGTTTATTCTGAGAATTTAACACAAGGGCAAAATTCTCTATTGGTATAAATTAGCACCACACGTTTTGGTCATATTTTGCCTATTTCCACCAGAAAAGAATTTAGGGCAAGTTATTTAAATCCTATTGAAAAACTCTTGCAGTGTGGGTGTTCTCCAGTCCTGCTATACAGCTCTGCCAGCAGCCAACAAGTTCAAGGGGTTTTGGTCTAAGGCCCCCTGAGCAAGGGAGAGGTTTGGGAGAGGACACATTCACATGCAGAAGTCAATAAAAGCCTTCTGGCCTTTGAAAGAATCAATCCTCTGTTCACCACTGCAGTTCCCACTCATTTTTACTGACTGACATAGCAGCACCACCTTGAGTTACTCTCTCATCCCAGTTCCACCAGGGAAATGCCATTCCAGGCACTGTCTACCCAAACAGATTTCATTGTTCAGACAAAAAAAAAAAAAAAAAGTCACCAAAAAAGTGACCTTTGGGGGGAAAAAAAAGGATAACAAAGAAAAAAATAGGAAAAAAAAGTAGCATGAACAAAGGGGAAAGAGAAGGCCAAAACTTAACACCCCAGCTCTACAGTTCTGCACCATCATTGTTTGGGCTTTTTGGAGCTTCTCGTGGCCTACAAGAAGCCTGGATGCACAGGCTACCTTTGCTACTAGCAACCAAGCTTCTTCCCACCCGTTCTGAGGAGGCATACAGAGGAGCACTCGGGGATCTCAGGTTCACCCAAGTCCCACTGCAAGATCCAGTATTATTTTAGTAGGCTGAAGAGATAAGGGTTTTGTCCTACCTTAACTTTTTTGAGAAGCAGTAATTGCAATTAGGAGAATTAATCCCACTTAATCACAACTGGAACAGTTAAAAGCCTGGCTCAGCTCCATTGACTTTAACTTACCTCATGGATGAAACTAACCTTTTATTCAAAAGTGGTTTTCATATATCTTCTTGTAAAGTGTATTACAAGAGTTCAGCACAGGTCATATAACAGCCAGGAATTCTGGGTTACCAAAAATAGCTAGGACATTCTACAGATCTCTACAGAAACAGGTTAATTTAAAGCTGATGTGCACATGAGGTAAAAGGACTGGTGTGGACATCTTTAGAAATCCCTTCTGGACCACCATGAATGGCTGTCAGTCAGCCTACATGTTTCTGCCAACCCTAACATCTCCAGCTATATGTCACACAGGCTGTAGACTGGCAAGAGTAAGGCACTTGGGAAACCATGCCCTTTCAACAGGGAAACGACATTTTTTAGTTGACTGCCTGGGTTTACTGCCTGTCAGTCACCCCACTCACTTATTGGGTAATACCAGTGGGCTGCTCATGGTCTCTCAAAGTTTCATTGCTCAACAGTCCTTCTCCTTTAGGCTCTGGTTTTCCCATTATTGAAAAAGCAATTTGGCTAGGTAGGTTTAGATTAGATGTTAGGAAGAATTCTATACTGTGATGGTGGTTAGGCACTGGCACAGGTTATCCAGAGAAGTTGCAGATGCCCCATTCCTGGAGGTGTTCAAGGCTAGGTTGGATGGGGCCCTGAGCAACCTGGTCTAGTGGAAGGCATCCCTGTCCATGGCAGGGAGCTCAGAACTAGGTGATCTTCAAGGTCCCTTCCAACACAAACCATCCTGTGATTCTATGAACTGTGGGACACAGTGGGGTGAACTCCACACAAAGCCCCACCACAGACATGAAGAGAGGATCCGCTCAGCCCCTATACTGGCTTCAGTTTGTAAGGACCACTTCTCTAAGAGGGATGAACAACATGGGTGCCAACATGGAATACAGGACTGTCACTACACCTGTCCAGCTGTAATAACAACAAATCTGGCTTTGCTTTGCCTCCAGGGCTTTAAATTGTATTTTGATACTACTACTACAGCACAGGAATTATCCTTTTACAGTGAAGAGATTACTCAACATGCCTGCTGCTGCCAACTATTGCAAGCGTAGTGACCCAGATTCCTCATGAACATGCATGGAGCCACATGCACCTGTTTGCTCTCCCATAACTAAGTGCCCACCTATTCATTCAATGAGTTTTTCACGTAGCTACTTGGTCAGGTTAGTCAGAAGCTCCTGCTCTGGCAGTGCTCTGAGCTGAGGAAAAAAGCTGTTAGAGGATCGCCCACATCTCTGCACCTTATGCTGATAACTACCTGTTCAGTGCTGCCAACAGCTACGCTGTACTGGGATGTGCAAAAGCAAAACCCCAGGAGCTTGGTAAGCTCTCTGGGCAGCACAACAGTGTCTAAAGAACAGAGGTACTTGAGAGGTTGGAAAGCCTCTGAGATGATGTCTTTCTGTCATGGGTTTAGAGTCTTGGTCTTGAGGCTTATTATCCTTTACTGGATCTAGCCCCCAGCACTCAAACACTTAAGAATGGGCACAGAAGACACCTAAATACAGACTGTTACTCCCATGGTGTGATTAAAACCCCTCTCCAGCAGCTTTGTGCACCACAAGGACACAGCTGGACCTGCAGAAGTAATGCCATATCAGCTGGAAGGAGAGTTCAGCGGGTGTTTAACGCTGGCCCTTGTCAGAGGTGAGGGCACCAGAGACTGCACATCAGCCTGCACATCATTAGAGCCTTTCTGCTTGTTTACACAAGATAAATGAGCACAAAGCAGTCTGAGCGAGTTGGTCTGTGATTTCCTCAGGTATGCCGCTGCCCAAACTGCTTGGCCAGACTGTCACTTGGCAGAGATTTTACTGTCTAAAACCAGCAATACACAATGGCTGGACAACAGCTGCATTCTGCCAGACCTCAAGGCCTAATCCAAAAAGTCCTTTAAATGGGCTGCAGCCAAAAGCACATGTGAACACTAAGACATCTGGACAAGCAGAGCCCTGCACTCATCCTGATGAGCACTGCCCCTCACTGTCTTCATGTTAAAACTGCCACAACTCTCTCCAAAAGGGAATCGGCTTAAGGCACTGGTGTTAAAATATTAGTCCTTTATTGTAAAATTAATCCCTTATTTAAACTCCAATCCCTCCAAAACCCTGCTTCCAAGCCTTCCTTCTTGTTAGCTCTAGTCCTTTCCTTTTAATAAAAAAGCAGCATATCTCCGAAAGCCGCCGCTCATTTCAATCTCCAGATGTACAAACATCGCTATAAGCCAGTTTGTAGGTCGTAAATGAAGAACTGAGGGGTTTTATCAAAAACAAGCATATGCACACATACACTCACACAAAACAAAACAGAAAAAACACAGCAGAGGGGCAGGATTGCCAATCTCCAAGTTAAAAGGCCATCTGAGGCCTCAGAAAGCTCACCTTGTTAACAGTTAATAAAATTTTATCCTCAGCTATTATTATGTTAAAGTAACTTTTTTTGTTCAAACACATGGTTTAAGGAAGCAATACTCCAGTGTTATAATTAGCTTAATCAAGCACAAATTAGATATACTAGAAACTGACAACTTGTAGAATATCATCACAAGTCGTTTTAATTATGTGTAGTTCCATTAAAAAGGAAGAGCAATAAACACAAAATAACGATTAAAAAAACATTACTATTTTTCTACAAATTCATATATGCTTACCTTACATAGGGAAACATGACATATTGAGGGGAGAAATTCAGGTAAGTTCTCATGCAGAGATTTCTGCCCATTCTGATTAAGCATAAAATGTTAAAACGTCAAATCTTTTTATGAAAGAAAAAAAATCTCAGAAAACATCCTGATCAACTGTTTTGAGACTGAATTAAATCTAAGAATCAGACCCAGAAGCAAAGACACTTTAATTTGCTTTGGTGACTGAGTCTCTAGGAATAGGATTTTCCCTCCCTTTTGATGACTAGCTGGGATGGTACCTGTCCATGCCAGCTCCCGCTCTGGTTGTGAGCCCCGCTCATCCCGCTGGTGGCGTGCGGAGGAAAACTCCCACTGCGCACACGTGCCAGGCATGCATGGAAACCAGCACATGCGCCCAGCATGGCCTTTGCCCCTCACAGCCCTGCAAACTCCTGGGCGAGGCACAATCCGTCCCAGGCCACCCCAGGGCTGTGCCCCATGGCAGGGTTACCCCAAGCCGTGCCCCACGAGCCACCAGCAGCGGCACCATCGGCCAGCTAGGCCACGGCGGCCTTGGCCCAGGGTGCCACTGCCCTGCCTGGCATGGGCAGCCTCTGCCAGGGACGTGCCACCTACAGTCCAACACTCCAGCAAATGCCACCATGGGGCCTGGGGGCTGTGCCAGAGCGACACCCACCTCCTCATGGGCAGACAGGAGAGCAGGCAGGGGAGCCTCGGCATGAGGGCCTCGTCCTGCGGCAGCAGGTAAAAACGGCTGCGGCACGCGGCCCGGGGGCCTGGGCTCTGTCTCCATTGCCCCACCAGCCAAACACACCTCACAGAGACTGTACTGTCAGGCAGGATTATCCACCAGCACGGAAATGACTGAAGAATGAGCAAAAGTATCACAACTGAAATATCCACCTAACAAGATGCTTACTTGCAATGAACTTATATCCCCTTCCTCCCTGCCATTAGTTTTGCCTGAAACACCAACTACTCATCTTCCCCGTGAAAAAGAGACAGTTAAGGCCTTCTGGCAATTTACATTTATTAAAAGTCTCTATTTTTGTCTTCTTCTAGTCAGATAGCTTGGATCATCCACATATCTTCTGACTAAAACCCTGAAAACACAATGTCCAAGACTCTGGGAACACTCTGTATTTGATTCACGCCAAGTGGAATGTATTACTAGATTACACATATGATCTTCGTTATCTGGGATATTTAGCCTTTGGCACAGGACCCCTAGAAGATGACATGCCAGAATCACTTACTGTGCACTGGAAGAAGGAAGAACAGCTTCTCTGTGAATGGCATAACATTACTTCTATGTAAACAAGGGGAGAAAACACCTTGGAAACTTGTGAAATCTTCAGTTTTTACCTTCCACTTCTTCAACCATAAAAGCCACATAACAAAATTGGGTAGGGGTAACATTTTAGGAACTTCCTTTTCAGGTTCTTTAGGGATTTATTCATAAACTTTCTAAAAAATATCCTTCGGGTATTTTTTTAAATAGCCTGTGCTTCCAGCTTACACCAAAATAACATCATAAACACACTTCATACTGCAAAAAAGAGTCGTTACATTTTCAGTATTTTAACACCTTTAATGTGCAGAGACACAGATCTATAAATGGTCTTCCAGACTCAGAAATTGTGAAATTATATTACTTAGTTTCACCATGTAAAAATATCACTTTCAAAGATCTGTTGAGGTGTGCAATAGAAAAGGGGAAGCTGCTGGCGACTGCAGCACAGAGTTTGGCTGTCCCTGTGAAATATCAGAGCTGCAAGCACAAGACCACCAATGCAGAGCAAAAACTTCAATTTTGTCACATGCAAAAACTGCTTTGAGGGACAGCAGAACAAAAGCTGAAAATTTGACTTGCAACAAGTCTTATTATTCTGTATCAATTATTTGAGATGACAATACCTGATGCTTTAAATCCAGGTCTCAGACATTTCTGTTTCAAGCACATAATTTGTATTGCACTGAACTATATCGTTAAGTTGTGCAGGTTTCACTAAAAGACACCAAGAAAAAGTAAGAGGAAAATTACAACTGCTGAAAAGTCTGGGGACAAATATAACTAACCCAAATCCTTCGCTGATTTCATACACATTAATGGAGTTAACAATCAAACTTATTTTTTCTGCACCTGAATATGAGCCAAGAAAAATACCAAAAGCTTCTGAAAAGTACATCTGATAATGTGGAAGAGTCTTTACATGGCTCTTCATCACAATTTTGTGATGAAAAAGAAGCTGTACAGAAAAAAAAGGAAGAGAAACAAGAACATGTGGCAATGGTGGTCTGCATATTTTCATCTCATGGATGTAAGGGCCCAAATGCCACTATTATATCTATACTATTTACAATGTTTCTCTTCTGCCTGCAGGTACAAGTCAAGTGAGGCATGGATTACAGCACTGTTTCCCCTTTGTGCACCACCATGCCATACAGATACCCCCAAATTCCTCTATAAGCCAAATATCACGTAACTCCTTCTATATGATTGACAAGGCAAGCAAGGCAAGATTTGTAAGGCAAGCTAAATGTTCATTAAACCAAATTATATCGCTGGAGAAAAAGATGACAAGTTTTTAAGCATACAAGACTTTCAGACTTGCTTCTCTTTCAGGACTGGATAAGAGGACAACGGCACAAACAAGCATCTGGTTTTTCCAGCTAGATCATCCTGCCTTGCTCACATCCTTGGTGTCATCACAGCTATGATAACACTACCATCAAAAAGGCTTAGTCCTCTGAATGCCTAAATAGCCATCTCCAGATGTCACAATGGTTTCTTTGAATAAATAGCATTAATAAACTTTAAAATGCCCCAGAGTAAGTCTGTCCAAAGTGCCACTACGTTTTATGAGAGTGCCCTGTATATAAACCAGGGACACCTGACATATAAAGTGGTATAAAAATACAAACTGACTTGGCTTCTAAGTATTTCCTGCCCTTTTAAACTTTGCACTTGTTCATTAATTTCTACAAATATTGAGGTGAGCCAGCTGCTGAGGTGAGAGTATTCAAATAAATCTCTCACAGATGTTTGTTAACTTCAGATAGGAGCTTTATTATCTACAAGTCATTAATCAACCATTAACAAGTAAGTGTTATGGAGTCCCAGTATTAAGGTTCACTGCCAGAGAAGAATAATAGATTTTGCAGACTGGCTGTGTCTTTGAGAACTAAGAGCAGAGACAGGTCTGAGGTAAAACATGTGGAGGAGATTAGAAAACACGAGAAGTCGTTTCATTGCTCTTCAGCTCTCCTTCAGAGAAAGCACTTCAGCAGAGTTAAGCATTTACACGACAAAACGAGTGGAAAGATCAAACTCATCCATCAGTTTGGTGATGAAGAGGAATGTGCTTTGCACAGCCAAACAAGGAAGTCGGGCATAGGTGAGAATTGCTGCTCCTGTGAACAATAATAAACACCATCCAACATGTCACCCTCTAAACTGAAAGACTCTGAAGCTACAGAATCACCTGCTCTGACTTCAGGGTCCTCAGACTTCACCCAGTACCTCTCACAAAGGCCACAGACTTCAGTTCAAAACAACACAAGCAGCTAAATTGTTGCATGCCACAGGCAGAGTACAGACACGACCGAGGCAGCATCCATCAGTTGTGAAAACAGCATCGTTTGTCATGTAGGATAGGCACTGCCTTACTGCAGAACAAGGCAATGCATTCCCCTCTTCAGCCCTCTCCACCACCGTTTCTGCCAACTGGCCTTACAAAAGAATCCTTTCACACGCTAGATTTGGAAATAATTCTCATATGGGCTATACAAGCAAGACACTTAAGAAGGCATAAACTTCTTAGGTGAAAATATAGTGTGTATTGCACCCAGTGTCTCTCCAGCTATTTCTGATTTCTGATACTTATGGAGCAGGCAATAAAATAAATTTTAGAAGTAGAATTGAAGAAAAATATTAATGTCTGAATACCAGCAGGTAAATGAATTTTGACTTTCCTATTTTGCAACTCTGATTTTTTCACAGAATACGTTCACAGGTTTCCGAAATACTGTGAAATTCTGCATGATGTCCAACAAGGTATTAATTAGATCAAAGACAAGAAACTTTCCAAAGCTCACATACTGATTACTTAACACACCACAGAGTAGGAAAAAATATTCCTTACAAAGCCATACTTTTATTTCCCTCAATAACATTTCTTAGTAAAGAGCAATACACAGCTGGAAGCATTAACAGCCTACCAGATGGTTCACTTCTCGATAAACACGTTTTGTGAGTTTAAAGTCTAATGAACTGTAGTGCAGGGAGAAAAAAGTTATGTATGCAGAGCGGTTCAAATGGCAGGTCAGGGCTGGGGCTGGACAGGGGACTAGCTCCACAGAAACTTCCATTTCTATGGCAGCTTTACATTGGAGGAGGGAGGGAGGGAGGAAGGATGGCTGATTCTGGTAGAAGACAAGGACAAAAAAGGCTGAATGCTTAACACCCACATATTCAGCCCCACAAGTGCTAATACTGGACAGGAGAAGGCTGTGATCACCAGATCCTGGCCCACAGCATTATCCTGAACCAGCAGGTGCTTCCAGAGCCCTGGAGAGCCTGTACCATGCAGCAGGCAATGACACAAAAAACTTAGCCCAAATTAAATTGTGCAATTCTACAATGAACAATCCTGAGTTACACCAGACTGTGCAAGTGTCCAAGGCAACAAGCATTCATCCCTCTTCTTCTGCCCCTTCCATTTCCACAGCAGGCAACCACAGCCAGGCACAAACTGTCACAACTGAGCAGCCCAAATGTCGCATGCCCAGCTGCAAACTGCAGAGCAGCCCTGCCCACCCAGTCAGGTATGAACAGCTCAGTGTGGCAGCACTGAGGAAACCCCCTCTAGGAGATCAGCCGGTGCCTGGGCTGGTTCTGTCACATCTCTCAGCAGGCTTTATGGCTGTGCAGCTACTGAGGAGCCTGAACTGTGTTCAACAACCTGGTGTGGACAACAGCTCAAAAATATTTCAAGTTTCGGGCCGAGAAACTGCAAAACAGTACAACCAGCAAAACTCACTGACTCACCTTGAGGCTGATCTAGATCTGCTGAGTGCTTTGACAAAGATCAAAGATGGTGCAGACTGGCGTCTTTGGGCCAAACTCTTCATTTTCTGATTGGAAAGAGAAACAAAATGAAACCATGGGTGAGATTCGGAACAGTAACTGCATCCATACAGACACAGCCAAACTCCAATTTCAGACCATGGGAAAGAGGAGAAGTTATTGCCCTCAGCAACCCTGGAGGGGGGAAATATCACATGGTAAGAAAATCAGGAGCATGACCAGAAAGCCCATATAAGGAAAAGCTGAAAATTAGTGCCTATACACAGATACTTGAGGTACACCGCACAGAGGAAAAAAACACCTAGAGCTGGTCTTCAACCACTTTTTGTCCCTTAGTAATTTATTGTACTATAATTTATAAAATATCCAGGCGGTGGTTTAAATTTCAAGCGCTTCATACATTTCTGTGTCAGATCTGACATTTACCATAAATAAGGTTTGGATTCTACCCACCTGACCTTACATGCTACATTGGGCTACCCTTTTTTAACAAATCTTTAGAGATGACAGCATTTTCCTTCCCTACTGATCTACCTGGAGCATTATATCTTGCCCCTCCATAGTCAATAATGACATTTTTTTCATTCCTGATTATGTCTGAGAAAAATAAGATACTGAGAGGCAGGACTGCTGTTAGCACAGAACTAGAACGAGAATGACAAAAAGGAGGCACTCAAATACAGAGAACACCGCAGGGAAAAAAAAGACAAAGCAAAAGGAAGAGATGAAAATGTCAGTAGCTAACAAGGGAACATGGATTTCCATTCAGTGAAGTTGAACACTACAATAAAAATACTGAGCAAATAAATACCACCGTTTTCCCTAGAGGTAGAAATTTTCAAAAGCACCCACAGGAGACAAAAACACACATTTCCCTGAACGCAAATGCATTCATCACGATGTATTCACTCTCCCTCCTGCAGCCAGGAGCAGGACTGAGTAGTCCTGGCCCTAACCCTGCAGGGCTGCCTTGAACCGGTTGTGCAGCCTGCTGCCAAGATGCATGACCTCTCCTCTCACTGACCCTCCACCAGAGGGGTGACTGTTACCTTATTTAGCTCAAATACTTTTCAGAACAAACTGGTGAACAAAAGAACCGGGGTCAAACTCCTCCTGACACCCTGACAGGACAATATCCAATGCTGCAGTGGTACCATACACTGCCCTGGCCACCACTGAGAGCCCACAGACAGGTGAACCTTTGGCAGTCATGAAATCTCTGTTCTCAGCTAATCACAAAGCATGACTCTCTTCCTTCATACTAAAAATAACCACTGACTACCAGGACAAATATGTTGAGACAGTAAGATCAACTGATTCTTCTGCCAGTGTATGTGCTGGATGTGGCACACATTTTGTTTGGGCAGGTGCACAGTGTGCTCCCCTCGGAGAAACTGAACTGTACATAATTTAGTCACTTTTGACAAGTGCATTTCTTCTACTCACTGCAGTCCATCTGTTATTGTGTCATTTTTTTGGTTCTCTCTTTATTGATGTAGAGCATGCTTGTTGGTTTTGTCAGATACTCAGTTACAGCTATTGTGCAGCAATTGTTATAAATTCAACTGTGTCATTTCAATTCACCTTTAAAAATTATCCCCTCCTGCCTATTTCATCAAAAAATAACCTTCTCAAGACTGATCAATTAAGTCTGGGAACATTTAGCTGTCTCCAATTGGACTATAACTGGATAATAACAGATTACTAATAAAAGAGATGTCCATTTTTAATCGTTTTTAAATAAATAAATATGATAAATTGTGCTAGTGAATTAAATGTTTGTCTTACTGCTAGCAAATCCGAAAAGCTGTTAGAGGTTTTAAAAGTAGCATACCTGCAAATATGAAGACAAAAAGAGATCTGTGTAACTATGCTACAGAAGACCAGCCAGATGTCACACAACAGGCAGATTTCAGGAGTTTACATAAAGCATCAACTCCCAGTGGGAAATTTACTGCAATTTACCCATTACTGGGCAGGTGCCTTTGGGGGGGGTAAAAACTGGAGCATCTCAGCTCCTGGAAATGCAGTGGAAGTTTGGTTACATTTTCAAAGCTATCTTCAGGTCTGAAAAGAAAACCACTGGAAAAAAATGCAGCATTTTAAAATCTATGGCAATTACAGCATTTTTTTTCATGCTTGGGTTAGCAGTGCTGAATAGTGCCTGTGCCAGCGAGATTCTAGTCTTGACTTAAATGTCTGAAGACCAAAGTAAAGTCTAGACTATGGCAAGTTTAGTAAGAGCTCAAGTAACTGGCAGAGATAATCCTGGTCGGAGGGGATCCCAGCAGGTCTGTGATCCAGCCTCTCTGAACCTGTTGAGAGCAAGGCCCATTCAAACAGGCTGCTCTGGGCCACCTCCAGTCCAGCTCTATGTTACCTACAAGGATGAGATTCCACCGCCTCTCTGGGCAAACTCTTAGCACAGCTACTAAGCAAATCTTAACACAAAAAGAAATAGCACCTCAAAACATAAAAAGATCACTGATGAGAAAAGGAAAATTTTCACAGCAATACTGAAGTGAGTCAGGTCAGCTGTATGCAAATAAACACATAACATAGAGACATTGACTACAGACATAAAGGGGTGTTTTATTTTCATTTTGCTACGTGCAGAGTTTGGGAAGAGAAAATAAGTGACCATCATGACAACTTGAATTGATTTACTTTGAGAAGGGAGAGGATAAATTCACTTTTGTTTAAGCTGGATTCAGTTGCCTGCTATCCTCATTTTCATTGCCTTTATATGTGCAAGGATAGCAATGTGGAGAAGAGGAGGTACATCATAACCAGCTCTAGTGAGAGCAGATGTTTGGGAGGAAAAGAAGATGCACTGATCAATTATCTAAGCATGGGACACAGAGAAGCATTTCTCAACATGTGTCCCACATTGTTACCTCCCATTTTTTCATGTAAATATTAGAAAGGTCAACACAGAGAGAAATCCTCATACTTGCTGGCTGAGTCACACCCATGTGAAATGTATAATAAGATCAGTATCTATAATGAATGTTTACAGTGTGCCAGATGCAAAGATGATAATCTTGTGTCAGTCAGGACAAACTAGAGTTATTTCTGTCTTCCTCACATTCAAAAGTCTGAGTTCCTGCCCCCTTCCCACCAATTCAGGTTTTACTTCATACTTTCTGCATTTCTGGTCGTGATTGTCCTGACTGCTTTTTCACAGAAACATAAGGTTTTGCATTTTCAGTTGTTGGACTGGTGGTAGCATTTGGCCAGTTTCTCATCTGGTATAAAAAGTCATAGGCCTGTAGATTGGAAAAGAATGAATTTACACCAGATATCCATCAGACCTACAATGTGACACACTGTTTTGTAAACTGTGATGGTAGGCAGTTCATGAGCGGATCAGCCCACACTGAGGACAGAAAGCTTGCAAACCATCACTGAAAATATGCTGTCTCTCCTCGGGAATCAGAACCCCTATGGATTACAGTAAACCTTGCACAAGTATCTCACAAGTCACCAGCTGGAGGAAAAAGTATTCCTGGCTGCCAGTATTCAACTAATTTTGCCTCGCTGTTGAAGTGGATGATGGTACTATGTGAAATTTATATAAGTTAATATATTGCCAAGTTACGATATTGATTTCCACTGTGGAAAAGGTAACACATGATGAGATCAAAAAAACTGGAACTGTTCCTGCACTAATGTATATCACGTTACTATACCTCGCTTATAAAGAGAATGGCAGAGCATGAATTAAATAAAGAATGTATGAACAAAATTAATGGTACTTACTATTTATTTTGTGATGACAAGTAACTTAAGTAACGCATATAGAGTGCTTATAATATTTTCAAGTGTCTAGAGAAGTTACTATCTATGCAGTAAGTGGATACCCGGCTGCAGCTACTGCAAATGCACGGGAGGTCAGAGCAGGTGGGCTAAGACAGGGACTGTGTGTGGTGATTCCCCGGGAGCACGCTGCCCACGTTGCCAGGTTGTGCTGCCTGACCCATGCAATAGTCAGACACATGCAGGAGGATTCCTCTCCCCCAGCCTCTGACTCACACACCTGAGCTGTTTGCCCTGTGCTCCTTTTATAGCCATCCGGGAGAAAAGGACAATTTAGGGCACAGTTCATCTTGTCTGAAGAAGTTTTCCTCCACTGACTGTAAAAGAAAACTAAGGTGACCAAAAAAATAGAGTTAATCATCATCAATCCTCTTGCTATCTGAGAAAGGACAGGAAACAGAAAAAATGTGTTCAGTAACACAGGGAGAAACTGTCTTCTTGCAGTGGTTTGAGTTTAGGATGAGAAAACAATGTTACCTGATGTCTGTTTAAGAGACTCATACAAAGCAGTTGAAGAATTTATTTAGTTCCTGAGTGACAGGTAAACACAGTGGAAATGCCTCCTCAGCAATGTGCAGATAACCTTGTTAAAGCCTCCTCAGACACTGAAGGATTTCAGGCTCCTGATTTACAGGCTCACTCCAGAAATGGGTCAAGGCTGGGACATCTGCCTGGGTCATTTAACTGGGTGACAGGGAACAACCCTCAGATGTGCCAATGCCTTGAGCTGAGGATTCCACTCAGTGGCTAAGCTCTCCCTTTCACTGCTTTATTTTTCTAATGAAAGGAAGTCTGATTTTAACAAATCCTACTCTTTGAATGTATTTAAGTTAGTAACTGTGAGGGATTTCACCCATGCAAACTCTGCTCTTGTTGTCTGAGCAACAAAACATATCTGTGGCACACACGCCTGGTTTAGCTAGATAGGAACCAAAGCACAAACAAATCCTTACCAAAAACTGTGAGGCAAAGTTTAGCTAACTGCCTGAAAATCAAAAAATCACAACAATCCTCAGCAGATAGCAGCTAATTTTCCAGGACAAATGGGCATCACTCTTACCCCTATTATCACTAGGCCACTTACGAGAAGCAATGGATTATTTTTTCCTATATACTATAATCCAGCATTTGTTAGATTTACAGACTAGGGTTGTCAAAAAGTACCAAAAATGACAAGAATCTCTTATACTTTGCTAAAGAAATGGACCTATGCTGACCTATAACATTCTCGAGCGCTCGTAAACTGGGTGAGAAGATGACTGCATTTGAACTGCTGGCTCAAGCAGCAGAGATTTAGGTCCCACAGAGAGACCATTTACCATTAAGGCAGAGCAGGTGACAAAACTATGTGCTTTTGTTTATGCTGACTGAATACTTTTACTTACAAGGACTTTCCTAGAAAGAAAGCCATTTTTGGATGGATCATTGTGGAGAAAACAATTGCAGGGGCACAAGAGAAAAGAGCTATCAACACAGTGGAACCAAAAGCACATCATCATGGAACAGCAGCTGCTAGAGAGCACAGCAAAGACTAAAGGCCATCCCAGAGTAGAAGGAAAAATGGATAAAAGAAACCAAGACCAAAATATGTTTTGTCAACTACTTCCGGAAGGATACAAATCTTTGGAAGCACTGATACGGATGTCTTCAAAAGATCCCACCCATCTACATCACAAGATGAAGATGTGAAAGATTAATAAAAACATCACAGAGTAGGGGAACACTGAATATTTGCTTGAGGGCCCTCTGGTGAGCCAGGGCACTGCTCAGATCAGTGACTCTGTTTGTGGTGGTCTTGTTGAAGCCCCAAGTTTCCTTCCAAGCCTGTCACAAAGCAGCAAGGTTAACACATGGATACAATTCTGGCCCAATTTCTGTACATAAAGACTTTCTCAGGAGCAGTTTACAGATGACAGAAAGAGGAGATTCCCCCCATTCCACATTGATACTTCAAGCAACATTAAGTAAACAGACAATAATTTGATTTCTGCAGCCCTTGGGTATTAGATCCCACATGACCTATCAAGCCCCTCTGTTTCCTACTGCCACCAGGAGGGGCAAACAAAAATCCCAGGACTAGGAAACTCAAGAACTAGAACACATTGTTTTCTGCATCATTTCAGTTTCTCACGCACAGACAGAGGAAGGATTGCTAACACTAGTTCATAATTAAAGTAGCATCAGGAGGCACATCACAACATTAAGGTACCGTCAGCCAGCACAGCCCACCAAGGTAATTTTAACCTAAGGACCCACTTCACGGGTGATTTCATTAAAATAGGGGCTTTTTCAGTCCTCATCAGAGACAAAGTAGCTACAGGATATGTCTGCAGAATGATAGGAATTGTTCACCATTTCACTAAACAGTGCCAGAAGTGCTCCTGGATGTCTGAGATTTCCAGCACCACCAGGTGTGATTTTAGAAACAACCCACCAGATCCTCAGCCAGGACCACAGTAAACAGGATGGAGTCTTGCAGGAAGAAGAAATCTCTGCTTAAGGAGCTTTATGTTAAAAAAGCATACACATATGGGGCATGAGATCAAGGTATCTGCAAATATAATAGCAAATACATACTTGATTCAGAGTAAGACAAGGGATGAAGATTATGTATGATTACTCTTCCAATGCCATTAATTTGCCTGAATTTTATCCATTTAATACACTGTTGGGGAACACTGTAATTCTCTTTTCCCTGCCAGTAAACTGCTGCTGCATTTGTGATCAGAATCACAAAGAAACACATTTTTATGGTGATGGAATTGCTGTATTTCATGTCTCAAAACCATAAATGCTACTTTGATTAGTATGCAAAATGGTTAATTTTTTGCACACTTTGTAAGTGTAAATATTAAAAATTGCTGAGCCTCCAAAACATTTTAAGCAGTTACTTGTAATCTTCAAGGAGGCAGCAAAAATCCCAGGAGTGACTCCTGGTGCTACCAGATATTGTTTTGTGTAAAATATTCAGGGTTGGTTGGAATCTAGCTCCTCTAAGAAGAGAGAAGTGAAACACCAGGAACTCATAAATATGGTTAAATGACCCAGCTGCTACTGCTGACAGTTACATTGGCACAAAAGACATCCCTGCTGCATAGTTTAACAAATTTGTAGAAATAAGCTCTGTCATTATAATCACTTTTACTCATGCTACTTCAATCCACTTCAGAGTTGCATCAATTTACTGGCAATTGGTTACAAAGCTAAACAGTCAATACAAAACTTCTCTGTAGGTCAATCACACATAGTACAGTGACTCCAGTAAGTCCAGTAAAGGAGGGAAACTAGCCCAGAATTTTCCAAAAGCATTAACTAAAACGCTGCACTTCAATGTCACCTTTTAGCAGGGTGTCTTGAGTGCCTTGTAAGCATTTAACAGAGAGAACCTCCCACAGACTGTGAGGTAGGTTAGCAGTGCAAATGATTTTGCATGCCAAGAAAAGACAAAGAAACGTTTCCAGGATATTAGTTTAAATGGTCACATAAAATACATTAAAAAAGCCCTAGACATTTTCTGTCCCTGTTCTGGTTCTACGGTGTGATCAAGCACGTGATCCTTCAGCTTCATTTTGACAGCCAGGCAGAAGATGAAGTAGGAGTTCAGAAAACCACAGAACAATGCAGCAGATCTCAGCAAATTTGAGAAAATATAGTCATAATAATAAAAAGGGAAAAAGGTTCAGTGGTCACTCAGCATCGCATATTTAGGGGTAGTTTTTGTCAGAAAGTAAAGCAGTTGATGTTAAATACCTATTTGCAACAAAACTGTTTAACTTGACATGCTGTGTCACCAGTATCAAAACGGATTTCTTGCCAACACATTCTTCCATTTCACTGTATGTAACCAATACAAACAATGTAAGCTCCCTGGTACCAAAAAAAGACTTTCTGCATTGTGAAAAAAACGATGCTTTGGCACTGAGAGGAAGACAAAACAGAGGTACATATAGAGTCCACAGGGACCCAAATGGTAAAAGAAATATTTGAACTGTCACTGAGATCCAGCTTCAGGCAAAATTAGGATTACTCCTTTCCTGTACATAGATAAAGGTAAGAGTCTTCCTCCCCAGAGAGGCTTAAAGAGGTGGCATGTTAGCAGTCTCAAGGAAGCCCCACGACCGTGGACAAGCAGCTGAGCTGATGTCTGGATGTTGGTGGCTGCCTGTGTTGGCTGTGCACGATGTGCAAAGCTGCCATATGCTGCACGGCCCAGCCAGGGTCTCAAGCTGCTCCTCCACAGGAGGATCTCCATCTGTACCCCCGCTGCATGTGCCTTCACGCTGAGGAATTCCAAAAGGGCTGCCAAGATCCGTAAAAAGTAATATCTCTGCTCTCTTGTCAGCGTTGGCAAAAACAAGGTCTGCATTCCTTTGACTGTGGGCTCTTTGGAGCAGGAATAGGAAACACAAGTGCTACCATTAATATTTGTCCTCAGAATGCTGAATAATGAAGTAGGACTTGCCCAATAAAAACATTCATCTTCACAGTACTTGAACATAACTTCTCATTTCAGGTGGGTACCCAGCATCAGGGCTCTGCCAGGTTGGAAGGTACGCGGTATTCTGTCTTCAGCAAAAATGAAAGAAATTTTTGATAAAAATCAAAGTTGCACATTTAGCCATCTCAAATTAGATCACAGTACTCGGAGAGGGTGAGTGTCTACTCCATCATTTTGCCCAGCTGGGCAGCAGGAGGTACTCCAGCACCTTGTGTAGGTGTATCACATGCCCACTTCAGAAACCAATCAGGTATTAAATGCAGCAAAGTGTAGTAGAAATCTTGGCCAAACTCTCTCCAGGCAACCATTTCACCACTGACAGCAGCTGTCATAAGAAGAGGTCCCCAGGGCTGCAGTCAGGCTTGAGCACTACGTGGCTTGGTGGGACACAGCACACATGGATACAGCCCATGGAAACACAGCATCACCTCCCAGCCCGAAGAGACACATCAGCAGGACTTCTCTCTGTGCTGCCGTGCCACGGCCAGCAAAATCCCAGTGGCTGCTTAGCCACAGGACCAGACACAAGCTCAGACTTTACTACCATCCTAAATTGTCACCAGGTGGGCAGATTTACTAAAGGACACTGTAACCTGGCCAGTCATTCTAATCCTGCCAGCCTATTTGGCAGTCGTCTGACATGCACCTCTAAAGACAAAGCAGTGAAGAGATTTAAATGTCATTGTGAAGCAAAATCTGCAAGGCAGCAAGGTACCAGCTCTACTTTGGATAGAGAAACACTACAGCATTTGCTAAACCAAAGAGAAAAAAAGAATTCCTCTTTCATACAGCAGGAAGAATCTGGTTATTACAGCTCGCTTGTTACCGCTAAGTAGAAGGCAGAAACGAGCACTTGGCTGTATGCAGAAGAGAGCATTTTGCACTTGATTGTGTCAGATGCTGAAAAGCAATTTGAGACACCAAACAGATTTTACAACCAGTTTTGAAGATGGGATGAGGCTCTTCTGCTATCGATTGCATACACTTTGCACAAGGCGCTTCTCCAGGAAGCTTCTTATATTTTTCTTGCACAAAGCACGTGCGAGAGCAGCCACCGAACACCCTCATCCC
The DNA here is from genome assembly GCA_026261815.1 of Monarcha castaneiventris obscurior. NCBI lineage: Eukaryota > Metazoa > Chordata > Aves > Passeriformes > Monarchidae > Monarcha > Monarcha castaneiventris. The sequence continues at coordinate 2,443,230 of JAMPIT010000350.1, read as the reverse complement.
TAGGAAACCCTTCCCGCGTTCTCTCCAGGCATACATGCAGTAGATCCCTCTTCGATCCCCTGGATAATCACTCTGCAAATCTCTCCCCAGCTCTCTCTGATACCCATCCAGCAAAACCTTCAGAAATCCATCCAGCAAAACGTCCTTTAGGTTTCCCCACGAAATGCAGGCAGCAGACCGCCTTATCGCTCCAGCACATCCATGGAGCAGCACCCGGGAAATCCATGCAGCAAAGCCCTCTGACTCCACCGAAGAGCACCCAGAAAACCCTTCCCGAGCTCCCCGGGACAGCTGTGCAGCGGCGCTCCTTACCTACCCCGGGCATCCAGGCAGCAGCCTCCCGGTGCTGCCGGGACACGCGTGCAGCAGCGCCCCGAGGACCCCGGGTGACCCACCCGGCTGAAGCCTCTCAGCCGCACCGGGCACCGCCGCACTCCCCGCTCCCCGGGGAACGAGCCCTTCCCGCCGACAGCCCCGGCTCCGCCAGCGGCTCCCCCGACCCCGGTTCCGACAGCGGCGAGCAGGACGCAGGGAGACGGCGCGGCGGAGCGCCGGATGGGGCCGCGCTGACCTGCGGTGCCCCCCGCGAGAAGCTCCGGGACGGGGGCGCGGGCCGGGAGGCGCTTTCCCGTGCGTTCTCCGGGGGCGGCCTCACCTTCTTGCTGTCGGCGGCGGCGGCGAAGCCCCTGCTCTCGCCGCTCACCGAGGACGAGCGGCCCGGGCCGAGGTGCTCCTGTTGCGGGGACATCACGTCCATGCAGCCCCGCGCCGCCGCCCGCACCATGGACAGGGCGCGCCGCGCCGCGCCACGCCCCCCCGCGGCCACGCCCCCGGACACGCCCCCTGAGAGACACGCCCCAGCCCGGCCACGCCCCCTCCCGGGCCCGCTCCGCGCAGAGGGGTCTGGCAGAGGGCGGGGGAGGGAGGCGATGCGCATGCGCGGCCCCCGTTGTGAGGCGCGGGGGCGGAGGGGGGCGCGGCGGGAGTGAGGGGAAGCGGGAATGGGGCGGGCGTGACTCGGTCAGGGCACTGCGGGACGTGGTGCAGGGACACAGGGCTGCGGGACGTGTGGTGCAGGGACAGAGCACTGCGGAGCTGCTGCAGGGTCCCGGCAGTGGGGCGGGGGTTGCGCGGCCCCAGGAGCGTGGTCCCCCGTGGGTACCTGCAGCAGCCAGCTCAGCTCGGGACGTGCATGGCTCTCCCCAGAGCCCTCCCGCGGGAGGGTTCCCATCTGAGGAGCAAGCAGTGGGTTGGGTGCAGGTGTGGGGGTCTCTGGTGCAGAGGAGAATGATGCAGACCATGGCATCACAGGCTCCCGGTCCTCTGGGGGAGGCCAGGGGGATGCCGCCGTGCTCCAGAAAGCCGTGGGCAATAAGGAGGAGGAACCACTAGTTCCGCTAATGGATGGTGTTGGCTCACGAACGAATGGTTGTAAGTAGGCTATAAATAAATCTCAGCTGGAGAAGGGAAGAAAGCGTACTGATCGTACTGATCTTAAGAGGAGGAGGTTGTGGAGGATCCCTGCCAGCCAGGAGCAGAAGGTGTAGCTGTCTGGATGGTGGTGGTTTGATACAGCTGTCACGTTGGTCCATTATTGATTAAACTCTCATTAAACATGGTGTCTTCAACAGCAAGGGGCTACTCTTGATCACCCAGGAGGTTCTTTCTAACCCTTTCTACACTTTGTAAGGGATATTTTTATTTCCAGCCTTTCTAGCTGTTACAGATTCTACATGCATTTTCTCCCACATCGATCAAGAAAGAAAAAGCAGAAAAAGCGATCCTTCCATCTCATGTGCAGCTTTTCAAAACTACCGCTTTCCTTCTGCAAGAAGAGTTTTTACATCCCTGTGGTAATTGGATTGGGAATAGATTCAGCTTTAACAAGGTTACTTTTCATCTAGAGAACCCAACTGGTTCTCCTCTGGAAGCGCAAATGGATGTGCTGCTTCTGCAGCTTGGTGGTGGTGACTCTTGCCATATATGACTAAAATAGTAGTAAATGATGAATTTGGTTCCATGTTACATAGCTACTCTGGATGCATTATTTAGGCTCAGCATGTCCATGTATTAGTGCTTCAGCGATCTCTTTGTTGAGATTGATGTGGGCATCTGCCCTCTCCTTGTACCCTCATTTCTGCAAGTCAGTGAAATCATGTAAGTAAGGAAAGATGAAATATTTAAGTCTGGAATGCATTATGAGTTCTTCTGCCTCCTCAGAAGCACTGGGGTTTTGTGGATCTGACTTGACTTTCCTCCCTACTGTATGACTGACCAATTAAAAAAAATGACAGATCTCTCTGACCACCAGGAAATAGCTCTTGGATGGCACTGTGCCTGTGTGTCTGATTTCAGAAAGCCCAGCAGGCTGCCCCTGATATCCTTGGGAATGCAGCGGATGGTTAGGGCAGAGCTTTGCATGCAGTGTGTGTGTTAATGTGTCATGAGTTGCACCATGTCCTCTTCATTGCATTTGTAAGGTCTTTCAGCTGAAGTGTAAAAACCTTGAAATGATGCATTCTGGGTGTCTGTACTAATTTACAGACAGATGGCCATTCATCACTGAGGCAAAATAGCATAGAAAAAAGCCTTCTGAATTTTTAAAGCATGAGTCTCTGAAAACCATGATGTCAGCTAATTTGTGCACCTCTGGGCCTTGGCGCAGGCCAGGCGTCAGCCCAGCTGCGAGTGCCCATCCCCACACACAGTGCAGGCCTTGTGCTGGTGCTCTCACAGCATCTCCCATCCTTCCACTCCCATCCCTTCGGTCGTGTCCCTGTTTCTCCTCCTTCGCCTTCTTCCACCATGCCAGTCCTGGGAGGGGTTAGCAGCAAGAGGGGAATAAGCAGGGTCGTGGGCTTCCCCTGGCATGGTACCCAGGTATATAACATGGGGACAAGCACCCAACCCAGCGGGATGCCATCCCCAGGCAGGTCTTTGAGTTTCTGTGAGAGGGCTAAAAAAAGATTCATCAGGGTAGAAAGGAAATGTTGAAAATGTCTATTCAAAGCCCAGAATATATTTAGCGATTTGGCAACCTCCTTTCCAAAATCATTTGCAAGTGATATTCTCAGTGACGTTTTGGAAACAGGGCTGTACATATGAGTTTATTTGAAAAGGAAATGTTGCATAAGCTTTCCGAAATGCTTGCACGTGCATAGAGGTATTCTTTTATCTACTACTATGAGCGCATTTCCTACACTCTTCGTTGAATACTGACTGTTTCACCTACTCACAGAGGCAAATAGATCAAAATCTTGCCATTTTGTGACAAAGATGGAGGGTCTTTCTTCTCTTCAAAGCACAGATATGTTTACATATGCAAACATACAGCCAGCATGCTTTTGTTAGCTTCTTTTCTGGAGCCAATATGTCCATACCTTTCCTTAACCTCCTTTGCCAGAAAAGTAGACAGGAAGTTTAGTGCAGGAGGTGTGAACTGGCAGGAGTGACTGGGAGGGAGCAGGAGCCTCCCTTCCCTTTGCTGGAGCACAAATGACCAGGAGGAAGCATGCAGAGTACAGTAGCAATCTAGAGGCAGCCTGGAGCACCTTGCCTGGTGTGACACGAGCAGGAAGTGGGTCCCAGGCCTTATCGTGATTAATCTCAAAGGGTAAAAATAAATTAACCCACTAAGAACTGCAAAAAATGGGAAACAGGAAAAATAGGTTTTCCAAAAGACTGTTCAGAGCTTAACCAACAGTTTCTTTCTGCCAGATCAGGAGTTTGTTTATTGGTTTTCTTTTGGATTTTGAGAGGTCCTTGAAAATTGGGGGTGTGATCAAGGCTGGGGACAGGATGCAATTGCAGCCTGTGCAGAATTCCTAGAACTGCCTCTGCCTGATGATTAACTTGCCTCCGTGCAGAGATTCCCAGTGGGAAAACTACCAGCTCCCTCAGTGTTTGTCCAGGGTTGCAGAAAATCCCACGTGGGCTGGTGTGGGGCCAGGCACGAGGACAGGGCTGTTGCTGCCCAAGCCTCCCCAGTCCTGCCACCCCACAGCACAAAGCAGGCACACTGTGACATTGCCCAGGCTGTGGGGCACCTACTGGGTGTTGCTTCTCGTGACACCAATGCTCTCAGGGTTTTGACGTCATCCTGGATATTTCTGGCCCATATTGTTCTGAGCAATGAAAAGACGAGGTGTGTAATTGCACCAAATCATCCTTAAACTGCGCCATCATAACCACCAGCTAAAATCCTGCTTGAGCCCTGCCCCCCCCAAAAAAGACATATGAGGCTCAGAAAATAACATGCATGTTCATAGAAAGATTTTCTTTCTGTTGCCTTGACCACAGTGTTGTGTGAAGAAAAATACCAGAGAGACAGGGGGAGAATTGGGACAGAGAAATATATGGGTGTTGTAGGAAAATCACGTTTGTACACAAGACGGGAGAATTATTCATGGCAAACCCATCCAGGTGGAAATATGACCCCTGTAAATCTGCCACATCAGAGAAACCCACAGTGAACTGTTAGCAAATGCAAGATACACAGGCTGCTGCTACCTCTGGGTTTTATGAGCTTTCCAAGCACGTTAGCACTAGCAGACATCCCTTTCCAAAAAAATTATGATATCTGAGGAACTGTGTGAGGCTAGAAATGAATGAACAGTACTTAACTTGCACTAAAACCCCATGGTTCTAGCAGATCTGCCCCAAAAGTGTGCATTTGCCTGGACACTAATTTTATGAATCTCACAAGTACCCCATGCAATTAAAGACATGAAGTTGATGTGAATTGGAAACTCCAGAGGCAGTTATATTTCAGTGAGAGCTGATGCAATGACTTTCTGTTTTAATATCCCAGTACCTAGAATCTTGTGCTGCTCGTGCATTGTGAACAGCTAAAAATAGGACCATATCCCAGACAGATTGTAGTTACTCAGATGGAGAAAAGCTGAGCTGAAATGAAAGCTTGGAGAAGGAGAACAGAATGAATGGGATGGATGCTGGAACTCAAAACAGGAGCTTTTAGTGGCAGGTATTTACCCTACAGTGTGAATCTTTCTTTGCTCATCTTCACAGTGTTTATTGCTGCTCCTTTCCCAAAAGGCTGTGGTAAGCTGAGAGCATCCTCCATGCTTTGTGGTCTCAAAGGGTTTGGGTAGAAGGTGGCCCAGATACCAAGTCCTGCCCTTCTGGTTTTGATAGCAGACTGCTAATAAAACTGTAAAATGCTATGTGAATAGCTGCTTAGTGGAATTCATGAACATCCTGGGATTCAGGCCACAGCAGTTATTAATGTTTTGTGGAGGTAGCATCACATTAACAGGAAGCACCCCATTCTGTCCCTTCCCAAGCAATAAAGTTTGCAGGGCCTTTTGTGCCAGATGCTCTGCCTTGGAGGCTCCATAAGGGCTGGGAAACACCTCACTTGGGCCATTCTGCCAAAGCTTGTCAAATAAACAGAGATCTACCCTCTTTCTCTATTCCAGAAATACAGGTGGTCTCATGTGAATGTGGTGTCCAAGTATGCAGCATGTGGCGTTTTTCCAGCAGCAGGGATGAGTGTGCACACTGAATGGGGAGCCCAGCTGACCACTCTGGTGTAGAAAGAGGCACAGGGCAGTACAGGGAGAGTCTGAGCGCTGGGTGCTCCACTGTGGCCCTCTAGAGCCATCCTCTCATGGGTACACCTGGTGCCCAGATACGAGGGAAGACTTTTATGTCCCAGCCTCATGGATGAACCAACCGATGATCCTACCAATTCTTATCCCCTTCAGCCTTATTACATATGCTCTGTGAAATTCAGTCCAGCACATCAAAAGGAAGTTTGCCTTTGAAGGGCTGCATGCTTCCTGCATGCAAACAGTGCTCTGATTTAATTAAGTTTGATTTTATAATCAGTGCAGTTAAACCAGTACGATGCTTGGGAGCAAATATGGCTGGCATAAGTATCTCAATGTGTATATGGCCCAGTATCAACACCTCCCAGAAGCAAGTGACATTGGAATTTTCCTACCATGCACATTTTCCCTGTTTTTCCTATATCTTACCTCTCATTTTTATGCCTTATTTCTTTTGTTCACACTAATACACTCATAAGATTGTTTATTTTTGGCTTCTCTGCACTGAAGATTTTCTTACTGTCCTTGTCCAGCAGTCTTTCAACTGCAAATTGTGAGGCAAAGTTGAAAGTCAGTAACAGGATATTCATCCAGGAGGACCTCACAGAGGAGCTAAGTATTAGACATGAAAGGATAGCATTTCATTTAAGATAAGGCCTAATCTCTTCCCTTTGTGTGCAACATTTCCGAACTTAATCTGAGTGCTTGTGCCTGGAGCCGTTTAACTTTGCTCTCAGGTAGGTGTGTAGTGGTGGGAACACACAGAGCTGAAACTGCAGCTTAATCCTGAGTACAAAAGGCAGGTGCCATTAAGAGAAAGGAGACTGACCTTAGGAAACATCTACTAAGTGTTCAAATATGGGCAGAACACACATCTCTTCAGTGTAAGCTGGAGCCTTATTGGATCTCAATGTACCCATCACACTACCTGAGTCCTGGAAAACCCACGGTCCTCAGCACCCACAGTGATACTCAGCATCAGGGTTTGTTTCTATTCGTATCCAACATATTCTTGAGAAAAACCATTCTATCCCCTAAACTTTGGTGGGGGAGGGTGTTTTCAGATGCTTGTCCCAAAATTACAGTTGAGAAGCATGGTTATCAGCATACAGATCATAAATAACCTGCACTGTTTTTTGTGTTCCAGCCAGGTGTTGCCAACAGACTCCCTGGAGCTCCACAAAGCGCTGGCCACATAGACAGCCAAATCCCCACTTCAGTGGTTTGAGGCACAGAGTGATAAATTAGGTAACATGAGACAGGTTGGCATACAAGGGGCAGGTGAGAATTATACATTCATAACAGAAACGTTTACAGTGACTAGAATGGAAAGTTATTGAGCTTGCACTAAGAATAGAGCATCTTTGTTTTATGGCTGATGGGACTTAAATTTATTGCAAGCAGAAACTGGACTGTTGACATTGGCACTTTAGGAAACATGAAGGAAGCTCCCATGAACAGGGGACCCTTTCGAGTGTAACATACACTCATCCATAAAAGTTGTCATGTTATCTTCCTTGCTCTGTATCCATTTCAGGCATCACTTTCTCTGTCTCTCTAATTCACAACCCAGACAGTTTTTACCGTGAGTGTGTTAAAGAACCCTGAGGGCCATATTTTTCATGAGTTTGTTTTTAACATGCTGATGGATTGTATTGTACTTCTGATCCCACCCTGGATTCACTATTTTCCATTCACCACAGAGGATTTCTTTTCCTAATAGCTTGTGGGACTGTCAGGCTGTGAATGACAAGCATTAAAAAAATGATGGACAAGATTTTTAGTTGTCCTTTCATAATACACTGCAAAATGTTTCACTGCAAGACTAGGATGCTTTCAAAAGTGATTCAGATGAATAAAAAATGAACTAGACATCCTCCCACTCACTTGGGATCCAAAAGGAAACAGCTCTATTTTTCTTAAAGAGTGTTGAATTACTCCATATAACCTGATGTACATATCTTCAGCCTCTGTAAGCCCAGACTTCATTGCATTCCATCGAGCAGGGTCTTGGTCCTCCTGCCTGCCTTGGCCATAACAGCACCCCTAGCATTTTACAGATTGAACGGTCTGTAACACGAGTGTGGTGGGTTGACCCTGGCTAGATGCCAAGTGTTCACCAAAGCCACTCCATTACTCTTCTCCATCGCTGATGGGCTCATCCTTGGCCAGTGGTGGGTCTGTCTTGGAGCCAGCTGGCATTGGCTCTGTTGGACATGGGGGAAGCTTCTGGCAGCTTCTCACAGAAGCCACCCCTGTAGCTTACACACACACACTACCAAAACCTTGCCACACAAACCAAATACAGTGAGGGCTGGAATTCCTGGCTCTTCTGTCTGATATGGACAGTGAGGACTGTCAACCTCCAGATGGAGTTTGGGTTTTACTGCAGGGTGTAATTTCTAGAAAGGGGAGGCCAACAGGAGCAAGGCAAAGGAGTGCTCAAAGTCTTTGCCAGGCTCCTACCACAGTCACTCTGCCTCACAACTGCTACTTAGAGCATCCTAATGTTTTAAGGAAAAAAACAATGTTTTCAGAGTGTATCCAAGCTGTTCCCAACTCCAACACAGTAACTGTGAGAAGCAGACTTAGGAAGGACTTAAGAAGATCACCTAACCTCATCATCAGGCAGGTTAACCTGTGTCTTTCCTCAATTACTTGTTCTTAGAAATGAGGGGTGATGGGGATGAGTGGCCTCCCTTCTGAGCCTGTCTCTTCACTGTCTCCTCAGCTGGGAGCTATTTTCCCTGATGGCTGACTGAAACCGTCTCCTCCTCAGTTAAGCCTATGACAACTTGTCCTAAGCCCAGGGGATATGAACAGAGTTTATTCTTTCCTCGTTAGAGCTACCTTCTACATATTTGGACACTATGTCCCCACAACCCTTATTTCTAGACTAAACAATACCAAATCCTTCAGCTTTCCTTGCAGTCGATGATTCCTGGTCCTCCGATCTGTCTTGTTTTCCAAATTCTTTCCATTTTGGTACATTTCCTTTCTAAATCATCATTTCCAAAGCAGGATATGTTTTGTTTGCAAGGATGATGTGCACATGTTTCTCTTCCTTTCACACCCCACTTCCAACCCAAATGTTTCCTTGCTTTTTTATTAACTGAAGACAGGTGTAGCTGTGGGGAGAGGTATGGAGAGGTTGGCAGTCCATCCTTAATGTTTTACAAAAATATTTGTTACTCTCTGTGATATGGAAAGCCATTTAACAAAGTAAAATATATTAGTTTTACATTTCCTAAGTGACATTATAACTGTCGAACTCAAAAAATATACACAAAGGTGTTAAAATATTTGAATAGCTTAAGTTCAGGTGAGATGCCACCAGATATTCCTAACACACTTACTTTTCAATATGAAAGCTGTGACCCAGCTTTTCTTCTGAATCATCAGGATATGGGCCCTAGTTATCAAGCAAAGCTAAATGGTTATTGCCTTTAAATTAATAGAAAGGATATTGCTACTGAAGTGCACACATATGGGTGGAAAGCTAAGATGTAGGACAGTAATGGGCTTGAATTATTTTAGGATTCAAGCTTGAGGGGGAAAAAAAAGGGTTGGTACTGTAATCACAGAACCATGGAATGGTTTGGGTTGGGAGAGACCTTAAAGGTCTTTCAGTTTCAATGTCTCTGCCAAAAATGCCAGGTCCTTCAAAATAAAAGTTTCATAAACTTTGTTAAAAATTAAACTTTTTAGATCACAAAGTAGGAAGAAAAAATCCAAAAAGCAGTTGACGCATTTTGGAAGAAAAATTCCTTCAGATAGCTGGAAGAGTGAAAATGTTCATTGCCATGAATGCAGAGGATTTGGGCCAGAGTAACAGCAGAGAGGACTGGAAGGGGTGGATGGAAATAGTGAGGAAGAAGAGGCTTGGAGCTGGCACCACGGAGCTGCTGAGCCAAGAAATGCCACGTGCAGCGAGAGGGGACACGGAGGCATCAGGGGCACCATGGGCACAGCCCTGGGTGCCTGCCCAGCAGCAGCTCGGGCTTTGCTGGGTTGCTGTCCCAGAAATTATTGCCTGTCACAATGCCTCTCTCACCTGGGCAGAGAGAACAGGACACCTCAGTGCTGCTTTGCCTGGCTCCACACCCCAGCAAGCAGGGAGCAGCATCACCTTGGCAAAGGAATAACTGGATATTCCCTCACCCTAAAAATAGAAACATAAATATTGCATATGCCTTAATTGTAACAGTTACTAGGGTAGAGTGAGGGAAAAAAACCCTAATTAATGTGAGGCATTTTCAAATTACTTCACTGAAAGCCATGATTTTTCTTAAAGGAGCATGACTTTCTTTTTCCCCAGATGCTTTTAAATGTTGCACTTAGATTATCTAGTTCTGATAGGGGATTTTCTCTCACAGACATGGGGTTGGGCAGCATCAGCGATACAGCAGTGCCACACATGCAACATTTTGCACACAACTTCAATACATAAACACCTTATAATTATTTTAATGTAACTGGGATATAAGCTAATGTCATTCCTGAGCAGAAATAAAGCATGTAGCATAGATAATCTCTGTTAGGTGCTCCTGGACCATGGGCAACATGGCAAGCCTACCAGCTTCACATCTTATGTATTTGCAGTTGTCAAAACATACTTGGCTGTGGGGATGTGTACTTGGTCATGAAAATAAAAAAAAACAAAAAAAACCCCAGCTTAAAATTATTGTCAAGAAGTGTAGTGGCATTTATTAAAAAGAAATCTGAAGTAGTTATCACAGGACTATCATTTTGATTCTGCTGCCATTCAAGGTTCACAGATTAATTTCTGCACTGAAGAGATTTGCGCTTGGCTTGAAGACTTACAGGTCAGTGGAAACTGTTGATCCTGAGAGGCCTGTCAAGAAAAATGAGTGAATTATGGGGTTTGGCCAAGTCTTGTGCTTACCCGGCCAATTTCAGTGAGCAAGGCAGCAAAAAATCCATTTCCATTGAACTGTAATTAAAATGTGTAAAAATGTACAGTCTAGGTTTTGCAGGATTTCCAGTGTTTTGCAGTATGACATAATGCACATATTTTTATGTCCTCAGGACAATTCTGTTGGTTTGAAAAGACTGAGCTGACACTGAGGTCACATGATCCACTTATTCTATAATATATTCTGGCTTTGTGCTTTACTTAATTCTTTGCAGTTTTCTTTGGATGCCCTAATTTTACAGTTACCTCACTGGACTGATGAGGAAAAGTAAGAAGCTGCCAGAGGAAGATTGTTTCACCCACAAAGTCATCAGTAGTCCAGGCCTTTCCTAGCTTACCTTTCCTTCTACTGCACCAGAATGCAAACCCATTAAAAACAGTCCAGGAAACCTCCACCTTTGCATTCACACTCAAGGTGCTCGTAAATCATAGTTCTTTAACAGGGGTTTATAATCTGATGCTAATGAAGCCTCTGGGGTAGCACCGTGTCTGAGAAGGAGCTGGTGCCAGAAAGGAGGTTGATATATGGTTGCAAATCATCAGGGTTATCAGTGGAAACTCTTGGAATTGTATCAGTGCAAGAGCTCTCCCGTTCTCTGTAGTTCAGAAGTTTCTATCGGCAGAATAATAAAAATCCCACATCGCATCTCATGCATAGTTTACTCTGCAAATTCCGCAGCCCTGGCTGCTCCACCTCATGGGTCCCAAAGCACCACAGCCCTGCTGCTTCCCATCTGCTGCCAGCCCCTCCAGACTGCTCCAGCAGTGTGAAAGGCTCCGTACCCCACCTGAAAGATGCCTTTCGTTTAAGACCCCTCCACAAAGCTGCACCACTGGGAGGAGGCCAGTGCACAGATGCAGAGCTGTGCTACAGCCTTGCAGGACTTTGCTGGGAAGTGTGGTGGGTGCTTTGTGAAGTGATGTGGTGGCACACAGGGCATAGAAGCGGCCCCTGTGCCTCCTCAGTCTGGACCTGAAGGATTAATGTCAGCTCTTTAAGTTGTGACATAAAAACCAGTCTCTTAAACCACAGCCCCTCATGCTGCCCAGCAGATTGATGTCATTTGCAGACTCATTAACCTGCTAAATGACAGAGGTATTCCAGAATATGGCAGCTGCCTGTCTGTCCTCCTTTCAAACCCTCTGAAAACAGAGAGCTGCTGGTGATGTTTCAGCCCACCAGGCAGCCCTGGCCATCCCATGACACCAGCATGCTCCATCCTTGTTTCCCCTTGCATCCATCCCCTCTCCTCTGGGATGGCCACCCTGGGTTTCTCGCTTTAGACCGAATGGCACTCAGCGAAGAGGATGAGTGTTCTCAGCTCTGCCTCCAGCTGCTGCCTACCCCAACCCAAAAAAAGTATTTCTTCAAGCTCCATGTCTTAGAGACTGCAGGAAATAAGGTGAGCTTGACTTGCCAGCCTGGCGCTTTGGCTGCATTATTGCCTTATGGGCATATATGGATTGAAGTGTAATTGTCATGAGAGCGTTAGGTAATGAGCTATGAGCATGGCAATGGGGATAACAAATGATTTGCTTTTCCAGAGAGTCACACCAGAAAGCTAACAATCATCACTGAGAGCTGCTTCTTATACTCAGGGCTTTCAATACTATAAAGTCTGTCAGTAAATTAAATACCATATTAGGGAATAATAATACCCTGCTGCTAAATTAATATTTAAATGACATTATGGAAGGATTTCCATTATAAAACTGATTTTCTTTCTGGCCTATATATTGATCAATGTGGAGTGAGTATAATTTTTTTCTACTAGTTGTTGCTGTTCTCAAGTGGGAACTAATCTGAACCAGGAAGTTTCTTGGCTCACGAACCACTCAGGTCTCTGCATAAAGCACTGTAATTTTACACAGTCCCTGTAAACTGGAGCATTATATCAGCTGTGGCGAGCATTTTCATATGATGCTCACCAGTAAAGTTGTAATGTTCATTTATGAGTGTAACCATAGAGTTACTGGAGCAGAATACTCCCACAATACTGTAGAAAATTTCGCAGGATAGCAATAAATGTGAAATGACAAATGAAGTGCAGTTCAGTAGAAAATTGTGGCTGATATGAAGTCACTGGTGTCTTAGCTGCCCTGCATGAGGGATGACAAGGATGGTGATGATGACAAAAACCTCCAAGAACTCTGTATGCCAGATATCAAAGGTAAAATTTTCTTGCCACAATATCACTTCTTCCCCTTTGCTTTCTACAGTTACCTACAGCAAGGAATATTTTCCCAGGCATAAACCAAATTGTTTTCCCTTGTTTCACCCCTCTTTGTTGTTTGTTCATCTTTCTGAATAACTGCTAGCATTAGTCATTTGTTCTCAGTGGTGCTCACATGCTGCCTGTGTCTGGAGCACTATGAGGCTAGCTGGCAGCAGAAAGCAGGCTGTAGGCCAGAGACTTTGTTCTGGGCTGTACATTGCCCTGACCTGCAGGTTGGCTACCACTGATCCTGGCTGTTAGACCCTGCTCTTCTGCAAAATGAATTGAAGGCCGGTCAGTCATGAGGCTTCTCTGCTAAAGGTCTTGTTATGCTTCATAGCTCTGTGTTTGTAGCTTTCCAGCCAGTTTTCAATCCATGGGACAATGTTCATTTCCAAGCCAGTTTTGATTATTATTCTTTGGTGTGAGATACCCTATCATTTGCTTCCCTAAAATCCCAGAATATTTCCTTTACGTCATTGCTTTTGTCCAGTAACAGTAAAACTCCATCATAAAATGTAATCAAGACCGTTTGGCAAGATCTTTCATTTAGAAACACATGTGGCTTATTGCACATAATTCCAGTGCCCTCTTGATAGTTCATGATCATATTTGCAATCTTAATGTTGTATTAATGTGGAGGAAAGGGAGGGACACACACACACATTTGCTTCACACCTGACCAATCATTTTTTATGCATTTACACTTCCTATAATGCAGAGCACATATGCAAGGGGGCTATGTTATTTTTCCATGTGGTTTAGGCTGTTTGTTTATTTTGTCATTAGTTCTCAGTGAGAAGGTCATCCTTTCCCCCAGATGTTTATTACTTTCCAAACCCAAAAAGATTTCTCACATAACTTGCATTGCAGACCTAATACTTGTAAAATGCATGAACCATGCCAACACAGCAATGGTTTCAAGAACTTTCTATACACAGAGCTGGTTTACTACCACGCCATGGCTCATCACAATTTAGCAGAGAGTCATAGCTTTTAATTAGTAAACCAAGTCTTGGGCAATTTGAAAACACAATGCATGGGGTGTGAGGAGGGGGAATGTGTGAAATATTTGGGAGAGATTTGATGCTCTAGTTTCTCTCAGTATTCCTATTTACTTCCATTTTTTAAGTTATTATCACATATTCCCTACAAAAAGGAAAAGAGTGACAAAACAGGAAACATTTGGATGTTGACACATTGGAAAAGACAAGTCCAAATTTGACAACTCTTTTTTTTGACCTTAACTTTTATAACTTTCCAGCCCTTCTTAGATGTGTACGTATGTCTGTGAAAATGTCGAGTGCATAAGCATGGAGGTTCCTGAGGTTTAAATATATTATCTCTGCTCAGGAATTTTCTCTCTGCAGAGTTTTTGATTACTGTGGGTGTACTCAGCTACTTCTGCATGGGTTATTACTGACTGCAAGGAGAGCAGGCTTCAAAATAAGCTCATCTATACATTATAGGGAACTGACAGGGACAAGTTAATACATTGCAGTTTCAGGTGCCTGTGAGCCTGAGGGTGTATATATGTATATGTTTTTTGGCTTTGGAAATCTTACAGATATGTTTCCTTGAGGAAATGAAAGATGTATAGTCAGTATATAATGTAAAATTGAACCAGTTTTTTGGGAGGGGGTGGCTCATATTTCTGATATGTCTGAAGTTGAATTTCTTCAAATAGAGTCTCTATTTTTGCCTGAATAGCATGAAAAAGCTGGTGGAACTTGCTAGAGAAATTTATTTTGCTAGCCAAAAGCTGAGTAGGCATCTCTGAGCAGCAGGTGGTAAGGACAAGAGATGTTGAATTAAATCGTCATAATGAACAGGGTTTGATTTAAGGAGAAAGAAATTGTTTTAATGACATCAAATTCCACTTGTGACTTTCTCCTCAGCAGAGACAAGTTGTAACTACTTTATGTTGAGCAAAATATAAATCTTTTGGTCTGGTACAATAATAGCCAAAATGTCAGAGATGATGTCACTTGATTTAGAGTTTGTGGCATCCATTTGACAAGGAGAGGTAAGAGCCATGGTGTAGAGCATCACAGCAATAATCATACCAATCATCAGGACAGAAACAGCTTGTTTCTCTTCCTCATGGTGGAATTTTTTACTACAGAAAGCTCCTAAACCAGTATTTTACATCAGTTGCCCTGAGGGCAAGGTCAGAAGCTATCTGCAATTCAGCATTTTTATAAGTTTGTCCCAGAAATATTTTCAGCTGAGTCTGCTGCACTTTCAAAGAAGCCAAATGTCACACTGATCACCATGCCACGTGCCCGGACAGGCAGGGCAGACTTTGGGCTTGGCTGAGATGTGTGGTGAGTCACCTGTGAGAGAGATGCAACTTTTCAATGTCTCAGGGATGGGGAATTCAGGTCCTGTCTCTAAATTAAGTTATCCTCCGGAAAACTGCTGAGTCAGCCTCTAAATTAACTCAAAACTATTTTCTGTTCTGAAATCATAGTGCTCGGATAAATTAGTTCAGCTCACTTGGTACAGTCAGAAGCAGCCCAATGGGAAAGAGTGGTGCCCAGCTGAAAATGAAGGGGCAATGCCCAGGGTAGGGGAGGTAATTGGGGATAATCAGGCTCAAGTTTGAGGGAAATCTGTCTCACTAAATTCATTATTAAAAATATTTTTAAAATCTTAAACAAGCCAATGTTTAAAATGTTTCAGATTCTGAACATCACTTTAGTTTAAAAACGTATTAAAATACAGCTTAATTCATAAAATGCAGCTGCATGGGTAGAAGCTCTAAAAGTCCATGTACCTTCTGACACAATGTCTTGTCTAGCATTCAGAAAGAGTCGATTAATCAGGTATTCTGGTGAAGTATGTCACAAGCACTGCAGTACATGGGAGTCTCAACTGTCCTTTGCACCTTCCCAGCAACACCGTGGTCACCCTCCCTGGAGACCTGCAGAAACAGCCCAAATCAGGGATGCTGTGGGTTCTCCCCTTCCCACCTTAGTGATGGCTCTTGGGGGAAATAATCTTACAAGGTAACAACCAAAACGTGTTTCTATAAAACTGATACTCTAGAAATTTTTTATTAAATGAGATTGTGACTCAAACAAACAAACAAACAAAAAAGTAAATTCCATACCCTTCCACAAGTTTTCTACTGCTTAGGCTGGCTTTGGAGAAGGTGATTATTATTGACAGTTTAGCGTCTCATGTAAAAACAAAGAATTTTGAGGGAGAGTTTCTTTTCTATCTGTTAAATTGTGTATGAAAGGATTTGGAATGAATATGCAAATGAATAGAAAAGAAAATAAGCAGTAATTGTGTGGAAAATAGGCAGTAATTGTGTGGAAAGTAGACAGTAATTGTGTGTAAGCCTAAAGAAATACATATTTTCCAGTTTTTTATGATTGTTGTTATCCATGGGCAAGGCGATTGCAAATGACTTCTCTGTCTGTGCCTGTCTGTAGTAAGCTTCCCACTTCCCACCATCAGAAAAGATGGGAATGCTTCCCTTGTCCTTTCTAGGTGTGACTGCTCCTTAGCACAGTGTGTTCCTGCATTGCTCATTTTCCGTCTCTTCATCTGTCAAAACTCAGCATCATGCTCTACCAGCTCAGGCTTTCTGGATCAAAAGAGTGGCAGATCAACAAATTTTTACCTTGATCACCATAGAACAGCAACAACGTGTTTCTTTCCCCCGTGACATAATGGGAAGGGCTCCTTTAGAGTAAACCAGAGGCACTGTAATCTGGCCTGCTTGTCCTAGAGGGTTTGCTTCTATGCATTTCTGGCTCTGCACATTCCTCAGCCCCTCACAAGTACACACATTCATGTGCACAAGACACCTAGATGGATTCATTATTTTCCTGCCCGTTATTTTCCTGCCTGCTCTGGTTTTGTCCTGCAGTCCTCAGCCAAGGGCTCTGGCCGCCTGTGGGGCAGCATTGCCCAGTGTGCAAGCCCTCGCCCCAGCCTCTCAGTAAGCTTTTGCATGTTCCACCTGCCCAGCCTCTCCACAGGCAGCTGCAACAGGAGCCAAACAGGTGGTCTCTGCTTCCAGCTGGGAAGAGAGCATGTATCCTGCCCTCCTGCAGCTGGAGAGACAGGAGATGTCTGCACTCATAAAATCCAAACTGTACGATCTTCATAAACCCACACAACTTTATCTCCACAGGACAGATGAGTCCAGCACTTGGGCTGGTACAAGCAGGAGAGCAGCTCGACTGGGAAAGAGCTCCTACAGCCCCCAGGTAAGGGTGAGCATCCTGAAAATCACACCTGGGACTGTGCTTTTCATGCTGGACTCACAGGCTGGATGGATGTTGTTGTTCACTGCAGCGTTTGTGGCCAGAAAGGATCCCTGGCAGTAATGACTGTGACCTCTGCTTTGACACTGAGTAATTGCCATTTAATCACAGCACACATGGTGTTGTACTGGAGTCGTGGCAGCTCCAGGGAAGTAACAAGTCCACAGCCCTTCCCAAGAAATCATTTCAGTCCTGCTGCCCAAAGCTCGGCTTTGCACAGCACATCCAGGCAGCTGGTTTGCATGAAGACCCCATCACCTGGGAGTGTGCCAAAATCCCTCAAATGCCTGTTCCTGAGCTCAAAGGATGCCTGGGAGGAGAACTCTGCCTCTCACTGTGCCTTTGCTGGTGATGGCAGCAGCAGAGAACCAGCCACTGGTTCACAACTCTGCTGCATACCAGGTCACTGCTGGCAAGGGAGTTTGTGGCTTGGCCTCTGAAGTCAGCGTTTGTCTGGAAATATTTCTGAATTATGTGGACAAGATGGAAGCTATAAACTGCTGAAAGTGAAGACATTTGCAAAAGAGGCCAGATAAGGCAAACCAGTCCTTTTTCTTGTCTCCATTGACATCCACCCCTGCGTTGGCATGTCAAGCAGAGATGAACATTTCCTAAGTAAGATATCATATGTTGATCTGGCTAACAAATTGCAAGAGCCATTCTGTGAAGTGCCTCAGACCCTAAATCTGAAATCAATTCCCTTTTCTCACCTTAAATCCTGCTTTTTTACATCCACAGTTAATCATTCCTACTTTTCACATGGTGTGTCATGACATGAGCCCCACCTTGGGAGCATAACAAGGCTGCCCCTCACCACTTCCATTCCCTTGGGCCTCTCTTATTACCTGCCTCTGGTAAGAGGCTACCCACACACTGTCACTTTTACATCCCTGCAAATATACCCTGTATTTCTCGATGAAGCTGTCGGCTGACTCAAAAGGCTATCACTTACTGCACACAGCTACTTCTCCATGCAAAGGGTCCAGTTCCTCTGTTGTGCAATCTGTCTATTCAATCTTCTGACAGAAAAAAATAAAGAGAGACATTTGCTATTTCCTCAGCACGCAAGAGACAATCAGCCCTTCTATGGGGTCATGACTTGACAGAAATACTGTACAGTCCCTTCCGATTCTTAGAATAAAACAGTAGCACATAACTCCACTCTGAAAATGGTCCCTGCACTGTCTGCACCTGCACTCACAGAAGATTTTTGAGATGCCTACAGTTATAAAAAAAGTGGGAATTATGGCTTCACTCTGGAATTGTATTGCTGGACATCAGCTAATGTTAATAAATCAGAGCAACTAGCTGCATGCTGGATGAGTCCTGTGTAAAGTCAGGCACGTGGTTTGAAACTGTTTGTCCCATTTAACTTCCAGTGAGTCATCTACTCTTGCTGTTTCCTTACACCTCAAGTTATTGACACTTTGCCCCTTGAAGTGGTCTCCAATGCTGCTTACCCAGGTTGTCCTGCCAGGCTGGGCTGGCTCCTGGAGCTGGGGGGCCTGGAGGTGGAGGGCCCGTGATGCAGCATCACCAGGGCTCACACGCTGTGTCCCATGGGTTTTGTGACTGCAGCCAGGTCCAGCACTGTGGGGCATGAGCTTTGGTGCACCCAGCCTGTGGCCCAGCCAGCCCATGTGGTATCCTGCAGACAGCCCTCACACACTTCCTCCCCAGTACTTTTCCACTCGCTCACTGATGTGTCTAACCTTACTTCTGAGGTTTGCTAAACATGCAGCCAGCTTCAAGCAAACCACGGAACCCAAACAAAAGAAAACTCATTCCTCATTTCCCTGACCAGACCCAAACAACATCTACAACACTTCCCCAATTTAAACATGTGAGATTTTCCTGCCAGCCACTGCAGAAAAACCCCCAAATAATCCTCTCTGGGAAATGGTGGTCAAGCTGAGATACAGCACTGCACATCTCTCTTCATCTCATGCCACTGCCACCACTCTTGGGTATCTAGACCCTGGATCAGCCCCATGCCCCCTTGGTTATCCAAGGTGTTGCAGCTAAAATATTTTTGACCTCTTGAGTACATTTTTTACCACTGTACTCTGGATTTACTACTGATGTGGAGAGCTGTTTCTGGTATGTTGTGTGGCACTGTGGCACCTTCTTGATGCTCTCTGTGTGAAAGACACCATTGCTCTGGTGCACCTGCACAGCCCCTAGGCACAGTCTGCCAGAGAGTTCTTGTTGTTTGGGCTGAAAAAAATAAACCCACTGTATCCTTTGATTATCTCAGAAGAGTAAATTTCCTTCTTTTAGGTAGCATATTTTTTTTAAATGGGGGTATTCTGTAAACAGATTGGCTACAAGCAAAACAGAAAGCCTCACACCAACAACCCCAGCCAATAGCTCATGAAAGTGGAGTCTAAAGGACTGTTCACAAGTTCACTTTTTTTAGATGTCTGTGGAAATCCACTCCTTCTGTGCCATTTCCTTTTTGCTGCAGTCCTCAGGATAAGATGGACTGGCAAACTATAGGCTGTTTCTATTCTAGGGTAGCCTGTAAGAAGTAACTGTGGGGTTCAGCAAAACAACAGCAGCCTCTGGAGACAGAGAACATCATCAGCACTGCTCTCCTGTCCCCTTTGCCCTTTCTGTAGGCACTCAGCCCCAAAAAAGGCACTGGCTTTCCTCTTCCTCCATGCAAAACTTCTTTCCTTCTTTCTTACCCTCACACATTTACTTTTCTCCTGTTTCTCTCCATGCTGCAGTGCTTTTGCACTGACCAACCTGTCTGGTTTTATTCTCCCATCCTTCCCTCAGGACACTGCTGCTCCAGTGGCTCAGCATCTCTGGCTGTCCCAGAAAGCCACCTTTTCCTTGTCTGACCCTCTGATCACTCTTTCACTTGCCTTAGAAAGTGCTCACATCCTGCCCAGCTGCTGAGAGTCCCTCAGCCATATTCCACCATATGGCACCACTTCCCCCTGCTTTATCTCATGGAAAATATCAAGATAATCAGACCTGCCTTGCTGTGATTCATGTAACCATCTGTCTGGGCTTCCCACTGTTCAAGTGCTCTGATACCCACCCTGCTAGCCAGAAAATAACCGAGCTTTTACTGTCCAAATTTCTTAATCTAAACAAACATGAAAGGCCAAATTCTGCTCTGGGCTCCGTTTGCACAAATCTCATTTGTGACATTGAATGGGGCTGTTTGAATCAGTGTGAGCATGGAGTTTGGCCCAGAGTTTTCCAGCTGATTTATGGTGTCCATCTGGCTGCTCTTAATCAAGGACAGCCTGGCCTGAGCACAGTTTTTAAACAGCACTGTTATACAGAAAGCCCCGCTATGGCCACAGCCGTGTTTGATACCAGCAATGATGATGCAGCTCTGTCCCTCCTGCATCACTTTTCTGTGTCTCCTGAGCTTGCAGACACTGCCTGTCTGCTCAAGTTGGACCCTGCCTTGAGTAAACCCTCTGACAGGGGGATGATGAACTTTTGAGCAAAGCTTGGCTATGGCCAATTTTACTGCTACTGGGACTGCTTCTGTAAAGCAGTCTTCAGCAAGGGTTATCACACGTGTCTTCAGCTATAGGGAAGAAGTGGGGAGATAAACTGGTTGTCTCCCAGTTCTGCTTAATACCCAAGGTATTGGTTACCCAGTTATCGGGACCTTGAGCAGACCTGGTCTCCCAAAATGTGAGGTGCAGCATCAGTGCTCCTGACAACTCTTTCCCCAAAGGCATCAGCCATGCAGAGCTTCAGTCCTCTGCCCCAGGAACCATTGCTGCAATGGGGTCCAGCTCCCACGATGTAGTGCTGCTGGTACCACATGGCATCATCTTCCCTGGGGAGTCCAGCTCTCCTTGGGATCCATCTCCTGGCCCCATCTGGATAGCCACTGAGAGAGTCCAGCCCTGGCTTGCAGGAAGTGTTCAACTGAGATGTGGAGTGGGATGGAGGTGGAAACATCCTTTGTACCCAAAGAAATGGAGTGTGTCATACACACATCCCAGTGTGTATGACAGCAGTGTACCTGAATCAGATCCTTTCCAGTAACTTTAGGAATGAAGAATTTAAATCCTCCAGAATGCAAACCTTAAAAAACCATGTTGTGTGGCCTGCTTTTCCAACCAGGCTGTCCACCTTGCACCAACAGCACACAGTCAGTCCAATTTCTGGTGGAAATGTCCTAACACTGAAAAAGAGAAGTTTTGAAACTGAAATCTGTGTATTTTCTTCATATTGAAAATACGCTACTCCTACAGATCTGTATAGTCTTTGTGACATGCCCAACATATGCAATATTTTAAGACCACTGTCCTTGAAACCCAGTGAACATTGGAGAATCTCGGCCTGCCTTTAACAATTAGAAGAGCTCCTTTTCCTTGATTTTTCAGAAAAAAATCCTTATGTTGAAACAAAGGAGCCTGCAGTGTAGAGGTTACAAAATCAGTCAAAAAGCAAATAGACGTGATGTGAGCCTGTTAATTTTAAAATCTCAAAATTTCTGAATGCCAGGAATTGGCGACACAAAATTTCCATACAGACAATTAAGTGAGTCTTCTAATCAGTCAGCATGATAGAAAATCTTTTGGATCCTACCCACAGGATTTGTTATTTTTATAACTCTTGGCTCGTTTAAGTTATTTTTTAAATTATTCTATCTCATTACAGTTTGATGTTAATTAGCATATAGCTGAAAAAAGAAAATGTGTTAAATCTGAAAACCAGTAAGAAGCAGAAAAAAAAAGCCCTAAGTTTCCAAAAGCAATGCCATTGCAGCCATATTTCATGCAGAAATTAATCTGAAAATGGTGTCAAGAAGCTACACTTTCACCTTTTTGCCTCAAGCCAAGAAGGTGTCAGAACTTCTCAAAGAGGGCTGCGGCTCAGGTGTGTTTGAAGTGGCCCATTATAACCAATTTGCAAAGACTCTGACAAAGCAGAGGGTCTGGAGCTGTGTAGGGTCATTCTTCAGGGTCTCCCCATGTTCCAGCACCTCAGCACTGCCTGGCCTGGTGTTGTGGTTTAGCTGGCCATGCAAGTGGCAAAGCTCTTGGGCATCACTGGGAGGAAGATTTATCTGTTTGGTGAATTGAAACCCAGGACTTAAATATCTTTTTTTCAAACAATAGGGACCTCAGGGAGAAGATGTGAAAGCAAAGGGGGAAAACTCAGTCCTGCTGTGTGTGCGAGCAGGAGCCTGTTCCCACAGAAGCAGACTGATCCCTCTGCTCATCAACTTCTGCTTTTTGGGTCCAATCTGAATCTGATGTAAACTGGTATCCAGCTCCTTAGGACAGAAACGAGAATGCTAGAAGGCACTTCAACCCTGCATTTGTATCCTTTGTCATCCTACCAGGCTAGACCACCCTCCCCCTTCACTGTTTTCTGAATATCTTCCTCAAGAGAACTGGCACAAAAAAATAAAGATAACTGCTTAAAATTTTCCTCATTAATGACTTTGCCTTTTCTCTGCCCTTAAGCCATCTTTGAATCCCTTTCAGCATTTTCTTGCCTATTCTATGCCATCCTTTCTGACCTTGCAGATCAGTCTGTTGTGCAGTGTGGTATTAAATGCACCCCTGACAGCTAGATGAACTGTGCCTACTGTTTCCCCCTTGTCCACTAATCCAGTAAGGAAATTCATCAGGTCTGACCCCCATCACTCCTTGGGGAGTATTTCACATGAGAGCTTCTCACAAGGCTGGAAAACAGAAGTGTGCAGCCCAAAGGCTTTACTAAAGACAGTAAAGCTCTTCAGTCATCATCCATAACCCAGTCCTGCTCTCCAGCATGAAGTGAGAGTAAAATTAATGTCAGCGAGGTGACACGTGAGTGGTTCTGGCAAGGATGGGAAGGCATTCGGCTCTGCCACTTAAAATGCAAGATTATATTTGCTTTTAACGTTCTCACACCTGGAGAGGCTCCCGCCTTCCCTGTCAGCAAAAGCCTCACACAGCACAGCTGGTGAGGCAGGGTGCTGCGTCCAGAGCTCAGCCGGCTGCAGCCGTCCAACCGTTCAAACCAGAAGGTGTGAAAGCAGAGGGCTGGGAAGCGCCTTGGGACATCACACAGTCCAAACCCCACACTGAGACAGGCTGCAAGACATCCAGACTGTCCCTGACGGATGTTTCTCTGACCTTGTCTTAAAAAAATTTTAATTATCCTTCTAATTAGAAAGTTGTAAAATTAAATGTCTCTGGCTGCAAAATTTAGCTGACTACCACTTGTGTGCCAGTCTGTTCCCCAGGGAGGTAATGTAACAATGGATTAGAGGAGTTCTGAGAGCTCATTGGTATTGCATAGCGGTTCAGGGTCAAAATCCAGGCCAAAGTAAGTATTTCATTACTGCCTTACTAGTGAAACTGTTATTGACACAGTCACATCTTTTGGAGGACAAGAATAGATGGGAAAACAAATAAGCATCTCAGAGCATGAAGGTGAGCAGTGCTGCTCCCCTCATCTCTCCCCATGGGCCCAGAAGAGGAGTATGCTTTTCTAGTCTGCCCTGGGCATGTCCCTTTTATATTCTATGCTCATGACTATTCAATGTGATGTCCCTGTAGAGAAAGAAAAAAAAAAGTGAATTTTAAGTAGCAAAATTCAGCTTTTTATCCATTTTCCTCTACAACATGTGGTGACTAAACTGCTACAGAACACAAAACATTTCCATTTTTTTTTCCCATTTTTTCGTTTGTTTCCCTGATTTTTCGGACAGTCTCTGCTCTCATTCCTGCCCCTTGCAAACCAAGGAGTTGGCTCAGGAATTTCATTACAGGTTCCCTCGCTAACCTCAAAGTATTTCCAAGTTGTCTTCTCCACTTTCTCCCACTTTTTTTCGCATGTGAATGCCAAAACTCCCATTCATGTGCAAGGGTAGCTATTGGCCTCTGCCCTGAGAGAAGCTCGACCAGAAATTGGTAGTTTTGCCAAGCTCTATTAATGGAAATATTAAATAATATGTCAGATGGAGCAGGTTTCCAACTCCTACGAGACACTAACATGGTCTAATGTCTCCTTGGAAACCCTGCAGCGTGGGGGTTTGGCAGAGCGTGGCAGTGATACTACAGACTGTGCAGTGTGGGACTACCATAGCTGCTGGCCACTGCAGCTGTGCATCCAGTCCTTCAAGGCTTTCTGTGCCCTGCCTGCTAAAGACATCTCTGCAGTGACTGATTTCCAAAGCTAAAAACTGTGATCCACATTTCCGGGTTTTTTAAACTCAAGCAGCAAGGGCACAAAAGGCACTTATTCCCAAATCAGGCAAGTTTTCAGCAGGATTTCAGCACATCCTGATGTATTTCACTGGACACATATACAGACAGTGATGGACTGGAGCTAAGAATGTCTTTTGATGAATCGTGACCCACATTTAGTATTTAACTTGAATAAACTGTCTTTCTAGTACCAAAGATACTTACGGTGAATTTTGTGCTTAGACACTAAAGAAAAGCTTTACTTTCTGGTTGCCTTGACATGAATAACCCATTTTTATCATATTTCCTTTGTAATTTTAGGTAGAGCCACAGATGCATTTGTACACAGCAAAATGAGAGAAATATGTCAGGACAGATTGCAAAAAGAGGTGATATTTAGAGTGGATGAAGCAACCCACAATATGAGATGCTGGTAACTTGGGCTGCTATGTACCAGATTATATTTAAAAAAAAAAAAAAAAAGAGACAAAGCAAGGTTTTTTTCTCTTTCTTTCTGAGGAATCACTTTCAGGCAAGCCTCAGGAATTAACCTGTGACCTGATGTTCCCCCTTCTCACTCCTTCCCCACTGCAGCAAGCAAAGGTTTTTCAGAAAGCTCCCCCAGTCCCAGCTGCTGCTCTGTACAGAAACTGCTGAAGCAGGTGTAGCTCCGCAGGGACAATAAAGGTGCAGAAAACTGGCCCTGAACAGGGCTTTTTGGAAGCAGGTGAAAGCTCTCCTTTGGTGGTGGGGAACCTGCCCTCTCTGGGACGTAGCCGTCTCCAGTGGGAGATCATCTGGGCTAGGCTGTCACTCAGGCGATGCTGGATGCAAACCCTGCACGGAGGCTCTCGGGACAGGTTGTTCCCTGTGCAGCAAAACCCCACCTGAGGAGCTCTGGCAGGCCCTGCACAGGCTCAGGGTGGCACGCAGGGGTTCTGCATCACCATGAAGTCTGCAATTGCAACATGCCCCGCTGTCTGCCAGCCACAGTCCTGCTTCTGCACAGATACACGCATCCTTACTCCTCTCACAGAATCATAGAATGGTTTGGGCTAGAAAGGACCTTAAAGATCGTCTAGCTCCAACCCTCCTACCATGGGCAGGGACACCTTCCACTAGACCAGGCTGCTCAGAGCTCCATCCAATCTGGTCTTGAACACTTCCAGGGATGGGGCATCCACATCTTCTCTGGGCAACCTCACAGTAATTAATTTCTTCCTAATATCAAATCTAAACCTACTCTCTTTCAGTTTGAAGCCATTTCCTCCTTTCCTGTCACTACATGCTCTTGTAAATAGTCTCTCTCCAGCTTTCTTGTAGGTCCCCCTTAGGTACTGGAAGGCTGAAATTAGATCTCCCAGAGTTTTCTCTATTCCAGGCTGAACAACCCCAATTCTCTCAGCCTTTCCTCATAGGAGAGGTGCTCCATCCCTCTAATCATCTTGGTGGCCTATGCATAATGAGCAATTCCCTAGGTTTCGTGTGCATGGGATTAATCTGCATGTGGTTCTCTGTAGGAATGAGTCTTCTGTGTCATTTTTATTAACATAAACATGTGCTCAGCATCAACATAAAGCTGTTCCAGCCGCAACCACTGAAATACAGCCACTCTGTCCTCACTCCTTGCTAGTGCATTTCAGAGCAGGTTAAAAAGGAAAATAAATCACGCTGCACAGAAGCAGCTAAAACTGGAAAGAGTGGGAAAGTTAGCCGTGTATCACATTTTCCTGTTTATTGGTCCTGGAGAGGCTAGAGAGCTTATGATACTCAGTAGCACAGCAAGGGCAGGAGAGTCTGTGTGCCAGTATCTTTCTGGTCTAACACATACACACAGAGGCTATTTATTCCTACATGTTGTTAATGTGATTCTTCAGAATAAAGGCACTGAAGAACGATAGCTTCTGTTCATGCAGGGTGGAACAGGTCAGTAAAAAGGGAAGACATATGACCTTGGTGCTAACCATATCCTAGTAAAATCCTGTATTTAGGGGGGAATTTCATCCACCCAGCGCAGCAGTGCAAACTTCCCAACCATGATATCTGTCATCCAGAGCTGCTCGACCCTGACCTGGAGATTTCCACCTCTGGGGCTGAGAAACAGGATGGTATTCTGGTTTTCAACTCCCTTTTGCTGTAGTGAAATGTTTCCAGTAAAAATAGGAGCTGTTCAATGTGTGGCTCAAACATTTGCTGAATGACAGCAGCACTGGGACTTTGCAGTTTAGAAAATTCCTTGTTCACCCTTATGCGATGTGTGAGATCATGGAAAGACAGAGCAATTCACCTTCTGCCTGCCAAACACCCAATCACCATGCAAAAATTTTACAGCATCCCTTGGTGGATATATATTAGCGCCATTTAACTACTTGCAGATATTTTTCAGAGAAAGCAAATTAGAAGTGTGAAAAACAAGAGATAAACAGGACAGCCATCTTAGCAAGAGGAAGCCACAAAAGGAGGGCCAGTGAGTCCTGGGAAACAACTCTCCTCAAATGGGCAAAGAAGTGCATTTTTAGGTAAGTACATGTTCACTTATTATGTAATGCTATCACCACTTAAAGAAACGTGAATGTTTTTAGGGCAGTAACAGGAGAGAAAATTTCCCTGGTTAACCTGCATGCTGTTATCTAAGTCCTCAAGAGTCTCTTGCCATTGATAGCAGGGTCAAACAAGGGCAGCAGAGTCCATCCTTGTGGCCGCCTGAGTCACCAGCCCCAGGAGGAGAAGCAGGCAGGAGTCGGGGATGGAGAAGCTCTGTGTGGCACTTTGCAGGTTCACGTCGGAGACAACGCTGGGACCATGGAGGAGCTGTGAGCACGGCTCTGGAGCTTGGTGGCCCGAGTCCAGCACGGCGGGCGGCTGCGCTGGGAGCGCAGGGAGGCACCGCTGTGATTGTGTGGATCAGCTGGTCCGGCACACGTACAGCCCTGCTCCACGGCTGGGACAAGTGCCCGCACGCTAACGAGTGCAGAGACACGGCAATTAGCTTGGAAGCACTTTGGATTGGGACCATCTGTGCCCTGCTCGTACAGTACCTGCTGCCACCAGCTCTCTGCCCGCCTGGCTGAAATGCTCCTGCAGGACTAACACCCGGAGTAAGGAGCTCACACTTTCCCTGGTGTCATGGCATGTCTTCTCAGACAAAGCAGGGAAAACAATTATTTTTCAAAAGAACATTGTGTTATAACAAATCTGAGCATTATAAGCAGTTAGAACTGCTCAGAACAAGTCCGTCCTGAACCCAGTAACACTTTCCAGCCAAAGAGCATAGCAGAAACATATGCAGGTTTTTGGACGGGAGGGGAGAAGATGGACTGAAGACAATTCTGTGGAAGATTCAAGTACATTTCCAGGAAAAGATAAATGATTCATCACACTTCTAAGAGTGGTTATAGCCCTAACTGCAAAAGCAGCAGCACAGCACAACCGGTCAGATTAATTAGGAAGGAGCAGAATTACATCAATTCTGAAAACCAGAGAGAGGAGAAGAGTTCTGGTGAAATATCTTCAGGGGACATTCTGAAACTTTCCAGCATGCAGTCACCAAATCAGAATTCAGAGCTCAAAACCTGCAAAAAATAGCAACCAGAAGAGATGTCCTGAAAAGCATGGGAGTCCCGTCCAGCACTAAGGGAGCTGCTCATGCCCTGTTCCCAAGATTAAGTGTTCTATTCAATGTACCTTATAGTCTAGCAGTTTATGGTAGAAAATAATACAAAATTTTTTTAAAAAAATGTTCCTGGGAAAAAGTTTGTCTGCTTGTTTTTTGTTTTTTTTTTGTAAGACAGCCCATGCTTTATGGGGAAAGGACATGTGCAACTAGTTTTGAATCTGTCAGGAAAAAATGCTATCTGCTATCTGCCAAATTTATTTGATTATTCAACATTTTGGTAATGAAATGGCAGGGACTTAGAGACAGAATAATAAGAAAGGAGTCTGGCACGGTGTGTGATGCATCTGGGGGTGTGCACTATAAGGTTAGCTGTGTTAATATGGATGTGCTGCAGCACCAGCAGTGCCACCTGGCATTGTACCATCCTATGTAGCCACTGCAGGATTTTCTCTTCACAAATCCAGCCGTGCTTTTAAAATCCAATGTAAATTAGGAAAATCATGCAATTGCTGTATATGATATATATCAACTATACTTTAGCATCAATTTTATGCAGAGGTACTGGTTATTACTGATCTCGCTGGATAAGTCCTTGGTTCCAATGAAATCTTGAATAACGCTCCTAGAAACTTCAGTGAAGCTAAGCCTTAATGCCTTCTCCTACCAAGCTTAAAGTCTCCTTTCTGAGCACAGAGCAGAATCTAAGAAAGGTCCAGTGATTTAGGTCATACTTGATTCTCCAATATTTCTCTGCACTCAGTTCCCTACCTTGTGAGAGATTTTTCAGCATCTTGTGATGATACAGAATTTCTGTCCCCGTTTCTCAAATGAGGCCCGTGCTTCCTCACCAAAACAGACAAGTGTGTGGAGGATGGCATGGAGGTCAGGCAGCCAATGGCAGCAGAACAAAGAACTCTAGGTCTAGGCTAAGTCCAGAAGAGCTTTCAAAGAGGACAGACAAAATCCCACATGCATTGAAACCACTGCAAGCAGAGGGACTAGGCAGCACCACAGAGTGGGTCCTTTCCTGCAGGTTCATCTGAGCTGTAATGAAACTCACAGAGGGAAGGGGCAGTGATCTCATGGTAGGAACTCTGCTGGGTTGTCTCCTGCTCCTTTCCAGAGCATGATTCTTTCCACAGTAGGCACCTTGCTGATGTACCTCATTCAGTCCCCAAGGACATGTCTCCTAATGTCTGTAGCAGAGACCCGTGTCACTTTAAACAGTGGAATGATACCAAATATTGTCAGGAGTATCAAACCCCACAACCAATGTGTGCTGCAGTAGTTCAATTCCATCTCCTCACGTAGAGGTGGTCTGTGTACATGACTCTCAGCTAACTGTGAGCGCCTTGTCGGAGCCTGTGACAGGGAAGCCATGTCACATTCGGCCAACGTTTCTTTCCAGGACTGATCCCTGTTCTGAAACATGGAGTCTCCCAGGCAGCTGGATAGAGGGGGTCAGGCAGATTTTGGTTACCCAAGCAACTCGCATGTTATGATTCCTAAACAACTGAGATGTTGGAAGGCTGAGGACACTTGAGGGAAATGATTATGGAAAACAGAAACAGTTTTCCAGCCATACAGTAACACTGGTAAGATCTGCATATTGACATGTTTTCAACTCCTCATCATTTTCTGCATGGCCAACAGATTACCAAATATCAGACCAGACATTTTATTTTCCTGTTTTCCCTTATGAAATTCAGACACCAGCAAAAGAAGAACCTGCTTGGGAAGAGTACAAGGGGTGGGCTAGCTGGGCATGCCCTGCACCCCACCATGGCACAGTGCCCCTCGGGTGTGCTGCCTGCAGTCAGCCCCTCACAGCTCACAATTGTCTCGTTAGGCTCAAGGAGCTGTGAAACACCAGCAGAGATCATAAAATAGGATGATGAAGATTACTGAAGGTCAGGGCATCAGATCTTGATGCAATACCAGTCAGCATTGCTCCAGGGACACACACAGCAGCTCAGTTCACTGGACACCAATGATAACTGTTTGCAGACCACCCTCATCATCACATTTTAAAATTTTATTTATGTTTGCCTGGAAAAACTGGTCTAACTGGCAAAGTGATGTGCTTGGATCTCACACACCAGGCTGATTTCCAGCCTCCGGTGATGAACAGTTTCCACTGCAAATCAGCGCCTGTAACCCCAATAACCTTCATTTAGCTTCACAGCTCCTGACCTGAATCAGTCCGTCAGTCATTTAATTTGAGACTCATGATTAATTAGGTAGGTAGCTCATGTTAATCAGCCATTTGTTAACTGTCAAAATGCCCCCCACCTCATGCAAGTCTGTGTTTCTCTAGCACAAGGTGTCCTGGCAAGGAGGAGAACAACAAGGAGCTGGTCAGGCAGAGCAGTGGGCTTGTGTCAGCTCCTGTCATGTATTTCAGCTTTGGCAAAATTAGTCCAAATTCTTTTTCCTCTCTACCTGCCCTGAACTGTGTTTGCACAGGTTAGCTGGCACTCACAGCATATAGCATTAACAGAAATGCTGCCAGTTACTTGAGATACCCTATCAAAATATTTTCAAGGCAGGTGTTTTGCAAGTACAACATGAGTCACTTCCAAAGTCAACCCCAAAGTAGCAGCCACTGTGATAAGCAGGATAAATCAAATCAATTGGTTTGACTCACATTTCTTATTCATCAGCTTTGCAGTGATTTGTCTTTTCTGACAGCAGGCTACTTGCCTGTACATCTTTCAAAGGCAAATTCAGAGAGAAATGCAGACAGAGGTCTGCTAAGCAGCCCTATGCAGAAGCAAAAGGAGTAAGAGTCACAGGACATAAGAAAATGTCATAAATGTCATAGAGCATAATAAAAATTATCCTACCTAGGTGACCTCTGACCACAGGTGAGTAAAGAAACCATTGTCCTGAGCAGACACACTCAGCTCTGAATATCCAACCCATTGCCATGTGCCAGCTGACAAGCTAAGCTAAGGGATTGCAAACCCCTTCGGATAAAAATGGGCTGTAACACTCACCTTTTGCAGCAGTCCCAGATATCTAGTGACCAAAACCAATATAATACAAAAGCTTTCAGATTCAGACAAATAACGACAATTTGAAGTGTGACTGCCTCTTGTCTACCAAAAATTTGAATAATTGAATTTGAATAATTGATAATTGAATCTGAAAGTTTTAAAACATTCAAAGCAGGCTGCTCCAAACAAGCTCATGCCATTCCCCAAGAGTCTTCATCCAGCTCTGGAGCTAAGCAACATACTGATTTTGGAATAGCACAAGCCAACTGAGATTTGAAAATTAGCATGAAAGCTTAAATTCCTTTTGATTATTTTTTCTTGGTGATTAATTCATCTTTAACTTAGGATATTAATTCATAATTTTCTGCAACATTAACCAAATGACAGGATTTCAAAATCATGGTTCTTCCTTGGGTAGTTAAGTCTGAATTAAAATACTCACCCCTTTGTACAGCTGGTCCCCTATTCTTAAATGAAGGTCAATGTTGAAGTTAAGTTAAGGGAAGAAGCAAGGACTATCATATTTGTAATTAATTTAGCATCTGTAAGGAACATCCATACTCCGGAGTTTTAAGTTCACAACTGTTTTGGAAACTGCTCTTTCTAGGCAACATGCCATCACAGAGAGAACTCTTTTGTACCAGGAGTTCCTCATCATTCATTTCACTGATGAGATGTTTTGGGATGAATCACGCATTGCTAGAGTTCATTTTGAGGTTTGTCTTGTGTGCATCCCAGTGTGAAACATCCAGTTCTACCATGAAAAATTAGTCTGGTGCCCTGAGACATGAAGGTGACAAGAAGATACATCCCTTGATGATGAAAGAATGGAAATCTTGTAAGTTGTGTAGTTGGCATCATCATTTTTGAGAAGACTTTACACCTGGAAAACAACTGATGAATCTATTAAACCCCAGGTATACTGTTTTCCCCATTGGGATCAGCAGCAATGCACCACTAGACCACTATCTTTTACTTTTAAACCCCTTTTTATTAAAAGAAAACAAGCAAAACCAGCTAATAAACATTCTGTAATTCAGAAGAATTGTGCCTGTTAGTAGATTAATCCCCAGGAACAGGAGAGGCCTGTTTCTGTTGCTGGCTAAAGAACATGATCCATCCCCAAGACCAAGATTTCATTAGGATCTCTTACCTCAAGCTGACATGTTTTTAAATTGTTCTGACAACAAAAAGGCAAGTTCCCTGTATTTCAGGCAGGGATGTCCAAAGAAGGGCTCACTGCATGCTTGTGTCATCCTCTGGGAGAAAACCTTGTGTGAAAAAAACAGACCAGAGAGGTTGTAGCTGCCCTATCCCTGGAAACTTTGAAGGTGAGGTTGGATGGGGCTCTGAGCAACAGGAAGATGTACCTGCTCATTGCAGGTGGATTGGACTAGCTGACCTAAAAATGTTCCTTCCAACCCAAATCATTCTGTGATTAAAAACAGATATTGAAGCAGGTATGAATAAGTTAAATCTTTGATAGTAGGAGGTGGGTCCCTTCGAGCAGTAACAATTCAACATCACATGTACTTCTAGAGACTTGTGTATTTTTTTAAGAACCTAGTAGCAGCTTAAAAAAAATAAGGCATTTATAAGTGAAACTTGCAGCCCTTTCCCACTGGTATTAATTGGTCAGGCAGTCCATGGACCAGTATGTAATGGAATAATTTGGGGGAAAAAAGCACATTTTTCCATACTAAGTATGTGTGATGTCGTCACTGCCAAATGGAAATATTACAAGTATTGCAGTAAATTTTGCCACAGACAGAAGTGAACTTTATTTCTACTAGCACCCATCATGCTGTGCTACCAAGCCGTGTGTATGCTTAAGTATAAAACCTGTTTACAGCCCACCAGTCCTTCCTCTTCTGCTCCTCCGTGATCCCCTCTCTCCCAGCAAGGAACAGACTGCGATGGGGCCGGGGGCCAGACTGTCCCTCTTGTCACAGGCTGCACTGACTCTGCCAGCGACTACAGCCTCACCCTGTACCTTGATTTTCACAGAGATACCTGTGGAGGGCTGTGAGCCTTTGACTCAGGAGTCCTCTGCACTCCCTTGGAGGAGAGAAGCCTGGGGGCAAAAGGACTCAGAGACAAGAAACCTCTCTCTAGGTTATGGTTACAAAGTGAACCACCCCCAGCATGCCTTGTTTCTCTATGGTAATACCTTGTATCCAGTAGGTAAATTGGGTTCTACCCCACCCCCTGCCTTTCCCATAAAAAGGCCCTGGATCTGCCCTGAATCAGGGAGCTGCTGGCCCTGGCCTCCCCTTCCCAGGGACTGCTGGACAATAAAGCTGCCTCTGTGGCACTGCCACACACGGCTCCTGTCTCTCTGTCCCCGAGTTTGCCTCGGGTGATCTCACACAGAGCTGAATCACAAGAGCTGGAATCGCTTGTAGCTGAGAAATGGCTCCACTTGCTGGGATCACCGCTGTGCAGAGAGGCTGCCTTGGCCCCTAGAAGAGTTGTTCTTTGCTGGACGCTCTTTCTAGGATGGTCCTGGCTTCTGGTGCCTAATCAGCATCAGATCTCCTTGCAATAGACACCCTCTGTTTCCGTGGAAATACACAGCCTCACTGGGCAGAGGCTGCAGGCATGTGTGTGTCTGTATGGAGGGGCAGGCTGATGGCGTCCCTGGGCACAGTCACAGTGTCTATACACGGGATAAGGAATTGCCAGCTTTCCCAGTGACAGCGTGCAGACACCATCCTAAGCAAGATGTGGCCTAAGAAACAAATGCTGGAAAGCGCTCATGAGAGAGAATAACAAAAAAGTAGGTGAACGGAACCACTGTGGCATAGGATATGTCTTATTATTTCTTACATTTCTCTGGTTGCTTCATCTCATCATGTGCAATCAAAAAGGCCCTGCTCCTCCCACTTGAGTTAATCAACATGTGCACTGACTGTGAGTAGAACTCATGATAAGCAAACACTCTAAAAAATGTCCTTATTAACCTCTGTAATCCTCCCTGTGCTTGTTAAAGGCGATAGCAATTTAATATGTATTATTTTGTTCTATTTAATATTTTTCTTTATATACTACTTGTTTCAGTTTCTGTCTGTTCTACCAGCAGAGAGGGGAAAAGACAGCAATTCTGCCCTTCACTTTGGAAGGAAAAGCATAGAAGCCAGAAGTCTGGGAGAATAGCAAAAAGCCGTATTTATAAAAAAGTCACCTCCTTTCTTTTGATTTGTACTAAATAGATTTATTAGAAAAACAAGTGAGTACTCACAAGGGCACTGTCAATTTAAAAATTACTGCATCTCTGCCTGTAAAGTACTTACTGTCCCTTGCTGCAAATAAAGCTGTAGCTCAATATAAATGGAAACAAAGCAGAGGTAAAAGTCTCTCTTATTTTTCTTCCCCCACCCCAGTTTGTGCATTCACACAGCCCTCTCTATCTCTTTGCAGCAATCTCTTGTCTCTTTGTATCTACAATGATTCTCCCTCTTCAGAGGTTTGTTGTACAGTTGCAGAAGAAGGGAAAGGATTTCATTAAAAAAAAAAATTAGGCTTCAGGTGGTGGGAAGAAGACAGAGACCCTTCCCACACTTGTAAGCCACCTGAATGCAGAATGAAAGGTAAAACATAAATGAAAAGAGCTTAATTTTTTGTCTTGCTTTTGATTTCGTGTGATGAATTCGTTGCTTCTCGTTTGTTGCTGTGTACCTTAATCCCTTATTTTTGTTAATTGCTCCTGAACGTGCACTCCTAGAAAGGAAGAGGGCCTGTAGGGGTGCTGCAGAAGTACCCTCAGGGCCAGGGGTGGTGCAGGCTGCCCTGTGCCCTGCTCCCAGCCCCAGCTGTCCAAACAGCATGGATCTGCTGCCCAGCCATGGGCTGGCTCTAAGTGTCATAAAACTTATGAATAGCAGGTTCTTGTTCCTGCCTTCTGGTGTTTGACCCTCTGTGGGTCACATTTCCAGATAATTGTTGCTGTTGGAAATCTGCTGTTCCTGAGAAGTGGAATGAAAATCGCCATTCTCCTGGCCATGGTTGTGCAGGAGATGGCACATCCTAGCCCAGGGCCACCACAGCCACCTTTCATGCCCTCAGTGTTCCTGGCTGGGGCATCTCCTGCTGTGTGCTACAGCCCTTTCTGGCAATTAGCCCTGGGGGAATTTGTGCAGTGGGCAATGCCAGGAGGATTGACCCCACCACGGCTTCCCCTGCAGCCCCACAATACAGCTGGGTGCCCTATTTATTTAACTCCACAGACAAGCACATCCCTCCAAACCACACAAATTTCCTGTCTAAGCAGAGTCAGGAGTCTCCTGCCCACCACTGCAGAATCAGGTACCACCACTTCTTGTCCTATAACAACACAGAGAGACAGCAGAAGTGTCTGCAGAATTCCAGCAAGATCATTCATGATGAAATCAAACATTTTTTCTGGCATTAAATTTTAGCTCAAACTTTTCCTATCTCCACCCCCGTCTGACATCCAAGCTGTTGGAAACACACCACCTACCTGGTGTGAGGATGTTGGGCTGCAGAGGCTGTGCAACTTTGCTCCTTGGAAAGCTTTTCTGCCTTCCCCTTTGGAGAGAAAACCAACGTGGGAGTGGTGTGGCTGTGACAGCTCTGCCCGGTCTCTGCAGTGAGGTCCCCAGCTGGAGCACCCTGTGGGCACACACACATTCTCCATACCTCTCTTTGGAACAACTAGGGGAGCCATTCCCTTCCACAGCTTACAGCAGAAGATCAATGCAGATCTTTCAGGAGCAAAGAAAACTGCAATTCATCCTCTCTCCCCCAAGTACTCTGCTCTATTTGTCCTCTCTGAGTTTGGGGGAACAGTCCTCCACAAGCAAAGTATAAAAATCAGGGAACAGTTACTACTGCAGCATATTGCTTCCAGCATACAGGTTATATATACAAATGCTGGAAGAGCCCTGTCATGGCCCTCAGGAGCAATTTTGAAGTGTCTTATAATAAGTATGCTTTCCAAATCTTCTGTAAGCTTAGCTTCCAGTTATGCTGTAAGATTTGTCTGAATTCAAATCATTTTTACATTCAAAAAAAAAGGCAAATATTTGTTGAACCCATAATAAATTCAGGATGGATGGATACTAAGAGCAGAATAGTCTATTCTTAGAAATATGTAAATAGGATTTAAATAGAGTTTCTCACAAAGGTTGTGCAGGGAGATAATGGGAGGATTACATTTCTAATGTATCAAGCCATTTTGAATTCTGGATGAGTTCTTTCTCTGAAAATTAATTTTTTTTCCCAATGCTACCAAAAAAAACCCGTAAAAAACTGGTGAATCGTATTTTAATCAAATGCTAAGTTTATCCATGTTAGTTTTAAAATATCTAGAAGCTGCTTTGGAAGGAGGTTGCATTAGGGGCTGATTCAACAAAACCAAGCCACAATTTCCAGCTTGTGCATCAGTTCTCTGGGGTCTTGGCAAGGCAAACATGAAGCCCCATTCTCTTCCAGCAAGTACCACAAGTGGCACTTTTTAGGACAATTCCTCCATGTTCTGAAGGATGCTCTAGGGAAGAGGTAGCAAACAGGTGCTTTCACACACTTCCACATGTGCCATCAGGTCAGCAGAGTGATGCTGAGCAGCAATGCACTCCTATGGGATTTTGAGCCAAATGACTTCTGTTCCTGCTAATGGCTGCTTGGCCTTTGTCCCCTCCTATGGCCCTTGTGTTGGATGCATGCACCCACCCCAGTGCTCTGATGAAAAAAGATCTCTCTTACAGCCTCCCAAACAAATCTGCAAGCATTATAGAGTGAGCTGCTCATGGGTTATCCAAAATGGGCTGTATGTACACTCCCCACATTGCTTAAAAGCCTTTTATGAAGCAGTACACCCGGGGAGCATTGCTGGCCAGCAATCCACCACTCATTTCTTTTGCCCCACCAGCCTGAATGTTTATGAGGTGGCATGTGATTTGATGGTACTGGTTCCACATGTAATGATGATGTCATGTGTTTTAGATTTAAAATGCCAGTTTCATTTTGTAGTGCATAATAATTTGTTTCTTTGGCAGTCCATAAAGAATTGCACTGAGTCCTGGCATGCCTGGCTGCAACGACGTGGAAGGGGAAGCAGGAGGACTTAATGTGCACAAGGGGTTGTACCAAGAGTGGTGCAGTTCATGTTTTCTGCCAAAAACATCATCTGACATCAAGATCCGTCTATGCATGCCTGGAACACTTGCTGCTCCAAGCACTTTGCCAGCAATGATGAACAAAGCCCTGCAGTATCTGGGCAATGCATGTTTGATGTTAAGTCTCACCCAGCAAGGTCTGATGTAAAGATGGGAAGGTGAGGCAAAGCATCCTGCTAAGGTTACAAAACCCACGTGATAGGCAATCCATCTCGCACAACTCCCACAGCTTCTCTAGAACCATCCTGCCTCTCCCAGATACAGGCATCATCACATTTTGGGCATAACTCCCCTAAACACTCATCTGGTTAGAAGTAGCCCACAACTTCAAGCCTCTATTCAATTTTTTTTCCCTGAAATTACAGCCCTGGGTGTAATCTATCAAACTTCCTACCTAGTTTTGAACCAGTTTCCAGCGCAAGACAAGAGGGCTACATTTGGGAAACAGATGCTCAAAGAAGGAAAAAAGTTGGATAAAGAAATAGGAAACCAATTTTTTTTTTTTTTTTTTTTTGCCCTAAAATACTGATGGACAGAAGTTATACCTCTAAGGGAATAATAACAGGAACCAGCAAGGCATGCAATACTCACAGCAGTAAATAGGAATATTGCCGTCAGATACACACACGTGTATGAAATTTCATGCACATTTACATAGGATACAAAGTCCTTCCAGTAATTTCTGCTGCTCACAGAGGAGTCTGTGCCATGCTGGAGCTTCCCAAACAGTGGGATGAATGCTGCTTGCCAGGTGATGGGTGCTAGAACAGTGCCACAGGCAGCTGCTCTCCATCACTGCACCAGAGGAATTATTTCTGAAGGAACTGTAACTTCATAGTGCTGTAAGTGAATTCATCCAAAGGGGGATCACACCCTGGCCAGGACAGTGCAAAGAGCACCCTGCTAGTGCACTGCTAGCAGTATACATGCTGGACCTACAGCAGGTGGGTCTCAACTCTCTCCTGTCTTTGCTGCCTTTTCTGCCTGGATAAAATAATTTATCCTTGTGGAAGCACACCCTGCCTGTACAGGCTGTGTATGAATTGTCATTACTATCTCAGCTGCATCAGTCTGGGGCAAGACTTTCCTACATAGCTGATCTGGCAGGGACAAGCTGTGCCTGAAGGTGGCATCTGCTATTTACTGGCATCTACTTGGCACAGTGGTGTAAGAGCACTACACTGCACTGTAATGGTGTATTTTACTATTACATTTACATGAATACAGCTGTACTCAGATTAAAGCTCCTGCTGATCCCCTAATAGCTCATCCTAGCCTTCATGTCTGAATCAGCAAGAAAAACTGTGCAGATAAAGTCTAAGGAAAAGCTGAGAGCAAAATTTAAACACCCTGAGAACCA
This sequence comes from Monarcha castaneiventris obscurior, assembly GCA_026261815.1. Classification (NCBI taxonomy): domain Eukaryota; kingdom Metazoa; phylum Chordata; class Aves; order Passeriformes; family Monarchidae; genus Monarcha; species Monarcha castaneiventris. The sequence goes on along the minus strand of JAMPIT010000350.1, from coordinate 2,404,944 downwards.
GCAAGAAGAAGAGGAATTCTTAAAGGAATTGTTTGCACAACCTCGTTACTAAAATAAACCCACTGCTCCCAGTGCACTCCCATGGATGTGGGTGCTTGGTGGGATGGCTCATGGAGGCCTGCAGCTCTCACTGCTGCCTGCAGACAGGAGCCAACTTCCCCAGGGACAGGCAGGATGGGATGGCCATCCCCAAGCTCACACTGGGCTGCTCCCCATCGAGGAGTGTGTGGGTGCATGGCAGGGCTTGACCCCAGACTCATGGGACACTCTGGAACCAGTTCTGCTGGGCTGACAGAGCCAGTGAGACTCTGCATGAGCTGCACGAAGGGCTCCATAAACTCTGAGTTTCCTTGCTGGTGAGGTTGCCCTCTGCCAGCTGTAAAAAGCTGCTTGCTGCTAACCTGCAAGGTCAAGAGCTCTGCAAGTAGAGGCATGGTGAAAAATCAGTGTAACAGGTCAAGCCAGTGAACAGCATATTGCTGTATATTGTGACTTCAATTTCCTATTCCTCTCTATGCCTTGGTTTGCTCTCTGACCTGAAGGGGCTTCTCCTACTGGGGCAAGTTAAGGCAAAGCTAATACCACCTTCACATGGATGGACATAGTTGGAGAAGACAAGCCTTGAAGAAACCAGTGCTTTCTTTAGGGCTGGCACAGCAAAAGAACCCAATACAGGTCCAGAGCAACTGCTCTGGGTGCAGTCTGACCATGCTGATCTGTCAGATAGAAAAAAGTATCTGGGAGAGCAGAAGGTGTCACCAGAGAAAAGATGGGAAGACCTCAGCCCCATTTCAGCTCCAAGGGAAGGGTGGTCTGTCCTCATTTCTTTTCATAATTTCTATCTGTAGGTCTAATAAAAGATATTGTCTCTTCCAATATATCCTGCCCTGCACTCTGAGGCTCTCCTGGTAATTATTTTCTCAGCCAGAGCACTCTAATACCAGGGTGTAATAAGCACAGCACACATGCCTTGGCAGGTTGACTAGATAAGGTTATATACAGTATGACAGAGTTTTTAAATTATTACTGACCTGGCCAAAAGCTCAGTAAGAACTGAACATCTTGTTCTCATGACATATTGAACCTCTTCTCCAGACCAGAGAACTCTGAATAAATTTCAGCCGGCAGCAATCACTTTGATGCACTTCGGACTCTCCACTCTGCCACTGCTCTTTAGAAGAGGCCCAGGGGAATGCATTTGTGATACAATGACTTCAGATTTCTCCTGTCAGAAATCATTTATCAAAACAGGGAAGTGAAAGATCTCCATCACCCAACAACGGAGATGCGAAGCTCACCACAGGGTGGTCAGGACACAACCAACATGCATGCAATGTGTTAGTGAACTGCAAGAAAAAGGTGCTTTGCAAATATGATTGGCGTTCAAAAATACCTGAAGAATTAGTGTAGAAACTTCAGCATACAGCCTGCTTTGGTTTCCAAGTGATGGGAGGAATTGTGTTATGGCTGTGCTATGTGTTAGTCCCGCTCAAGCTCCTGATCTATTTTGCAAAATTTCAGACTTCTATTAATTTGGAGATGAGCCTTGAGTCACTGAAGTGCATGTGACCTGCCTGTAGACATCTGTGAATCCTGCACAGCCTGGAAAAGCAGCTGTGACTGGTACAACTTCAGAGCGGTAAGATGTAAAGGAGAGTATCATTCCAAAAGTGTGGAAAAGAAACATGGTGTCACTGTTGGCAGAGAGACTCAAAGAACAATAAATAAATTGGCTTCTTTTTTCTTTTGTTTTTTTTTTTTTTTCCCCCTGTTAACAGCATAAATGTGATCTGGGGCAATTTAAGGGAAGAGTTAACCTGAAGACACTACAGCACCCTCATCACACACATCTCGTATCATGTTTCCAGTTCTGCAATTATTAATAAAATCAAACATACTTATTTACTTAAGTAGACATATTTATTACCCACAGCTGCCGTGGCACCAGTGGAGAAGGAAGATACATCAGTGGTCTTAGACCTTGTTTTCTGGATGCCCTGAGGTATCAGTTGCATCAAACAAGCAGCTGCAAAATCCATCTCCTTTGTGACCTTAGGAACCAGTAGCCATCAGGAGAGAGTGGTGCAGGGCATAATTTTGGGTGTGTTTATGCTTTCAAATAAAGATGTGAAGGAAGAATGTTTGAAGAAATATGTGAACTATCAGGACTTAAAAATTAGGTGAACCGCAGCTCCAGAAAACCAGTGAGTTAGGTTAAATCCAGTCAGTTCTCCATGTGCCCCAGCAAAGCCTATCAGTAAAAGAGGCCTCCTGAGCTGGACAAAGGCAGCAGCTCCTTTCCTCTCAATCTGGCTGCAGAGGCTGCCTGCAGCATCCAGCCAGGGCAAGCTGCTGGTCATCGTGGTTTTATCAACAGCTGGAAGTAGTTCATACACAGGAGATTCATCACCCCTTTGCTGTGACAGCGTATCATAAAATGTGAAGTTAAAAGGAATGTAATCTCACATCTCATCAAAGACAAGAAACTGGTTGTGTGTTGGTTTTTCCTTTTTATTTTCAAAGACAAAATAAAATTATCCCTTAAAAACTTTTTAACCCAAACCAACCTCATGTGGGAAAGTCTGATGCTCGCTTTATGGCTCAGTACGTTTGTGTGACCATGCTTAAAACTTTTGCAGTGATTGCTGTCTTGGAGCCTCTCATTCTCAGCTTACTGTAAATATAAACTCTTTAAGGCTTGAAGTATTTTTATCTGAGCTAAACACATCAAGGGACATTTGTCTCATCTAATGTGAACGGAGAAAAAGTTAGTTTCCTCTTTAGTAAAGGCAACTTTAAGACAATTAATTAATTAATGTTAAGATAATGAATTTAAATATAAATTTCCAAGCTAACCATCTAGCACTGGAGGGAATGAGGCATTTCCCAAGAACAAACTCCTTCTGTTTCATATGGGTGGGTTGTGTGGGGGACCTGCAGCACCACCCCCATTACAGCAGGGCAAGAGGCATGAGAGGTGTATTTTGGATTGCTAAGGATGAGACACCTTCACCAGACTGAGCCTCTGATGCTTAGGCCCATTTTACATCACCCTTTCATGCAAAGTTTTTTGAACAAATTGCTGCCTCCCCCTGCTCCCCACTGCTGTCACAGCTGAGTGTCTTTCATGTGAAATTAAGCATGAAAGGTGGGCAGACCTCTTGGAGTCCTTGATGTATCTCCAGGATACGTTCTCTGGATGGGATCCCTCCTTTGGCCATAGTTATTTGCTCTGTCATTATTCCAGCGAGGGATTTTTCTGACAGGGCACTGGAACAATTGGGCACGGGGCTAGATGACTATATTTATATGGTAAGGCAGGTGTTGCAGCTTTTTCCTAAAGGCTGAAAGACTTCTAATTAATTTAATCTCCTTTTAAAATGTACACTGCAGTCAGATCCCTTAGAATAAAATTGCTGTCTCCTGCTCCACTGGAGGCAGATGGAGAACCATGCTCAGGACATCTCTCACACCTAAGGGTCTTTATTTCTCATGCTAAGTGAGAACAATATTGTAATCAAGCTTTTCTTCACAAAAAAATAGCTCTGTTGTGAGCATGGCTGTGCCCTCCTTGCTCCAGAAGGCCCCGGGGTCGCTCCTCAGGACACTTGCTTTGCCCTATGAGTGAGGGTGGAGAGTGCAGGCAGGGCTGGAGGTACAGGTGTGTGTGGGGACCACGCCAGCCCTCACGGGGAGGGGATGCACACTGTGCTGACAGAGCATCGCCACTTGTCACTGAATTACCAGCACTCGATTTATGACCACGCTGAATTTAGTGCTACCCATATCCCTGCAATAAAACCCATGAAAGAGATTGCAGCTTGAGTCATTGGCCGTAAATCAACCAATCCCCAAGCCTCCAGGACGTCAGGGGATGAGAAATGCATGCACTTGTAAGCACTCCTAGACTCACACAGTGGGCTCCTTTTTTTCTGCATTTCTGCATTTCATCTGATTTGTCCCATTAATAATAAATACAGTACAATACATATACATCTCCATTTTTGCTTTGTTAAAAATGCCATCTCTCTACTCTCTCCTCTATTCCCTGTTTTCTCCTCTTGTATTCATAACATTTATTTTAAAAAATGCTCCTAGCATTTCAGTTTCGTATTAATAGGAAGTAATTTTTAGCCCCCTGTTGCAAATTGTCTCAGATTAAAATGAAATTCATGACACTGCTCAGATGTAGCCACATCAGGAAAGAAATCTCACAAAGGCTGAAAAAAAGAATTTTCCCTTATGGATTAGACCAGGAAACTTAGATTTTCATAACTGGAGTGCCAACAGTTAGAGCCTTAAATTCACACTAATTTCACAATTCATACCAACAGTACCTAAATTGGTTTTCTGGGATGCTTAGTAACAGGAGCTCAAAAGGAGCTTTTCTGGGTCACATATTCAGATGTTTAAGTACGGAATCGGAAGTTTGGGTTTAGGTACCTGTCCTTCCTGTGTCAGGAGTGTGTCACTGCTAGCTACCAGCTGCATGGGTGGTTGATTCCAAACCAGCAGGGGTGCTGGGACCCCAAGTCACCACTCCAAGTGTGCATCACACACAAGTGTGTATCACTTGTCAGGATGCACAGTGTGTGTCACCTCCCCAGTGCCCCCTCACTTTGGTCTTTCATTCAGCTCCCATCTGAAAATTAACATCCCCTTTCCATTCCTGCAGTGGTGTCACTGTCTGGGGAGTGGGCTGAGGAGATACTGCAAACCCAGGTCACTGTCCCCAGCCCCACGAGCTCAAGGCCAGGCTGCTTCTCCCATCCCTTTTATAGACTGGTGCCTCTGGGCATCCCTCTGGGATGCACCCACAGCTCCAGCTGCTGAGTTAAAAATACTCCCCTGCCCCTCATTATTGACCCCTGCAGGTCAAGGCAGGACTTTGATCTGAACAGAAAGGCATTTCCAGGGATATGGTTACATGAAACACATTCTATA